>CM057395.1:16096927-16696927 GCA_030015415.1 Cynopterus sphinx | reverse complement strand
TGAGAGTTGAGACTCTATCTGTGGGTCCATGGCAAACCTCATATGGCTTAGGGTGGTGTCACTGGATCTCCATAAACAGTCTACTCCAGTGATCTGAGTTGGTGGTTTATACTGACCTACCAGTTCCTGAGAGGCACCTTAAAGATCCTCATGAAGGGAGTAGCCGGAGATAGGGAAAGGGAATCTCTGAGTGTGTGTGTGACACTAACCACAGGTGGAAGAATGGGTAAATAGACACTTTAGGTTTTATTTTTAAGAATTTCAGAAAGGGTTATTCAGGAGATTATGGAGTGAAACTCTCCCCACAGAAACTTCTCACACTTTGTGAAATAGACTAGCCTTTTTTTTTGGCATTGGGTGAACAGCAGAAGGCACTCTTGATAGAGAAGTCATTGCATAGGTCTCGAGTCATTACTGGTCCATCAATCTGGCCACCAGACCAATTCCCTTATATCAATTCATGGGAGGCAATAATTTGCACCTGAACCCCTTGGTTGAGAGTATGCCTAGAGAACTGTAGGGGCTTCCTAGCTCAAGCCTTTGCACCCTCTCAAGGTCATCTGAAGGAAAAGATGCCCATGTTGCCAGAACTAGACCAGATTGGGCTCCATTCTGCTAGGCCCCCAGGAGCCTATAGTTTAAATGAGAGTTGGAGGACCGACCTTTTGACTTTACGGTTGACTCCGGAGCTGAACCCTCAGTTACAACTGAGGGCCCTCTTTCTCAAAGACAAGCTACCATTATAGGAGCCACTGGGGGACAAGTCTGTTGGCTCTTTCTGCAGCCCCATTGGTGCTATGTAACAGGGCAAAAAGTTGTCCACAAATTTCTATGTCTGCCCGACTGCCCTGTAGCACTGAAGGAATGAGACTTTTTAGAAATCTATAGGCTCAAATTACCTTTGACACATGTGGTCAAGCAGCCCTACTGTGGGCAATCCAGAAGCAAGGATCATGTCACTCACAGTTCCCCAAGGAGAAGAGTGGAGCCTCTATAGTGTCATAGAAGGGTCTCAAAAGACAACAAAGCTCCCCAAGGTGCCCAGAGTGTGGGCTGAAGACAACCCTCCAGGACTGGCCCAACATATATCTCTAGTTGTGGTAGAATTAAAACTGTGAGCTGAGCCAGCCAGCCAGCCAAAAACAGTATTTCATTTAGAGAGACTTATGAAGTATAGAATTCTCTGTCCCTGCCAATCATCCTGGAATACACCTTTCCTACCAGTTCAGAAGCCAGAGACCAATGAATACTAGCTGGTCCAAGATTTATGAGCAGTTAACCAGGCAACTGTCACCCTGCATTCTTTTGTCCCCAACCCATATGCTCTCCTAGGCCTCATCCCAATTTAGGTAACATTTTTTTACCTGTATGGACCTCAAAGATGCCTTTTGAATTCACCTGGCTCCTCAGAGGCAGGCAATCTTTTTCTTCCAAAGTGAAGACAAGGACCAGTTGACATGGATACGGCTGTCTCAGCAGTTCAAAAACTTTCTCAACATCTTTCTGAAAATTCTAGCCTCAGATTTAAAGGTCTTCCTGGCAGACCAACACAGCTGTACGTCACTCCAGTGTGTGGATGACCTCCTCTTTGCAGAAAAGACCTGTGAGAAATGCATGGAAGGAACTCGTCTACTCCTCAATCTCCTTTGGGAAACAGGTTACGGTCTCTGAAAGGAAGTGCCAAATCTGCCTAGAAAGAGTCTAATACCTCGGCTTCCACCTGTCACAGGGACAGCGCCAACTTGGCACACAAAGTAAACAAATGGTCTGTTTGATTCCTGTCCCTACCACCTGGTGACAAGTCCACTAATTCCTCAGAGCCGCTGGTGTCTGCAGAATCTGGATAGCAAATTTCTTCATCCTGGCCAAACCCTCTATGAAGGCAGCACAGAGTGGGGAGAACAGAAGCTCCTACTCTGAGAATTTACACAACAGAAGTCCTTTGAAGAAATTAAATGGGCCCTCACTAATGCCCTTAGATTAGGACTCCTAGACTTAACCAAATCTCTATTTTTGTACATACACAATTGCACGGGTGTCACAGTAGGAATCTTAACCCAACTGCTAGGATCTTGGCACCATCCCATGGCTTATTTCTTTCAACAGCTTTACTCTGCCATCCAGGGCTGGCCACCTGCTTATAAGCATTCGCAGCCATGGCCCTCCTTGTG
The DNA here is from genome assembly GCA_030015415.1 of Cynopterus sphinx. Taxonomy (NCBI): domain Eukaryota; kingdom Metazoa; phylum Chordata; class Mammalia; order Chiroptera; family Pteropodidae; genus Cynopterus; species Cynopterus sphinx. Next base: position 16,694,756 of record CM057395.1, on the reverse strand, counting down.
TCAGAGGCCAACAAACTGAGGTCAACAAACTGACTATGGGGCAAGAACTGATAGTTCAACTACCACATTCAGTAGTAACATTGCTGGAGTACAAGGGACAATATTGGCTAACTCATGCCCAGATGGTCAGATACAAAGGAGTGCTGTGTGAGAATCCACGCATCTGCAGAGAGGTACTATGAACCCTGAACACAGTCACCTTGCTACCCATTGGGCCCAGCCAGCCAGACGACGATGGCATTGAAGTCATGGATGAAGTGTTTTCCATCCAACTCAGCTTGACAAACCAGCTCCTTCTGGACCCTAATGTGGAATATTATACTGATGGTAGCAGCTTTGTGAGGAGAAAAGAACGCCGCTTAGGATGTGCTGTGGTGACTCTACATTCAACCATTGAAGCAAAATCTCTCCCTAGGGGAACCTCAGCACAGAAGGCAGAGCTCATCACCTTGACTCACATCAGCTGGCAGCAGGAGTGTGTGCTAACATATACACTAAATCTAAGTTACCACCTTCCAAGTACATGGAACCCTGTACAAAGAGAAGGTTTAATCAATTCTGGGGAAAAAACAAAATATGGGAAAAAGTTCTAAAACTCTTAGATACTATGAGTTACCAAGAAAGTAGGAGTCATTTACCGCAGAGGACATCATAAAGAGGACACCATAATGACCTGGGCACCACAGAGCAGACCATGTTGTAAAACTGGCAGCGACCGAGGAGATGGTCAGCTCTATGGCTCTGACTGCTCCCTTGTTTCCCAGTCTTTTAGCCGAATGTACTTGCCTCAAGAAGAAGCCTGGTTTAAGACTAAAGAGGGGACCCTCCTCCCTGATGGATGATGGAAGTTCAAGGATAGGCAAATTGCAGTCCCTTTAGTGTCACCAAAGAACTCACCTTTGTCACACTGCCCTAGAAATCACTCTGGACTGGCACTTCTATATCCTCTGGCTCTCTAGCAGTATGTGAATAGTACAAAGTCTATGCCCACATGAGTTGTATGCCCCACTGGAGGTTCCCCCTTAGAGGAACTAGAAGTAGACATCACTGAAATGCTTCGATCACAAGGCCTCAAGCACCTCTTGGTCTTTGTATGCTGCTTTTCCATTTGGGTAGAGCCTTATCTCACCTGAATTGAGAAGGCCCAAGAAATAGCTAGACTGCTCTTCTGAGAAATTATTGCATGATTTATCCTACCAATTACCATTAGCTCAGATAATAGTCTGTGTAGCAGAAATAGTTCACCTATTAGCCAAGAATTTAGATATTAAATGGATATTACATATTGTCTATCGACCACAGAGTTTGGAATAGGTGGAGCACATGAACAGGACCCTAAAGACCAGTTGATGAAACTATGTCAGGAGACACATGTACACTGAGAGAAAGTCTTCCCCATGGTACTGAAGAATAAGGTTGGCCCCAATCAAGAAGATTGGGTTCTCTCACTACAAGACACTGAATGGGAGGCCACCACCACCAATCAAAGGACTATAAAGAGACCTCAAGGAAATTGGTGAATTGACTCTGAGACAAAAGATTCAGGCCCTAGGGATCACCTTCCAGACTCTCAACCACTGCAGTTAAGGTTTTTGAAATAATGCCTTGGATCCATCACAGCAGACTTAAACCTGCAGCAGCAAATGGGGACCATGTTTCCAGACTCTTCCGAGCCCCTCAAGGCAGCCCGCCAGAAGAAAATACTGACTGTACAGACAGACCAAGAGGAAGACGTTAGCCCTGCTTTGGTCATACCAGAAGCTGACCAATCTGTGTGCATCAGAAGCTTGAGGATGATGTCTCATCAGGACTTGACCTTACTAATCCCTTTGGAGGCTGGTTCTCCACTTTTACTGGCTTTAAGACCTTAGTTGAAATAACATTCCTCCTCCTTGGGACCTACCTACTCCTCCTGTGCCTATTGCCTCTTGTTATCTATTCAACTACCTCCCTCATAGAGGCTATAGTAGAAAGGAAAAAGGCAGCAATGAACGTAACAGCCTCTAAAGCAAAAATTGGAAGACAAGGATGATGTTTGGAAAAATGGCAGGCTGACTCTGCCTGCCCATTTCCTGCTCAAATGAGTTAGTTCCTAACTTCACCCCCTGTTTCCCAGGACTCTCTGGCTGATGCAGTAGTTGGAAAACCCACTTAAACAATTAAGCCATTTTTTTTTTATAATCTGGCAGCCAATCAATATACTCCTTATGTGCTCCTCATTTATATGGAATATCTATAGCTGTGTAGGAATGTGGAAATACAAAATGGTATAAAACCCGACAAATTACAATTGGGACACAACCTTTAAATAAGAATGTGCTGAGCCTGTGGCAGCTCAATAAATGCTACTTCCTGCTTATAGGCTTGGTGTCCCATCTGTTTGAGAATCCTGAAATCACAGGAACATAAGTAATGACACAATCTATCCTAGGCAAAAAAAAAATGAGAGATGCAATCGAATAAATTGCATTGACACTTTTTTTTAAATGCAGTGTATTTTGATGTTTTTAATGTATAAGAATAACTTCTTAAAGCTACACAGAAGTCAATGAATACTGAATTTGGAAAGCACAAGCAAGAAAGGCCCAAAATTTTATAGAACGTAAACAAAAACACAAACTGAAATATGTATAACAAAAGATGTTCTCAAACTCCAGGGGATCTACAATCCTCCTAAAACTGTATACAAAAAGTGCGCATTCTATTTTGGCTAATAATCTATTCAATATCGTAAGTGTAAAATATGTTTCTGAAATATATATACTAATAAAAACATTTGAGCTAATTCTACTCCTTGCTTATAATTCATATATAGGTACACCAATAAATATTTGGTGCCCAAATTAAATAGCCAACAGGGAACTGCTATATAAATGACCTATATATCCAAATGTGAGCCTGGTACCACTGTAAATGAGGATTTCAAGAAATTTTAAGGAGACAGAACAATGCTCACTGTATAACATTAAACTAAGGAAGACATGCACATGCACATGCACACACATACACACATTCCATTTTGCCAGTTAGTGGCTGTGATGCAAACTGTGCAAATTTCCCAAGTGATGGGGAGAACAGGCCATGAACTAAGAGAAGAGTGTCCTTTGGAGGACTGTGTAGAAAGAATTTGACATACACACCAAAGTAGAGCAAAAAGAAGAGTTTATAGAAAAGGGGTAATACTCCACTGACAGAGAATGGTTTTGTATCAGAGGCAGAGAGCAAAAGGGACTAAGAGAGATGAGGACAGTGAGAAAAACAGAACACTGAGAGAAAGACCCTGGGAATAAAAGCAGAGAAGGGCGAAGAAAGGCACTGAGAGGGATCCAGTTTATCTATATTCTTTATTTCCTGTGAGTTATAGTTTAAAAGACTTTGCCAACCCATTTCCTTTGATATGGACATACAGTGAGAAAGGGAAAGAGTATGCAGTTTGAAAAGATAAGAACCAACAAGAGACCTGCTGGCAATTCTCAGTCTTTAGCTTGTAGGTTCTCCATGTTTTTAACCATATAGGAAATGAATCATTTTATTTTGGGTAGGGCACCAATTAAAGACTCTTGTCTTTTCTTGTATACCCTTTACTGGTGTGGGGAATGGGCTATTCGCAATCCCAGCAGAAATCTTCCTTTATTTTGCAGGTGTCCTCCTGACTTGGCTGCAGGGCTGAACAGCACTGCAGTCTCTAAATATAGCTTGACTTCACATTTTTAATTTTCTTGCCTCCTCCTTAAATTAGTTGTATTAGAGATAATTTTTTTCCTTTATGTTTTCTTTTGTATTTTTCAGATGAGTTCGAAGTAGTTTGTTTTATAGTTAAAAACACAATGAGGAGAGACAATTAAAAAATTAAACTCACTTAAAAAAATTTTCCACGTTAAGTGTATATGTCTAAAATGTATATAATGAGAACACATTGAAGTAATCTAACTCTTGCAGTTAATTCATACATAAAGTATGCTAATCAAATATTCATACTTTTCAACATATTTTAAGAAAAAAGTTCTCATTCTTTAGACTATTCTACAGTAAGCAGTACCATAGATTTAATGCAGGGGGAGGCAAGAGAATTGAAAATGTTAAATTACATTCAGAGATTATAATGTACTGATCAGTCCTGCAGCCAGGTCAGGGGGACACCTTCAGAACAAAGGAAGATTTCTGCTAGGATTGCTAAAAGCTCATTGTCCACACCTGTGAAGGGGAAACAGGATCCAAGAGTCATTCCCTATGGCTAAAACCATGGAGAACCTATGGATCCAGGGCTGGGAACTGCCAGAAGGCCTTTCACTCTTCATATTCTTACCTTTTCACACTATCCTCCCCCTCCTCACTGTCTATATCAAAGAAAATGGAAACTAAAAAATGACATTTAAACTAAATTTCCTTAACACTCAGCCACTATTCACTGCTTTTACATTTCTGCATTTGTTCCTTTCACTGTCTGCCTCTCAGAGGAGACCATGGTCTGTATGTGGAGTATTACCTCTTTTGTATAAATTTTCCTTCTGATTCTAACTTTGACATGTGTGTTGAATTTTTTCTATAACGTATAGCCAAACTATTGTCTTCTCTGTCTGCAGGGTTTGGTGTCCACTCAGGGAAATTTACCCTGCCTTGTATCAGATTGTTTTTAAAATGTCGTGATAATAATGGAGTGAGACAAGGATGTTTTCTATATGTTTTAATGTGTTGTAGTCAAAGTTGACTATCAGAAAACCAGTTAATTCAGGAACCTAAAGGGAGATTTATAAAAGAAGCCAGTGTTACTAAAATGTGTTCATTTTATGAGAATACTCATTGCTAAGTTACCGCCAGTTCAATAAATCTATAATTTGAAAACGTTCTTTAAGGGAGGTCAAAACATTTGATACTATTGCTGTAGGATAGATGAAAGGGACTTAGTTTTTTCTTTAGGACTAAGCTTTCCTCCAAACCCTCCCTTAGTATAAGTGCTGCCATTTAAAAAATGATGCCTTCAGCCATCTTAAGCTGCTGTAACTGCTTGCTGACCTTTAGTTGAAGAAAAAAGGAAAAAAAAAAAAAAAAGACCCACGCAGACATATGTCCAGCCCCTACCCAGCCTCACACCACCCTAGATGCAACCATTCAGGTAGGGACAAGTCTGGAATTTCTCCTTTTCTCACATTTACTCTATATCGCTATGCACTTCCCCAGAGTTCGGGGCTCTCCTTCCAAAACTGCTGCATCAGTGACGGTCGAGAGTCCGGAGTCAAGTCTGATTAAAGACCCCTATGTGTTTGCATTGGTGTTGGCTCCTTGGTGGTTTTCTGGGATTCGCAACTCTGGGCACAACATAGAGTTATACAGAACATAAAAACATCGCTCGCCAATACAATCTACATATCATACTACTTTTAAAACTGAAGAACTAGATAGATGTAAATGTGGACTACATGTTACATATTACACTTGGAAAAGCTAGACAATGGATATGACTAAAACCGATACCTTGAGCGCATCCAGTATACCCCGATCCTTAAATGTCTGGTATAGATTTTGCCATAGTTCATCTTGACTCAACATGTTAGTTTGGGAAGGAGGTGAGGTGGACTGGAAGAGAAAATGGTTACGGGTTACCTAGCAGGCAGAAGACAGAAGAGGTGAATTTCGGAAAACAGACTCTTGGCTGGCCTCAAGAAAGCCCTATGAGGCCCGGAGGGGAAAGCTGCTTTACTGGAAACAAACAAGCTCCTTCATTTCCCCAGGTCCCCAGGTGGGCTGATGCAGCTACCTGAGCCCTCAGGTGTCTGCTTCCTTCAGAGCCAACCCACTGGCCGAGTTTGAGACCCACCTCAGGCTGCAAGCCAGGACTAGGGGCCTTCCAGCCCTCGGAGCCTGTCTTGGTTCTGGGGGGTATGGTGGAATCAGAGGAACCCAACGCTCAGCCTCCCGCCTCCGAGCTCAGGCAGAGAGGCGCACTTCCTCTGCGATTAGTTGGGTAGGCTCAGCTATTACAGGAAGAGTGCACGCTGGAGAAACAAATCACCAGCTGAATCCACATAGCTGAGACAAGGCCCTGCCCTCTGCGGAGACCAGGCAGCACTAGCCCCACACACATGGAGCGTTTCAGAGCATGTGGTGGTCTGCTGCGCCAAGTCGGAAGATGTGCTCACCTTATCACTAGAACACCACCCATCTCGCAAGGGTTGCTCCCAGAGTCTGTTGTGGCCAACATTGAACAGGCCAAACAAAGTATGTTCTCAAAGGCTGTTTAGGAGCGGGCCGGAAATGTAGAGAGGTACAAGGTTTTTAAGTCCGAAATCCCTTTCTTCATTCTGTCTTCATTCTGTCTGCACATAAAGGTCTACTTTTCTTTTATTCACTCCCTGTTAACCCAATGGCCAGGTGGGCAAGTGGGGTTACAGAAGCAGAATACTTATTGTTAGAATGTTATGTTCCTATAGGTAATAGCATATGTTCCCATAATGGTAGCCACACAGTAATTTTCAGCTTATACACAATTGATTGTTTCTCACACCTCGCAGGTAAGCAGGGTCACTTAGGCAGTTAGCATTTTCGCTCATAGTTATAAGTTTCATATTAACAGAATGTTGCTAAGGGTTCCAAGAGCTAGGCCTTTGTCTAGTTTTAGGTTTTAATTAACTCTTACCCTGACCACATTTCAGCAGGCTGTCACAAGTCCCCATTGAATCACGGAGCCGGAGTCAATCTCACGAAAACTGACTGTGTATTTCCATTGTCCACCTTGTCCCAGGTAGGGAATACAGCTATACATGCTTGTGGTGTTGCGGACGCTCCAAATATTTGGAGGATAACCTGGGCCCTGCATGACCTGGATATTGGCTGTGTCCCTTCACCGTATTCCAGGCACCGACCCGCCCATCCCCTGTCTGGCTGAGTCCAGCTCAGCTCTCCTGGCCAATCCACACTGCATTTCAGTCCCAGAAATTTCCACCAGCTCGGAGGCTTCGCTTCTGTTATCTTTCCTTAGGTTATTCAGCTAAACCATGGATTCTTAACTGCACCCTTGGAGCCCTATTATTTTCCCTTGGAGCCCTATTAGAAGGCCCCTAGCCTCTACATACTAAAATGCCTTAGCATTCTGACCATCATGAATTCTGACCATCATGAATATCTCCACAAATTGCCAAATGTTCTCTATGAGTCAAAACCACCGGTGGCTGAAACCAGTGACTCATTGCATGCCAGAGAGCTGTCCAAGACATCTTTGACCTGGAGGTCTGGTGACCATAATTTTATGTGATAAGAAATAATTCAACAACAATATGAACAACAAGAATGAAAACGCAAGGTTTATTAAACTCGAAGTACACACTTGAGAATAAAGTAGGAAATTGCCAGATAGTGTCCTCCTCAACTTTTTTGAATGCTACCGACTTTGCTTTTAAAAAAGCTCTTGATGCTGCCTGGAGTCTGGGTATATCCTGAACAGGAGGGGCATGTCCCAGGAACATCTATTTTTCCTCTTTTCTTTGGGTTCTTTCTCACTACAAAACCTTCCTCTTGTAGTCAAAAACTAGAGGGTCTATACTAGAGTCAAATTTATTAAGTAAAGACTGAAGAAGAAAGTCTGGAGCCCAATAATGACAGACTACTGTACCTCAGACTTTGAGTATCCACCCTGTGCATATAGTGATGAATGTAAACTTTATTCAGGTCCCCAGGATGCTTAAATCTAACTAGAAAAAAAACCAGTTTCTCTAGAAGAAATAATGAAAACATTACAGCCAGAGAGGTAGATAATAGCCAAGAATTTAGAAAAATGAGAGGTAGTTGAAATTAAAGTGGCAGGAACATCCTGGAAATGGTGACTTTATCCGAGCCTTGACTTGTAGGATTTGGATGGTGGCAAAAGAGCAAATACTTAGCACTCAAGTAGAAAACTGCCCTATCCCAAACCTGCAGCGGTGGATAATTGATCACAACATTTTCCCCACTGACTGCACTTAGTCTCTCAATCTTTCTCAGCACCGGTTCCGAGCAGTCACTGCCAGTTGATTAGAACTGGCTCAGAAGAGGAAACCCATCTGCTATCCCTACTCAAATTCCTTTTTCATTACACAGCATATCCTATTTAAAGATACCTTGTGCTATACACTGTTCCATGCACCTCCCAAAGATCTCCCCATTTCAGATTAAACATCCTCAGTTTTGTCTGTAGCCTTTTTTCACATCATTCTCAAGCCTATATCCTGTCCTCTTCCCAATACAGTGCAGTTTTTTGATTCTTTTAAAATGCAATTTCCAAAACTGAGAACGTTCCCCAGAGATGATATTGGTGAAGATGACATTGTTTCCTGTGAATGCAGCCTAGATTTGGTATTAGCTGTTTTTTTTGACCACTATCAGATGTCTGCCTCTTATTGAGCATGCAATTAACAAAAACTTACATGAGTTCTTATAGAGGAACTATTCTTAAAGTTTCTCTCCTAGCTTCTAGATATTTAAAAACTGTGCACAATTTCATTGAGTGTTTTGTTTTAGTATTTGTTACTGCACCTCAAAGCCTTACATTTTTAATAAAGATACCTACTACAGGTTGGAGTAACAAACTAGAACATGGGAATAGATGCAAGGCTCAGTCTGTAGATCTCGAAGTGTCAAGTAAAAATTGCCGTTTACAAGGCTACTTTAAAATTTTTAAGGAAAAATCATTTAACAAGTAATTTTAAAACTGACTTGCATATATAAAACTGAGGTTTATCTGAACCACATCAATTGTGATTTTACTTTATTTTGCAGTTATTTTCTAACTTAAAAAGATTATGTTCTCTGTAAGACAAAACTAACCTAACTTTGAACCCAGTTTACATGTTCAAATGTCCATTGCAAAATTCACTTCATGTGACTAACTTGAAGATTATTGTATCAACTGATAGCTTTTTGTTTTTTATTTCTAACATTATACCATAATTATTTCACATATAAGACATTACACTTCATATTATAAGGCAAGAAGATGAAATTAAAGAGATTCAAACTTTGACAGCTACCTCATCAGGTAAATCTTCAGCACCAGGTGAACATGTATTTAGGAAAACAATTTATGATGGTTACTTTTAAAATGATTTCATTCTTCCCCTTTTGGTGCATATAGTTGATTTTATTAGGAAACCCTACAGAGAAAGAAAGACGAAGTTTACTCAAGGGAAATTATTTCATAATTTTCATGGAAAATGTTTACTGTCTAAAAGTAAGTTACAACGTAATGAATATAGATCATACACCAGTGGGAAATAATTCATATATTATCAAATAGTTACTCAGGAAGAATGATGCCGCTACATGTCTTGATTCTTAATTGTAAAAAAAAAAAAAAAATTAGTAATAGGACATCAATGGTTAAACAGCACTGCAACAACAGTTTGTTCTTAATAACTTAAATGTTCTGTATTTAGAAAAGATTTTACATATAGCATGGCTAACAATATTCCTAGTCAGAAGTAGCAATGAGACTTTTTAGTACTTTTATAAAGATGAACAAAGTAATTAAGGTATAAAAATTAGTAACTCCCTCATTACTGATTTCATTATTAGTAATTTTTCTAATATGTTATATTACCTGATATATAACTTATGTTATCAGAAACTGATCACTTTACCTTATGTTAAAGGACAGTATTAAAACCCGATTGTTAAAAATTGTTATGCAAGAGTAACTTTTAATATCAGTTTAGTATATTTTTTCTTAACTCTGAGCATGTGGCAGATTTTTGTTTTATAGAGTATGTAGCCACAGGGCCTTACATATTGTTTCATCTATTTATGAGTATTTAATATACCAGATGAATCCTGAAAGTTAATTTCACACTCATAGGCAACACATCATACCACCATGTTTGCCTCAGGTAATTCTCAAAACTCAAATACCAAGACAAAAATTTCATTAAGGAGAAGTTAATATTTAACAATGGAACATTTTTATTAAAACTTGAAAATGTCTTCAGACTTCTGTTTTGAATGTCTGATGATTAAATTTAAAATTTTAAAAATAATTTCTTTTGAGAGACCTTGTCAACCTATTTTACTTTGACAAACTCACACTTCCTTTCTAGTTGTCCATGAACCAATTTTCTTATTTGATCAAGCTCATTTGATGAAAAAGTTCAGATTCTTGGAAATAAACAGCATTTAAGCTGAATACAAAAATTTACAAAAAAGTCATTGTACACATTCTATACTCAAGAATGCATACATTTTAAAGTAATTAAATAGCATGAAAAGTTTTATTTCTAATCTCAGTTAATCTAAACAAAATGAAATTTCTTTTTATATATAAAAATAATATTCAGTTTCTTACAATTATTAACATGAATATTTGATTATGAATTGTAATTTATAAAGAACTTTATCAGTAATATTGAAATACCTTTAGTTTTAAAATTGAGAATAGGTCTTTGAATTTTCTGACTCAGATACATTGATATTAATTAACAATCTAGAAACAAATGGGATTGTCAAGGTTTGGTAGACATATTTAAAAGAGAAAGGTGTCTGCAATAGAGAATAAAGTCGATAGCATGTGCCCGAGCTTATCTCTATGTCTAGGGTTATAAAATGTATAGGCAGTATACAGAGCGCTACCCAAAGAAGCTGAAGCAAACTGCTTTAAGCAGTGCCAAATGCGTGTGGCTGCCCATCAGAAACTGGGAACAGAGATCTGGCTGTCATTTCAGAATCCTCAATCTGTGTTTATAAAATGGGACATTGGGACAAAGTGACACATGATGTTTTATTTCCTTTCTCTCAGATGGTATACTCAAGATGAAATGAACCTGCTGATATTTGTACTAGTGAAGAAATAATTGTAAGGCAGTTTTAGAGCTGTGAACAAATCCAAGGCTGCATTACATTAACATTTGCACTCTGTATAGTAGGCTGTACTCAGGGTGTGGTCTCCTGTATGCTGAACGTATATTACTATCTTGCTATAGCCTTTCTCTTCTTATTATTTAAGTTTACTATACCCTGTTTTTTATCAAGTTTATTGGGGTAACGTTGGTTAATACAATCATATAATTTTCACATGTACATTATAATTTGACATCTGTATATTCTTTTGTGTGATTACCACCCAAAGTCCAGTTTCCTTCAGCTACCATTTATTTGATCTCCTTACCCAGTTCACCCTCCCTCTACCCCTATATTTGAACCTTTTACACCATCTACCAACTCCCTGCTCCCCAACCCCACTAGTGACCACTACCCTATAGTGCCATGAAACCCCTAGTCTATAGTTCATGTCCACGAGTCTCTGTTTGTCCTGTTCATTTGTTGCTTTTAGGTTTATACCCCACATATAAATGATATGAAATTTTTAACATTTTCTGTCTTGCTTATTTCATTTAGCATGATTATCTCAAGGTCCATTAATGGGGTCACAAATGGCAGTATTTTAGTCATATTCCATCATATATATACCACAGCTTCTTAGGCAATCATTTATTGTAGGTCACTGAAGCTTCCATGTCCTGGCCATTGTGAATAATGCTGCTATGAACATCAGTATGCAAATATCCACATAGATATGTGTTGTCAAATTTCTGGGGTAAATATCCAGGAGTGGGATTGCTGGATCATATGGTAGATCAGTTCTTATTGTTTGAGGATCGTCCACAGAGTTTTCCATAGTTGCCGCACTAATTTGCAGTCCCGCCAGCTGTGTATGAGGGTTCCTATTTCTCCACACTGTCTCCAAACTTTGTTGTTATTTCTCCTGTTGATTATAGCTATTCTAACAGGTGTGAGATGTGGTTTTGATTTTCATGAGCCTAATAGCTAGCTTATATTGAGCATCTTTCATATGTTTGTAGTATATTTGTATGTCTTCTAGGGAGAAGTGTCTGCTCAGGTTTTTTGCCCACATTTTGTTTGGATTGTTTTCTTTTGTTGTTGTTGTTGTTGTTACTATTGTTGGTGTTGAGTTGTGTTTGTTCTTTGTATAATTTCGATAGTAGGCCCTTATCAGAGGTTTTGTTTGGAAATATATTTTCTCATTTGGATGATTGTCTCTTTACATTGCTGATGGTTTTATTTACTGAGCAGAAACTTTTTAGTTTGATATAGACCCATTCACATATTATTATTTTTATTATTATTATTAATTATTATTTTACTTTTACTTTTCTTGCCTATGAGATCATATTCAGAAAATCCTTTTTAAGTCCAAGATTCTTCTGCTGAGCTTTTAGGTTTCTTCTATACATTTTCTTGTTTTAGGTCTTATATTCTGGTTTTTAATCCATTGTGAGTTAAGTTTGGTATGTGGTGATAGACAACAGCGTATAGTTTCATTCTTTTGCAGGTGGCTTTGCAGTTTTTTCAGCACCATTTATTGAAGCGGCTTTCCTTTCTCCACTGTATGTTTTTGGCTTCTTTGTCAAAAACTATTTGCCCATGTAAAAATGGGTTCACTTCTGGATTCTCGAATCTGTTCCACTGGTCTGTCTGTCTGCTTTGCTGCCAATACCATGCTGTTTTGATTACTGTCGCTTTGTAGCATAATTTGAAGTCAGGCAGAGTGAAGCCTCCAGCCTCGTTCTTTTTCTCAGCATGGCTTTGGCAATTCAGGGTCTTTTGTACTTCCATACAAATCTGATGATTTTTTTTTTAAACTGCCAATGGGATTTTAATGGGGATTGCATTAAATCTGTATAACGCTTTAGGTAAATTTGTCATTTTAACTATGCTGATTGTTCCAATCCAAGAACACATTATCTTTCCATTTTGTTATATCTTCTTCAGTTTTTTTTTAATAGAGTCTCATAATCATCATTGTATATGTTCTTGTGTGTTTTGGTAAATGTATTCTTAGGTATTTTATTCTCTTAGTTCCAATTACAGAAGGAATTATTTTTTCCACTTCTTTTTCTGATACTTCATTATTAGAGTATAGGAATGCTATGGGTTTTTAATGTTGATTTTGTATCCAGAGACTTTACTGGTTTTTATTGATATTTTCTAGTCATGTTATTGTGGACTCTTTAGGGTTTTCTATGTAGAGAACCATGTCCTCTGCAAATAGTGACAGTCTGACTCCTTTGTTTTCTATTTGGATGCCTTTTATACCTTTCTCGTGTCTGATTGCAAGTGCTAGGACCGCTAATGTTATATTGAATGAGAGTGGCGGTAGTGGACAGCCTTGCCTTGTTCCTGATCTGAGAGGGAAGGTTGTTAGTTTTTCACTATTAAGTATAATGTTGGCTGAGGGTTTTTCACAGATAGCCTTTATTAAATTAAGGGGCTTTCCTCCATACTGATTTTGTTCAATATTTTGATCTTATGGATGCTGTATGTTTTGAAGGATTTTTTGCATCTATTGATATGACTACATGATTCTTATTTTTATTTTGTTTCTGTGGCGAATCACATAATAGATTTGCATATGTTGAACCATCCCTGTGCCATTGGGATGAAGGCTACTTGATCATAGCATATAATCTTTTTAATATGTTGCTGCATTCGGTTAGCAAGTATTTTATTTAGGATTTTTGCATCTGTCTTTATGAGAGATATTGGTCTGTAGTTTTCTTTGTGTGTGTTATCTTTACCAGTTTTTAATATCAAGTTAATATTGGTCTCATAAAGTGAGTTTGGAATATTGTTCCCCTTCACTTGTTAGAAAGAGTTTCAGAAGAATGGGTATTAAATCTTCTTTAAACGTTTGGTAGAATTCACTGGTGAAGCCATCTGGTCCTGGTCTCTTACTTTTTGGTAGGTTTTTGAGGATTGTTTCAATTTACATACTGCTGATCCATCTACTTAGATGATTCAGTTCTTCTTGATTCAGCCTTGGAAGATGTATTTTACTAAGTACTGGTCCATTTCTTCTAGTTTTTAAAGTTAGTGTTATATATTTTTTTTCACAGTATTCTTGCATGATCCTTTGCATTTCTGCGCTGTCAGTCATAATTTTCTCTCTTTCCTCTTGATTTTGTTCATTTGTGCCCTTTCTCTTTTTTCTTTAGTGAGGCTAGCCAGCAGCTTGTCAATTTCATTAACTTTCTCAAAAAACGAGCTCTCTGTTGCATTTATATCTTCTATCATTTTTGTTCTCAGTTTGATTTATTTTTGCTCTAATTTGATTATGTTTTTACTTCTGTTGACTTTAGGCTTCATTTATTTTTTCTTTTCTAGTTTTTTAAGTTGAAGTGTTAGGTTGTTTATTTGGGCTCATACAGATTTTTGGAGATAGGCTTGTAATGATAGGAACTTTCCTCTCATGACCACTTTTGCCATGTCTCCAAAGCTTTGATATGTTGTTCTATCAATTTCATTCATTTCTACGTATTTCATAACTTCTCTTTTTATTTCTTATGTGACCCAGTCATTTGTCAGTAGCATGTTGTTTATTTCCACGTATTTGTGTTTCTTCCTGCTTTCTTTTCGCAGTTGATCTCTAGTTTCAAAGCATTATGATCAGAGAATATGGTTGTCACGATTGCAGCCCTCTTCTATTTGTTGAGGCTGTCTCTGTGTTTCAACAAGTGGTCGATTGTTGAGAATGTCCTATGTCCACTAGAGAAGAACGTATAAGCAGCTGTTTTGTTGTGGAAGAGCTCCATAAATGTCACTTATGTCTAGTTGGTCTAATGTGTCATTTATTAATGTCATACCCTTATCTGTTTTCTGTATGGATGATCTGTACATATCTGACAGTAGGGTAGTTTTTTGGTCTGTTTCTCCCTTTAGTTCTGTTAGTAATTGCTTTACATGTTCCGAGGCTCCACAATTGGGAGCATAGGCATTAACAGGTGTTATGTCTTCTTGGTGTATGATTCCTTTTATCGTTATGAAGTGTTCCTCAGTATCTTTCCTTATCTTTTTTATTTAGAAGTCTATATTTTGTCTGATGTTAGTACCACTACTCTTAGTTTTCTCTGAATGTCATTTGCTTGAAATGTCCTTTTGTAGACTTTCACTTCTTGAGTCTGTATTTGTCCTTAGAACTGTGATGTGTCTCCTGAAGGCAGGATAAGTTGGTTGTTTTTTGTATTTATTTTATTTTTTTATTTTTGTGGCCCATACTGTGCCTTTTTACTGGTGAGCTCAATCCACTTACATTTTGGTTGATTATTGAGATAACGAGGTCTTCCTACAACCATTTTATGTTTTTCTTTCTGGTAGTTTGGTGTTTCCATTACTTCCTTGATGTTGTGTGTCTTTAATTGGTGCAGGCGAGGGGTTTTCCCTCTGGTCCTTCTTGTTTTATGTGACATTCTTTAGTTCTGAATGTTTGGCTTGTGTTTACTATATGCAAAGGATACACACACACACACACACACACACACACACACACACACACACACACTTAGTCCATGTAGGTCTGTGCACGCCTTATCTCCATTGCCCATTGCAAATTTGGATCTTTGAATCCTTCTCTATTCATTCATTTTTTTTCTCAGCTTGTCCCTATGTATGCTAAACATCACTATCTTGCTATAGCATATCTCTTCTTATTGTTTAAGTTTATTATGTTCTGGGTTTTTTTATTGAGTATATTCGGGTAACATTTGTTAACACAATCATATAATTTTCAGGTGTACATTATAATTTGACATCTGTATATTCTTTTGTGTGATTACCACCCAAAGTCCAGTTTCTTTCAGCTACCATTTATTTGATCCCCTTTACCCACTTCACCCTCCCCCAAAACCCCTATATTTGACCTCCTTTATCCCATCTACTTCTCCCCTCTTCCCCCAACCCCTACCCTCTAGTAACCAGTGGTTCATTATCCTTGTCCCTGAGTCTCTCTTTGTCCTGTTCATTTGTTGCTTTTAGGGTTATATCTCACATATAAGTGATATCATGTGATTTTCTACTTTTTTATTCGGGCCTATTTCACTTAGTATGACTATCTTGAGGCCCATCCATGTTATCACAAATGGCTGTATTTCACCTCGTCTTATGGCTGAGTGATATTCCATTGTATAAATGTGCCACAGATTCTTTATCTAGTCAGCTATCGTAGAACACTGCCGTTGCTTCCATGTCCTGACCACTGTGAATAATGCCCTGTTCTTAATAAGGGTTGCACTCCTCTGCTTCTATCTGCCTGCTCGTCACCTTACATCTAATCATGTTTTTGTTTGTTTGTTTGTCATTTTGTGTTAGGTGCATTGACCCCTTTCAGTATTTTTTGTAATGCAGGCCCCATAGTGGAGAATTCTCTTAAACTGTGTATGTCTGGAAAGCTCTTTATTTCTCCTTCATATCTAAAAAGGAGCTTTGCTGGATACATTATTCTTGGCTGGTAGCTCCTTTCATGTAATAGTTTGAATATTTGATTCCAGTCCTTTCTGGCTTGTAAGGTTTGTGCTGTGAAGTCCAAGGATAATCTAATATGTTTTCTTTTATAGGTTACCTTCTTTTCCCTAGCTGTGCTGAGAATTCTGTCTTTGTCACTGTTTTTTGATAATTTTAGTGCAGTGTGTCTTAGAAAAGGCCTTTTGGGTTGAGAAAACTGGGTGTTCTGTTGACTTCTTGAATTCCAGGCTCCAGCTTATTCCTTAGATTTGGGGAATTCTTGTCCACTATTTGTCTGACAAAGCTTTCTAGTCTCTGCTCTTTTCCCTCCACTTCGAGAATGCCCATTATTTTTATGTTTCCTCTCCTGATGGTATCAGCTAGTTCTTGAATTTCTCTTTCATCATTTTCCATTCTTCGGCTTTTTTCTTCGGATTTATTTCTAAATTTGTCTTAGATATCGTTGATCCTCTCATCCATTTGGTGGACGCTATTTCCCAAGCTTGCTATTTCATTTTTCATCTCTTCCCATGTGTTCTTGATCTCTGGGAGTTCTGTTTGATTCTTTCTGAGGGTTTCAGTCTTCTTACTCTAAAGAGCTCATTATACTCATCTATGTAATTTTTTTTCATTCCCTGAAATTATTGATTTGAGGATTTTAGATGTCACTGAGTTATTTTAAGAGTACCATCTTGAATTCTCTGTCGTTTAAGTTGCATATTTCTATATCTGTAAGCTTGTTTTCTGCAGATTTTTCTCTTGCTTTCTGAGGTGTCTTCTCACCTTGGTTGTTCATGGTGTTTATTGGGCTGTTTATTTCTCCACGTGGGCATTAATGAAAGTGTATTCTGCTTTTTTCCAAAAAGATTTATTATATAAAGATCTCTTTTTAGCCTCCTAGGAAGAAGACACTTTTGGTTTGGTTTCCAGTAAGTGGAGTCTAAGCCTCGTGGATCTCTGCTTTATTTATATCAAGCTTTAAAATGCTGTTTTTTCCCTTATAGTGATTCATTTCTGCTCACTACCCTCAGTCTCAGTTTCTGTCAGTGTTAGCAAAAGTTCTGACAACATTCACTCAGAATCATTTTGAGACTCTTAGGTGTTCAGTCTTGCAGTGTAAGAGGGAGGGACCGTCAGGGTTGTAGGATGGGGACTGCGGCTCAGCTTTGCATTTTGCAACCAGGACCGGATATTTAAAAAAAAAAAAACTGTTGTTTTCTGCCATCCTCAAATCTCGTGCCGCCGGCTCCATGGTGCCCACAGCTCTCCCAGGCAGGGCTGTTCAGGGAACCACCACTTTTTCTTCCCTCCATCCTCACCTTTCCCTGCAGGGAGCTCCAGCTGCCAGAGGCACCTTCTGTGTTTCTCCCAGACCACCCCCGACATCGGGTTCTGACTTGTTGTAGATTTTGTGTGCAGATCCCACACTCAGACGTGCTGGTATGCATTTTGGGGTGTTCCTTTTTGCTGAGTTTTAGATGTTCAGCTTATTGTCTCAAGGGGAAAAATAGAGGGACATCTCTCACTCTGCCATGTTTCTGTGTATGTTGGGTCATACTTGCCACACTCAGCGAAGTACTTTGCAATTCTGCCTTTGTCTTTATGTCACATGTGCAGGATCTCAAGGTCAGTCAAAGCTTGGAGATCAGGATATTTGCCAATCTATCTTGAGTGTACGTACAACCATGGGCATGTGGTTCACATAGATTCTCCTAGGCCATGTTGTCATGATGACATGAACTAACTGATTTCCTCAAAATGAGTAAATAATTAAAATATTCCTGGTAGCAGAAAGCTTCTCATGGCACTTGTGACCAACTGTGTTGCTTCTTATCATTAGGACAAGAATATGTTGGAATTTTCAAGTCTTCTACGCACATCTCATTCCAAAGCAGGTTCTTGTTTGCCTCAACCATTATCACATAAAGTCATTGCAGTGTTAAGAAATGGCCACACATTTTCAATAAAAGCGTCAGAGGGAAAATATTAAAAATCAATAGGCTCTTAATAAAGTAAAATAAATTTCTACAAGTGGCAGTTTCCAAGAACTTCCATGCAGTTCTCTAAAATGGTGTTGTGGAGTAACGAACTATCTACTACCCCTTCAGTGGCTTCTAGGATGCTGGTTTTCTTGGCCACCAGGACCTAGGGTGAAGGAACAGGAATAGAGCATAGCAAAACCCTACAATGCTTGTTCTTACTGATATTTCACCACATTTTTGGTGTAAGCTCTCAGATGATTACAAACATTTGATTAATTTACAGAGTTCTGACTAAATTGATTTTGACAAATTTGGACATTTCCTAAAGGAATGTATTTTGGAGGGTTTTAAGCTAAAATTCCTATGAATATTGCATTTTTTGTATGTTTTTTATTTTTAGCTCTATTGAGGTACAGTTGCATATATCACTTAAGATGTGCACAGTGTGATAATTTGTTATCTTTATATAGCACAATGATTCCCACTGCGCCACTAGTTAAACCCCTCCATACTGTCATATAACTGCCAAATCTTTATTTGTGAACGGACTGTTCTCTTTTATATTATGTAGTGCTATTAATTACAGTCAATATGCTGTACTTTGAATTTAATCATTCTATAACTGAATCTTTGTTCCCTTTGGCCATCATTCATTCTTCCAACATCCTACGCCACTTGGGCTGCCACCACTCTACTCTCTGTTTCTGTGAATTTGGCTTTTTTAGGTCATACTTATGAGATCTCATAGTGTTTCTCTTCTCTGTCTTATATTGCTTAGCATAGTACTCTCCAGGTTCATTCATATTGTCACAAATAACAGGATTTCTTTTTTTCTCAGAGGTGCATAACATATCTGTGTGGGTGTGTAAGTGTGCATGTGAAGAGATATCTTTTTTCATTTATTCAGTCATGAACACTTAGGTTGCTTCCATGTCTTGATTATAGTGAACATGGGGTTTAGCTATTTCTGAGACCCTGTTTTTGTTTCCTTTTAATCTTTTGAAGTACATTTCCACTGTTTTTCATAGCGATTGCACCAATATACACTATCACCATTAATGTATTTGCCTCTTGTGTTTTTGATAGTAGTCATTCTGAGTATAAGGTGATATTTCATTGCAGTTTTGACAGGCATTTCTCTGATTATTAGTGATGAAATGTTTTTATATATTTTGCTTTCTGGGAAAAAAGTGTGAGGTTTTTTGTCCACTTTGAATAGAATGATGTGCTTCTTTGCTATAGTGTTGTAAGAATTCTTTCGATATTGTGGATATTAGGTCTTTAGAGCGTATGTGGTTTGCAAATATTTTCTCCCATTTCGTAGGTCACCTTTTTTTTTTTTTGTTTTTAGTTTCCTTGCTATGCAAAAGGCATTTAGTTTGATTTACACTTTTTTGTGTTTGTTTATTTATTTATTTTTTTGCTTTTATTGATTGTGCTTTTGTTGTCATAACTAAAAAATAATTGCCAAGCCTAATGTCTAAGTCTATATCCCAGTCATTCTCTGGTTTCAAGTCTTCTGTATCCTTGATCAACTTCAAGTAATTTTTTTAACGAATGGTGTTAAGTTTCATTTTTCTGCATGTTTTTATCCAGTTTTTTCAACCATTTATGTTAGAGATTATACTTTCCCAGTTGGGTATTCTTTGTTTCCTTGTCAAGTGTTACTTGACCACATATGCAATGATTTATTTGTAGGCTCTTTTCTCTAATTACTGTGTATGTCTGATTCAATGATAGTATCATACTGTGTTGATTACTGTAGTGTGGGGAGCTGCCCTGGAGAAGGAACCGGATAAGGTTCTGGGCTGGCGAGGGAGCTGCCATTGCACTCTGGTATCTGTTTACAGATAAAAGCTCTCTGTGCCCACAGTTCCTGGGAAGTTTCCCTGTGAACATAGCCCTTGGATGCAGTTGAAAACATATGACGCCAAGTAATAGAATCTATGCACGTAAGTAAACGTTTAATAAATATACTGTTCCCAGGAGACTGTTCCCAAGAGATTGTTCTCAGGAGATGATTTGTTTGTTTGAAAACTTTGCTGTATCTTGGAAATGATAAATGTATAAAAAGCCTCTGTAAAATAAAGATGAGGTCAGTTCCTTAGAACTGAACCTCTCGACCCCATACTTTCTGTCTCTCTTTTCTTCTTCGCCGCTAACTGTTGTCTCTTTCAGGACCCGAGTGTTGCCGGCAGGCTCCGGCACTGTAGGATAGTTTGCCATTAGTATATATGATGCCGGCAGCTTTGTCTTTTTTCAGAATATTTTTGGCTATTTGCAGTCACTGAAGTTCCTTGCAAATGTAGCATTTTTGTATTTTTGTGAAAAATGCCATTGGAGTTTGATAAAATTATATTAGATCTGTACATTGTTTTGCTTTGTATGCACACTAAAAATATTAATTACTCCAGGCTCAAGATCACAGGGCGTCCTTTAATTTTTCTGCTGTTTCTCTTCATTAACATATTAGAGTTTTTGGTATACAGATCTTCCATCTCTTTAGTTAAATTTATTTCTAAGGATTTTGTTTTGATGCTGTTTTGGTTAAGGTGTTCTTTGTTTTTGATTTTATTTTTGTTTTTAAATAGGTCATTTCTGTTGTATACAGATAGGCAGTTTTGATTTTTGTTTGTTGAATTGTTATATCCTGCAACTGTACTGAATTCATTTTTTGTATCTATTTTTGACTCATTCATATATTGATTTACTGTTCTTTTTTAAATAAAAATTCTATAACAAAATAAGTGATCTGACTTTAAAAATATTTTCTTTCTATGTCCATTGTCTTGTTCTAATTCCATTTAACTCTCAAAATGGAGAGAATAATTAATTCCCTGTTTTATAGCAATAAAACTGAAATTCTTAAAAGGATTAATATTCTAACATGAAAATGAGATCCAATACTGGTGCTTCTGATCCTTTATCTTTTGTGAGTAACCCTTGCTACTCAAAAAGTGGTTCTAAGGTTATAGCAGCACCAGCGTCTCTGGAAGCATGTTCGAAATTCAAATTATAAGCCAAATCTTGTACCTACTGAATGATAAAGAAATCTAAATTAAACAAAATTCTTCTGTGTATCGTATGCATATTATAGTTTGAGAAGTGTTACTTTATGTCTCCTCATATGATTGCAGTTCTGTGATAATCTTAGTTTTGTTTATTTGGATATTTTTTAAACTGATTGTAGAATATAGAATCTATATATTTCCTCTTCTAATTGACTCAGATTGTTTAAAATGGTGAAATATGAAAAATTAAGGACAGTAGTTCTCTGGGCATTTGTATCATAAAGCCAAAAGAAATACACATTTTTCAACATAGATTTTTCTGTAAGCAATATCTCCAATAAGGGCCTAATATCTAAATAATGCAAAAACTCATATAACTGAATAACAACAACAACAATACAATCTAATAAAAAAATAGGCAGAGGACCTGAACAGACCCTTTTCCATAGAGGACATATAAATGGCTAAAAAACATATGAAAAGATGTTTATCATCACTAGCTATAAGGAAAATGCAAATCACAACCACAATGAGATACCATCTCAACACATACTAGAATAGCTATAACCAACAGGACAAGTAATAACAAATGCTGAAGAGGATGTGTGGCTGTGGTGCTCGGGACAGTGTGTGAGTGTCACGGGTCTTAGCGTGACAGCGTGTGTGCTCGCTGTGAGTGTGCTGATGCGTGTCCCAGCACTAGGCGGCAGGGGAGTCTGAAACGATGTGCCAGGTGTGCGTGTGCACCAGAAACCCTACACCGCCACCTGCAGCTACCGTAAGGGCCAGTGTGCAAACGCGGCGTGTGTGTGTCTCCGGGGGAAGCACGTGTGCGTGCGTGTTAGGGGCGCTGTGAGCTTCGTGTCTGCGTGGATGAGTCATGTCTGAACCAGGGTGAAGTAAGGGCCCCGGCGTGAGCGTGAGCGCGTGTTTGACCGCGGGGCACGTGTGTTTGAGAATGGCGCTGTTCCCATAGGGTGTCCCGGGACTTGTGGGACCTGTGGGGGGGGGGGCCTGTGACCCTGCCCGAAAGGAAGGTTTGGGGATCCGTGTGTGTGAGTGGCCGAGGGGCACGCCCTTCCCTCCTGGAGAGGGTGTGCGTGTCGTTGGGCCTGAGCACTTGCCACCAGTAAGAAGGACACTTGGACGTTGCTCGCCGCGTGCCTGGCACGGGTCCTTATCCTTACTCGGTCCTTCCTACAACCCCATGAGGATGGGCTCATACAGATGGGAAAACTGAGGCACAGAGCACCGTCCTGGCCCACAGCCTCACAAGGCACAGGATCCGTCCCGTCCACGCTGGGCTGGGGCCCGGCGCCCGCCGCCGACGCCTTCCGGACCCACGTTAACCCCACGGCGGCGCCCGAGACGCGTCTCCGCCCGCACCCCGCCCCGCTCGCCCGTGCGCTGCGCCCTGCGCACCCCCGTGGGTCCCAGGCCCGCAGGGCCCGCAGGGCGGGTGAGGGTGCCCGCCGGTCCCGGTCCCCGTGTGCACGGGGCGAGGCCCGGGTGGGGAGTGCGCGTGGGGGGCGGCGGGTTCAGGATGCCCTGATGCTCGCACAGACCCCGGGCGGCCCGGGCTGGAGCGAGGGGTGGACCCAGGCGCCCGGCCCCGGGACCGCGGGGCTGAGGGGGGCGCGGGGGCGGAGCCGCGGGGCGGTCCCCGGGAACCAGGCCGGGGCGCTCCCGGCCCCACCCGCCCCGCGTCGCCCCCCGAGCCCGCCCGCGCCGCCAGGGGGCGCGTGGGGAGCGCAGAGCCTTGGGGGGGGGTCCCCGAGCGCGGGGTCGCGGCGACCCGGGGGGCGCCCTCGGGGCCGTGGGTGGGATGGGGCCCCGCAGCTCCCCGAGGCCCGACCGCAGGGGCGGCCCCTGCTGGGGGCGCGGGGGACGGCGCGGGCCGTCCGGTCTCGGGGCCTACGGCCTGTCTTGGGGGGACGCGGGGGCCCGCGCCGCGAGGCCGGCGTCCGCGGGGGCTTCGTCCCGAGGGCGGGCCCGGGGCTCCGGGGCGGGGCCAGGACCCTTCTCGGCTGGGGGGCCCGGCTTCACGCCCCACGCGCCGTCCGGGCCCTGGCGGGGGCAGGAAGGCGCCCGATGAGGGGTCCCCTCCCGCGGGGACTTCTCGGGGAGCTCCCCAGGGCGCGGGGGGCGCATACAGGCGGGGGCGTCGGGGCGACGCCGTCCAGGGGATGCCGGGCTCCCGCGCTCCCGCCACCTGCGCCCCTCGGGGCCCGCGGGCGGGGGCGGCCTGGGCCGGGGAAACCTAAGCCGCCGCGAGGCCCCGCCCGCCCCGCCGGCCCCGCCCCCGGCCCGGCCCCGCCCCGCCCCGGGCCCCGCCGGCCCGGCCGTCCGCGGCCGCAGCGGCGCAGGCGGCGGCGAGCGCGCGTGGAGCCTCCCCGAGCGCCCCTGGAGCCTCGCGCCGCGCCCCGAGGTCGCCCGCGCGGGCCGCCGCCCCCCGCGCCGTCCAGGGCGCCCCGCACCCCCATCCCCGTCCCCGCCGCCGCCCCGGGATGGCCGCCGCCCGCCGCTGAGCGCGCCCGGGGGGGCCAATGGGCCGGCCCGTGCCGCGCCCCCCCCGCGGCCGCCCCCTCCGGCCCGGGCTCCCCCGGGCGCCGCGGGCCCGGGAGGCCCGGATGGCGGCGGCGGGGACCGGGGCCGGGGCCGGCGCGGGCGGCGGGCTCGGGCGCCGCTGACGGGCGGGCGGGCGTCCCCGCAGGTAAGCCGGACGCTGGGGCGGGGGGACGGGGTCCGGGGGCCCCGGTGCGCCTCCTCCAGCCGGGACCGCGCGGGCGGGCGGGCCGGGCGGCGGGTCCCCGCGGCGCCCCGGGGTGTGGCGGGGACCCCGTCCGACGGCGCGGGTGCGCCCGGCCCCCCGGCCCCCAGTGGCAGCGCGGCCGCCCGCGAGAGGACGAGCCCCGACGGACCGCCCTCCCCGGGACCCGTGGGCGCCGCAGCCCGCGGCCCGCGGACCCCGCGCGGTAAACATCTGTCAGGGGCGCGCGCCCTGCCCTGCGCGCCGCCGCCGCCGCCGGGGACACCGTGTCCTCCGAGCCGGCCCGGTCCTCCGGGCTCCTGGAGTCGCCCGTTCAGCCGCAAGAGGGCGCGAAACCCCTTTATTTTTTGGGGGGGAGGTCCCTTACGGGCAGAAGCCGGGTCTGAAGGAGAGGGGGCTGCGCCTCCCTCCCTCGCTCTGCGAAGAGGCGCCCCCTCGCTCCGGGTGGCCTCAGGTCCTCCCAGGAGGGGTGGATTCAGGCTTAGGGGTCACAGACCCAGCAAGGGGTCTGCAAACCGTAGGCGGACTGCGGTGGGACTGGAGAGAGAGGCGGCCCCCCCAGGGTTGCTGTCACCTCTGCCCCCTCCCCGGGGAGCAGTGGGGAGGATAGTGGTGCCACTGGCCCTGCTCAGCAGGCCTGTGGTTACCTGCACCCCTCGGCGGCCAGCCCAGCTCTGAGGAGCAGGGCCAGGGGCCTGGGAGGGGGAGCAGGAGGCCAGCCCCCGACTTCCCTCACTCCTGCCTGCCCGCCCTGCCCTCTCCCTGCCCAACAGCCTTCCCTGTGTTCCATGACACTCTTTGTCTGTCTTGGAGCGCCCCAGGCTGAGGAAGCCCCAATGGGGCGTGACTGGTCTAGGCAGATGTCAGTGGAGAGAAGACTCCTAGCTTCGCCAGCTTCTCCCCACCCCCAGCCCACTGCCCCCACTGCCTTGGGGCCCTTCGGACACCCCTCCCAATCCCAGGACTCCTGAGGTTTGGAGTCCCAAAGCCACTCCTGGGCCTTCCTGCCCACCCCCACTAAGCTGCACAGAGCTGGTTCTGGGGGTGCAAATGAGAAAAGCAAACATCGGCCCTCTGCAGCTGGGCACACTGTCTGAAATCTCACCACCTGTGTTTGCCCCTCAAATTTCAGGCCTCAGTTTTCAGGGAGGAACAGAGGATGTAAAGGGTCTAGGGCAGGAGTAGGAACCACAGTTCGCAGTGAGGCACGAGGATACAAGAGATTGTTTCCACGAGCGTTTGTTGGACAGTAGTGGTACGGCTGTTTGATGTCAGGGCTCTTGGACCCTGTCCTTCAAGGGGGACAGACTTAGGCCCAGGGTGAGCCCAGGGTGGGGAACAAAGGCTGTGCCTTAGGGTAGGGCTGTCAGGGAAGACTTCCTGGAGGAGGGGCATTGCAGCTAGGGCTGTGAAAGGTGAGTAGGAGTTTTCCAAGTGGGAAAAGAGCATTCCAGGTGGTGGAAACTGCAGAGGCAAAGATCTGGAGGCAGGAAAGACGAGGATGGCTGTATGTGGCAGATGCAGGGTGCTGGGGTGAGTGTAGGAAGGAGAGCCTGTTCTGAAAGGTTGGTGGAGGGAGCAGAGGGGCATTCAAGGTTGGCTTCCTGGAGGTGGGGGCCGGTAATATGGAGTAGAGAGGAACGGGTCTCAGTGCACCTGGCGTCCCTGGGCTGGGCCATCTTTGCCGAGGGGCTGTGAGAGTCCTCTGCAGATAGAGTTTCCTGGTCTCGAAGGGCAGGTCAGAGGGACCTGGGCAGGAAGAAGTTAGCGGAGGAGCCCCCGCTGGCAGCAGGGGCATCTCACTTCCCAGTTGGGGAAATGAGCCCAGAGGGCACCACTGCTTCCTACATAGCTCCATGTGTTGGGACCCAAGGCAGCACTGGAACTTGGGGAGATGGAAAAGGTGCCTCAGGTACCCTGTTTCCCAGGAAACCAGTGTTAGGCTTTGATCTGTGCCTGGAGTCTGTGCCTTGGTTTCCCCTTCTGTTAGATGGTGAGCTCTGCGTCATGTCATCCTGGCTGATCCCGGAGGGTCCGCACCCCTCACACCACCCGCTGGGCCCCACACCTCCTGCTCAGCTGTGCCAGGCCTCCTCAGGCTGATCCTGTTATCACACCCCAGGGAACCCCCTCCCACCCGCCCCAGATGCCTGCGGGGCCAGCCCCAGACCCACCGGGGTGGTCGCAGTGGGGATTTGACAGCCCACCCACCCACACTCCTCGCCCCAGCCTCCCTGAGCATGCCCAAGACGGGGACCGCAGTCCCAGGCGCAGGTGAGGATGGAGGTCCGACCTCCCCGACCTCGCCACCTTGCACAGTCCCTGGCTCCATTGCTGTGTCAGTCCCCGCTCCCGGCCTTTGCTCCTGCAGTCTCCTCCACCCAGGATGCTCTCCAGATCTTTACCTGGTCTTAGCTCAAATGCTGCCTCCTCTGGCAAGCATTCCGTGCCCACTCAGCCTCGACTCACCCCAAGCCACTATGGCTTCACCTTGTTTTCTTTTGGTTTTTACACCGTCAACATCTAAATGACCATATTATTTCTCATTTACCATCCGTTGCCCTGATTGGACAGCGTGTTGGCAAAGATGGGACCCAGGGGGGCCTCAGTGTCCTGAGCTCCCTGCCTGGCTCAGCACACAGCAGTAGCTCAATAGCGAGTCGGGGGCAGGGCGCAGGCTGGCAGTCCGGGCGCTCTGCCATGTGGCCCTGTATTTACTTGCTAGCTCTGCTCTGCTGTGTGTCTGAGGAAACCTGCCACTTCCCTGGAGCTCAGTGCCACCTTCCCCCAGACACAGAGCCCAGCACCCCCTCCCGTTCCCTCCCCTTCTGTACCTGTCTTACCCAGCGCCCAGCAGTTGTTGTGGGGGCACTGGGAGAACAAGTCTGGAGTCAGACCCAGGTTCAGCCACAGCTCAGCCACTTATCTGAGCAAGTCGCTCTGCTGCTCCGAGCCCCAGTTTTCTGGCATGGAAAACGGGGCTAACAACATCTTCCAGGGACTTCAGGAGGAGCAAACACATGGAGACGGGCGTTGGGGCTGGGCTTGGAGGCATGAGTAGGAGTCTCCCCAACCGCTTGCATTCAAATTTCGGCTTGCCCATTTACGTTCCGTTTGACCCTGGTCAAGTTACTTCACTTTCTGGGCCTCAGTATTCCCACCTACAAAACGGGGATAAAACAGCCCCCACCTGCTGTGAGTCGTGAGGTACGAAGTGCTTACACCAGCAAAGCAGTCCACTGGGTCCGTGTTAGTGCGTGTTCCTTTACTGCTGTCACAACCAACAGTCCTCCGCAGAAGTCATTCTGTACGTCCCTCAGCTGCACTTTGGTGAAGACAGACCTAGAGCCCCTAGAGACAAGTTCAGGAGCCGAGACTTGATCCTCAGAGTAGCAGGGAGCCAGCAACGGTGCTAGTGGCTGGGCAGCAGGCAGTTCTGGGTTGGGGAAGAGGAGGGGAGGCTAGGCCCCTGCCTCTGGCCAGGCCTGGGAGGGTCAGCTGTGGGTGTCTACGACTGTACCCTGGCATGAGGCCGTCCCACAGGCTGACCCCCGGCCCCTGCAGATGCGACATCAGAACCAGCTGTGCTAGCCAGATGTTCCTGGTTTACCCCCAGATGTGTGTCGCCAGCTCGCAGCTGCCCTGGCCTCCTGGTCCCCACCATGGGGTGGGGCCTGGCCCTGGGGCCCTCTGAGGGAGGGGGCACATTTTTGTGGGCTGTGGAGATTGTTTCTTGTTTTGCATAACCATTGAGTCTTGCCTTGAGAGAGGCCCAAGTCCCACTGTCACGAGGCCTCAGTTTCCTCAACAGTCGAACCCCAGGGAACCCCCAGGGGCCATCTGGGGGGGAAGGAGACAAGCAGCATCACCCAGCTGTCAGCCCTGGAGCTATCAGCACTGGGGGGGAAACAGAGGCACAGGCGTGCAAGTATGTGTGTCTAGGGCTGGGCCCAGCTGCTGTCATCAGCCGCGTCTGCAGGACTTCATTAAATCAAGTGGCCCTCCAATTGAGGGAGGTTATTCTGGGCAGTCCGTTGTACGGATGGGGAAACTGAGGCCCAGAGAGGGGGAGGAGCGTACGTCACCCAGCCCAGGAGAGGCAGAGCAGGGACTGGAACTTGGTTGCCTGGAGCCCACGTGTTGTGGCGCCCACAGACACTCACCCTCGAGTATGTGGGCCACCCCCACGTGGCCCACCCACGTGGCTCTACAGCTTGGCTCGCTCTGCCTGTGGGAGCGATGACAGCCCCACCGTCAAGCGCTCCCAGGTCCTCCCTGGCATTCCCATGGTGTTGGGTGGCCCCCTTCCGACACTCTCCGAAGAAGGAGAAACCAAGTTACAGGGCCAGGACACGGCTAGGACTGAGGGGGAAAGGGACTGCACGTGGAGGGGACAGCACATGGGCACAAGCGTGGAGACTGGGGAGCTGCACCCAGCTCATGCCTCTGTAAACAGAATTGTTGAGATAATCCAGCTCAGGCTGCCCCTCCAGAAACCCCCAGTCTGGAAAAGACAGAGGTGGACGTCACACCTGGAAAAGACAGAGGTGGACGTCACACCATGCTGCAAGGCTGGGCTGGAGGGAGGGACCTGCAGCCAGGATGCCAGGATGGGAAGCAGGGAAGGCTTCCTGGAGGAGGGGCTTTAGTAGCTACAGCTTTGAAGGATGAGGTGTTTGCCCAATGGGGACAGGCCCCGATACCAGGCCTCCCCCGACCAGAGGGATGAGTGGCCGGAGGGTGGGTCCCCTCTCGTCCTTCCTCTCCCTGGGAACAAGCATGATGCCTCACAGAGGCCCGGAGCTTTGCAGAACCGAGGCTGCTAACCCTGGGAACAGGTATGCCTGGCGAATGCTCCCTGGGAAGCTCTGTGGAAAGGTGGAGCCCCAAGGTGTTGCCTGGGTACCAGGATAATGAGCAGTGTTTCCTGGCACCACCAAGGAGGCTGCCAGAAACACCCAAGAGTTTTGTTGTACAGCAGAAACTTCTTGATACTTTTAATCAGTGTCACCAAAAAAGGGATGGATGTACAAATGGATGGATGCAAAATGGGATAGGCAGACAGAGAGACAGATAAAAGCACAGATTTTTTGACTTCACCTCAAAACTTTGAGGTCTGTCAGACATCAAGAGATGTAGGTATGTTTATAAGGCCCCAAGCAGTTCTGATAGGGAAGTAACCACGTTGCACCCTTTTTCCCCTATTGTTTTCCTTTTTTTAAAAATGAATTTTATACTTAACTTTTCTATATTATTAATTGTTATTTCTCAGTCATTTAGTCATCTTTCTACTTCTTTAAACACAAGAGTATTTTTTTAAGAATGTAGAGGGTAGGAAATAAAACCAGTTTGTAACAAAACAATTAAGTGAGCTTTTTTTTAAATGTCTTTAACATGAAAGGAATTTTTGAAAGAAGTGATGTTCTTTTGACACAGTCAGTTTTTAAAGTTACCTGTTTATCACTAAGGATAACAAACAGGATATAATTTTAAAATATTATGCTGATGAAGCTAGAAGTCTGAAGGCATATGGCAAGCTCCCAGAATATGGTAATGTTAAACTCACATTTTCCTGGCTTATGGAATTATTTGTTGGTGTTTAGGTGAAGCAATTTTGATAGAATCTGTCTCTGTACATGTTGTTTCTGTATATACTTAACAAAGTTAGTTTTGGGTATGCCTGTCTTACTTCCTAATGTCAATACTTTAATAATGAACAAATGTCTGGTTCTCATAATAGTTCTTTCATGGTAAGTTTAAAAGTTTATAAACTTTGGACTTGTGTATAGTATATGTTAAGGGAATACCTGTTTTACAGTGTCTTCTTGCAATTCTCAAGAGTTTTTTAGATTTTAGATACACTGGGAAACACTCATGATACTGGTATTGATTTATGTTCAGTTCAAATTTCAGTTGTGTGTGTGTGTGTGTGTGTGTTTTAAAGCTGTTTCTTTTCTTGATGTCTAAGTATTGCATTCTCACTGAAGTATACTTTAAAAGAGTCAAATAAGTTTCTCATAACATCAAACAAGGAAATATACTGTTTCCTAAGCTCACAATTTCACTTGGGAGTGATGTTATTTGTTATATTCCATTGGTTTTTGTAACGATAATATGAAATCTTTTCCTTTATAATGAAAATTCTGGTGAAATTATTGGCATTCTTGCAGAAGTGCTTAAATATCTGAAAATGAGATAAGCCTGATTTGACCAGGTCTTCTGATTTGCTAAGTCTAATAGTAAGTGAATGAGTGTTTTTTTTTAGGAAAACCTTACATTTTCTGAGGATAAGTTGATAGCATGTGTTCATAGAAGTATACTTGGGATGTTTAAGAGCTACAATGTTACTGTAATTATGGCTGCCAGCCTTACAATATTCTTGTTGAATGAAATAAAAATATAGTAACTACACTCTTCATTGTAATCAGTTCGTGATCTGTGGGTGTTCCTTGTGTGTATTAATTTACTGTGTGGTGATTTCTTAGTTGTTAGAAGGATATTTTCTTTGAAATATTTGAATGTAGGTATCACTTGTAAAAGACTTTTATACTTCAGTATTTTGTATCAAACACATTTCTTTTACTATATAGTTCATCGAATAACATCTTGATTACGCATATGAGAATATTAATTGTTGTGTCTTTAGCTAAAATCAATGAAATGCATACATTCTGTCCTGGAGATGATGATGAAATTCAGTTGGATGATATTGAAGGTGAGGATGAAGACATTGATGATATAAAAACATATGTAACTTGTGGAATTTTGTTTGTCCTCTATAGGAATTGTTATGAAACTAGCTATCAGACTTTTCATACTTTTTGAGAAACCTTCTAATCTGTTGCAAATGATACCTTGGATAAGTAAGAGTGTTTATAGAGAAAGCTGTTAAGACATGTAGCAGACAGTTTAGAGAGTGTGCCTTCTCTTAAATGAAATGTTAGTATGTTAGAAGAATCTTGTTTGAACCAGAGTGCTGAGGTTCAAATTGTAATATACTCTAAAAGCCATACTGAAATGAAAGCCTGTTACCAAAGAATGTGTTGGGATTACATGATTTCGTCAGCTGTCATTGGCCATTTCATTATCGATACTTGATCTGTCACATCTATTCTTCTATTCGTCTGTCAATGTATATTATATTTTGGTGTATTTCTAAATCATTTAGATTACTCATACAATGAAAGAAAAATTGAGTGCTATCTCTGATGTTGATTTTCACCAATTTTTTACCACAAATTTATAAATTTTTAAACATGTGTACTATACAAATGTTAATGTGGGTTTTAGAGAATACCAAGATATCGGAAATAGAAAACGATGAGAAATAAATATTGTTGTAATGTTGTCTTTATGTTCTGCCCTTCAAGGATCCTAACCAAAATATTCCTGTGACTAAATTAATACTTTGACAGTAAAATTCACAATTATCTTGTGTGACAAGAACCCCTAAAATGTAGAAGTTGTGTTGTGTACTAAGGGAAGATCTGAACATTTTGACAGCTGAGCTAGGATTGAAGGCTACAAACCTAACCAGAGACCAAGAATGCAAAGGAAGCCATGACAGGGTCGAGGCATCATTCAAAGGAAAACTGCTTTCTGGATTGGTGCCAAGAGTTTCTTTGGAATTGGGCCTGAGTAACATGGTTGGGAATACACTAAAGACTTATAAGAGTTTTATTACCTTAGAATCCTTCTTCCGGGTTCTAAGCTGTACATTCATCAGCTGTACATTCCTCCAGATGATGTACAGCTGTTCTAGTTTCACTCCTATGCCTAAATTGACCCAGGAGAATTTGGCTTAGTACCACACTTAATGGACTTCTAGTTCCCACTCCCAACACAAAAGTTCTATACCTACTAACGCAAAGGGAGGAGATACTAAAGTTCATTAAGAATAGTCTGTATAACATACAACATTTTCAAAGACATCATAAAGTGTTTCTAGTAACATGGGAATTGACAATTTTTTGTTCAAGTGTTTATTTTCCAGAACCCTGCAGAGATTTTTACATTCCATGAACTGCTGTATTATGAGAATTTTTGTTCCCTGATGGATCTGACGTTTTTTCTCTTACAAATCTAAATTGAACTCAGAGTTTAATTTTGGCCATCACCTATTAAGAAGACCAAAACTTCATTAAACATGAATGCAGTTTGTTAGGACACAGTGATTTGTTTCATTGTTTTAAGTATTTATTTTATTTCTTTAAAAACTACCAAAGCTGAATTATCTTAAGTGAAATGTTAACAATTTATTCTTTTGATGTAATAGAACTTAGTGGTAGACCACATTATCTGTCATTTAAAACAGTAGGAGAAAGTAATTTAATAAAAGAATGCTTTAATGGATATTTTGAGTAAATTGTTTTATCAGAGTGTTTTAAATCCTAGTTCCAACTAGCCTGTTTAGAAACTCTTTCTGGATGTTCCAGTTACGTACATATTCTCTTGAGATTTAAGTTTAAATTTAAGGAAGGCAGAAATCCACATCTGAAGGCAATAAAAAGGGGCTATTTTCATATTTATGTAACTGTATGTATTTTTATACTGTTTGATAAGATTCTTTTCATCATTTTATGCTGATCCCATCAAAACAAGCATTTCAAAATACAGCTTTAGAACCTGAGTTTAAGTAGTAAATTTGAATGTGTAGTGGAAAGAATTCAAAGATAATTAATGCCCAATTGTCTTAATATTGGAAATATTGATATAGTAATTGACAGTGTTTTTCACTTAATATGTGGAAAATTTCTTAAGTAAGACAACTTTTAATGGCAACTTTTAGTGGAGTAATGTTTACTTTAAAAAACATGTTATGTTAAAATGTCAAAAGTTCTGTATTTGTAACATACTTTTGGAATTTGTGAGCAATTAAATTACAATGCATAAATCAAAAATGAATTTTATAATAAATTCTAAAAACTAAGCCTTTCTTAAGTTATTGCCATTAAGGAACTTACATAAGGAAAAGGAAGGAACCAAAAGCTAAATAATACAATAGAATGTCACACTGCGTGTATTTTGCAGTTACTTTCGGTTACTGGTGTATTTTGTTGTGTGTACCGACTTTTTCTGGTGTATATTGATAGAAAGTTAAGGACAAGATTAGTAGAAGTGTAGCCATATCAAACAAAATTTAATGCTGTGATTTAAATCTGTATAAACACAGAAAATATCAATAATAAATGTTTTATTCAAAATATGTGATTATACCTATTTGTGAATACTGACAGCACATACCTTATTAAAGGCTATTTACTTCAGATAGGGATTATCACAAATTTTGTAAAAAGGTAAATTTTTAGCCATGATCCCAGAGATATAACAAAAATAACAAATTATAACAAATTATAATGTTCATTGTAATTTGCAAAACATTACATTTTATTTCTTCAGAGGATTTTTCAGCAGTGAAAATTATAAAGGGAATACACCTTTATCTGGTTTCAATAAAATAAGTATCACAAATACTCAGAAGACTATAATTTAACTTCCTAAGTGTGAAAACTCCAGAGTCTAAAAGGAAGCCAGAATCTGAGGGCACTAATGTGATTCACCGTTCTTACCCTAAATAGGTGGAATACATGTGAGACCAGTGTGAGACCAAAGACTGAGGTTTTAATAATCCCAAAAGAAACCCAGCTTGAAAGAATTGGCTTAGTGATTGTTTATGGGCAATCAGAACTTGCTGAGATATTTAACATTTTGAAGAGAAAGGTATACTGAGTTCATATATTGTCCTTCTGTACTTTGCCAAGGGTGTCAGAAACTGCATACATAATACAGTACATGGTAGGTTAGAGCCACTAAAAACACTTTTTTTCCTACTGACTTCCTCTACCACACATGGATTGTCTAAAGATTTTCTTTAAGAAGTGCTCCTATATTTCCAGTTTGCATTTTCTAGTTGTGGTGGTCTGTTTGTGCACCCTAACATTCATGTTGAAATGTTACTGCCTGAAGAGGCTTTTTTTAAGGAAGTGGGGCCTTTGGGAGGTGATTATATCATCAGGCTGATATTCTTATGAGTGAGATTAGTGCTGTTATAGAAGAGAGGGGCCTTCTACCCTGAAAGGACAGAGGGAGAAGTCTCAGTTTGCAATGCAGAAGAGAACTTTCATCAGAACCCAAACTGTAGCTGGCATCGTGATCCTAGACTTCCACTGTATGGAACTGTAAGAAATTTTTCTTTCTAAACCAGTATTTTGTTATAACAGCCTGAATGAACTGGGACACTGCTGATATATTTTTATTCTTGCTACTTAGTAATATTCCAGCTTGTTTCATCCTGGAATATAGAGAAGCATCATTAAATATTAGTTAAATAGAAGTAGCTCATGTGCAACGTTGCATGCAAGATTTATTTTGAAAAAATATATGTAGAAATTGTATAGATATATTAATTATATTTCAAATAGAAGATGAAAGAAATTTCTGACCCACTCTTTAATTTTTCAGAATATAATAAGTTGTGTCTAAAAAGGAAAAAAGATGTTTGAAGGCTGAGAAAAAAAAAGTGATTTGATACTGACTAACTTGCTAAGAGGATGTACAATAAATTCAGCAGGGTTGCATTTTTAAGAGTATAAATGACATTAAAGGTGACTAAATAAACTGATAAGTATTTGCATAAAGGGACTGGTAACATTTAATTAGTTGACTATTAACTCATTCTTAAATGTCCAGTCTCTAAAACACCTCCCTCTTATTGGTCTTATAAACCGTATTTTATAGACAGCCTTATATCAAGAAACATTCATTTGGGTTATTTTTGTTATATCTCTGGGATCATGGCTAAAAATTTACCTTTTTACAAAATTTGTGATAATCCCTATCTGAAGTAAATAGCCTTTAATAAGGTATGTGCTGTCAGTATTCACAAATAGGTATAAACACATATTTTGAATAAAACATTTATTGTTGATATTTTTTGTGTTTATACAGATTTAAATCACAGCATTAAATTTTGTTTGATATGGAACAAAATGAAAGGTTTTCTCATTTGCTTTACTGTGGTAAACACAGCAAAGTTAACCATCATAACCACTTTTAAATATAAAGTTCAGTGGTATTAAATACATTTAAATATTTAAGCAATCGTGACCACCACCTATGCTCATAATTCTTTTTATCTTGTAAAACTAAACTTTAAACTAAACATTATTTTAAAATTTTTGAGAAAATGTCATCTGTTTTTCATGACAGTGACATTTTACATTCTCACCAAGAGTGCCCAAATGTTTTGATTTTCCTTCATCTTTTTCAAAACATTTCTTTAAAAAAATATATAGATAATCTTTCGCTTATGATCGTGTTCTGTCATAATAAATCGATTGTAAGATGAAAATATCAGGTGAAATGCATTTAATATTTACCTAACTTATGTAATAACATAGCTTCAACTTACCTTAAAGGTGCTCAAAACTCTTAACATTAGCCTACAGTTAGGCAGTTGTCTTGAGTTTCATCTCAACCTTCTTTTTATCCAGGAAGGGGTAGACACAGCTGGTGTTTTTTACATATGGTGGGATATGGAAAAAAGATCCAAACAAAAAACAAAACAATCTGCTGAGTAGCCTGCAGCTTGGATGTGTCTGCAACATGGTATACTTTAGAAAATACGTTGTTTACCTTTGTTATCATGTGGCTTATTGGGAAGTGTGGCTCTGCCACTGGCGAGTGCCACAAGAAAGTATACTAATGTTGCTAGCTTGAGAAAATAACAAAATTTAAAGTATGGTTTCCATTGAAATGTATGCTGCTTTTACACCTTTATAAAGTTCAAAAAATGCTAAGTTTAATCATCCGAAGTCAGAGACCTTCAGTATTTATATTAGCCATCCTTCTGAGTGTGAGGTGGTATCTTGTTTTGATATGAATTTCCTTAATGATTAGTGATATTGAGGAACAAAAATAAGCTATTTAAATAAAAATAAAAACAAAAAACATCTTATCAAAACAGCATCAAAACAAAATCCTTAGGAATAAATTTAACTAAAGAGATGGAAGATCTCTACACCAATAACTGTAAGATATTGATGAAAGGAAACAGCAGACAAATGAAAGGACACCATATGATCTTGAACCTGGAATAATTAATATTGTTAGTATTCATACCAATGAAAACAATGTATAGATTTAATGTAATTTCTATCAAACTCCAATGGAATTTTTCACAAAAAAAAATTCAAAAATTTTAACATTTGTAAGGAACTACAAAGACTCCAAATAGCTAAAACAATTCTGATAAAGAACAAAGCTTCAGGCGTCATCTTTACAGATGGCAAACTATACTACAGTTATCATCACAGTATGATATTGGCATTGAATCAGACATGCAGAGTAATGGAGCAGAAACAAGAGCCTACAAATAAATCTTTGCACAGTTGGTCAAGTAAAAAGGAAACAAAGAACACTCAACTGGGAAAGCATAACCTCTACCATAAATGGTTGAGAAAAATGGATAAAAACATGGAGAAAAATGAAACTGAACTCCACTCAAAAAAACTTTTCTTGTTCAAGACCTGAAACCATAGATGTTTTGCAATAAAACACAGGGATAAAAGACGTAAAAATTAGGCTTGGCAATTATTTTTGGATATGACAACAAAAGCACAAGCAACAAAAGCAAAAAAAACAAGTGTAACATCAAACTAAATGTCTTCTGCATAGCAAAGGAAACAAAAAAAACAAAATGACAAAGTGACCTACAAAATGGGAGAAATTATTTGCAAACCACATATTCTCTACAGACCTAATATCTACAATATAGAAGGAACTCATACAACACAATAGCAAAATAGCACATCATTCAAATCAAAGTGGACAAAACAACGTAACACTTACCCTCACCCAAAAAGGCCAAAAATATAATATTTTCATCACTAATCATCAGAGAAATGCCTATCAAACTGCAATAAAATATCTCCTTATACTTCTTAGAATGACTACTACCAAAAAGACAAGAGGCAAATGCTAAGTATTATGCATTCACAAAAGGAATGTATACTGGTGCAATCACTATGAAAAACAGTGGAAGTGTGCTTCAAAATATTAAAAATGAAAGAAAAAACAAGGTCTCAGAAATAGCTAAACCCCATATTCACCATAGTCAAGACATGAAAGCAACCTACGTGTTCACAACTAAATAAATGAAAAAGATATTTCTTCACATGCACACATAAACACTCACATAGATATGTTATGCAGCTCTGAGAAAAAAGAAATCCTGTCATTTGTGACAATATGAATGACCCTGAGAGTACTATGCTAAGCAAAATAAGACAGAGAAGAGAAACACTATAAGGTCTCACAAGTATGACCTAAAAAGAAAAACTCACAGAAACAGAGAGTAGAGTGGTGGCAGCCAAAGTGGTATAGGATGTTGGGAAAATGAGATGTTGGCCAAAAAACAAACTTTCAGTTATAGGAAGAGTAAGTTCTAAAATCCAATCCATTAGGAAATGTCCAAACTTGTCAAATGAATTTAATCAGAACTCTGTAAATTAATCAAATGTTTGTAATCATCTGAGAGCTTACACCAAAAATGTGGTGAAATATCAGTAAGAACAAGCATTGTAGGGTTTTGCTATGCTCTATTCCTGTTCCTTCACCCTAGGTCCTGGTGGCCAAGAAAACCAGCATCCTAGAAGCCACTGAAGGGGTAGTAGATAGTTCGTTACTCCACAACACCATTTTAGAGAACTGCATGGAAGTTCTTGGAAACTGCCACTTGTAGAAATTTATTTTACTTTATTAAGAGCCTATTGATTTTTAATATTTTCCCTCTGACGCTTTTATTGAAAATGTGTGGCCATTTCTTAACACTGCAATGACTTTATGTGATAATGGTTGAGGCAAACAAGAACCTGCTTTGGAATGAGATGTGCGTAGAAGACTTGAAAATTCCAACATATTCTTGTCCTAATGATAAGAAGCAACACAGTTGGTCACAAGTGCCATGAGAAGCTTTCTGCTACCAGGAATATTTTAATTATTTACTCATTTTGAGGAAATCAGTTAGTTCATGTCATCATGACAACATGGCCTAGGAGAATCTATGTGAACCACATGCCCATGGTTGTACGTACACTCAAGATAGATTGGCAAATATCCTGATCTCCAAGCTTTGACTGACCTTGAGATCCTGCACATGTGACATAAAGACAAAGGCAGAATTGCAAAGTACTTCGCTGAGTGTGGCAAGTATGACCCAACATACACAGAAACATGGCAGAGTGAGAGATGTCCCTCTATTTTTCCCCTTGAGACAATAAGCTGAACATCTAAAACTCAGCAAAAAGGAACACCCCAAAATGCATACCAGCACGTCTGAGTGTGGGATCTGCACACAAAATCTACAACAAGTCAGAACCCGATGTCGGGGGTGGTCTGGGAGAAACACAGAAGGTGCCTCTGGCAGCTGGAGCTCCCTGCAGGGAAAGGTGAGGATGGAGGGAAGAAAAAGTGGTGGTTCCCTGAACAGCCCTGCCTGGGAGAGCTGTGGGCACCATGGAGCCGGCGGCACGAGATTTGAGGATGGCAGAAAACAACAGTTTTTTTTTTTTTAAATATCCGGTCCTGGTTGCAAAATGCAAAGCTGAGCCGCAGTCCCCATCCTACAACCCTGACGGTCCCTCCCTCTTACACTGCAAGACTGAACACCTAAGAGTCTCAAAATGATTCTGAGTGAATGTTGTCAGAACTTTTGCTAACACTGACAGAAACTGAGACTGAGGGTAGTGAGCAGAAATGAATCACTATAAGGGAAAAAACAGCATTTTAAAGCTTGATATAAATAAAGCAGAGATCCACGAGGCTTAGACTCCACTTACTGGAAACCAAACCAAAAGTGTCTTCTTCCTAGGAGGCTAAAAAGAGATCTTTATATAATAAATCTTTTTGGAAAAAAGCAGAATACACTTTCATTAATGCCCACGTGGAGAAATAAACAGCCCAATAAACACCATGAACAACCAAGGTGAGAAGACACCTCAGAAAGCAAGAGAAAAATCTGCAGAAAACAAGCTTACAGATATAGAAATATGCAACTTAAACGACAGAGAATTCAAGATGGTACTCTTAAAATAACTCAGTGACATCTAAAATCCTCAAATCAATAATTTCAGGGAATGAAAAAAAATTACATAGATGAGTATAATGAGCTCTTTAGAGTAAGAAGACTGAAACCCTCAGAAAGAATCAAACAGAACTCCCAGAGATCAAGAACACATGGGAAGAGATGAAAAATGAAATAGCAAGCTTGGGAAATAGCGTCCACCAAATGGATGAGAGGATCAACGATATCTAAGACAAATTTAGAAATAAATCCGAAGAAAAAAGCCGAAGAATGGAAAATGATGAAAGAGAAATTCAAGAACTAGCTGATACCATCAGGAGAGGAAACATAAAAATAATGGGCATTCTCGAAGTGGAGGGAAAAGAGCAGAGACTAGAAAGCTTTGTCAGACAAATAGTGGACAAGAATTCCCCAAATCTAAGGAATAAGCTGGAGCCTGGAATTCAAGAAGTCAACAGAACACCCAGTTTTCTCAACCCAAAAAGGCCTTTTCTAAGACACACTGCACTAAAATTATCAAAAAACAGTGACAAAGA
Organism: Cynopterus sphinx; assembly: GCA_030015415.1. Taxonomy (NCBI): domain Eukaryota; kingdom Metazoa; phylum Chordata; class Mammalia; order Chiroptera; family Pteropodidae; genus Cynopterus; species Cynopterus sphinx. The sequence continues at coordinate 16,655,121 of CM057395.1, read as the reverse complement.
CAGAATTCTCAGCACAGCTAGGGAAAAGAAGGTAACCTATAAAAGAAAACATATTAGATTATCCTTGGACTTCACAGCACAAACCTTACAAGCCAGAAAGGACTGGAATCAAATATTCAAACTATTACATGAAAGGAGCTACCAGCCAAGAATAATGTATCCAGCAAAGCTCCTTTTTAGATATGAAGGAGAAATAAAGAGCTTTCCAGACATACACAGTTTAAGAGAATTCTCCACTATGGGGCCTGCATTACAAAAAATACTGAAAGGGGTCAATGCACCTAACACAAAATGACAAACAAACAAACAAAAACATGATTAGATGTAAGGTGACGAGCAGGCAGATAGAAGCAGAGGAGTGCAACCCTTATTAAGAACAGGGCATTATTCACAGTGGTCAGGACATGGAAGCAACGGCAGTGTTCTACGATAGCTGACTAGATAAAGAATCTGTGGCACATTTATACAATGGAATATCACTCAGCCATAAGACGAGGTGAAATACAGCCATTTGTGATAACATGGATGGGCCTCAAGATAGTCATACTAAGTGAAATAGGCCCGAATAAAAAAGTAGAAAATCACATGATATCACTTATATGTGAGATATAACCCTAAAAGCAACAAATGAACAGGACAAAGAGAGACTCAGGGACAAGGATAATGAACCACTGGTTACTAGAGGGTAGGGGTTGGGGGAAGAGGGGAGAAGTAGATGGGATAAAGGAGGTCAAATATAGGGGTTTTGGGGGAGGGTGAAGTGGGTAAAGGGGATCAAATAAATGGTAGCTGAAAGAAACTGGACTTTGGGTGGTAATCACACAAAAGAATATACAGATGTCAAATTATAATGTACACCTGAAAATTATATGATTGTGTTAACAAATGTTACCCGAATATACTCAATAAAAAAACCCAGAACATAATAAACTTAAACAATAAGAAGAGATATGCTATAGCAAGATAGTGATGTTTAGCATACATAGGGACAAGCTGAGAAAAAAAATGAATGAATAGAGAAGGATTCAAAGATCCAAATTTGCAATGGGCAATGGAGATAAGGCGTGCACAGACCTACATGGACTAAGTGTGTGTGTGTGTGTGTGTGTGTGTGTGTGTGTGTGTGTGTGTGTGTGTATCCTTTGCATATAGTAAACACAAGCCAAACATTCAGAACTAAAGAATGTCACATAAAACAAGAAGGACCAGAGGGAAAACCCCTCGCCTGCACCAATTAAAGACACACAACATCAAGGAAGTAATGGAAACACCAAACTACCAGAAAGAAAAACATAAAATGGTTGTAGGAAGACCTCGTTATCTCAATAATCAACCAAAATGTAAGTGGATTGAGCTCACCAGTAAAAAGGCACAGTATGGGCCACAAAAATAAAAAAATAAAATAAATACAAAAAACAACCAACTTATCCTGCCTTCAGGAGACACATCACAGTTCTAAGGACAAATACAGACTCAAGAAGTGAAAGTCTACAAAAGGACATTTCAAGCAAATGACATTCAGAGAAAACTAAGAGTAGTGGTACTAACATCAGACAAAATATAGACTTCTAAATAAAAAAGATAAGGAAAGATACTGAGGAACACTTCATAACGATAAAAGGAATCATACACCAAGAAGACATAACACCTGTTAATGCCTATGCTCCCAATTGTGGAGCCTCGGAACATGTAAAGCAATTACTAACAGAACTAAAGGGAGAAACAGACCAAAAAACTACCCTACTGTCAGATATGTACAGATCATCCATACAGAAAACAGATAAGGGTATGACATTAATAAATGACACATTAGACCAACTAGACATAAGTGACATTTATGGAGCTCTTCCACAACAAAACAGCTGCTTATACGTTCTTCTCTAGTGGACATAGGACATTCTCAACAATCGACCACTTGTTGAAACACAGAGACAGCCTCAACAAATAGAAGAGGGCTGCAATCGTGACAACCATATTCTCTGATCATAATGCTTTGAAACTAGAGATCAACTGCGAAAAGAAAGCAGGAAGAAACACAAATACGTGGAAATAAACAACATGCTACTGACAAATGACTGGGTCACATAAGAAATAAAAAGAGAAGTTATGAAATACGTAGAAATGAATGAAATTGATAGAACAACATATCAAAGCTTTGGAGACATGGCAAAAGTGGTCATGAGAGGAAAGTTCCTATCATTACAAGCCTATCTCCAAAAATCTGTATGAGCCCAAATAAACAACCTAACACTTCAACTTAAAAAACTAGAAAAGAAAAAATAAATGAAGCCTAAAGTCAACAGAAGTAAAAACATAATCAAATTAGAGCAAAAATAAATCAAACTGAGAACAAAAATGATAGAAGATATAAATGCAACAGAGAGCTCGTTTTTTGAGAAAGTTAATGAAATTGACAAGCTGCTGGCTAGCCTCACTAAAGAAAAAAGAGAAAGGGCACAAATGAACAAAATCAAGAGGAAAGAGAGAAAATTATGACTGACAGCGCAGAAATGCAAAGGATCATGCAAGAATACTGTGAAAAAAAATATATAACACTAACTTTAAAAACTAGAAGAAATGGACCAGTACTTAGTAAAATACATCTTCCAAGGCTGAATCAAGAAGAACTGAATCATCTAAGTAGATGGATCAGCAGTATGTAAATTGAAACAATCCTCAAAAACCTACCAAAAAGTAAGAGACCAGGACCAGATGGCTTCACCAGTGAATTCTACCAAACGTTTAAAGAAGATTTAATACCCATTCTTCTGAAACTCTTTCTAACAAGTGAAGGGGAACAATATTCCAAACTCACTTTATGAGACCAATATTAACTTGATATTAAAAACTGGTAAAGATAACACACACAAAGAAAACTACAGACCAATATCTCTCATAAAGACAGATGCAAAAATCCTAAATAAAATACTTGCTAACCGAATGCAGCAACATATTAAAAAGATTATATGCTATGATCAAGTAGCCTTCATCCCAATGGCACAGGGATGGTTCAACATATGCAAATCTATTATGTGATTCGCCACATAAACAAAATAAAAATAAGAATCATGTAGTCATATCAATAGATGCAAAAAAATCCTTCGAAAACATACAGCATCCATAAGATCAAAATATTGAACAAAATCAGTATGGAGGGAAAGCCCCTTAATTTAATAAAGGCTATCTGTGAAAAACCCTCAGCCAACATTATACTTAATAGTGAAAAACTAACAACCTTCCCTCTCAGATCAGGAACAAGGCAAGGCTGTCCACTACCGCCACTCTCATTCAATATAACATTAGCGGTCCTAGCACTTGCAATCAGACACGAGAAAGGTATAAAAGGCATCCAAATAGAAAACAAAGGAGTCAGACTGTCACTATTTGCAGAGGACATGGTTCTCTACATAGAAAACCCTAAAGAGTCCACAATAACATGACTAGAAAATATCAATAAAAACCAGTAAAGTCTCTGGATACAAAATCAACATTAAAAACCCATAGCATTCCTATACTCTAATAATGAAGTATCAGAAAAAGAAGTGGAAAAAATAATTCCTTCTGTAATTGGAACTAAGAGAATAAAATACCTAAGAATACATTTACCAAAACACACAAGAACATATACAATGATGATTATGAGACTCTATTAAAAAAAAACTGAAGAAGATATAACAAAATGGAAAGATAATGTGTTCTTGGATTGGAACAATCAGCATAGTTAAAATGACAAATTTACCTAAAGCGTTATACAGATTTAATGCAATCCCCATTAAAATCCCATTGGCAGTTTAAAAAAAAAATCATCAGATTTGTATGGAAGTACAAAAGACCCTGAATTGCCAAAGCCATGCTGAGAAAAAGAACGAGGCTGGAGGCTTCACTCTGCCTGACTTCAAATTATGCTACAAAGCGACAGTAATCAAAACAGCATGGTATTGGCAGCAAAGCAGACAGACAGACCAGTGGAACAGATTCGAGAATCCAGAAGTGAACCCATTTTTACATGGGCAAATAGTTTTTGACAAAGAAGCCAAAAACATACAGTGGAGAAAGGAAAGCCGCTTCAATAAATGGTGCTGAAAAAACTGCAAAGCCACCTGCAAAAGAATGAAACTATACGCTGTTGTCTATCACCACATACCAAACTTAACTCACAATGGATTAAAAACCAGAATATAAGACCTAAAACAAGAAAATGTATAGAAGAAACCTAAAAGCTCAGCAGAAGAATCTTGGACTTAAAAAGGATTTTCTGAATATGATCTCATAGGCAAGAAAAGTAAAAGTAAAATAATAATTAATAATAATAATAAAAATAATAATATGTGAATGGGTCTATATCAAACTAAAAAGTTTCTGCTCAGTAAATAAAACCATCAGCAATGTAAAGAGACAATCATCCAAATGAGAAAATATATTTCCAAACAAAACCTCTGATAAGGGCCTACTATCGAAATTATACAAAGAACAAACACAACTCAACACCAACAATAGTAACAACAACAACAACAACAAAAGAAAACAATCCAAACAAAATGTGGGCAAAAAACCTGAGCAGACACTTCTCCCTAGAAGACATACAAATATACTACAAACATATGAAAGATGCTCAATATCGCTAGCTATTAGGCTCATGAAAATCAAAACCACATCTCACACCTGTTAGAATAGCTATAATCAACAGGAGAAATAACAACAAAGTTTGGAGACAGTGTGGAGAAATAGGAACCCTCATACACAGCTGGCGGGACTGCAAATTGGTACGGCAACTATGGAAAACTCTGTGGACGATCCTCAAACAATAAGAACTGATCTACCATATGATCCAGCAATCCCACTCCTGGATATTTACCCCAGAAATTTGACAACACATATCTATGTGGATATTTGCATACTGATGTTCATAGCAGCATTATTCACAATGGCCAGGACATGGAAGCTTCCGAAGTGACCTACAATAAATGATTGCCTAAGAAGCTGTGGTATATATATGATGGAATATGACTAAAATACTGCCATTTGTGACCCCATTAATGGACCTTGAGATAATCATGCTAAATGAAATAAGCAAGACAGAAAATGTTAAAAATTTCATATCATTTATATGTGGGGTATAAACCTAAAAGCAACAAATGAACAGGACAAACAGAGACTCGTGGACATGAACTATAGACTAGGGGTTTCATGGCACTATAGGGTAGTGGTCACTAGTGGGGTTGGGGAGCGGGGAGTTGGTAGATGGTGTAAAAGGTTCAAATATAGGGGGTAGAGGGAGGGTGAACTGGGTAAGGGAGATCAAATAAATGGTAGCTGAAGGAAACTGGACTTTGGGTGGTAATCACACAAAAGAATATACAGATGTCAAATTATAATGTACATGTGAAAATTATATGATTGTATTAACCAACGTTACCCCAATAAACTTGATAAAAAACAGGGTATAGTAAACTTAAATAATAAGAAGAGAAAGGCTATAGCAAGATAGTAATATACGTTCAGCATACAGGAGACCACACCCTGAGTACAGCCTACTATACAGAGTGCAAATGTTAATGTAATGCAGCCTTGGATTTGTTCACAGCTCTAAAACTGCCTTACAATTATTTCTTCACTAGTACAAATATCAGCAGGTTCATTTCATCTTGAGTATACCATCTGAGAGAAAGGAAATAAAACATCATGTGTCACTTTGTCCCAATGTCCCATTTTATAAACACAGATTGAGGATTCTGAAATGACAGCCAGATCTCTGTTCCCAGTTTCTGATGGGCAGCCACACGCATTTGGCACTGCTTAAAGCAGTTTGCTTCAGCTTCTTTGGGTAGCGCTCTGTATACTGCCTATACATTTTATAACCCTAGACATAGAGATAAGCTCGGGCACATGCTATCGACTTTATTCTCTATTGCAGACACCTTTCTCTTTTAAATATGTCTACCAAACCTTGACAATCCCATTTGTTTCTAGATTGTTAATTAATATCAATGTATCTGAGTCAGAAAATTCAAAGACCTATTCTCAATTTTAAAACTAAAGGTATTTCAATATTACTGATAAAGTTCTTTATAAATTACAATTCATAATCAAATATTCATGTTAATAATTGTAAGAAACTGAATATTATTTTTATATATAAAAAGAAATTTCATTTTGTTTAGATTAACTGAGATTAGAAATAAAACTTTTCATGCTATTTAATTACTTTAAAATGTATGCATTCTTGAGTATAGAATGTGTACAATGACTTTTTTGTAAATTTTTGTATTCAGCTTAAATGCTGTTTATTTCCAAGAATCTGAACTTTTTCATCAAATGAGCTTGATCAAATAAGAAAATTGGTTCATGGACAACTAGAAAGGAAGTGTGAGTTTGTCAAAGTAAAATAGGTTGACAAGGTCTCTCAAAAGAAATTATTTTTAAAATTTTAAATTTAATCATCAGACATTCAAAACAGAAGTCTGAAGACATTTTCAAGTTTTAATAAAAATGTTCCATTGTTAAATATTAACTTCTCCTTAATGAAATTTTTGTCTTGGTATTTGAGTTTTGAGAATTACCTGAGGCAAACATGGTGGTATGATGTGTTGCCTATGAGTGTGAAATTAACTTTCAGGATTCATCTGGTATATTAAATACTCATAAATAGATGAAACAATATGTAAGGCCCTGTGGCTACATACTCTATAAAACAAAAATCTGCCACATGCTCAGAGTTAAGAAAAAATATACTAAACTGATATTAAAAGTTACTCTTGCATAACAATTTTTAACAATCGGGTTTTAATACTGTCCTTTAACATAAGGTAAAGTGATCAGTTTCTGATAACATAAGTTATATATCAGGTAATATAACATATTAGAAAAATTACTAATAATGAAATCAGTAATGAGGAGTTACTAATTTTATACCTTAATTACTTTGTTCATCTTTATAAAAGTACTAAAAAGTCTCATTGCTACTTCTGACTAGGAATATTGTTAGCCATGCTATATGTAAAATCTTTTCTAAATACAGAACATTTAAGTTATTAAGAACAAACTGTTGTTGCAGTGCTGTTTAACCATTGATGTCCTATTACTAATTTTTTTTTTTTTTTTACAATTAAGAATCAAGACATGTAGCGGCATCATTCTTCCTGAGTAACTATTTGATAATATATGAATTATTTCCACTGGTGTATGATCTATATTCATTACGTTGTAACTTACTTTTAGACAGTAAACATTTTCCATGAAAATTATGAAATAATTTCCCTTGAGTAAACTTCGTCTTTCTTTCTCTGTAGGGTTTCCTAATAAAATCAACTATATGCACCAAAAGGGGAAGAATGAAATCATTTTAAAAGTAACCATCATAAATTGTTTTCCTAAATACATGTTCACCTGGTGCTGAAGATTTACCTGATGAGGTAGCTGTCAAAGTTTGAATCTCTTTAATTTCATCTTCTTGCCTTATAATATGAAGTGTAATGTCTTATATGTGAAATAATTATGGTATAATGTTAGAAATAAAAAACAAAAAGCTATCAGTTGATACAATAATCTTCAAGTTAGTCACATGAAGTGAATTTTGCAATGGACATTTGAACATGTAAACTGGGTTCAAAGTTAGGTTAGTTTTGTCTTACAGAGAACATAATCTTTTTAAGTTAGAAAATAACTGCAAAATAAAGTAAAATCACAATTGATGTGGTTCAGATAAACCTCAGTTTTATATATGCAAGTCAGTTTTAAAATTACTTGTTAAATGATTTTTTCCCTTAAAAATTTTAAAGTAGCCTTGTAAACGGCAATTTTTACTTGACACTTCGAGATCTACAGACTGAGCCTTGCATCTATTCCCATGTTCTAGTTTGTTACTCCAACCTGTAGTAGGTATCTTTATTAAAAATGTAAGGCTTTGAGGTGCAGTAACAAATACTAAAACAAAACACTCAATGAAATTGTGCACAGTTTTTAAATATCTAGAAGCTAGGAGAGAAACTTTAAGAATAGTTCCTCTATAAGAACTCATGTAAGTTTTTGTTAATTGCATGCTCAATAAGAGGCAGACATCTGATAGTGGTCAAAAAAAACAGCTAATACCAAATCTAGGCTGCATTCACAGGAAACAATGTCATCTTCACCAATATCATCTCTGGGGAACGTTCTCAGTTTTGGAAATTGCATTTTAAAAGAATCAAAAAACTGCACTGTATTGGGAAGAGGACAGGATATAGGCTTGAGAATGATGTGAAAAAAGGCTACAGACAAAACTGAGGATGTTTAATCTGAAATGGGGAGATCTTTGGGAGGTGCATGGAACAGTGTATAGCACAAGGTATCTTTAAATAGGATATGCTGTGTAATGAAAAGGAATTTGAGTAGGGATAGCAGATGGGTTTCCTCTTCTGAGCCAGTTCTAATCAACTGGCAGTGACTGCTCGGAACCGGTGCTGAGAAAGATTGAGAGACTAAGTGCAGTCAGTGGGGAAAATGTTGTGATCAATTATCCACCGCTGCAGGTTTGGGATAGGGCAGTTTTCTACTTGAGTGCTAAGTATTTGCTCTTTTGCCACCATCCAAATCCTACAAGTCAAGGCTCGGATAAAGTCACCATTTCCAGGATGTTCCTGCCACTTTAATTTCAACTACCTCTCATTTTTCTAAATTCTTGGCTATTATCTACCTCTCTGGCTGTAATGTTTTCATTATTTCTTCTAGAGAAACTGGTTTTTTTTCTAGTTAGATTTAAGCATCCTGGGGACCTGAATAAAGTTTACATTCATCACTATATGCACAGGGTGGATACTCAAAGTCTGAGGTACAGTAGTCTGTCATTATTGGGCTCCAGACTTTCTTCTTCAGTCTTTTACTTAATAAATTTGACTCTAGTTTTGACCCTCTAGTTTTTGACTACAAGAGGAAGGTTTTGTAGTGAGAAAGAACCCAAAGAAAAGAGGAAAAATAGATGTTCCTGGGACATGCCCCTCCTGTTCAGGATATACCCAGACTCCAGGCAGCATCAAGAGCTTTTTTAAAAGCAAAGTCGGTAGCATTCCAAAAAAGTTGAGGGAGGACACTATCTGGCAATTTCCCTACTTTATTCTCAAGTGTGTACTTCGAGTTTAATAAACCTTGCGTTTTCATTCTTGTTGTTCATATTGTTGTTGAATTATTTCTTATCACATAAAATTATGGTCACCAGACCTCCAGGTCAAAGATGTCTTGGACAGCTCTCTGGCATGCAGTAGGTCACTGGTTTCAGCCACCGGTGGTTTTGACTCATAGAGAACATTTGGCAATTTGTGGAGATATTCATGATGGTCAGAATTCATGATGGTCAGAATGCTAAGGCATTTTAGTATGTAGAGGCTAGGGACGCTTCTAATAGGGCTCCAAGGGAAAATAATAGGGCTCCAAGGGTGCAGTTAAGAATCCATGGTTTAGCTGAATAACCTAAGGAAAGATAACAGAAGCGAAGCCTCCGAGCTGGTGGAAATTTCTGGGACTGAAATGCAGTGTGGATTGGCCAGGAGAGCTGAGCTGGACTCAGCCAGACAGGGGATGGGCGGGTCGGTGCCTGGAATACGGTGAAGGGACACAGCCAATATCCAGGTCATGCAGGGCCCAGGTTATCCTCCAAATATTTGGAGCGTCCGCAACACCACAAGCATGTATAGCTGTATTCCCTACCTGGGACAAGGTGGACAATGGAAATACACAGTCAGTTTTCGTGAGATTGACTCCGGCTCCGTGATTCAATGGGGACTTGTGACAGCCTGCTGAAATGTGGTCAGGGTAAGAGTTAATTAAAACCTAAAACTAGACAAAGGCCTAGCTCTTGGAACCCTTAGCAACATTCTGTTAATATGAAACTTATAACTATGAGCGAAAATGCTAACTGCCTAAGTGACCCTGCTTACCTGCGAGGTGTGAGAAACAATCAATTGTGTATAAGCTGAAAATTACTGTGTGGCTACCATTATGGGAACATATGCTATTACCTATAGGAACATAACATTCTAACAATAAGTATTCTGCTTCTGTAACCCCACTTGCCCACCTGGCCATTGGGTTAACAGGGAGTGAATAAAAGAAAAGTAGACCTTTATGTGCAGACAGAATGAAGACAGAATGAAGAAAGGGATTTCGGACTTAAAAACCTTGTACCTCTCTACATTTCCGGCCCGCTCCTAAACAGCCTTTGAGAACATACTTTGTTTGGCCTGTTCAATGTTGGCCACAACAGACTCTGGGAGCAACCCTTGCGAGATGGGTGGTGTTCTAGTGATAAGGTGAGCACATCTTCCGACTTGAGCGCAGCAGACCACCACATGCTCTGAAACGCTCCATGTGTGTGGGGCTAGTGCTGCCTGGTCTCCGCAGAGGGCAGGGCCTTGTCTCAGCTATGTGGATTCAGCTTGTGATTTGTTTCTCCAGCGTGCACTCTTCCTGTAATAGCTGAGCCTACCCAACTAATCGCAGAGGGAAGTGCGCCTCTCTGCCTGAGCTCGGAGCGGGAGGCTGAGCGTTGGGTTCCTCTGATTCCACCATACCCCCCAGAACCAAGACAGGCTCCGAGGGCTGGAAGGCCCCTAGTCCTGGCTTGCAGCCTGAGGTGGGTCTCAAACTCGGCCAGTGGGTTGGCTCTGAAGGAAGCAGACACCTGAGGGCTCAGGTAGCTGCATCAGCCCACCTGGGGACCTGGGGAAATGAAGGAGCTTGTTTGTTTCCAGTAAAGCAGCTTTCCCCTCCGGGCCTCATAGGGCTTTCTTGAGGCCAGCCAAGAGTCTGTTTTCCGAAATTCACCTCTTCTGTCTTCTGCCTGCTAGGTAACCCGTAACCATTTTCTCTTCCAGTCCACCTCACCTCCTTCCCAAACTAACATGTTGAGTCAAGATGAACTATGGCAAAATCTATACCAGACATTTAAGGATCGGGGTATACTGGATGCGCTCAAGGTATCGGTTTTAGTCATATCCATTGTCTAGCTTTTCCAAGTGTAATATGTAACATGTAGTCCACATTTACATCTATCTAGTTCTTCAGTTTTAAAAGTAGTATGATATGTAGATTGTATTGGCGAGCGATGTTTTTATGTTCTGTATAACTCTATGTTGTGCCCAGAGTTGCGAATCCCAGAAAACCACCAAGGAGCCAACACCAATGCAAACACATAGGGGTCTTTAATCAGACTTGACTCCGGACTCTCGACCGTCACTGATGCAGCAGTTTTGGAAGGAGAGCCCCGAACTCTGGGGAAGTGCATAGCGATATAGAGTAAATGTGAGAAAAGGAGAAATTCCAGACTTGTCCCTACCTGAATGGTTGCATCTAGGGTGGTGTGAGGCTGGGTAGGGGCTGGACATATGTCTGCGTGGGTCTTTTTTTTTTTTTTTTCCTTTTTTCTTCAACTAAAGGTCAGCAAGCAGTTACAGCAGCTTAAGATGGCTGAAGGCATCATTTTTTAAATGGCAGCACTTATACTAAGGGAGGGTTTGGAGGAAAGCTTAGTCCTAAAGAAAAAACTAAGTCCCTTTCATCTATCCTACAGCAATAGTATCAAATGTTTTGACCTCCCTTAAAAGAACGTTTTCAAATTATAGATTTATTGAACTGACGGTAACTTAGCAATGAGTATTCTCATAAAATGAACACATTTTAGTAACACTGGCTTCTTTTATAAATCTCCCTTTAGGTTCCTGAATTAACTGGTTTTCTGATAGTCAACTTTGACTACAACACATTAAAACATATAGAAAACATCCTTGTCTCACTCCATTATTATCACGACATTTTAAAAACAATCTGATACAAGGCAGGGTAAATTTCCCTGAGTGGACACCAAACCCTGCAGACAGAGAAGACAATAGTTTGGCTATACGTTATAGAAAAAATTCAACACACATGTCAAAGTTAGAATCAGAAGGAAAATTTATACAAAAGAGGTAATACTCCACATACAGACCATGGTCTCCTCTGAGAGGCAGACAGTGAAAGGAACAAATGCAGAAATGTAAAAGCAGTGAATAGTGGCTGAGTGTTAAGGAAATTTAGTTTAAATGTCATTTTTTAGTTTCCATTTTCTTTGATATAGACAGTGAGGAGGGGGAGGATAGTGTGAAAAGGTAAGAATATGAAGAGTGAAAGGCCTTCTGGCAGTTCCCAGCCCTGGATCCATAGGTTCTCCATGGTTTTAGCCATAGGGAATGACTCTTGGATCCTGTTTCCCCTTCACAGGTGTGGACAATGAGCTTTTAGCAATCCTAGCAGAAATCTTCCTTTGTTCTGAAGGTGTCCCCTGACCTGGCTGCAGGACTGATCAGTACTTTCTAATCTCTGAATGTAATTTAACATTTTCAATTCTCTTGCCTCCCCCTGCATTAAATCTATGGTACTGCTTACTGTAGAATAGTCTAAAGAATGAGAACTTTTTTCTTAAAATATGTTGAAAAGTATGAATATTTGATTAGCATACTTTATGTATGAATTAACTGCAAGAGTTAGATTACTTCAATGTGTTCTCATTATATACATTTTAGACATATACACTTAACGTGGAAAATTTTTTTAAGTGAGTTTAATTTTTAATTGTCTCTCCTCATTGTGTTTTTAACTATAAAACAAACTACTTCGAACTCATCTGAAAAATACAAAAGAAAACATAAAGGAAAAAAATTATCTCTAATACAACTAATTTAAGGAGGAGGCAAGAAAATTAAAAATGTGAAGTCAAGCTATATTTAGAGACTGCAGTGCTGTTCAGCCCTGCAGCCAAGTCAGGAGGACACCTGCAAAATAAAGGAAGATTTCTGCTGGGATTGCGAATAGCCCATTCCCCACACCAGTAAAGGGTATACAAGAAAAGACAAGAGTCTTTAATTGGTGCCCTACCCAAAATAAAATGATTCATTTCCTATATGGTTAAAAACATGGAGAACCTACAAGCTAAAGACTGAGAATTGCCAGCAGGTCTCTTGTTGGTTCTTATCTTTTCAAACTGCATACTCTTTCCCTTTCTCACTGTATGTCCATATCAAAGGAAATGGGTTGGCAAAGTCTTTTAAACTATAACTCACAGGAAATAAAGAATATAGATAAACTGGATCCCTCTCAGTGCCTTTCTTCGCCCTTCTCTGCTTTTATTCCCAGGGTCTTTCTCTCAGTGTTCTGTTTTTCTCACTGTCCTCATCTCTCTTAGTCCCTTTTGCTCTCTGCCTCTGATACAAAACCATTCTCTGTCAGTGGAGTATTACCCCTTTTCTATAAACTCTTCTTTTTGCTCTACTTTGGTGTGTATGTCAAATTCTTTCTACACAGTCCTCCAAAGGACACTCTTCTCTTAGTTCATGGCCTGTTCTCCCCATCACTTGGGGAAATTTGCACAGTTTTGCATCACAGCCACTAACTGGCAAAATGGAATGTGTGTATGTGTGTGCATGTGCATGTGCATGTCTTCCTTAGTTTAATGTTATACGGTGAGCATTGTTCTGTCTCCTTAAAAATTTCTTGAAATCCTCATTTACAGTGGTACCAGGCTCACATTTGGATATATAGGTCATTTATATAGCAGTTCCCTGTTGGCTATTTAATTTGGGCACCAAATATTTATTGGTGTACCTATATATGAATTATAAGCAAGGAGTAGAATTAGCTCAAATGTTTTTATTAGTATATATATTTCAGAAACATATTTTACACTTACGATATTGAATAGATTATTAGCCAAAATAGAATGCGCACTTTTTGTATACAGTTTTAGGAGGATTGTAGATCCCCTGGAGTTTGAGAACATCTTTTGTTATACATATTTCAGTTTGTGTTTTTGTTTACGTTCTATAAAATTTTGGGCCTTTCTTGCTTGTGCTTTCCAAATTCAGTATTCATTGACTTCTGTGTAGCTTTAAGAAGTTATTCTTATACATTAAAAACATCAAAATACACTGCATTTAAAAAAAAGTGTCAATGCAATTTATTCGATTGCATCTCTCATTTTTTTTTTGCCTAGGATAGATTGTGTCATTACTTATGTTCCTGTGATTTCAGGATTCTCAAACAGATGGGACACCAAGCCTATAAGCAGGAAGTAGCATTTATTGAGCCGCCACAGGCTCAGCACATTCTTATTTAAAGGTTGTGTCCCAATTGTAATTTGTCGGGTTTTATACCATTTTGTATTTCCACATTCCTACACAGCTATAGATATTCCATATAAATGAGGAGCACATAAGGAGTATATTGATTGGCTGCCAGATTATAAAAAAAAAATGGCTTAATTGTTTAAGTGGGTTTTCCAACTACTGCATCAGCCAGAGAGTCCTGGGAAACAGGGGGTGAAGTTAGGAACTAACTCATTTGAGCAGGAAATGGGCAGGCAGAGTCAGCCTGCCATTTTTCCAAGAGCATCATCCTTGTCTTCCAATTTTTGCTTTAGAGGCTGTTACGTTCATTGCTGCCTTTTTCCTTTCTACTATAGCCTCTATGAGGGAGGTAGTTGAATAGATAACAAGAGGCAATAGGCACAGGAGGAGTAGGTAGGTCCCAAGGAGGAGGAATGTTATTTCAACTAAGGTCTTAAAGCCAGTAAAAGTGGAGAACCAGCCTCCAAAGGGATTAGTAAGGTCAAGTCCTGATGAGACATCATCCTCAAGCTTCTGATGCACACAGATTGGTCAGCTTCTGGTATGACCAAAGCAGGGCTAACGTCTTCCTCTTGGTCTGTCTGTACAGTCAGTATTTTCTTCTGGCGGGCTGCCTTGAGGGGCTCGGAAGAGTCTGGAAACATGGTCCCCATTTGCTGCTGCAGGTTTAAGTCTGCTGTGATGGATCCAAGGCATTATTTCAAAAACCTTAACTGCAGTGGTTGAGAGTCTGGAAGGTGATCCCTAGGGCCTGAATCTTTTGTCTCAGAGTCAATTCACCAATTTCCTTGAGGTCTCTTTATAGTCCTTTGATTGGTGGTGGTGGCCTCCCATTCAGTGTCTTGTAGTGAGAGAACCCAATCTTCTTGATTGGGTCCAACCTTATTCTTCATTACAATGGGAAGACTTTCTCTCAGTGTCCATGTGTCTCCTGACATAGTTTCATCAACTGGTCTTTAGGGTCCTGTTCATGTGCTCCACCTATTCCAAACTCTGTGGTCGATAGACAATATGTAATATCCATTTAATATCTAAATTCTTGGCTAATAGGTGAACTATTTCTGCTACACAGACTATTATCTGAGCTAATGGTAATTGGTAGGATAAATCATGCAATAATTTCTCAGAAGAGCAGTCTAGCTATTTCTTGGGCCTTCTCAATTCAGGTGAGATAAGGCTCTACCCAAATGGAAAAGCAGCATACAAAGACCAAGAGGTGCTTGAGGCCTTGTGATCGAAGCATTTCAGTGATGTCTACTTCTAGTTCCTCTAAGGGGGAACCTCCAGTGGGGCATACAACTCATGTGGGCATAGACTTTGTACTATTCACATACTGCTAGAGAGCCAGAGGATATAGAAGTGCCAGTCCAGAGTGATTTCTAGGGCAGTGTGACAAAGGTGAGTTCTTTGGTGACACTAAAGGGACTGCAATTTGCCTATCCTTGAACTTCCATCATCCATCAGGGAGGAGGGTCCCCTCTTTAGTCTTAAACCAGGCTTCTTCTTGAGGCAAGTACATTCGGCTAAAAGACTGGGAAACAAGGGAGCAGTCAGAGCCATAGAGCTGACCATCTCCTCGGTCGCTGCCAGTTTTACAACATGGTCTGCTCTGTGGTGCCCCGGGTCATTATGGTGTCCTCTTTATGATGTCCTCTGCGGTAAATGACTCCTACTTTCTTGGTAACTCATAGTATCTAAGAGTTTTAGAACTTTTTTCCCATATTTTGTTTTTTCCCCCAGAATTGATTAAACCTTCTCTTTGTACAGGGTTCCATGTACTTGGAAGGTGGTAACTTAGATTTAGTGTATATGTTAGCACACACTCCTGCTGCCAGCTGATGTGAGTCAAGGTGATGAGCTCTGCCTTCTGTGCTGAGGTTCCCCTAGGGAGAGATTTTGCTTCAATGGTTGAATGTAGAGTCACCACAGCACATCCTAAACGGCGTTCTTTTCTCCTCACAAAGCTGCTACCATCAGTATAATATTCCACATTAGGGTCCAGAAGGAGCTGGTTTGTCAAGCTGAGTTGGATGGAAAACACTTCATCCATGACTTCAATGCCATCGTCGTCTGGCTGGCTGGGCCCAATGGGTAGCAAGGTGACTGTGTTCAGGGTTCATAGTACCTCTCTGCAGATGCGTGGATTCTCACACAGCACTCCTTTGTATCTGACCATCTGGGCATGAGTTAGCCAATATTGTCCCTTGTACTCCAGCAATGTTACTACTGAATGTGGTAGTTGAACTATCAGTTCTTGCCCCATAGTCAGTTTGTTGACCTCAGTTTGTTGGCCTCTGACACAAGGAGGGCCATGGCTGCGAATGCTTATAAGCAGGTGGCCAGCCCTGGATGGCAGAGTAAAGCTGTTGAAAGAAATAAGCCATGGGATGGTGCCAAGATCCTAGCAGTTGGGTTAAGATTCCTACTGTGACACCCGTGCAATTGTGTATGTACAAAAATAGAGATTTGGTTAAGTCTAGGAGTCCTAATCTAAGGGCATTAGTGAGGGCCCATTTAATTTCTTCAAAGGACTTCTGTTGTGTAAATTCTCAGAGTAGGAGCTTCTGTTCTCCCCCACTCTGTGCCTTCATAGAGGGGTTTGGCCAGGATGAAGAAATTTGCTATCCAGATTCTGCAGACACCAGCGGCTCTGAGGAATTAGTGGACTTGTCACCAGGTGGTAGGGACAGGAATCAAACAGACCATTTGTTTACTTTGTGTGCCAAGTTGGCGCTGTCCCTGTGACAGGTGGAAGCCGAGGTATTAGACTCTTTCTAGGCAGATTTGGCACTTCCTTTCAGAGACCGTAACCTGTTTCCCAAAGGAGATTGAGGAGTAGACGAGTTCCTTCCATGCATTTCTCACAGGTCTTTTCTGCAAAGAGGAGGTCATCCACACACTGGAGTGACGTACAGCTGTGTTGGTCTGCCAGGAAGACCTTTAAATCTGAGGCTAGAATTTTCAGAAAGATGTTGAGAAAGTTTTTGAACTGCTGAGACAGCCGTATCCATGTCAACTGGTCCTTGTCTTCACTTTGGAAGAAAAAGATTGCCTGCCTCTGAGGAGCCAGGTGAATTCAAAAGGCATCTTTGAGGTCCATACAGGTAAAAAAATGTTACCTAAATTGGGATGAGGCCTAGGAGAGCATATGGGTTGGGGACAAAAGAATGCAGGGTGACAGTTGCCTGGTTAACTGCTCATAAATCTTGGACCAGCTAGTATTCATTGGTCTCTGGCTTCTGAACTGGTAGGAAAGGTGTATTCCAGGATGATTGGCAGGGACAGAGAATTCTATACTTCATAAGTCTCTCTAAATGAAATACTGTTTTTGGCTGGCTGGCTGGCTCAGCTCACAGTTTTAATTCTACCACAACTAGAGATATATGTTGGGCCAGTCCTGGAGGGTTGTCTTCAGCCCACACTCTGGGCACCTTGGGGAGCTTTGTTGTCTTTTGAGACCCTTCTATGACACTATAGAGGCTCCACTCTTCTCCTTGGGGAACTGTGAGTGACATGATCCTTGCTTCTGGATTGCCCACAGTAGGGCTGCTTGACCACATGTGTCAAAGGTAATTTGAGCCTATAGATTTCTAAAAAGTCTCATTCCTTCAGTGCTACAGGGCAGTCGGGCAGACATAGAAATTTGTGGACAACTTTTTGCCCTGTTACATAGCACCAATGGGGCTGCAGAAAGAGCCAACAGACTTGTCCCCCAGTGGCTCCTATAATGGTAGCTTGTCTTTGAGAAAGAGGGCCCTCAGTTGTAACTGAGGGTTCAGCTCCGGAGTCAACCGTAAAGTCAAAAGGTCGGTCCTCCAACTCTCATTTAAACTATAGGCTCCTGGGGGCCTAGCAGAATGGAGCCCAATCTGGTCTAGTTCTGGCAACATGGGCATCTTTTCCTTCAGATGACCTTGAGAGGGTGCAAAGGCTTGAGCTAGGAAGCCCCTACAGTTCTCTAGGCATACTCTCAACCAAGGGGTTCAGGTGCAAATTATTGCCTCCCATGAATTGATATAAGGGAATTGGTCTGGTGGCCAGATTGATGGACCAGTAATGACTCGAGACCTATGCAATGACTTCTCTATCAAGAGTGCCTTCTGCTGTTCACCCAATGCCAAAAAAAGGCTAGTCTATTTCACAAAGTGTGAGAAGTTTCTGTGGGGAGAGTTTCACTCCATAATCTCCTGAATAACCCTTTCTGAAATTCTTAAAAATAAAACCTAAAGTGTCTATTTACCCATTCTTCCACCTGTGGTTAGTGTCACACACACACTCAGAGATTCCCTTTCCCTATCTCCGGCTACTCCCTTCATGAGGATCTTTAAGGTGCCTCTCAGGAACTGGTAGGTCAGTATAAACCACCAACTCAGATCACTGGAGTAGACTGTTTATGGAGATCCAGTGACACCACCCTAAGCCATATGAGGTTTGCCATGGACCCACAGATAGAGTCTCAACTCTCATGTCTTAGCAAGGTCGTGTCTCAGTCACATGCAGTCACACACAAACATACTTACTGTCTGCCCGAAGTACCAGAGAGGTCACTTTTCCTCTAACAAACGTAGAGTACTTGAGTGACCTCAGGATTTGATCAGACTCCCTTCTGTCCTCTAGCGCACAGGCTATTCCTGGGACCTGGGTCCTTACTATTTAGTCAGTGGTGCTCCTGGGCTGGTTCCTGTACCTCTCCAGGTTCTATTGTGCTTCTGGGGCAGCACCCTGGTCCACTGAAAGAGTTGTCCTGTCCTACAGACAATGGGTCTACTTCACTCAGCATTCCAGGAGCCAGATCCCAAAGACAAGGGAAGTGAAAATCACTGTCTCCAGATTTTGTAGGAAACCCCAGAAATGTTGCAGGATTCTCAAATGGAGAGATGGGACACCAAAGCTATAAGCGGAAGGGACATTTACTGATGCCAGCACTAGCTCAGCAGATTCTTATCCAAAGGTGGATCTTTGAATGTACTATGGCGGGCAGTTTTATATTATGTTATACTTCTACATTCCTACACAGCTATAGATATTCCTTCTAAGGAGGGAGAACATTAGTTGGCTACGAAACTGTGAGGAAACTGGCTTACTTATTTAAGCAGGTTTTGGACTGCTGCATCAGAGAGTCCTGGGAAATGGGGTGAGTCAGGAACTAACTTGTTCAAGCAGGAAATTGTCAGGCAGGGTCATCCTGCCACACTTTAGACTGTTTATCCTGGGAAAACAAATCAAAGGGTGTGAACATTTTTTCTAAGGCTCTTGGTATATTAGTCTCATTCTAGAAGGATTGTAATAGTTTATATTCTACCAACAATTTGAGAATACTTGTCTCACTCCAGTATTATCACAATTTTAAAAACCAATCTAAGATTGAAAAACTTTTATATCATTTTAGTATTTATTTCTTTGATTATTAATGAGGTTTCAGTTAATTTCTAGCCACTTGTATATTTTCTCTAGATGGGCAATTCATGTTTCTTGCCCATTTTTCTCTAGAGTGTTAGTGTTTTCTTATTAATGTAAAAGAATCTTTTAGTAAAAAACGTTCATCTTTTTCCCATTTTTTGACAATACTTTATCTCAGTGTTCAATTTTAATTTGGCTCTAAAAATATTGATATTATATTTTTATATGGTCAAATTTATTATTTTTTAATTTTTGCTGATTATTTTCACTAAATTATTCATTAAAAGCATGACTATTCACTTTTAAGTTTTTAAAAAGGCTTCATTTTTCAGAGTTAATCCTTTTATACATCTAGAATTGATTGTAGTATGTAATGCATTGTTACACTTTCTAATGTAGAATGATCCTTGCATTCCTGACATGGTATATTTTCTTTCTTTTTTCTGTGTTTCTGGATTAGATGTGCTAGTGTTCTGCTTCAGTCACGATTGGTATTGACTAATCACTATCAGTATCCTTTTTGAGCTATCCTTGTTTGATTTCGGTATGAGGATTATGCCAGCCTTCTTCACTCTGCGGCTACAGTGTACCTTTAGGAGAAATGTTGTTTCCTGTTTGCAGCTGGCTATTCAGTGTCTGTTATTCTGCTTGATCCATGGCAGGGCAGAGTTTTACTCTCTCAGCCTGAGCCAATTTTTACTTTCTCCGCTCAATGTGGCCTGTTGAGTTTAAATTTTTTAGCAGCCTAATTCATATAGTCTGTTTGGATGTTTGAAAAGAATTTGTGTTAATGGTTAAGTGCAAGTCCTAGGTATCTATTAAATAAAATTTATCAATTTTTTTTTTTTTGAGACTACTCATTATGTCAGTTTCTGAGAGATGTGCTGAAGATCCCAAGGCCTCTCCTTTCCAACTTCCTCTCCTCCCAAAATAATTTTACTTATTTCTAAGGGACATTGTAAACTTTAATTTTCCTTTGCAACAGCTGTGGGAAACCCCCACCCAGTTTTGCAATTCCTTGTAGCAAGTGCTAGATGGAATGTTTTTGTATTTGTCAAAATGGTAATTCATCTATAATGTCATTTCATTTTTTTCTACTCTTATTTTCCTTTCACCCTGCCTACTTATATTACTAATTTAAGTTTTGTCCTATTTAACACTCTTTTGCAAGACATTCTTAGACCTTTATTAATTATGTTGGATCTAAAAATATTATTTCTTCAGTGTGGTACAAATCTAATTAGTTCAACTTTAAATTTTACTAATGGAGAATGCTATCATTTCTCTTTTCTTATTTTATCATTCCCTTTACTAAGCTTATTAGATGAGATGAAGCATCATATTCTGTTCAGTGTAAATGTCTTTTGTACCACAGGATTTTAGATGTATAGTAAGTCCTTTCTATACATGTAATTATAGTGTTCTCTAGCTAAAGGATAGAAGGAGGTATAACAACTCCATTTGTTTATTGCTTATATTCTATTAATAAAAGTACACTAGATATTTATTGCTTAACCTAATGAATCTAGGCAACATACTCTTAAGTTTAGCCCAATTGTATGTTTCCTGATTACATGCAAAATGGATGAGAACAAATATTCAGTAGTTCAATTAATTTAGGGATTTTCTTAAAACTAAAGGAATAATAACACTAGTGATATATACAAGAAAATTACCCACCTTGAACCTAAATTTCCTTATTTATAAAATGTGAGAAATTATTGTTTCATGGTGTCTTGAGATGTAAATACTATATGCAAGTGCATCTTAATAAGCCTTCTTAGGGTTTACTGATTTCTCTCCTGCATAGTTATTTCCCTTTTGGTATCTCAATTTTATCTTGATCAATATCCTCAATAAACTGGTTTCACCAAATATTGTCTTCATACCCTCCAACAATCCACAGAATGGTGAAGCAGCAGCAGAATTTTCTCCTGTAGTTGGTATCCCAGTCATAAGCTGCTGCTGAGTCAGAGTCTACATGGGTTCTGGCTGACCACCAGTATACTTTTTCCAGAACCCACCAGGCTGTTTGTCTCATGGGCTAAGACAGAGTATGCAGGTGAAGGTTTCAAGTTCTAGCCATAGACCTGGAACCATTGTGGAAGTGAAGGACTCTAATTCCTGTGACAAACCTGTGCATTTCCAGTGCAACAGTCCTGCTGAAAGTTTGTTCTCTCTTGTTTCTTTTTTGTTTTTGAGCTAGGTACAACTGAGAAAGCAACTGATTCACAAGCTGATGCACCCCGTGCTGAGCGGAGAAACACAACCCCAGTTCTTTCGGTGGCAGGGAGCTCTCTCTTAATTAGTGCTTCTCACTCTCTAGTGGCAGGTCACTTAGAAAAATGTGGCTATGAATATCCACTTTCAGTTTTCTTTCTGGAAGTGGTTTGGCCAAAGAAAAAGTAATCCTTCCTTTTTGTTTCTGAATTCTCTATCAAAAGCCTTGACCTCAGACAAGGGTAAAGTGCTCCATGATATGCTTCTTGGCAGGCTAGGTCTATTTCTTAGTCATCCATGAATTCACATCATATATTTGTTACATAATGTAATAAAGGAGTACTAAATTATCCTTTTATAAAATTGTGATGCATGAAATCACAATATTTTGAAGCAAGAATTGATCTTAAATTCCAGGTAGTCGACTAAAGACTCATAACTGCCATTTATGCTGAGTCTTGTGAGCTTGGCACTGTGTTAGTCCCACTACTGGTGTTACATGTGTCACAGATGGGGAACCAGAGAGTCTGGGGGGGTGAGGTGATTTGCTCAAGGTCACAGGATTTCTAAATGGCAACACAGGGCAATGAATCTAGATCTCTTTTTACTTTGCCAAAAGTCTTTTTAGATGTCTCTCTTCTTTGTGATTACAAAAGAGAGTGAGGTACACATTATTTTTTTAAAAAAATCCATTGAGTTCTCAAATACCAAAATATATTTTACTACTTCTCTAATTATTTAACTGTTTTCCTCCTTCAATACTAATGTAAAGTATACATTAGTCATACTTTATTATTTTAATGGCAGACATACAAACTTTTCCTATTTTTTAACAGACAATTTTTTAGAGTAATTTAGGTTTGCAGCAAATTTGAGCAGAAAGGGAATTTTCTTTATGCTCCAAGGCCCCATAGGTGCACAGCCTCTCATTATCAGCATTTTTACAATCAATCTGTCTATATTATCACATTATTATCACCTAAAATAGAGTTAATTCTTGTCCCTATTTTTACTTAATCTTAATTGTGCAAAGTTTTATATTCAGAAGTCTTAAGAAAATGCAATGTTAGTATTAGAATTTAAATGTTATATTTATTCTTTAAATATCAAATTTTATTTATCGACATTAGGAATTCTTTTTTGGCCCATCAGTTCCTAAATTTTCAATTACATTTCACAATTTTTCTTATTTCATGAGTAATACTTAATTATATAGTTGTTAGAGCAGTAATTAATCAAGTTCACAGAATAATATGTTTGGCATATCATCTTCGATGTGAAGCATTTGTAGTTTAATTGTGTAATAAAGAAAAATATTTTATCTTTCCGTCCTTGATATATTTATTGTAACTTCATAGTATAAGGAAGAGGAGAGAAGAGCAATTAGGGGGATCATTTTATACACTATATAAATGTATAACCAAAGTACTGTATACTTGAAATTAATTCTAATATATAAATAAATTTTAAAAAACAATGTAAGGAAAAACTTTAATTTTATATTTGAGCATAGTTATAATCTTATTTTTATTTAATCTGAAGAATGATTATTAGTCTTATGTTTGTTTAGAAATATCCTAATTTATTATTTAAACATTGATGCAAAAACATCCACTTAATCTTTTCTTTCTTTTAAAGCTATTTACCATGCAGGATCTATTACAACTTATTAAAATCAACCCCAAATCCAGTCTCTACAGATCACTGGTAACATTTTTTAGTTTTTTAACTGCTTTGGTTTATTAATTATACCTGAATAATTGAGTAAAAGTTAACTCCTTTTTTTTAACAGACCTCCTCAGGATTTGCTCAAGAAAATCAGAAAGGTAGAGCTTCATCTTCGTAGAGATTAGCAACATTTTTGTCATGTGTTTTTTTCTTATAGAAGCATAAAACTAATAATTTTTAGGAAAAGGAGTAGGAAATTTAATTTTATTTAAATCATTTGATTTTCCTTGCTGACAATATCTTTATATAAACAGAATAATTCATTTGTAGTTTTAACAAATGTAGATCATTTCCAACAAACATATTGTTTTAACAGCACTTAAGTATTTAAATAAGAAAACTACCCTACAAATCAATTGAAAGATACTCTTTGTGAGGATACCACATTGTTTGGAACATTTCACACACACACACACACACACACACACACACACACACACACACAAAATAACAATAAAAAACAACAAAGTAACATTTAGGTGAAATATCTGTATCCTAGATATCCCCTTCAAGTATAATTTACAGAGTATTATATTAATATTTGCTTTAGCATAAAATATTTGTTCAATAGTATTTATATATTTTTGATGTGTTTATATAGGCCTGATAAATTGCTTTAATTTTGGCTTTGATAATCACCTTCACAGAATCTGTAATGACTCTGAGACAGCAGAAAATGTATGTATTGGTCTCTGCCCCCAGTTCCTGGCACAGAGCTGAAACTCTCATAATTTCCTAAGTGGTAAGAATTCTAGGCGCATCTCTTGTTCTAATATTGGTCTTTGACCTTCGTTTCTGACACAGAGCTCCTGAAATCCTTGTCATTTCCTGGGTGATGGGAGCCTTTTGTTCTGAAAAAGCAACTCCAGCTGGGCTCCTACAGGACTGGTCACCCGACAGACCAGCCGCCATTAGCTTAGGCTTTTCAGCCCCACCTTCATTCTCTTAAGAAGGGAGAAGGGCTGAAAATGTAGTTCATGACTAATCACGCCTATGCAATGAGACCCCATAAAATCCCAAAAGCATGGGGTTTGGAGACATCCTGGGTTGGTGAACACATGGAGGTGCTGGGGGAGTGGTATGCCAAGACCGGGCATAGAAGGTCTATGCCCCTTTCTATATACCTTTGCCCTAAGCAACTCTTCCATCTGATGTTCATCTGTATTCTTTACCACAACCCCTAATACACTGGTAACTGTGTTTCCCTGAGTTCTGTGAGCCTCTCTAACCAATTAATTGAACCGAAGTAGGAGGTTGTGGGAACCTCCAATTTGTAGCCAGTCACTCAGAAGCACAGGTCACCACCTGGCTAAGGTGTGCGTGCACTTGTGTGTTTCCGGGGGCTCAGTCTTGTAGGTCTAAGTCCTTCACTTGTGGGTTCTGATGTTGTTTGGCATGGGGAAAACACCCATGCATTTGGTGACCAGAAGTGTTAGGGGTGAAGTGTTGTGTAGTGTTCCGTGTAAAGATAAAGGAGACTCACAGGGAAGAGGGAACTAGTAAGGAAGAGTGGGGTTTTTGCCCACAGGGGAGGAAGAAGACCAAGGTTCTTTTTCCCATTACAACTGCTGTGGGTGCCAGACCAAGGTCTGGATTCAACCATGGACTTTGTGGCATGGACTTGTGTGGAACACAAGCTAGTAACTTGCCTGTAATCATAGTAATCGTAGTTATGCTTTAGGTCTTCTTAAATCTGTAACATTATGTAATGGTCCCTTTGTGTTGTGTGCTCCTGGATTCCGTCTGTTGCCAGTGTTGCCACAAACCCTACTGGGACATTCAGTCAGAACCTAGCGTTTGGCAAACATCTGAGTACCTACTTTCTGCCAGCCATTAGTGTGTGACTTAGTTCCCTGGCCTGGGAGCGATACTGGCAAAGGATAAGTAAATTAGATCACAAGATATTCTAGATGGCCTGAAAAGTGGGTCATCCATACTGAAGGTCAGTATGATAAGTGGTCCTGTATCCTATATTCTATGCCAGCCCTGTCTAATGTAATTCTCTGTGATGATGAGATGTCTGTATCTCTGCTGTCTTATATGGCAGCCACAAGCCACATGTGGCCATAGAGCAGTCAAAATGCAGCTAGTGTGACTAAAGAACTGAAATTTTAATCTAAATTTAAGTAGCTACACTTGAGTAGCGGTTACCATATTAGAGAGCCCAGGGCTAAGATATATAATTGGTGTCTGTAGACTATTATTCCAGAAAGAAAGTTAGGGCTTGAAGGGATATTAAAAAATAATCCACTTATTATAGATATTTATACTATCCTTAAATATAGTTTTTCATCTTTACACAAACTATTGAAAGTCATGTTATTGATAAAACCTGTCTTTAAAAGCTACATGCTATGTGACTGCATTTATATGACGTTCTGGAAAAGGCAAAACTTTAGAGATGGTAAACACATCCATGGTTGCTAGGGATTTAGAGGAAAACAGTAAGAGTCTGAATAGTTAAAGCATAGGATTTTTTAGGATGCTGAAATTATTTTGTATGATACTGTCATGATATGCTACGTGGCGCTAGACAGACATTTGTCAAAACCTGTAGAACTTTACAGAGCGAACCTTCGTATGTGCAAATACAGCCAGTCAGGTCATCCCAGGATGGAATGCAGACTGGCAGACCAATCTGATAGCTTGACCAAAAGGCATCGGGGAGAAAAGATGCTGAGCTGACTAACTTGGAAGTGGTGGCGACCAGAAGACTTATAGCAACAGGTACTGTACGTAGGTACAGAGTTATTTCTCTTGGAGGTACTGCTTAATTCTGAAACCATTGTACATATATGCTGGTATTGAGCAATTAAGGAGATGGATAGTGGACAGCAGGAGCCAGATCTTTCAATGTTGGAGTGGAAACTTACAGATAAAGGGACCAGGCTAGAATGACCCATGTGGTAAAGGATTAGTTGAAATCATGTTTGAAATCATGTTTAATTTGTGTGTGTGTGTGTGTGTGTGTGTGTGTGTGTGTGTGTGTGTGTGTGTGTGTGTACACTCGGAGATGATGTACAGAGAGATATAGATATGTGTGTGTTATTTGTTTGTTTGTTTGTTTGTTTACTTCCTTGCTTTGTGGACTGAGAGGGGCAGGAAGCAATGACCCCCAGCAGCAGTGAGCAGGCCTACTGCCCAGCTGGGAGCACTAAGATTTGGTTTTTAATACCAACCCATATTAATACGAAAGGGCTTCTTTGGGCAAAGGCTGATTCCAGGACTGGAGCACAGAATATGTATACAAGGTGAGCCTGGCGCATCTTAGAGCCAGATAAAGGAAGAAAAAATAAAGTGAAAGAGCTCCCAAAGACCAAAGCTGAACAGTTGAAGCAATGAAATAAAATGTTGGATTATATAAGTAATGAAGTATATAATAACATAGGAATTATAACCACTGATAGATAAGTGATTGAATAAATAAATGAGGAGACTTAGAGGGCGTGGGGTCGGGAAGGAGGAGGGAAAGGGAGCTAATGAGGAGCCTGTCAGCGCTGCACTGAGGCCAAAGAGCACATCCTAAAGCTTATCTACTGTGGGACCGCAATCAGATGAAAATTTCTTCCAGGGGTTTACCTTTTCCATAGAGGGAGTCAAGAGGTGGCCTCAGCATAACAATAGCAAAAGGTGTGAGGAGAGAGAGGGCAGCCTGACTGCAAAGGATCAAGAGAAGAAAGGTGGATGAGATAACTGCAGGGAA
Source organism: Cynopterus sphinx (assembly GCA_030015415.1). Taxonomy (NCBI): domain Eukaryota; kingdom Metazoa; phylum Chordata; class Mammalia; order Chiroptera; family Pteropodidae; genus Cynopterus; species Cynopterus sphinx. The sequence continues at coordinate 16,627,944 of CM057395.1, read as the reverse complement.
ATAACTGTGAAAGAACAGTTTATATCTCCATTCATGAAACTAAAACCAGTGCATTTAAAAATCTTCAGCCCAAAAGGAAAAAAAGCCCTTAACTTGGCTGATGCAGACTCAGGAGTCCATTAAATTTTAAGAAACTAAAAGATTTTAAGTAATTTATATTTCTGATTTTAAAAAAGTTTTGAAGTATTCTCAAGGTATAAAGTGAAAGAAAATTGAACTTTCTGGCCTTATTCTCTAATCTCACTTTCTGTTGATAATTAGAATGAGTAGTTTCTTACTTGCCCTAACAGAGTCTGGTTTATGAATGTCTATATATATGTAATTAAAACTCACACTCTTAATGAGGTAACTGTGAGATAACAGTTTTACAATTTTCTTTCTTTATCTCAATATATGTTTCTATAGCCCTGATATATGTTTCTATAGCCATTCAGGTTAGTTATTTTTAAAGACTCTATATAATTAACCACCTGTTGATGAGTCTGATTGTTTTGTCCTTTGGTTTTAGGCATTAGAAGCAGTGTGCAGCGTATACCCTTTGTGTCCTTGTGAATGTATAGCTGTGCATATTCATTGAAGTAGAGTGACTAGGTGGAGGGTCATGTGTGTAATAGTATTAAAATTTGACTTCTGTCTCCACAGTTTAGCAAATATTTTTTTCAGTGTGTTGTCTTTTAACTTTGTTTCATGCCATATATAAGTTCTTAATTTTTATGTTAGATTGATAAATATTTCTCCTTATCACTTCAAGTTTAGTGTCAGAAAGGACTTCCCTCAGAAATTATCCTTAAAGATACATAATGTAAAAATGGATGATGTTATAAAATCAAGATCTTATAAACAGTGAATAAACAATGGTTGAATGTAAAAAAGTTGTGAGACAAAACCATACACATTGTTTTTTAGGTTTTCTCATGGAGTTTCCCAAAAAGATCGCAACCTTTCTTGAAAAGGTATCACCAAGCTAAGGAGATCTGTGATACGGGCACTCAGACAAGTCCAAGCACTCAGACACTTTCTAGCAAGGACCCTCTGGGTAACTGTAACCTTCTTTCATAATTTCAGTTCTTCTGTTTTCTTTTGAGGGAAGGAAATAGGCTGCTTTACTGCATTATGTCAGTGCTCCTTGGCCAGGAAGGATGCATGCTACAGGAGACAGGGACATTAGCTTTCTTGGTGTCATTGCTGGAAGAGACCAGAACTTGCTTTCCAGCATTGCTCCTCCCTTTGTGAGCGTCAGGGCTACACTTTCCATAACCCCCAGGGATGCATAGGTCCACATTTTTGTTTGTTGGCTTGAACCTTGAGGCTCTTCCCTATGTTTCATCTCACTTTACTTCATAGCTACTAAAGGAAAAAGACGCTAGACTATTTGTGTGCAGAGAACAAGAGGCATCAGTGGCCTATCCCTTCATTCTATAGTTGAGGAAATGGTAGTCGTCAGCAGGAGGAAGAGCAACTCGGAAACCCCCAGTCTGGGTCAGAGCTGATGCTGGAGTCCAAGGTCTCCAGTCCATGATCTTAAGCGTCTCCCGCCGTGCAGCCTTTCTGCAACACCATCCTACATTTTAGGCATGTGCTCAGGAGATGAGAAAAGAGCAACAGCTGGCTAAAATGGTATAATTAATAGATTTCTTGGCCCTCCCTTACTCTTCAGGAGCCATGGTGCCTTCACTTGTAACACGGCAAGGAGTTCAAATATTTTAACCTACTCTTGCCGCCATTCTTTTCCTGCGCACACTTTTTGGTGGGCGTTGGTATCATTTAGGGTGAGACTATGCTCCAGGTCAAGGTTTCACTCTGCTGCATGGTTGCTTCCAAACCACATTTGGTTGGTGGGCTGCGGGTCTACTGGAATGAGAAACAATCAGTAAACCTGGCTTTAGTCCCAGCTGTGCCACTGTGCAGTTAGTTACCTTCCAGGAGTCACTTTAACCAGTTGGCCATCTATGTCCTTCCCTGTAAAATGGAAGACTTGAAACACATGATCTTTGATTCATCTAAGGTCAGTGTTTTGAATATCTGAGTCAACTTTCCCCCAAAAGAACTCTGCCTTGGCACTTAGAGACTGGAAAGAGATTCTAGTGTTTTCTGACTTAAATGATTCTTTGCTTTCTTTTCCCCTGACATTTTATAGTAAAATTTTTCAAACATTATAAAAAGTTGGAACAGCGTTACAGGGAACACTTGTATAACTATATTTCACCATTAAATTTGTGTAATATTTGCATGTTCTTAATATTAATCTAAATATTCATCTAAAGGAAAGAAGAGTCAAGATATATTTTGATATGCTCTTTCCTTTAAATACACTCTTTGCACTAGTTGCAGAGAACATGATTCTCTACCTTGGAAACCCTAAAGAATCTGCAAGAACACGACTAGAAACAATAAAGTAAAACAGTAAAGTCTCTGGATACACAATCAACTTTGAAAAACCCATAGTGATCCTCTACTCTAATAATGAAGTGTCACAAAAAGAAGTGGAAAAATAATTCCTTTTGCAACCACCTGCAGACTAAAGGGTACTTTGCAGCGCAATCAACGTCCCTGTGGCCACCTTCTCTTTGCTGCGTGTAGGAAGTCCTATGGTTCAGGCCAACAGTTCAGCATCCAGGCTGTAGGGAGGAGGCAAGAGAAGTAAAGTTTTAAATCAAGCTGTAATGATTAAGAAAGAAGCAGCAATTCCGTTTTAAAACCTGTTCAGATACTGCAGGCCCATCTTGTATATAACCTAAGGGACTTGACTTTCAAAGCTCTTGCTATAAGATTCTTTCTGTCACAAGAACAAAGTGAGGCAACTATAAATCTAATGTATTGAATAGCCGGGGCTCCGCAGGTTGTATGTAAGAACAAACTTTTTATTTCTATTTTTATCTTACTGTTGCCTTGAAACTATCTTTATAGATTTTTTTCCTCTGCCTGTTGGCTCTTCCAAGGCTGGAGCTTGAGGCTTGAGCAAATCCCACAGATTTTCCACATACTTTGAAATATAAAGATATAATTTGCTTTTGAGGTTGTGAAAATGTTTGTCCTAATCTAAGAAATTCATCCAATGCGAAGGCCTGACTCTCTCTCAGCTCACGTGTGGTCTATAACTATATGGAACAAGAAAGGGACAGACACGTATCAATTTATTCACTCACGTTACTACCTTCTTTCTCTACTTTCTCCACTATTTTCTGGTGAGGGCAGGAACAGAAAGGAGTGGTAAAAAGAAATAATAAAGAGTTATTTATTAACAAGTATTTATTTGATTAGTGTTGACGGTTAAAGGACAGTTCCCCACCACCACCACCACCACCAAAGATAGCTATGCACACTTCCAGAACCTGTGAATGTGATCTTATGTAGGAAAAAAAAAAAAAGGCTTTAAGATATAATTAATAATCTTGAGATAAAATCATCCTAGATCAACCAGGTGGGCCTTAAATCCAATGACAAGTGCCTAATGATTCTAAAGAGACATTGAAGGACATTGAAAGGGAGAAGAAAAAACAGAGATGAAGTCCACTTGAAGAGAAAGGTTGACTTTGCTGTCATGCAGTCACAAGCCAAGGAACTGCTAGAGCCACCTGAAGCTGGAAGAAGCTGCAATGGATTTGACTCTAGAACATTTGGAGGTAGTGTTGTCGTGGCAAACCTTTGAGTTTGGACTTCTGGCTCCGGAACTGTGGAAGAATAAATTTCTCATTTTTTAGCCACCCAGATATGGCAGCCACAGGATACTAATACAGCTGAACATTGTGTTATCTGATATTGTTGTTCTCAGGATGCTAACATTTAAATACTGCCTGTGCTCTATTTATGAGCTCACACTGGGATTTTTTGGAGACCCCTTTATTGAGACCCCCTCTCACCCTTGCTCTGGTTCAGATCATCCACTGTCTGGTAGACCACTAGCTCCTGTTTTTTGCTGCACGTCCCACCCAGGCTTTTGTTGTTGGGTCGCCTCACCTGCAGCAGGCCTCTTGGGCAGGGTACTTCCAGCAAAACCCAGCACAGCTACTTGCTTGAGCCCATGGGGAAACCCTCCCCACAGCTAATCCCTGGAAGCTGAAGTAGTTCCCTCTGCAGCCACTGTCTTTGCTATCATAGGTTGTCTTAGGCAGCTCCAGCAGCTTTTTACCCTTTGAGTTTTGGGGGGCTAGTCAAGCATCATTTCTTGTGCTCTTCCATTACAGGGGAACCTGTCATTTTCCCTGAGGGGTTCTCTCAGAGTCTCCTCCATTTGTGGGGGTACGCTAGCAACCCTCTTTTACTCTTGCCTTCTCTTTTACATTAACTGAAGAGGGCTGAGGGCCATGGATGGCAGAAGTAGTTTGGGCTCCTCACTTAGCCCTGTGTAGCGGGTCTAGCATGTCTGTTTAGAATCAATGGACATTTGATAAACAGTGAGCTCAGCTTTGGGAGCTTGGGCAAAACTCAATATCTGGGAGTTCATTTAACATCCTCATGTCCCCATAGTCATTGTGAGGGCATTCCCATATCTCTTGTTCTCCTTTTGTACATCATTAGTCCATTTTGTCATTTTTCTAGAACGTGAGTTATTCTACCATAGGTTTATGGCAATAGTTTAGCAGACAAGGGAAGGACTAGAAAGTCTGGCTTTAATCACCTCTTGGTGCAGAAATTCAGAGGCAATGAAAACTGTTTATACTACTTGGATACTGGGGATGCTTCAAGATTCCATTTAATCAGTAAAATATTTTTAAAAATACAAAAATAAATGGGATGGGAGGATGCCAGCTCTATTCAAGGACCGCTGCCTGCCTACTCAATTGCCATTTGTATTGCTGCTAAGAAATCTGACTGAAGCCCACCAGTGGGATTTCATTCTGCATGAGTTTCTGGTTACCTACCAAGAGGAATAATCTGCCAGTGATCCTGACGTGTAGGCTGCTCCATGAAATGTCTCACTTCACTTTTGTTCTCGGGTTTTTCTTTTTAAGGGTAATTTTTCTTTTTTCCATTTTTTTTTTTTTTTTTTTTTTTTTTTTTTTTTTTTGTGACAGCAGTTAATCAGAGTGGCGATATATAAGGCTAGAAGTAAGAATCATCAGTCTGGCTGCTTCTTTGTCTTTTGTTATTGCACCAAGTTCTTGCACCATGTAGCTTGAATGCTCATTCTCATTCTCTGTACACACTGTCTACAGCCCTCTTCTTATGATATACCCTGGGCATGTTGCCAGAAGGACCATTTATCAGGTCTTCTAAATTTTCAGGGGGAGAAACATTTGACCAGAAGTGTGCTAATCTGTGTATATTGCCCAAGAGAAATATTTTTCCATTTTGACCTCTTCTTTTAGCCCCTGTAAGAACACATCATCACATCGTACTTACTGCATCACTTGGCTCACATAGTTTTTTAGTTGTCCTTCACATCCAACCTGATCCAACACCACCTGGGTTTTTATTTGCTGAAGAGAATGAAGGCCTCGCCTGTTTTGAATAAATTATTTTATTTTTATTTTTTTATGAATTAATCTTTACAGTGACATTACTTAATAAAATCCAATGATTTAGATATATATTTTAACAGTAAGTCATATATATTTTTACACTGTATGTTCACATCTCATCATTAGATTTCTTTCTGTCACCACATATTTGACCACCCTTACATAGTCTACCTCCACACCTCCTTCCCTTACCCTCTGGTAATCACTAGTCTATTGTCCATGTCCATGAGTAAAAGTAAATCCTTTAGACTGGTTTGTTGGCTGGAACAAGTACATGAACTCAGTCCCAGCTTTTATGTGATGGGGTCCATGTGGTAGACATCAGTGGGTTTGGGCCATCAGGTTTCAGCCCACTTTCTGAACAGCCAGTCAGGTGCTTCAGTCTGCCCCAACTAGGTGGCATCTATGTGACCCAGAGTGTAAATTTTGAGCAGGGTAAGTGGAGATCAACATGGTGAGAGTTGGTTCTGGCAGTGCTGGCATCCTAATCAGCAATGCCTTTTCCCATAGCTCTGCTTGTAGCCCTGAGGCTGGGTCACTGGTCTTTCCACCTGCCCACACACTCCTGCTTCTTTACTGTTCCTTCCCTTTGCTGTAAGTTAACTGAGGTCTGTTTCTGTTGCTTGCTTGCAGCGAATGCCCCCATCAGACCCAGCCCCCATCTTAATGTGGCTGTGAGGTCTGAAGGCCATCAGAAGAGAATTTCTGCTCTTACCCAGGACCTGAAACTGCCCTCTTATTCGTTTCATGTACGAAGGCACTGGAAGTTGTAATTATAAAACCCAAAATTTTGGTTAGTAAAGGTTACACTTGCAGTTTATTTCTGATACTTGAGTTTTGTCTTTACCTTTGCTTGTCAGAGACAGCATACGGGACATAGGAACACTAAGAGCTGATAGGAGAGGATGAAAGTTCTGTGAGATTGGATATTTCAAGATCTCAGCGGTGACTGGATTGTAAAGTTCTGTATGCCCAGAAAGAAGCACGGGTTCACAAGATACTGGAGAGGAGAAATGGAGCAAAGGGGAGGCAAGAACTGACAATAGGCGCTCTTGGCTGTGAGTCCGTGACAGCCACACACATGCACATAGACTGCCACAAGGGGGCACTGCTAGAACTCTGAGAGGGTCTGAAAAACTCAAGATGCAGGAGCAAAGTTTCACATTCAGCTCAAAAGCATTTGGATGGACTGCTGAGGCTAAAGAGTTTTAAAAGGACAGTGACAGGCAGGTGATGGGAACTGGAATAGAGGACGTCAAAGAACCGTGAGGCCAGGATATTGGAGGTGTTATTTGCACAGATGGTACCACTGGTTGATGACGTCTAGTAAGGACAGGAGCCATTTAACTGCGTCTCCAATGAACAGCTGCTTTTACAAGGAAGTTGAAATATAAGAGATTGAAAGAGTAGGGCAAAGAGGACTCCACCTTCAACTCCAGACCCTGACATGCATGTAGTGTGGGAGGATGAGTGGCATTCATTTGATAAGGCTGTGAGGGTAGAGATGGCTCTGGAAGAGAATCACTTCAGCAAAGGTTGAGAGATGAAGAGATTTTTGGCACGAATTAAGAAGGAGTGGAGTCATTTTACCAGACAAGGGAGTATGTGTGATTGTGAGGGGAGCGGAAACAGTAGGAGTATCCAGAGGAAGAGGTCCATAACTGTGGGATAAGAAAGTGGGAGAGGATGGATTACAAGGGGGTTTGCACGTTGGATGGTGTCCAAGGACAACAGATACGGGAGCCATGGCTGAATTAGCTTACCTTCGGTTTCCCCAAGGGAAGCAAAGTATGATTGGTACTGGTACATGCTAGAGCTTCATGACACTATGGGTTATCAAATGGAATTTAAAACAATATGTTGGTATTTAAGGGCCTAAGAAGTTAGTTTCAAGACTACATTTATGTGGAGAAAATAGCATGATCAGCCCCTGGGCTCAGGAAGATTGGTCGCCTGAGTCGGATCGCACTTTGTTTGAATCCTAGGTAGGCCAAGTAAAGATTTGTTTTTCCATCACTGAATAAAATATCATACTGTGGCCAGTCTGGGACAGGAGTGGATATGTCCCACAATGTTCTCATAGATTCAGGGTTTCTCCAGCTATGCACTCCTCCAAAGGTTGTGGTCTCCCTATTTTAATTTTGGTTCAACAGCTCTTCCTTTAACCTGGATGACTGAGACACTGTCTTTAATTGCCAGTTCTCCCTCTGTTTTCTTTATTCTAAGCCACAACTGTGGTCACAAATTTCCTTAGTCATTGAATAGATGGGAAGTCTTCTTCACCTTCTACTACAGTATTTGAAACCACATGTGTCATTTAACTTTTGCTGTGTAGCAAACCATCCTAAGTTTTAATGCCTTAAAACACCATTTTATCATTTATAATTCTGTGGACTGATTTGACTTAGATGGACTAATATTCAAATGGTATCACTAGAAACACTATTTTTTTTTTGGTTTCTATAACTACCAGTTAGGCAATAGACATAGCTCTATCCAGTGTAGATGTTGTATGCCTAAATTACCTTCTGCTAAAGAAAAACACTGTGGTTTATTTCTCCAAAAAGTTTCAGTATAAAAAAACTTGAAAGTGAGACTATGAATTTTAAAGATTAATATATGGATCATTTTCTCTCTTTCTTTTCTCCTACAGCCCAACACTTTCACTTCTTTAGTGGAGACCAACCTGAGTGTAAGACCCAAAATAATAAATTGCATAGAAAAACAAAGGTACTACACTCATGGATTTTGTATTTAAAGAGGATTTTATTAATTTAACCTCGAAGGCAAGGGAAGTAAAAGAAAAAAAGAAGGGTCTATAACAAACTAAGAAGCTAGCTAGCTTGCTATCTATTTGCCATCTACTTATTTCATCATCTATCTATATCAATTGATATATCAATAACAGTTTTTCTATTGATTCATCAAAATATCACTCTAAAACAATATTTTCACTAGCCTAATGATTGATGAATCATGTAAAATATTAGTTTTATTTAATAAATATCTGTCGAATTGTTTATCTAAATATCTATTTGTTAACTTACCAATAAAACTGATATTTATCTATTAATCTATCTATTCATCTATCCATCTAACTTTATTATGTATATTTATTAATCTTTCCTTTAATATGGAAATTATTTTTATATATATCTAAATTGCTGGTCACTTTTTTGTCTTTGTATTTTTCTATTTATCTATCACCCATTTATCTCCATATCTCTATTTATTCATTTCTATTTCTATCAATTTTTTTGTTTCTCTTTATAAATCCATCTACCTAACTTCTATTTATTAATATAGAAAATTATTATTGTATATTTCTAAATCACTGATTTTTCTCTTACTATATATAATGTATATTTACTTATGTTCTGTTTTTCTCTTCATCTATCTACTTATCTATATATCTATCCGTACATCTATTTCTCTATCTATAAACTAGAATCTTATTTATCTATCTAAAAATCTATCTCTTTATCTATCTAGTAAGTATTTATCTTACTTACTAGAACCATTACCTATCTAGCTATCTAGCTGACATACATCTATCTACTTATTTATCGATCTATATCAATGTAATTATTTTAAATTATCTATCAATTCAACAATGTATCCTTTGAAACAATGTAATAAACTTACCTAATGATTGATAAATAATGTAAATAATGTTAGTTTTATTTATTAAATATCTCTGTTAGTCTATCTAAAGATCTAATTATTAATTTTCTGTCAATTTCTCTCATATTTATTTATCAATCAATCTTTGTATCATCTATTCTATCTTTCTCTATGCACTATGTCCACCCATTCCTACTTTCACCATCATCTCCATATATATGTACTTTTTACCTAATTTCAGTATTTATCTTTATTAACTTGTTTCATAATGTCAAATTTTCATTATATATTTCTAAATAACTGATCTTACTATTTATTAGTATTTTCTCTATTTCTCTATCATCTATCTGTCTATCTATCTAGTTCCGTATTAAACATCTATACACCTATATTTTAGGCGTTTATCTATCCATCTACCCAACTATATAATACATATCTATTTCAATTAATTTATTTATAACAATTTATATATCAATACAAAAAAGAATTTTTGTAAAACAATATTTTTTAACTTACATAATTGATAACATATGAAAAATGTCATTTTTCTTTATAAATATCTGTATAATTGTTTATGTATTTAAATATCTAACAATCTATTAACCCATGTATATATCTAGCTAATATTATCTATCATTCTACCTATGTATTTATGCTTCCATGAATCCTTCCATGTATTCATCACCCTTTATCAATCTATCATCTATCATCTCTCTATCTAATTAATTATCCAATTAATCTACTATACTATCTATTTATCTGTCTTGATTTCTTCCTATTTATCAATCTGTCATGTATATATCTTTCTATTATTTATATATCTACCTATTTATGTTTTTGTTCATTTATCTCTCTCCATTTATCTATTTCTCTTTTTAAAATCTATTCATCTATCTTTCTAGCCTTGGTCTATTTATCTGTCTATCTATATTTCTATCTACCTAATCTATCTATTATTCTATTCATAGATTCATCCAATCCATCAATCTGTCCATCCATTCATCCATCCATCCATCATCCCTCCATCCATCCATCCATCCATTAGTCTGTCCATCCATCCATTCATCCCTCTAAATGTCATGTATCAATTGATTTATCTAACTTTTGTATGTTTCTTCATTAATCTATCTCTTAATATATAAATTGTCATTATATATTTCTAAATACCTAATCATTCTTTTGTCTTTGTATCTAAGTAATTATATATGTTCTATCTTTCTATTTCTCTGTCTGAGTAAATGTCAATCTTTCTATCTATTTTTCTATCTTCCTATTTAGCTATCTAGAATCTATCATCTATCTCTCTCTATCATCTATCTATTTGGCATCATCTATATATCTATCCATTATTGATCTGTCTATCTATCTATCTATCTATCTATCATCTTTTTATCTCTCTATATATCTATGTATCATCTATATTTATCCATCAACCTAACTCCATTTATTTATATATTTCTATCTGTTGATTCAAGAAAGTTACATTACAATTTATTTATGTTTTATCTATCTGTTTACTTATGATGCAATCAATCTATTTATATTCAGTCTATCATCTATTATCTATCTACATTGCTCTTCACTTATTCATCACACGCTATATTTATCTATTTTTTATCTTTGTATTAATAACTATATATCAATTATGTATTTATATTTCTGTTTATCATCTTTCCATCTATCATTTTATGTATCATTTATTTATCATTTCAGCATTCCATTTTCATTTAACCATCCATCTGTCATCTATCTGTTCATCCATACATCATCTATCTGTCTATCATCTGTCTATATCTATCTATCTATCTATCATCTATCATCATCTATGTATCTATCTTTCATTTATTTACCTCTTTATTTTTTTATCTATTTCTGTATATTTTTATTTATCTGTCTATCTTCAATGATTTGTATGACTAAATCAATTTATCTATCTATTACAATCTATCGAATCAACAATTTATCTCCCTAAAACTATATTTTTAACTTATCTGACTGATAAGTCATTGTAAAATATGATAGTTTTATTTTTTAATAGCTGTCAAATTGTCTTAGTATCTAAATATCTATCAGTATATCAAACTATTACATAATTATCTAACTTTCTATTTATTTATCTATTGATCTATTTATTTATTTATTATCTATCTATTGCTTTATATTTTTATCATCTATGTATCTAAGTATGTATGTATGTATGTATCTATCATTTATCTATCATCTATCTATCTATCTATCTATCATCTAAGTATCTATCTATCTATCTATCATCTATCTATATCTATCATCTATCTATTGTCTATCCATTTATCATCTATTTATTCATCTCTAACTTTATCCATTTAATCATCATTCTGTATATTTATTCATCTATTAATCTATTTATTTATCTGTTTATCAATGTCTCTCTATCTTTGTATTTATATGTTTATATATTTGTCGATGTATCATCTCTCTGTCTTTATATCTTTCTACCTGTCTACCTACCTATCATTTATGTATCTATCTTTCATATAAGTATCAATTTATATATCTATCAATCTATTATCTATCTAATAATTTAACACTTTTTAATCTAATTTTTTAGCCATTTGTCAATCAATCTGCCATCTATGATCTATGTATTTATTTATTTAACTTTATATAAATTTATTTATCTATGATAATTTACCTTAGATTCAGACTGTGTATTCCTAAAGCAATATTTTTACTTTCAAAATGATTAATAAATCATGTATAAAATGTTAGTTTTATTTAATATATATATTTATATGTATTTATTAAAGTCTTTTGATTTAAAAATGCATTGTAATGCAATATTTTTAACCTACCTAATGAATGATAAATCACAAATAATTTATTAGATTGTTAAATAAACATGTTTTAGTGTTTATGTATTTAAATATCTATTAATAATCAATATATCTTTATATATTTATCTCTCTATCTGTCTAGTATCTAGGTATTTATCCATCCTTTCATCTATCCATCCATCCATCCATCCATTCATCTATTATCTATCTAGGTAAATATCAATCACTTATCTATCTCTCTATCTGTCCATCATTCTAATTATATATGTATCTAGTCTATCTGTAATTCTATCCACACATCCATTCGACCAACAATAGATAATTAAATATTATCTATTTATATATCTATTTATGTATATATCCTTATCTAAGTATCAAATTTTTGTATGTTACTTTATTAATGTATTTTTAATATGTAAAATTATTATTTTTTAAATTCCTGATTGCTCTTTTTAATTGTATCTTACTAATTATTTATTTACTATCTTTTATATTTATTCATATTTCTATTTATTTTAGTACCTATCTATTTATTCGTCTATATATTAGTTATTTATTGATCCCTAATTTATCTATCACCTATCATCTATCTTTCTTTCTATTTATCATTGATCTATCTATCTATCTATTTATCATCTATCTATGATCTATCATCATAATTATTTTTTCTATCTTTTTATCTATCTACCATCTATAATATAGCTATATATCTATTATCTATCTCTCATATTTCCATATATGTAATACTTATGAATCCTTCTATGTACTTATTTATAACCAAAAAAAGTTTTAAATTTAACTAGCAATAGATATACCTGTCTAAATATCTTTTTTATTTCATTTATTTTGTAAGATTATCTATCAATATATATTTTAGTTTATCTATCTTTCTATCTATCATCTATCTATCTATCTATCTATCATCTATTTTTATCTTAAATGTAGCTCAATTATATGTCTTTATTAATCTATTATTAACCTATTGATAGTCAGATTGCAGATATCCTCAGCAACTAAAGTTAGAACTTTTACAAATAAATGCATTTAAGAGAGAAATAGAATGGCAGCTTCAGGAAGAAATTTACCAAAGCTAAGTTTGTCTTGTTGCTATTAACAACAGTGATATTTTTTTCTTTCTTCTCATGTATTAATCATAGGTGTATGGGAAACTATTTAGAATCTTAATGCGTATGATACTATACTCTTGTGCATATTATTTCTCTTTCCAATTCATGTAATTTATTTTGCCTTCTGAATTAATCTCAACGTACGGTGAATGAGATGAAACTAAAGATGATTTAAACTAAATATATTGAGATCCTCAATGTTAAACCTAATTATACAGAATTTGTTACAATTTCCTTAGTATAGTATTGGTATTAACAATTATTTGGCAGTAGCAGTTGGAGGTAATTAACTGACAGTTGAAGTATTTAAAAAGTGCTGAAATAGCAAAACATTTAATGAAAAAGAAAAGAAGAAATTAGCTGAGTTCCAGAACCAGTTTGAGAGAACTCATCAAGCAAAATCTGAAGCCCTCCTTTCTCAGGAAAAGATGAGCCTTGAGAGAATTAAAAAGCACCAGGAGATAATATTTTAAAATAATTTATTGGCTGGCTATTTCCTGCAGCTGTTAGTAGATTGGCTCATGGTCTGGGAATGAGATGGGACAATTGCTGGAATAATTTGTGGCACAGAGCCCTAGAAGACCAGTAAGGGCTGGGGTCAGGAGCACAAGTGGAAGAATCAGCCCTGAAAAAGATACACAGACTTCCTTCCTTTTAGGCTGCTGGATGGAGGAATCATGGATGGGAACGTCTGTGTCAGGATTGTGAGACACAGTGTATGAGAGGCAGACTTAAGGGTTAGGCAGCAGCTTTGAGAAGGCCCAGAGGTATGGAATGGCTCTGATCGAGCTGTGTTGAGAGCCCCTGGAAGTGACATTGACCAAATCAAGTGCACGTAGGTGATTGTTCTGCTGTAGCCTTTAGGAAGATTTGTAAGGTCCGTGAGGGCAGAAAGGTAAAGACGCTTAGGAAGTAGAGCTTTACAAAACAGTTTATTTGACTCAAGAAAGGCAGCCTATTTAGTTGGAGACATTGAGCCTTGGCGACTGGGAAGGGAACCAGATAGGAAGATGGATGGTTACTAACCTAGGGGAGAAGATAGGACCATGTGGCAGTCTCAGGGACATCAAGGGATAAGTCTGGGGCTAATGACAGAAGAATAAGGATGGATCAAGAGGAAAGAGTTAGATAGAATTTTCAGGTGAAGATTGGAAAGTATTCAGTGTGCTGCCAACAGAGCAAAGGTGAAGGTCCCTGGAGTGGAGGAGTCCTGGGTTTTGAGGCTCATCATGTGGCCAGAAAGTGACCAGACAGAAAGTAAAGAGCTTGAGTTGTGGCAGAGGTATGTGTTGGCAAGAGGAGTTGGGTCTTCTCCCTTGGGAGAGACAGGTTCCTTTCCCAAGGGAGTGTCAGACCAGACTGGATACGGGGCACAGTCTCCTGCACAGCCAGAACCACTGGGACCATAAGATGTTGGGAATGGGGACATCTTCCCAACCTCCACCCTTGCTCAGGGCTACTTCGTAAGACCTAGTTACTTAATGGTAATTGCACCTCTTCTACAATTTTTATAGCATTTCTGGGAACCACTCTAAAAATAAATGTTGGAAGCACACATCTTTGAGACTGAATGTGTTCGGGATGGGCAACTGCCTAATCCTATCAACCATTTAATTAATGCCCGAATCCCCATCTATCTCATTAATGGATTCTATGAAGGCTGTGAGGTTGTCATCATAAAAGGCGCAATGCCTTTATTCTACACATGAAATGCCCTTTCCCTTCTCTCCCAGATAAAACTGTCCTGTCCTTCAAACTTCAGCCTGAATGTGTCTTGTGATGCCTTCCCTGATTCCCACAGATGGGCTCGTTCCAGCACAGATCCTGCCGTGGAGTCTGCATGGACTTTGGTTGTGAAATCACCTTGTTTTGTAGTTGTCCCTCTCTCCCTGAGTAAATACTGGATTTTTTAAAGATGAGCACTGTATCTTTTCATTTTCTATATCCAGCTCTCAGTGTGCTCTGACATATAATAGCTATTCAGTGAACACACATGGAAGTGTGGCTCATTAGTTCCAGCGTTCATACAAGCTTGTTAATGCCAAGTCAAGATGGCCTCTGATTGCAACAATATGGATGAACCTAGAGGTTATTATGCTGAGTGAAATAAGTCAGGCAGAGAAAGATAAATACCATATGATTTCACTTATATACAAAATGTAAGTAACAAAGAACAAACAAATCAAAAACACTCACAATGGACAACTTGGTTATGGACAGAGGGTTTAGGGGACTGGGAGAATGGGGTAAAGAGGTAAAGAAATACAAATCCGTAGCTGATGGATGGTCACGGAGCACGACAGAGGGAATGCAGTCAGCTTTAATACTTTGGGTAGGTGGAGGGCCAGAGGAGTGAGGGATCAATTGGGGAGATTGTTTTATGAACTATATAAATGTCTAACCAATGTACTGTATACTTGAAACTAATTTAAATAAATCTATATTTTTTTAAAGAATAGACTCTGAATTGAAATTTTCAGACACCAACTACTGAACCATGGAAGTTTTTTTTTTTTTTTTTTTTAAGTTTTTTGCTGATACACATTCTGTTTCTTTTTTTTTTCTTTTCTTTCTTTTTTTGCTTAAGAACTTATCAGAAGGTTAAGTATCAGAGGTGTTAATTAACTATCAATAATTAAACAAGGAATGTTAGGAATATAGTGTTATGTAGCTTATCAGTTATGGGGAAAAGAGTTACTTTTTGTGTAACTGGAACAAGCAAAATGCATATCACAAATTGGAAACACTTGAAAGTGAATTTCTCTAAATGTCTCTACTTTGGAATTTAGAAATTTCTGGAATTTATGAAGCAGTCTATTAGCTCAAATCTGTTTTATTTTCTTTAGCTTGCTTGCTAAAAATTAATGCCTTCCTGTACAGATTGAAACGAAAGAAATATATGCTCAAAGGCAGCTTCTGCTAACAGTTAAGATTTGCTAAGAGGCCAAAAAGCAAAGATGAAGCAAAGAACTGAAACTTTGCATTGTAAATAATATGTTTGCATTTTGGATATTCAGAATGAATGAGATTAAAAAGAACTAAATATGTCTAAATATTTTAATTTTAATGTTAATTTCAAACTAGAATTACTTATTATAAAGGTGATGACACCTAGCTTTAAAAGGAACAAATTAAATCTTTAGCCATGCTACCTCGAACAAGCCCAATCCTGTGATTTCAGAAGCCAGGGAGGGTTGGGCTTGGTTAGTACTTGGTATGGGAAACCACACAGGAAGACCAGGTGCCGTAGGCATAAAAAGTAAAAAATATTATAAGAGATTGTAAACTGACAAGAACCTTGCAATCTGTGAAATCAACCAAGGATTACCTTCCCCCCAAAATAAATAAATAATAATAAAAAATAAAAGGCACAAATTAAGAGAAATGGAGACTAAAGTTTTGCTTTTGAAATATTATACATTGGAATGAAAAGTGAAATGAGAGACCATCATCAGACTACAATAAGATCAGACAAATAATTTGAAGAAGTTAATAATGTTTTAACAAATCCTTTCACATTTATGTTCAGTCACTCAAATCAAATGGTTGCATGTGCATATGGTAACTGAATTTCAGATAGCCATATTTACCAGCTCTGCTGTCAGAGGAAATACAGTGGCTGTCATTTGACTTGTGCTAGGTG
This sequence comes from Cynopterus sphinx, assembly GCA_030015415.1. NCBI lineage: Eukaryota > Metazoa > Chordata > Mammalia > Chiroptera > Pteropodidae > Cynopterus > Cynopterus sphinx. Next base: position 16,611,275 of record CM057395.1, on the reverse strand, counting down.
AAACTATTTCTTGTGAAGTGTGTGTTACTTTTTTCTGAATGTTCACAAATGTTTCATTCTTCAGATCTTACCTGGGATTAATAGCAAGCTTACCAGTCTAGTTTATAGAGATAGCTTTCTTTCCCATTAGGTTCTGCTATTTAATTGACACAGATACTTATTGAAGGGTTTGTCTTCATCTTCAATAATGTTCTCATCGATTCATTTGATTTCTTCTCTCTGCCTACCTTACTCTCTTTGTGAAGGAAAGTAACAAAATTTGAGTGATCGTTCCACAACCCCTACTGCTCCCATCCAAGCATATAAACACAATATAGTTTTCTTTTTACTTTTTAAAGATTTTTTGCTTTTTCAGTTACAGTTGACATACAATATTATATCAGTTTCTGATATACAGCACAGTGATTAGACATTTATGTAATTTACAAAGCGATCATCCTGATAAAGTACCCATCTGATAACATACACATTTATTACAATGTTATTAACTGTATCTCTATGCTGTATTTTACATCCCCATGACTCTTTTGTAACTTCCAGTTTGTAACTAACTGGCCCTCTTCACTCATTTCCCCAGCTCCTGACCATCTGGCAACCATCAAAATGTTCTCTGTATCTATGTCTCTGTTTTATTAATTTTATTTTTTAGATTTCAAATATAAGTGAAGTGCTATGGTATTTATCTTTCTGACTTATTTCGCTTAATATACTCTGGGTCCATCCATGTTGTTATAGGTAGCAAGATTTCATTCATTTTTATGGCCGAGTAATGTTCCGTTGTACATATGGACCACAACTTCTTTGTACATTAAACTCAGTAGAGTTTGCTGCTCCTCTGTGTCACAGCTCAGCCAGCACAGGAAGCAGGCACAGAGCTTTACCCTTTGCTTACAATAGTCAGTGTCCCTGGCCTTTCTCATGGGTATGTCAGTGCCCGTAAACATGACTCCTGGCTCTGGGATCAATTTCATGACCAATTTAAGGTCTCATTGTAATGATAGTTTTATTCTCTGGTACTTGGAAGTTCTCATTTATCCATCTTTCTTTTTCTGTGTCTTTTGGCACTTTTTAATATTCAATTCGCTAGGTTGTAACTGCCAAAAACAATCTTCTACCTTTAATATCTATGGGATAATCAGTTGAATCTCACAGTTAGAAACAATGTTATAGAAGAAACAAACACTCAGGTACACTAACTTAAGTTTGATTTGTAGCTTTGTGACTAATAACATTATTTTTTTCACTGCTAAATTGATTATGGCCATGCAGGACCTGTGAGTGTGAGTCATCTACTGTGAAAAATGACTCTGGTCTTCAGACTTTTACACTCCCTCCAGCCTAGTGTTTTTAAGTATTGTTTGTTTATATTTTTGCAAATTTCAGGGCCGAGAGGCTACAAGAAGAAAACATAGTGTGACTCATGCACTTGGTAGATGGCAGCTGAATAATGAGACCAATGACCAGAAGCTCAAGAATGAAATTCTGATGTAATTATTTGTCATTTTTAAAGAACTGATATGTTTGAATTAACTTGGTGGTAACAGGATAACACTAACGAAGTTAATAAGACTAACATTTTATGAAAAAAGTTTATTTAAAAAAAATATGTGTTTTCATTGGCAGTCAAGTCTTTCTCATTAGTATCTGAGTTAAGACACTTTTTAAAAAGATACAGTATTATTCATAGCTTCTCTAACATGTATTGAGGGCCTATGACTTGCTTAGTTTGTTCTGCTGATAAGCCATAAAATTACAAATACTTTTGGTTTTATTTTTCTCTACTAACACTGGCACTAAGATGTGGCTATTTAACAATTTAAAACTTATTCTGGTTATAGTATTGTTACCGGAGAATAGGGTCCTCTCCTGGCACATTGTCGAGGTTCTTGATGTCTGGAACAAAGAAATGAGCAAGACACCAAAATACAGTAGAAAAGAAAAGTTTTATTAGCAGAAAAAGTATACTCCCAGACATGGAAGCGGGCCTGAGCAAGAGAAGCATAGCTCAAAAGGTCAGGTGACAAAGCCTTTGGGGTTTTCTTCTTTTTTTGCTATGGGTTGTTACTTATAGTAGGCTTCCTTGATTGACAACTAAAATTGACAGGACTCAGTGATTCATCATTTTGTGTTCTGCACATGTTCATTCCCAGAGTTCAGTCTGTTATAATGATATTAATGAACTTCCGAGCATATGCATCATATTATAATTATGGTATAATGAGTCTCAGGTGAGTTGAAGATTGTTGGAGTCTTCATTGTGCAGGTGTTAGTGACTGGCTTAGACTGGTACCTAAATGTCTGCCTATTGGTTTCTTTGTGTGAGTTAAAAATATGCCTTCTGGCTTGCTTAATTGTGAGCAGTTTAGGGCAGACCCCTTCTAAGATTGTGTGACCTCAGCATCTTTGCAGGTAAATCTGAAACCCCCTTACTAACTTTCCTTCCTACCTCTTTTCTAAGAGCCATGAACTTCTGTATTATTACTATGGACAATGAGGGACAGGAGGTCTCTTCTTCCATCTCCTTCCTGCTGAGAATGGCTATTTTCCCTGCCTACAGAAGTTCCATGGAGCTCTTTCCCTTTCTGCCTCAGTCAGGGTGGGTTGGGTTTCCTGCTGAAGTGCCACGTCAGTCCCTAGACAAGGAAAAGAAGATAACAAACTCTTTATTTAAACCTTATCTTGTAGCCGCCAGCCCCAAAAAACGGACCACTAGAACTTAGAGCACAGACCACCAGAACTCAGTGAGTTATAGGAATCACACTCTTTATTCAGCCAGCTGGGTCTGCCAGGGGTATACAGACCCCAAATGAAGCAGCCCCGACATGTAGAGGTACAGGGTTTTTAAGCCCAAAATCCCATTCTTCATTCTGTCTGAACACAAAGGTCTGTTTTTCTTCTATTCACTCCCTGTCAATGCACAGGTCAGGTGTTATGTTTCCATAGTTAGTAGCCTATGTTCCTATGGCAGTAGTCAAACAGTAATTTTCAGCCAGCACGCATACATCTCTTAATTTCTATTATTGATTTGCGTATTAAGTGACAAAGGGAAACAGGGTTGGTTAATAGGTTTCTTAAAGAGTGAAAAAGAAAGACCTTTGGTTCAAAGTGCCTGCACAGACTCTAAGGGCCTGCCTGGCTTAACACCATTTCTGCTGAACAATGTTCTGATGACCCTTATCAATAACCAGAGGATCTGAGTTGCCAGGGCAATTATCAGGATTTGAGAGAGAGGGCCTTTCTCCCAAAGAAAGGAGGGAAGAAAACTAGGTTTACTAAAAAGATTTAACTCTGCAAGAGATGTCCCATTTATTTCCTGCTAAAAGATTAAGAATTTTACAAGTGATTTTTCAAGGATAATGAAGAACTTGAATCATCTTTTAAACATAAGTTCAATTATCAGAACAGATTTTTTTAAATCGAAAATGTAAAAAGCTTTGTTTTGTTATAAAAAGCAAAGTAGTGACAGATGAAGACATCTGTATTTTGTGCTAAAACCATAAATACAGATATATTATTGTCTTGTGTTTATATCACCAAGATTTTCAAGGGTGCATTTGAGTTCCATGTGTTAAAAATTTCAGAATACCCAGTAATTTTAAAGTTGTAGATGAGGCCCTAATTTACCATATTTGGGACTACATCAGATATTTTTAAAGTTAGTTATTTTTAAAATGTTTTTTTTTCCCATTCTTTCCATTCTTTATGTAATAATATGATGATGTTATTTTTCCTTAGAGCATACAGATTTTATCCACTGCCTCAGATTTAGAAATAAGCTTTCTAGTGAAAAAAGGTCATGGAAAGTGTACTGGCTTCATTGCCTAGCAAGTGGCAGCCAGCCTCTGGCCCACCTTGGGGTATTCCAGTAGGGCAGCGTGCTGCTGAGCTATAAAATTGGGGTGGTCATCTCTATGTTCTTTCCGGCTTAGGAAGGCTTTATATTTGTATAGAACCTATTGCTTAGCCTTGTAAGCTTCATTGCCAAGTCTGAATATATATTTCAAAACAGTTTAATGACAGGGCTTAGTACAATTTGCAAATTCTTTGTAACTAACTTTAAAAACTTTCTTAACTCACTGATATTTAAATAGCATTCAAATGATGATCAGCAAGCCAGGTGAATTTTTTTGTCACTTTCGGAATCTGGTTTTGTAAACACTTCTAAGTCTTTTAAGTGTAAGAACAATTTGAAAAGCGAATACATTGTCAAGCATTATGCTGAAAATGCCTTAGAATTAGGAAAAGACTGGCGGGTTGTTGTAGCTGAAAATTAAGTGCTCCACCAGAAGTTAGCCCACAGTGTGCTGCACTCCCATCTCTTGCTTTTGTTAAGGGCTCACAGGACACTAGTTTGCACCTTATATAAATAAATGTAGGAAACCTACCAAAGCCTTTTGAAGTGGATGGCCTCCATCCTGCTGGCGACATGCCTCATCTGGACTCTGCCGCAGCCACTGCTTCCACATCTGTCTCCTGTCACTTCCCAAGAAGTTTGTCTTGGTTTTAACTAACAAGAGGCATGACGGAATACTGAATGTCTTTTTTTGCCCTGTAAATTATTTCACGTAGTTTTGAAGAACTTTCTGTGAGCTTAAGTTATTCAAAGTCCTGCTTGGGGTGTTACTGTTGATGACTTTTCTGAAGTAGCTCTCAGTTTGAACATGTAAAGACAGTGCTGAGGAGAAAACTGTGAAGAAGAGGCTTCCCATTTAGTCTTCCTGAACTTTTAAAACTTCTTCTTAATTTGTCCAAGGATTGACAGAGCAGTCATTTTTTTGCTTAAGACCTTTCTGCAAATTCCATGAGAGCCTTATCATCTAGGAAAATCATAATACAAAGTCAAAATAAAGGTTCATACCCATGTACATCTTCAGTGTGATTGTAAAGTGGTAACATTTCTTCTTGAATCTATTTGTCTTTATGACTTAAAAGATTAGGGCAAAAAAACTTTAAAATCTTTGGATAACCTGACACACAGATGACAATACAGGAAAACTGGTTATCAGATTTATCTTGCTTGTCTGGGTACTTTCTCTTCTTATCTTCTCCACATTACCCACTTCCTTCATCAGTGTGCAAGGATAAAGGCAAAAGCATTACAGAGGTATATGAGCTTCATTCCAGGGCTCTGTCACCAGGCCGGACCTTATATTCTTTGACCAAAGTATTTAAGCCTCAAAATTAAAAGAATATATCTGAATTAAAACCACCTGCTGTTTGGGAGAGATTGTCACCTCTAAAATCTCTGCCAAAATGCCTTGTAATGCTGATTTTTCTTTAAGTCACCATACTCAGAAATGTGATGAAATACTGAAAGACATAAGAAGCTTTAAGAAGCTTGATGTTGCGAGTCCTTGGGAGCTGGACATATAGCCTATCCTAGCCCCTGCTTCATGGAACTTCTCCTAAGGAAATGAGACAGTAAGTTATCACCAAGGACTTTTGATGGGATAGGCACAGAGCAGGGATGGTGGCCACCCAAGAGTGAATCTAACAGGCTGTCATTTGGCAGAGACCTGAGTGAGCTGAAAATAAAAATGACATAATAGAATAAGAGAAACCAACTGAGAGATAAGTGTTCTACCTCTAAGATGTAAATTATAATAATGATTTTAAAATTATTATTTAACAGTGTGGTTACATTTTGATCATTGAGAAGTCCTTTTATGTTCAGCATTTCCCATTTTCATCTGGGTGCAAAGATAAATGAAAGAGGACAAAATTTGATACTTTTGTGGAAACTGTTGTTGTTGTTGTTGTTGTTGTTGTTACGTCCAAAGATGTTTCTGTATGCTGCTGTGCAGCTACAAAGTAAGTTATGTGCCACTTAATGACATAAACACATTCTGAGAAATATGGCATTTGGCAATTTCATCAGTGTGTGAACCTCCTAGAGGCACAGAAACCTACGTGGCATAGCCTCTTACTCACCTAGGCTGTATAGTACATCCTGTTGTTCCTTAACTAGAAACTGTACAACATGTTATTGTACAAGATTTAATCAAGCACAAGAGAAATGATGCAATAAAAAGAGTAAACACGTGATATGAGGTTGCTGTTTGTGTTTTACAACTGTTTTCTTAAATTGAAAGAGTATACCACAAAATAATGATAAAAAATACATTAAATATATAAACCATTGAAATAGTTTTTTATTATCAAGTATCATGTATATAATTTTGTGTACTGTACTTTTATAACACTGGCAAAAGTGTGTTTGTTTATACCTCATCAACACAAATGGAAGTAATGGTTTATGCTATATTGTTATGACAGCTGTGAAGTCCTGGGCAATAAAAACGAAATTTCCAATTCCATTACAGTGTTGAGCTGATCAATATAGATGCAGTCTGTCATTGACTAAAAGTCATTAGGCTCATGCCTATAAAAGGCACAGCAAAGAAGTAGTTTTTTAAATTTTTTATTCTTTAATTTTTAAATTGACACCTGAGTAGCATTCTTGTTTTGAGATTGTTGTTCCATTTGAGGAAACAGTACAAGGTAGAAGTAACTCTCTTCAACCAACAAAGAAAAGACTGCATTTTTTCACATAGAAATGATCGCCTGCCTCCTGTAGTATTTGAAATTCATGACCAAGATCAAGAGGAAGAAAAATTTGTGTTGCCTCTGTCACATTAGTAAAACTAAGTGAGTTCCTGCTAAGGAAGAGAAGAGGGCACAGCAAAATGGTTCAAACTCCCTGGTAAACTAATGAACTTTTTTTTTTCTTAGCGTTTTTCAGAGGTGGGAAAAAAAATCTGTTAAGCCTAAAAATATTTAGGCTTCTCTAGAGCGGGAAGCCAAAGATAAGCATAATCATCTGTGGAACTGATAATGAGTTAAATCTGTGAGGTAGGAACTTGTGGTATGAGCTATGAAATAGACAAATAAAGCCCAGAATAATAGAAGAAACAGATATACTTATTTTCAGTTTAAGGAGACAATGAAAGCAAGTGTTTACTTAAAGGATCAGAATTATATTACTATGCATTTTAAAAATATATATTTGTATATTTCTGATTTTGCTGCCCATTTGACAGGAGATGATCGAAGAGTCATTATAGATTGAATGGAGAATTTGAAATAAGTGTCCAAGAAATGGAAGACAAATCTGTGCTGAAAATCCTTTAGAAAAATAAGTGAAAGTCATCCAGGAGACCCATGACCAGGAGACGGCAGATAAGGTGCTGCTGCTATGGATTGTCTATCTGGGGTAGGGGCTGGAAGAGATGGAGGCAAGGGTTTTTCGGTTTAATAGAAAACCTTGGGACAGAGTCTGCTTTCTCCATCGGCAACAATAAGGTAAAAGCAGAAAAAATCCAAAGTTCTTATGGAGGCTTGAGTCTTAAATATATCATACTCTTGACAAAATTTTATCACTTTTGCTTGGGTAAAATGTAAACAGATTTTGATTTGTCACAGTTTGTAAAGGTTAAGATGTCTCTTAATTTTAGAACAATGAAAAATATAATGAAAGCTCTATCAATGAATAATGAATGCATTGGTACTTTCTGAGACTTTGATACTCTATATACATCTGAAGTATTATGGATATTTTAGTTTATCTATCTATCTTTCTACCTATCTATCATCTATCTATCTATCATCTATTTTTATCTTAAATGTAGCTCAATTATATGTCTTTATTAATCTATTATTAACATATCAACTTATAAAATATTTTTAAATCACTTCTTTGTTTATGTATGTTACTATTGATTTGAGTTACATCTATTTATCAAAACTGTATCTATTTTTTCTCATTTATCTATGAGCTATTAATTCATCCATCAATCCATTTATCCATTCATCCGTCCGTCCATGCATTCATCCATCATCTATCCATCTATCCATTAATTCTTCCATCTATTTTTTATCTCTAAGTGTTTATCTATCTACCTGTCATCTATCCAAGTGTCTTTATCTTGATCCATTTATTCATCCCTCTTTTTATTACCTGCTGATTTATATTTTTATGTATGTATGCATGACTGTATGTATGCATGTATGTATGTATCTATCTATCATCTATCTATCCATCATCTATCTATCATCTATTTATTTATCTAGCAATATTAATTTATCTATTCATAACAATTTATCTATGGATTTAACAATATAACTCTTTAAAATAAATTTTAACTTGCCTAATGATTAATAAATATGTATAATATCAATTTACTTAAATAAATATGTCTAAGTTTTTATGTATCTAAATTTATAACTATCTACTAATCAATCTCATATCTATCTATGTACTTGTTTTTTATATTTACATATTTTCATTTATTGATTATCTATTTATTATGTAACTTTAGTATGTATCTTTATTAACTTATTATTTAATATGTCAATTTATCATTATATACTTCTAAATCCTTGATTTTCAATCTTTTCCACTTACATTTATATTTTTATCTATCTTTCTACATATATATTTATAATCTATCTAATAATTTATCTATAATTCTATCCAAATATTGATTCATCCATATATCCATCCATCCATCCATTCATCCATCCATCCATCCATCCATCCATCCATCCATCCATCCATCCATCCATCCATCCATCCATGCATATAATTTTTTTATCTATTTGTCTGTCTATCTACCTGTCTAGGTATGAATCTATATATCTATCTAATTTTCATATATATCTTTATTAATCTATTATTATTATATATTTCCATAATACTGTTCACTCCTTTTGTCTATTGTTACTATTTATTTTGGTTCCATCTTTCTATATATTTATCTATGCATACCACTAAATATCTACCTATTTATTTATCTATATATCTATTTTTATTCATCTTTTTTTCTATTTATGTATCTATTTACCTGTCTATATATGTAAATATCCATCAATTAACTCTATTTATTTATCTATCTATCTATCTATCTATTTATTTATCTATCTACCTATATATCGATCTTTCTATAATTTACCTGTTTATATATTTATCTTTATAAATCTATCGATTACAATTTGATATTTGATTCAACTATGATTCTTTACATCAATCTTATTGAAATTACCTAAGAAATGATGTCATGTAAAATTTGTTATTTTATATAAGAAATATTTGTCTGTTTATGTATCTATCTATTATTTGATATATTAATCTATGTTATATATATGTAGCTATCAATATTTTATCTGTTTTTATTTATAATCTATCTAATTATTATTTGATCATTTTATCCATTCTTACATTCTTACATCCATTCATTTATGCATTTATCCATCAATTATTTATCTATCAGTGTATCTATTTGTATTTTTATCTGGCTATTTGTGTGTTTGTATATGTCATCAACCTATATAACTAACTATTGGTCTATCATTTATGTATCCACTATCTCTGTAATCATGTATCTATCATCTTTCTATCTTACAGGTATCTCTCTGTATCTATCTATCTATCTATCTATCTATCTATCTATCTATCTATCATCTATCTATCTATCATGTTTCTAATATTTGTATCTTCATTACTCTATTTTCTAATAGTAAAAATTATCAGTATTTATTTATAAATCACTGATCTTTCTATTCATTTATATATTTTACTTTTTATTTTCTATTTATTATTCTATATATATATTCTATACATAGATTTATTTTTTTACCACTCTCATTCTCTCTCTCTAATCAATCTGTACATCCATTTATTTATGCAGTAGAAAATTTTCAACACATCCATTTATCTATCCATTTATTTAGTATTCAGTTCATCTATTTTTATATATTTTCTATCTGTCTGTCTGTCTGTCTGTCTATCATCTATCTATCGTCTATCATCTATCTATCTGTCTGTCTGTCTGTCTGTCTATCATCTATCTATCATCTATCATGTATCTATCTATCTATCTATCTATCTATCTATCTATCTATCTATCTATCTATCATCTATCTGTCTGTCTGTCCGTCCGTCTGTCTGTCTATCATCTATCTATCTATCTATCATCTATCTATCTATCTATCTATCTATCTATCTATCTATCATCTATCATCATCTATCTATCATCTATCTATCTATCTATCTATCTGTCTGTCTGTCTGTCTGTCCGTCCGTCCGTCCGTCTGTCTATCTGTCTGTCTGTCTATCATCTATCTATCTATCTATCTATCTATCTATCTATCTATCTATCATCTATCTATCTATCTATCATCTATCTATCTATCTATCTATCTATCTATCTATCTATCTATCATCTATCTATCTATCTATCATCTACCATCTATCTATCTATCTATCTATCTATCTATCTATCTATCTATCTATCATCTATCTATCTATCTATCTATCATCTATCTATCATCTATCTATCTATCTATCTATCATCTATCTATCATCTATCTATCTATCTATCTATCTATCTATCTATCATCTATCTATCTATCTATCTATCATCTATCTATCTATCTATCTATCTATCTATCTATCTATCATCTATCATCTATCTATCTATCATCTGTCTATTTATCTATCTATCTATCATCTATCTATCTATCTTTCTACCATCTATCATCTATCTATCTATCTATCTATCTATCTATCTATCTATCATCTATCTATCTATCTATCATCTATCTATCTTTCTATCTATCTATGTATCAATCATCTATCTATCATCTATATTCTACTATGTATTTTAAAATTTAATTTAATATTTAAATTAATCATGAACATTTTTACTCAGTTACTCTTTTTTGTAAATTTTATTTATTTACCTTTTATTTATCTATCTATCTTTTTGCATATTATTTAATTATATGTTCATCTCTATTTTTTAATGCATTTATTTACAACCATCTTTTTTTTATCTCAAACATTTGTTCATATGTTTATTTACTATTCATCACTGTATTTTTTTATTTAACACTCCTTTATGTACCTATCTATCTATCTATCTATCTATCATCTATCTATCTATCTATCTATCTATCTATCTATCTATCTATCTATCATCTATCTATCTATCTATATATCTAATCTATATCTATCATCTATCTATCTATCATCTATCTATCTATCTATCTATCTATCTATCTATCTATCTATCTATCTATGTATCTACCTACCTACATATTTATGTACTACAAATTTTAAATTTATTTTAATATATAAAAATCATGAACTTTTTAAACTCACTTATCATTTTTGTATCTTTTACATAATTCATATTCTATTTATCTATTTATCTTTGTATATATTAAATATTTTGTTTGTTTTTATTTCTCAGTTCATTTATTTCTTTTTATATCTTTCTAGTTTCTCCCAAACATTTGATTACATGCTTATTTATTGAATCATCACTGTATCATTTTATCTATTTATTTATCATCTATCTATCTATATATCTATTTATAAAGTTTATCTATTGTTAGTTCATGAACCCATCTCTTGACCATAGTACCCACTGTCTTCCAATCTTAAAATTTATCATTGCACACACCAACCTGTCAAATTTTATCTATTTACCTATCATATGTCCTTTATGTATGTATGTTTATATGTATATATGTACATACGTATGTATGTATGTATCTATCTATGTACCTATCTATGAATCTATGTATCTATTTTTTTTCTTTCTAGCTATCATCTATCTATCTATCTATCTATCTATCTATCTATCTATCATCAATCATCTATTTATCTATCTATCTAATCTTATATCTATCTTTGATCTATCTATCTATCATCTATCTACCTGTCTAACTATATGTCCAAATGTCTATCAGCATTTAACTATCCATCATTCGTCTGTTCATCTGTCTGCCTATCATTCATCTATCTTTCATCTATTAATTTACTCTCTATTCTTCTATCTTTATTTCTAGCTATCTATCATCTATCTATAATCTATCAATCATTTTTTATCTATCTATTTATTATTCATCTATCTATCTATCATCTATCTAATTTCAATCTATCATCTATCTACCAATGATTCTACCTGCCACCTATCAATCATTTTTCTTTTTATATATCTATCCAACTATCTATCCAGTATCTATCTATCTATTCATCAGCTATGTATCTTTCATCTGTCTATCTAACTGTATCTTTCTGTCTCTTTATCTATCTATCTATCTATCTATCTATCATCATCTATACACCTATCTTTTCCACAATCTATCAGCATCTATCTATTGATCATCTTTCTGCATGTTGGTCTGTCAGTCTATCTATCATTTCTCTATTTAACATCTATCTATCTTCCATCTATCTATTGTCAATCTATCATCTATGAATAATTAATGTATTTATCATCTATATATATTTTTATCTATCTATCTATTATATTTATTATATTTCAATCTTTTTATATCTAGATATTAATCTATCTATCACTCTATTTTCTAATTATCTATGTATCTATGTCTCTATCTTCTATTTATGTACCTATCTATAAATTCATCATGTGTGTATGTATGTATGTATGTATGTATGTATGTATGTATCTATCTTTTTTCTATCTATCTATCTGTCTATTCTCTCATTTACCTGCCTATCTATCTACCTTGCTATCTGTCTATATATCTACTACGTAGTTTTAAATTTATTTTAATATATATATTTATCATGAAGATTTTAAAATTTGTTTTTGATAGATAAAAATAAATATCTATTCATTATAGATAGATGATAGACAAATAAACATATAGATGATAGATGATGATAGAGACATATATGATAGATACATGAATGAATAAATAAATAGACAGAGAAATGATTGATTGATGATAGATAGATAATTGATAAATAGATAGATTTAAAAATATTTGTTAGATGTTTAACAGATAGACTGATAGATACATAGATTCATGTAAGATAGATAGGTAGATAGATCAATAGATGAATGATTTATTGATAGATCGATGATAGATAGATAAATGTTAGATAGATGGATAGATAGATTGATATATAAGTACATAGAGAGATAAAAAAATTATAGATGATAAATACATAGATTATAGATAGAGATAAATATATACATAAATAGATGATAGGTAGATACATAAATTGTTAAATATTTAGATAGACTGATATTAGATAAATAAATAGATTCAATAGTAGATAGATAAATACATAAATACATACATGGAGAGATACGTACATACGTACATACATACGTACATACATACATACACACAAACATACATACTTATATACATACATAGAACAATAGATGACAGATAAAAGTTAAATTTTGACATTTAGGTGTGCAGTGGGATGACTGTAAACACAGATATATAGTGTATTCTCGGATGAATGGCTAGATGGGTAAAATAATAATAGATAAATTTTATAGCTCAATAGCTAAATTGAAAGATAGATATATAATAGATAGATAGATAAGTGACAGGTAAAGATAAAGACAAATAGATGATAGATAGATTTGTTCTGAAGAATAGATAATTGATAGTAAGAAGATAGATGAAAGAAATAAATAGATGAAATATATATAGATAGATAGATAGATGATAGATAAATAGATAGAGAAGAGAAGATAGATAAGTAGATAGAAAAATAGATAGATAAATAGATGATAGATAGACACAGAAAATTGACAGGTGATAAATATATAGATAGATTGATAGATAGATAGATATATAGTTAGAACAATAGATAGGTGCTATAGTAGAAATAATAGGATGATAAACAGATAGATAGATACATAGAAATTTAGATTAATAGATAGACAGATGATAGATATATGATAGATACATAGATATTTGATAGATGACAGAAGATAGATAAATAAAAAGTAGAAATATAGATAGATGATAAATAAATAGATAGATGACAGATAGATAAATAGATAAAAATGATAGTTATATGACAGATAGATAGAACAATAGAAGATAGATGATAGATTGATAGATGGAAATATAGATATATAAATGGTAGACACATAGATATATAGATATTTCATAAATGACAGATATATAGATGATACATTAATAGATACATAGATAGATATATAAAGGAAAAGTTAGATACATGATAGATAGATAGATAGACAGATATATGTATACACACGTAAATACATGGACAAATAGATGACAGATAAATAGATAGATAGTTGATACATAGATAGATATATCGATGATAGATACATAGATATTTGAAAGATGACAGAAAAATAAAAAATATATAGAATGATAGATACATAGAGATATATATAGATGATCAATTGGTAGATAAATACATACATATAAACAAAATATAAGTATATGACAGATAGATAGAAAGAGTAAAATAGATTGCAGATAGATAGATTGATAAGTAGATAGATAGATAGGCATATACAGAATTATATACATACATAAATAGGCAGATTGAGAGATAGAGGATAGATATATACATAGATTGATAAATAAGAAAATGATAGAAATATATATAGAAAAATACAGAGATGCCTTAATAAAAACATAAACAATGATTTGAGAGAAAGTAAAAAGGGATGATAAATAAATGGATTGTGAGAGAAAGATATAAACAAATAAATAAATAAGCATAAAATAGCAAATAAACAAATACAGAAAGTAATGAATAAATAATTATTAAAAACTAAAAGTTTAAATATTTTATGATAAATTAATAAATTAAAATAGATTAAAAACTACGACATAGATTGTCATGTAGGTAGATAGGTTGATAGATGATACATATATAGAGATCATAGATAGATTATAAATATATAGACAGATATATAGATAGGTGATAGATAGATGATAATAGATAAATGATAGGTAGATATATAGACAAATAAATAGAAAAATGTTGACAGATGTGAGATAAATAGACACACAGATAGATAGATGAGAGAAAAATAAATAAGTGTATCAAATATACAAAAATAGATGTTAGATAGAGAAACAGAGAAACAGACAGAAAGACAGAGATAAATGAAAAACGAATAGATTCAGATAAGATAGCAAATAGGTAAACAGATAGATGATAGAAAGACAGGCCGCCAGACAGAGATATATAGATGATAGATGGAATGGTGCTGGGGTGAAATGACAGATAAAATGATAGACAGGCAGAAAGATGTAGATAGATTATAAATAGATAAATAGATAAAGAGATAGATAGATAAATAGATAAATAGTTTGAAAAATGATGAATAGACAATAGATAAATGTATAATAGAAATACAGATAGATAAATAGATAAATAGATGATAGATAAATAGATGATAGATAGATGATAGAAAGATAGATCAATATAGATAGATTGTTAGTTAGATAATAGGTTGACAAACAGACTAACAGACAGATAGATGTTAGATAGAAAAATGATAATAGATAGTTGGATGGATGAAAATACGGTAAATAGATACATGAAAAGATGCATAAATAGTCAGATAGGAACTGAGATATGTAGATAAAGAGATAAATAGACAAAAAGACAGACAGATAGACAAAAAGGAAGACAGTCAGACAGATAGGTAGATAGAGAGATTATAGATAGATAGATAAAAAATGATTAGATAAAAATTATTGATAGGTGATAGAGTGATACATAGATGATAGAAATGCAGATAGATAGATAGATAGATAGATAGATAGATAATTAAATAGAAGTTAGATAGAAAATGATTGAAACTTGATAGGTAAATAAAGAGGTGATGGTGATGATAGATAGAAATTAGATAGATAAATAGGTAGATAGATAGATTGATATATTCAGAACATGATAAATAGACACATACAAGCATATAGAAAAAATAGATGATATGTAGATACAAAAATTAAAAATAATATATATATATACATATATAATAAAAATATTGATTGTTGATAGATAGATAATAGCAATATAGATGATAAATAAAAAGATAGACACATAGAAAAATAGAGTGATGATAAAGAGATACATAGTTGATACATATGAAGATATTTGTTAAATGACATAAGAAAGAAAATAGAAGGATAGATGAATTATATATAGATAAATGATTTATAAATAAATAAATATATAGATAGATAGAAGATAGATGATAGAAAGATAGAGAGATGATATAGAGAGATAGATATATAGATAGATGAAAGTAGATGATAGATAAATAGATGGATAGATGATAGATAGATGATAGATAGATAGATATAGATATAGATAGTAGATAGATAAATAGACAAATGAACAGTGATTTTAAATAAATAGATGCTGATATACAGTTGGATAAATAATACATAAAAAGCTGGAAACATGAAAGGATAGAAATTTAGATAGATGATAGACAGATGATAGATAGATAGATAGATAGATAGATGATAGATAGATAGAAAAATAAAGTTAGGAAACGAAAGATGATAGGTAGAAAAATTCAGGATGCACATAAATAGATAAAGAGAGATAGATGATAGAACAGAATATACATAGACAGATGAATAGGTAGATAGATAATAGATAGATACATAGATAGACTGATGATAGATGATAGATAGCTAGATTACTAGATAGACAGATGATAGATAGATGAAATGATAGATGAATAATAAATAAATGAATATAGATAAATGATAGATAGATTGAGCGATCAATCGATAGGCAAATAAACGTATAGATAGTAGATAAAAAATGATAGATATAGATAATTAGATAGAATATTAAAATATGATTGACGGATGATATATGGATAAATAAATAGATAGATAGAGGTAGATAGATAAATAAAAAGATAAATGACAAATATTAAGTAATAATAGATAAATTGATAGAGAGATGATAGATATATAGATAGGCAGATACATGAATAGATAAAATATAAAAGCTTTATGACATAGATAGACAAATATAAAAAAGATGTATTGATAGATAGATAGATAGATAGATAGATACATGGATGGATAGATAGAGTGTTACACAGATAGATGAATACATGTGGATAGATGATAGGTAGATAGACTGATAGATGAAAGTAGATGATACATAAATAGATGAATAGATAAAATATAAATAGATAAAAAGATAGATAAAAAGATAGAAAGATAGATATACTGATACATAGATAGTCAGATGATAGAAAAAGAGATAGATAGGTAGATAGATGTATACATGCATACAGAAATACATACATTGACAGATAGAAGTTATATAAACACATGAAATTTGACAAGTTGGCATGTGGTGTGATGGATGTATACATAAATATACAGTGCATTGATTTGAAGTATTGATGAATAAATAATATTATAGAAAAAAGTTGAAGCGATATGGACAGGTACATGGATGAATAGACAAAAAGATAGTAGCTAGATATATAAATAGGTTAAGAGTCAAATTAATAGATATATAATTAGATAAATACATGAATGATAGATACATATATAGATTGATAGACAAATGGTAGATAGATTATAGATAGAGAGATAGAGGATAGATAGACAGATAGACAGATAGATAGATAGATAGACAGATAGAATGATACATACATAGATACATAGATACATAGATACCTGGATACATAAATAAGTACATACATAAATACTTACATAGATACATAGACTGATAGTGATAAATAAATAGATAAATTTCAACATCAGAATTGTGATGATGGAAGTTGAAATATATAGACAGTAAATTCTTGGATAAATACATAAATGGTAAAATATTGATCGATAAATCTGATAAAAAATAGATAAAAAATAAATTAATAGATAGATACATAGATACATAGACAAATAGAGATAGATTACATAGATGATAGATAGATGATACATAGCTAAAAAATTAATTAATAGATGATATAGAAAAATTGATGACAGATAAATAGAAAAATGAATAATAGGAGATAAGTAGATTGAAGATAGATAGATGGGAAGGTGGATATAATGAGATAGACAGGTAGAAAGGTAGATAAATAGATAGAGAGATGATAGGTAGATAGGTCGATAGATTGATAGAAAGTAATACATAGATGATACATACTTACAAAATGAAGAGATAGATATATAAACAGATAGAAAAATATATAGACACAATGATAAATAGACATATAAGTGACAGATATATGACCAATCAATAGATGGACAAATAGACACAGAAGGTAGATATATAGATAAATAGAGATATAAATAGATGATAGATAAATAGATAGACAAAAGAAGAAAATATGTAGATACATAAATGATTGAAAAAGAGATTAATGTATGATAGAAAATAGAGAGATGAACAGATTAATAGATGATAGATAGACAGATGTTAGATATATAATTAGATAATAGATAAATATATAAATAAATAGACAGAGACAGACAGACTGACAGGTAAACCAAGAAATAGAGAAGATAGATGATAGATAAATAGAATGATAAATGATAAATACATAGATAGATAGATATAAAAGTATGAATAGATGATAGATAAGATGATATATGATAAATACATAAATGGATAGATAAAAATAATAGATGAAAAGATAGATAAATAAATAGAAAGATAGACAGATCATAGATAGATAGCTAGATAGATTATAGGAAGATAGATCAATAGACACATTGATACATAGATAAATAGACAAAAAAGATTTATATATATGTCTATGTATCCATATATATATATAAATAGAAAGAATGATAAATATGTAGATGATAGACATACAAGTAGATAAATATATAGATGATAGATAATAGGTGCTAAAGGAGAGATGACAGATAGAACTATAGAAAGATGGATAGATAAATACATAGGTAGATTGATAGATAAATAGTTATAAAAATATAGAGAGTTAATATTGGAAAATGTTGATATCAATTAGATAAATAGATAGATGATAAATAAATATATTGAAAGATAAATATATACATGTATACATACATACATATGTAATCCAATATACGATACATAAATAGATGAAATTTGATGGTGGATGTCTGCGATGTTGTATGTTAAAAGGGATAGACAGTTATTCTTGGGTGAATAAATGGAATGATAAAATAATGATTGAAGAAGTTGATAGATAAAGAGATTGATAGATTCATTAATTGATAGTTACATAAATAAATAGATATATAGTAGTTAGATATACTGATAGATACAGAGATAGACAGACAGACAGATAAGTAGAGATAGAAATAAGATTGATAGATGATAGAGATACAGATAGATATATGATAGATAAAGAGAAAAATTAATCATAGGTGATAGAAGATAGAGGACAGAGAGAAAAATAGATAGATACATAGATAAATAAAAATATAGACACAAATAAATGATAGATAGATATATAGATAGATAAATAGATAGATAAGTAAATGACAGAGAGACAGATATAGATGATAGATAAATAGTTGTAAAAAAGAGATGATGGATAGAATTATAGATAGAATTGTAGATAGATATATAGATAGACACTAGATTAAAGATAGAGAGATAGATAATAGATAGAAAATAGATAGAATATATATATATTAGAATGAATTTAAAATATGGATATCAAATAGATAAATAGACAGATACATGATAGATAGATGATAGATAGATAGATGATAGATAGATAGATGATAGTAGATAAATAAATGTTAGATAGACAGAAAAACAGACAGACAGTTATCAGATAGATAGATGCTGATAGGTGGAAAATGGATAGAAGAATAGGTAGATACAAGGGTAGATGAATAGATGGATAGAGAGATAATTATATATATAGATAAATAAATAAATGGAAAGAAAGACAGACAGACAAAAAGATAAACAAATTATAAATAGATAAATAGAAAAATATATAAATAAATAAAAAAATAATGATTGAGAGATAAGAGATAGTGAGATATATAGATAATAAAAATGCAGGTAGATAGATAATGATAAATAGAAATAAAGATAAATACATACATGCATGCATATACATATGTAGACTGAGGTACAATTAAAAAATAGATGAAATTCAAGAGGTAGATGTGTGCAGCATTGGAGGTTAAGAGAGACATACAATTATTCTTGGATGAATAAATGGATAGAGAAGATAATGATGGATGAAACTGATAGATAGATCATTAGACACAAGTGGATAGATATATAGTAGTTCGATAGATACATTTTTAGAACCATGAATAGATATATAGATAGAAAAATAGAGAGACAGACTGACAGACAACAGACAGACAGATAGGTAGGTAGATAGACAAATAGACAGGTACATAAATAGATAAAATATGATAGGTATATAACAGATAGATATAAAGACAGATAAATTGATAGATTAGATAGATGTTAGATAGATAGATAGATAGATAGATATAGATAGATAAGTAAATAGATAAATAGATTATATAGTTAGATAGATAGATGATGATAGATAGATAGATATATTATAAATAGATAAATAGATGATAATTGAGAGATAAATAGAACAGAAGATAGATAGATATGATAGATAGATAGATAGACAGATAGGTAAATAGATGAATAGATAGATTATATAGGTAGATAGATAAAAAGACATGTAAGTAGATACATAAATAGATGATAGATAGATAAACAGAGGATAGATGATAGATGAAACGATAGATGAAGTGATAGATGATAAATAACAAATAAATGGAAAGATAGATAAATGATAGATACATAGATACATACATGGACTCGATTAATTGATAGATAAATGAACATGTAGATAATAGATAAAGAGATGATCGATAGGAAAATTAAAAAATAATTGATGGATGATATATAGATAGATAAATAGATAGATATAGATAGATAGATGAATATAAAGATAAATGACAAATAAATAAGTAGTAATACATACATAGATAAATTGATAGATTGATAGAAAGATATATAAAAATAGACAAATGATTGATAGATGTTAGATAGATATATACAGATAGATAGGTGAGAGATAAATAAAAAATGTATCACAGAGAGATAGATGATAGATACACAGACAGACAGTAAGACAGAGAAATAGACAGAAAGATAAACAGAAAGATAAAGAGAGGCACAGAGGGTAGAAACATACGTACAATGATAGGTGACAGACTGACAAACAGAGAGATATATAGATGATAGATGGAAAGGTGTTGATGGTGAAATGATAGATAAAATAATAGGTAGGTAGATGGATAGATACAGACAAATAGATAAATAGATGATAGATAAATAGATAGATTATAGAAAATGAGATAATTATAGATAAATAGATAGATAGATAAAGAGATAAATAAATAAACAGATAAAGAGTTAGATAATGATTGATAGATAATAGGTAGATTAATGATAGAAATGCAAATAGATAGATAATAGATAGATAAATAATTAAATAGAAGTTAGATATAAGATGATTGAAAGTTGATAGGTAGCTAGATAGATGATGGTGATAGAGATATAGATAGATAGATTGACAGAACATGATACATAGATACATATAGATAGATAGATAGATAGATAGATAGATAGAATGATGATATGTAGATACATAGACAGAAATATATGTAGTATATATAATAAAAAGAAAAATATTGATAGTTGATAGACAGATAGATTTATGATAGAGAAATATATAGATGATAGATAAAAAGATAGACAAATAGATAGAAATATAGGTAGATAGATGATAGATATATAGGTGATACATATGTAGTTATTTGTTAAATGACATAAGAGATAATAGAAAGATAGATGTTATATAGATAAATGATTCATAGATAGATAAATATTTAGAAAGATAAATAAAGACATAAATAGATGAAAGTTATATGATAAATAGGTAGATGGATAAATTGATAGAAAAATAAATGATAGATAGATAGATACATACTTACATACATACACATGTACATACATACATGGAATGATAAAAGACAGAAAAATAGATGACATTTGAGAGGTGGTGGTGTGAGGCGATGATTGTAAAAATAGATATTAAGTGGATTATTGAATGACTAGATGAATGTATAAAAGTAATATATAAGTTGATAGGTAGATAGATAAATATATACATTGAAAGTTATATAGACATATATAGATAGATAGATAGATACATAGATAGATAGATAGATAGATAGATAGATAGATAGATAGATAGATACATACATAGATACACAGATTGATAGATACTTAGATTGGTACATAGATAGATTACATAGATAGATACATAGAAACATAGACACATAGATAATTGATTGATAGATGATACATAGATGATATATAGATAGATGAAGAGATAGATACATAGACAAATAGACAAATATATAGATACATAGACAGAGAAATAGATAAATGATAGATACATGATAGATGAATAGATAAATAGAGAAGATAGATAGATAGATGATATATAGATAAATAGATATAGATATAGATAGATTGAAACATATATTACAGATAAAAAGAAAGACTGATGTGTGATAGAAAATAGATAGATGGACAGATGATTATGATATAAAATTATAGATATATAATAAAATTACATACTTAGATACTAGGCAGACAGATAAATGATAGATAGATAGATAGGTAGATAGAAAAGAAGATAGATAGATGATAGATAGATTATAGATAAAAAGAGAGAATGATAGATACATAGATGAATACATAAAAAATGATAGATGGATAGATAGGTAGATAGATAGACCATAGATAGATAGGTAGATAGATCCTAGGTAGATAGATCGATAGATACATTAATACATAGATAAAAATTTAGACACAAAAGATTATATATATATGTGTGTGTGTGTGTGTGTGTAGATAGATAGATAGATAGATAGATACATGATAGATAGATAGAAAGATAGATATATAGATAGATAAAAAAGTAGATGATAGACAAATAGATATATAGATGATAGATAATGGTGCTAAAAATAAGATAAAAGATAGTACTATAGATAGATAGATAGATGATATATAGATAGATAGATAGTAAAATACATATATTATATATATATATATATAATAGATAGATTGGATAATATTATTATCTGATAGATAAATAAATAGATGATAGATGCAGAAATAGAAAGATAAATATGTATATGCATGCATGCATGCATACATACATACACACACACACACACACATATATATTTCTATAAACAATACATAAATCGATGAAATTTGACAAGTGGATAGGTACGGCCTTGTATGTTAAGACAAATAGACAGTTATTCTTGGATGAATAGATGGATAAATAAAATAATGATTGATGAAGTTGATAGGTAAATAGATTGATTGATTGATAAATACACATATAAATAAATATATAGTAGTTAGATACATTGATAGATACATAGATAAATAGAAAGACAGATAGATATATAGAAAGATAAATGGAAATAGAAATATGATTGATACATTATAGATAGAATTATAGATAAATATATGATAGAAAGAAAAGAGAAAAATTAGATATAGGTGATATATAGGTAGACAGATAGAATGATACATAGACACAACAGATTTATAGATAGATAAATAGATAGATATTAGATAGATAAATGATAGACAACAGACAGATAGATATATAGATGATAGATAAATGGTTTTTAAGGTAAGATTATAGATAGAACGATGATAGATAGATAGATAGATAGATAGATAAAATATATATAGAAAGAAATATATGTTTAGGTATACATATACATAATTGATGGATTGTAAAATATTGATATTTGATAGATAAATAGATACATGATAGATAGTTGATAGATAGATGATAGACAGTTATATTAATGTTAGATAAACAAACAAATGGACAGACAGATGTTAGATAGATACTGATAGTTGATGGATGGATAGAAGAATAGGTAGATACAAAGAAGGATGGATAGATCGATAGATAATTAAATAAATAGATAAATAAATAAATAGAAAGACAGACAAAGATAAATAGTCAAAGATTAGAGATAAAGAGATAAATAAATAGAAAAAAATGATTGAGAGATGATAGATAGATAATAGAAATGCAGATAGATGAGATAGATAGATAAAAAGAAAGATAAATAAATACATATATACATAATTACATATAGAGACCAATAGACAATACATAAAGATGAAATTCTCCAGGTCGATGTGTGCAGCGTTGGATGTTAATATAAATAAACAGTTATTTTTGGATAAATGAATGGATGGTGAAAATGATGATCAATGAAGTTGATGGATAGATAGATAAGTAGATAGGTAGATATAAATAGATGGATAGATACACAATGGATAGATATATAGTAGTTATATTGATATTGATAGATACATGCATAGATAGATAATAGAAAGATAGATAGACAGATAAATAGGCAGATAGGTTCTAAATAAATAAAATATGTTAGGAAAATTACAGATAGACAGATATAAAGATAGATAAATTGAAAGATAGATAGATAGATTAAAAAATATATAGAAAATAAAGAAATAAATGATAGATGTTAGATAGATAGATACCCAGATACATAGATAAATGTGAGATAAATAAAAAATGTATCACAGATAGAGAGATAGATGATAAATAGACAGACAGTCAGAGAGAGAGACACACAGAAAGACAGAAACATAAAGAGATTCAAAGAGATGAAATACATTGGTAGAATGATAGATGACAGACTGACACACAGACACATAGATAAATAGTCAGATAAATAGATAGTTATAGAGGAAGAGATAATTTAGATGTTAGATTGATAGATAGATAGATGATAGATAGATAGATAGATAGATAGATAGATAGATAGATGAATAGTTAGAAAATAATTGATAGATAATAAATAGATGATAGCAATGCGGATAAATAGATAGATAAGTAGATTGATATAAAAAGATAGAATACATTTAGATAGATAAATAGATAAATAAATGATAGGTAGATAAATGATAAAAGAGATACAAACAAAAAGATAGATGTTAGATATATATATGCTGATGGATGGATGGATGGATAGATAGATGATAGATAGATAGATAGATAGATAGATAGATAGATAGATAGATGATAGATAGATTATAGATAGGTAGATAGATCATAGGTTGATAGATTGATATATACATTTATACATAGTTAAATAGATAGACACAAAAGATAGATCATAGATGATAGATAGATAGATAAAGAAATGGATGATAAACAGATGGATATATAGATGATAGATAAATAGGTGTTAAAAGAGAGATGACAGATAGAACTATAGAAAGAAAGATAGATGATAGATGATATATAAAAGTTGGATAGATAAATGGATAGAAAAAAATATAAACATAATAGATTGTTAGCAAAATGTTGATATCTGATAGATAAATAGATAGATGATAAATAGAAAAATAGAAAGATATATATAAATGCATATATACATACATATATACTCTGATAGACAATACATAAATAGATGAAATTCGACAGATGGATGTGTGCGGCATGTATGTTAAGATAGACAGACCTTTATTCTTGGATGAATAGATGGATTGATAAAATAATGATTGATGAAGTTGATAGAAAAGTAGATATATAGATAGATAAATGAATAGATAGATAGATAGATAGACAGACAGATAGATAGATTGATGAATAGATATACAAATGGATAGATATATAGTAATTAGATAGATACACTGATAAGTAGATAGGCAGACAGACAGATAAATAAAGATAAAAATATTATTGATAGGTGATAAGATATCGATATATATATGATAGAAAGATAAAGAGAATAATGATAGGTGATAGAAGATAGATAGGTAGACAATAGATAGATAAATAAAAAAGTAGATAGACACAGAAGATAGCTAGCTAGCTAGCTAGCTAGCTAGCTAGCTAGATAGATAGATGATAGGTAGATAGATAAGTAAATGTTAGACAGACAGACAGATATATAGAAGATAGATAAATAGGTGCTAAAGAGAGATGATAGATACAATAATTTGATAGATAAATATTTAGATAGATGATAGACAGATAGATGGATAATAGAAAATAGAAAATATATATGTATATATACACACATAATAAATAGATTGTAAAATATTGATATCTGATAGACAAATAGACAGATGAATGATAGATGATGATAGATAGATGAATAGATAAATTCACAGAACAGAAGATAGATGATAGATAGATAGATAAATAGATAGGTAGATAGGTTAATATATACAAAAGATTAGATAGATAGATAGATAGATGATAGATAGATAGATAGATAGATAGATAGATAGATAGATAGATAGATAATAGGTAGATAAATGATAAATAGAGAGAAGAACAAACAGATAGATGTTAGATAAATATACACAGATAGTTTGATGGATGAATGGATAGATAGATAGTTACATGGATGGATAGACAGATAATAGATGATGATAGATGATAGATGATAGATAGATAGATAGATAGATAGATAGATAGATAGATAGATGGATGGAAAATAAATAGACAAATGATAGATAGAAGTTAGATAGATAGATACCCAGATAGATAGATAAGAGATAAATAAAAATGTATCACAGATACAGAGATAGATGATATATAGACAGTCAGACAGAGAAACAGATGGTAGATAGATAGACAGATAGATAGATAGACAGACAGACAGGTAGTTAGATAAAATATAATGAGTATATGACAGATAGATAAATATAAAAATAGGTAAATTATTGGATAGATAGATATAGAGATAGAAACATATATAGAAAATAGACAAATGACTGATAGATGTTAGATACTTACATAGATTGATAGATGAGAGATAAATAAAAAATGTATCACAGATAGAGATAAATGATAGACAGAGAGACAGTCAGACAGAGATATAGACAGAAAGATAAAGAGATTCACAGAGGGTAGACACATAGGTAGAATGATAGATGACAGACTGACACAGAGACAGATAGATATATAGACAAAAGATGGAATGGTGCTGAGGGTGAAATGACAGATAAAATGATAGACAGAAAGACAGATAAGTGGATACATAGATACATAGATTATAGAAAGCGAGATAATTTAGATAGATAGTGGATAGATAGATGATAAATAGGTAGATAGATAATAGAGAAATAATTATAGATTAAATAGATAGATGATAGATAGATGATAGATGATAGACAGATAGATAAATACTCAGAAAATGATAAATAATAGGGAGATAGATGACAGAAATGCAGACAGGTAGAAAGATAGATAAATACATAGATACATAGATAATTTACAGATAGATGATTCATAGATGATACATAGATAATAGATGAAAAGATAGATACATAACAGATAGATAGACAGACAAATATATAGACATATAGATAGAGGGAAAGAAAGATGATATATATCTACATAGATATATATATATATGTATATATATATATATACATATATATATATATATATATATAAAATAGATGGATAGACACAGAAGATAGATAGATAGATGATAGATAGATAGATATAAATAGACAGACAAAGCAGATATAGATTCATACATATATTATAGATAAAAAGACAGTTTGGTTTATGATAGAAAATAGAGAGATAGTCAGATAAATGATAGGTAAATAGATAACACATATAGAGATAAATAGATTAGCTAAATAGATAATAGATACATGATAGATGGTCAATAGATAGATAGATGATAGATAATTAGGGAGAATGATAAATGATAAATACATAGATGGATAGATAAAAAATGTTAGATGGATTAGTAGACAGATAGATAGGTAGGTAGATAGATGATATATAGGTAGATAGATAAATAGATAAAAATATATGTACATAATAAATTGGTTGGAAAATATTGATATATGATAGATATATAAATAGATAGATGATAGATACATATATAGAAAGATAGAAAAATATATACATGCATACATACATACATATATAGACCGATAGACAATATATTACTAGATGAAATTCGATAGGTGGATGTGTGCAGCATTGGATGTGAAGATAGATAGACAGTTATTCTTGAATGAATGGATGGATAGAGAAAATAATGATTGTTGAAGCTGATAGACAAATAGATAGATAGATAGATAGATAGATGATAGATAGATAGATTGATGGATAGATATACAAATGGATAGATATATAGTAGTTAGATACTTACATTGATAGATACATGCATAGATAAATAGAATAATAGACAGATAGATAGTCACACAAATAGATAGATGATATATAAAGAAAATATGATAGGTATATGACAGATGATATAAAGATTGATAAATTGATAGATAGATTATAGACAGATAAATAGATAATAATTAGACACAGTCAGACAGTTTGATGTCAGATAGATAGATGCTGATAAATAGTTGGATGGATGAATGATTGCATAGATAGATACATGACAGGATATATAGAGAGATAAAAGATGATAGATAGATACATACATAATTATTTAGATAAAAAGATAAATAAATACATAGACTGATATAGTGATATATCGATAGTGATATGATAGGTAGTTAGATAAGTTGATAGATAAATAGATAGAAAATAAATAAATAGATAAGTACCTGCATGCATGCATACATGAATAGATACATAGACTGATAGACAATTCATAATTAGATGAAGTTTGACAGGAGACTCTTGTGGTGATGGAATTAATTATATAGGCTGTGGATTTTCGAATAATTAATGGATAAATAAAATAATGATCAATAAATTTGCTTAATAGAAAAAAATATATAGATAGATAAATTGAATATAATTGATAGATGATAGATGGATAAATCGATGACAGATAAAAATAAAAGTGAATGATACGTGACAGATAGAAAAATAAAATAGTTGGAAAATAGATAAATAGATAGGCAAGTAGATAGATACATAGATGATAGAAAGACAGAATGATATATGATAGATAAATAAATAGATGGATAGATAGATCATAAAAGGTAGGTATATGATAGATAGATGTATAGATATTTAGATATTTAGATAGAAAATAGATAATACTAAGAAGAAAGATGATAGATAGATCAATAAATACATAAATGTTAGAAAATATATCAAAAATACAGAGACACTGTAATAAACATATAAAGAAATATTTTAGAGAAAATAAAAAGACATAAATAGTTTGAAAGAAAAATAGAGATAAATATATATACAACTAATTACAAAGATAGTAAAAAAATAATTATAAGGTAATAAAAAAATTACAAAAATCAACAACTGAGTTTCAATATTTATGAAAAATTTATATATTAAAATAGGCAAGCAATTACAAGATAGATATTTACATAGGTATATAGAGAGTTAGATATAGAGATAGACAAATACATTGTACACACAGAGATAGATGATAGATAGATAAATATATAGATAAACAGTTAAAAAAACAATTGATAGATGATAGATTAGTAGATAGATAGATAAATGATAGAAATACAGATATATAGATAGGTAATAGATTAAAAAATGGAAGTTGGATAGAAAAATGATTGATAGATGAATGTTAGGAAAATAGGTGATGATAATAGATATAGGTAGACACAGAAGATAGAGAGTTAGATAGTTGGTAGATAGCTGCTAGAGAAAAAATGACACATATAACGACGATACATATGTAGATAGATCAATAATTAAATAGATAGATAAATGATAGATAAATAGAGATAAAGATAATAGATAGATAAATAGACAAATAGACAGATACATAGATGGATACATAGGTAGATAAAAAAGATAGATATGTGACAGATAGACAAATAGAAAGATAGATAGATAGATAAGTAATTAGATATTTACAGTTAATACATAAATAGGTAGATAGAGAGATTGATAGAAATAAAAATAAATAGAAAAGAGAGATAAATTATAGATACAAAGATAATACATAGATGACATTTAGATTGATGATAGAGAGATAGGTAAATAGATTATAGATGAAGAAATAGATGATAAATAAATAGATAATTAGGTAAATATATAGATCAATATTTGATAGATATACATAAATGATAGACACACAGAAGAACAGATAGATGATAGATACAAAGATGCTGATAAATAGATTAATGGTTAGATAGATAGATGGAGAGAAAAATACTTAGAAAAATGATTGATAGATAAAAAATAGATAGAAAGGTGAAATATATACAGATAGATAGATGATAGATGGATACATAGGTAGATAAATAGATACATAATAGATAGATACATAGTTGAAAGATATATAGATATTTAATAGATGACAGATAAAGAGATCATAAATAGATAGATTGATAGATGATGGAAGTATGAATAGACAGATAGATAAGTGATAGATGATAGATAGAAAAATGATAGATGATAGATTGAAACATGAGAGAAATGCAGAAACATAGATATATAGATAAATAAATAAATAAATAGAAGGTAAATAAAAATTAATTAAATGATGTAGGTAGACAGATAGATGATGATGATAGAATCATAGAAAGTGTTAGATAGTTTGACATATTAGAAGTTGATAGATGATCGATTGATAGATGGATGGATAATTAGATGCTAAAAGTGAGATGGTAGAATGATAGATGAAATGATAGATGATAGATAAATAGACAGATGATAGATACATAGATGATAGATACATAGATACTGGATAGAAACAGATGATAGATAAATAGATAAATGAAGAGATATATAGAATATAAATACTTAGATAAATACATATATCCATCCATCCATACATACATACATACATATACCTTTAAAGACAGATAAAAAGATGGTATTCGACAGATTGATATGTGCGGTGATAGACGTAAACATAGATATACAGTGTATTTTTTGATTAATAAATGGATAGATAAATAAACATAAAGTTGACATCTAGCTATATACATAGCGAAATAGGTAGACAGATACATAGATATATAGATATATAGATAGACTGAGAGATAGATAATGCAATAATAGATACACAAATAGATATACAGTTACTTGAAAGATGGATATATAAATCGATGATAGATACATAGATAAATAAATAGATACATGATAGATACATAATTAAATGATAGATAGTAGATAGAAAAATAGATGATTAGATAGAAAGATAGATAGATAATAGATAAATGGATGATAGAGTGTAAAAAGATAGAAAAATTATTCATGGATAATATACACATAGGTAGATAGATGATCAATTAATAGAGACTAATAGATAGTTGATTCGATATAAATAGATGGATAGATAGATACAAAGACAAATAAATAGATTTATTGATAGGTCTAAAGATAGCTACATAGAATCACAGAAGACAGGTAGAAAAATAGGTAATAGACAGAGACAAATATATAGATGATAGATAGGTGTGACAGAAGAGATGACAAATAGAACTATACAGAGATAGGTAGATAGATAGATAAACAGATAAACAGATAGATGATAGATAGGTCATACATATTTGATAAATGACAGAAGATAGATAATAGAAATATAGATAGATGATATACACATAGATGATACATAGATGGAGAGACAGATAGATATTTAGATAAATAAATAACAGACACATAGATAGGTAATAGATAATAGATAGATATATGATGGTAGATAATAGATGGATAGATAGATAAATAATTAGATGATAGACAGACAAATAGATGATAAATAAATATATGTTAAAGGGGAGATGACAGATAAAATGATAGAATGATAGATAGATACATAGATGATATATAGATAGATGGATAAAATAATAAAAAATATATATAATAAATATATAGGAAAATATTAATAGCTGATAGAGAGATAGTAAATGATATATAGACAGAAAAACAGACAGATAGAAGTTATATGAATAGATGCTGATACATAGCTAAATGAATGGATGGATGGATAGGTAGACACATGGATAGATAGATAGATAGATAGTACATATTTAGATACATAAGTCCATAGATTCAAAGATACAAAGATAGATATACTGTGACATAGATAGTTAAATGATTAATAGAGAGATAGAGGGATAGATAGATACATACATATGTACGTACATATATACATAAAAGGACCAATCAATGATACATAAATAGAGGAAATTTGACATGTGGGTGTGTGGGGCAATGAATGTTATGAGAGACTGACAGTTTATTTCTGGAAGAATGGATGAATGGTAAAAATAATGATCGATGAAGTTGATAGGTAGATAGATAGATGTATGGATAGATAGATGCACTAATTGATAGACATAGAGTTAGTTAGATAGATACATTGATAGATGAATAGATAGAGAAAAAATGATTGATACATGATAGATAGGGAGATATATAAATGTATAATAAAAAAATAAATAAATAAATGATTGGCCCTAGATGAAAGATAGATAGATAGATAGATAGATAGATAGATAGATAGATAGACAGACAGACAGACATATAATTGTATAGATCAATAGAGATATGGAGAAATACATAATAAAAAGATAGATAAATAGGATGGATGATAATTTACAAATAGATGGACAGATAATTTACAAATAGATTCTTACATGATAGATAGATAAATAGATCAATAGATAAATACATAATAGATAGCTATATAGATCAAAATGTTTGATGCATGATATACAGATGGATAGATACATAGAAAGGTAGATAGATTGATAGAATTAAAAATAGAAAGATAGTTGAAAAAATAGATAGATAATGCATACAAAGATATTGATAGATGTCATATAAATAGATGATAACTAGAGAGATAGATTTGTAAATAGATTATAGACAGAGATAATGATAAATAAATAGATAAAATGTAAATAAATAGATCAATAGTTGATAAATATACATAAATGATAGACAAACAGAAGAAGAAACAGATAGATGATAGATATATAGATGCTGATACATAGATTAATGGTTACACAATAGGTAGATAGATAGATAGATAGATAGATAATAGATAATTAGAAAAATGATTGATAGATAAATACTTAGAAAAATAAATGATAAATGTTTGATACATGATTTATAGATTGATATAGAGATAGATGGATAGATAGATAGATGATATATAGAGATTGAAAGGTAGATATAGATGATTACAGAGATAAAACATGATATGTATATGACAGATAGATAGGAAGATAAATACATAAATAGATATGTGATAGATAAATAGATAATAGATAAATAGATAGATTGATAAAAAGGTTGATGATTGACATATACATAGATGGAGAAATAGGTAGATAGAGATCAATAGATAAATGACATAAAGATAGATAATACATAGATAGATGATTGATATATATTAGATAGAGAGAATAGATAGATTAGATAGTTGATAGATAACCAATAGACAGAAAAATATTGATAAGTGATAGATAAATAGACAATTAGAGAAATTGATGTTTAGATAGATTATAGAAAGGTAGACAGAGAAATGATAGATAGATAGATAGATAGATAGATAGATAGATAGATGATAGATAGACAGACAGACAGCAGATAGGCAGAAAGATAGATGGATAGACAGATGATAGATAGATAGATTGACAAGTAGATGATAGAAAGAGATTTATAGATGATAGAATCAAGAAAATAAATTGATGATTGATAAATAGAAAAATGAATGATGGGTGATAGAAGATAGGTAGATGGAAAGATAGATCAGGTAGATAGATAAATGATAGATAGATAGATGATAGATAGATAGATGTTTAGATAAATGATACATAGATGATAATTAGGTGATAGATTGACAGAAAGATAGACAGATATATAGATACATTGAGAGATAGACAATTAGATGTTCAAAAGATGACTGGATAGATTGATAGGCACAGATGATGATAGATAAGTAGATAGATAAATACATACATGATAAATATATAGATAAATAGATAGAAAGACAGGAGATAGATATATAGATGATAGATAAAAAGACAGAATAATAAATGATGGGTAATGAATAGATGGATAGATAGATGATACACAGAATAAAGGATAGATAGATGATAATATATAGATAGAGAGATAGATAGATAATACAGAGAAAGATAAAAGATAAATAGATAAATAGATAGATAATGAATAAATGATAGAAAAATACAGAAAGTAGAGATGACTTAATAAACATACAAACAAATATTACAGCGAGAAAAAGGAGGACGTTGGGAAGGATCGTTTTGAACGCAAGTCCGTTGGAGAAATGAATGAGTTCAGCGTGGTTCAGAATGAGTTTAGGTTTGTCTTTGGCTGGGTTGCGGGGCGTCAGTTCCTTGAGGGAAACACAGTGTCGGTCTTTCATGTTGGTGCCTGTCACTGGCCTTTCTTTCCCGTGGAGGAGTCTTCTGTGGGATGTGTAATTGATGTCCGGTGCTGCCATGTGAGAGCGCCCTCACCAGACCCCCATCTCCACTCAAATGAGTTTTCTCCTCATTCAGTTTCACACTAATTATAAAACATCTACAGTTAGTTGGCAACATACTTATTTGATGCAAACCCTATCAAAATCCTAACACCATTCTTTAAAGAAACCCAAAACTAACAACTGTTAAACAGCTAATGCAGTCTTGGGGGAAAGAAGGAGGAGGAAGGCCACAAGGATCACACTGCCTGTCTTCAAATTATCGTACAAAGAGACAATTGAAACAGTACATTATTGGCGGAAGAAACACACACACCAAAGAAGGGACTGATGCAAAACAGGATAACTTTCTCCAAGTGAAGGGGTGACCAAGCCCTACACCTACAGAAGAAGTTCTTTGGAACTTTGAGAATGTAGAAAGAATTTGACACACACATCAAAGTAGAGCAAAAAGGAAAGTTTATTAGAAAAAGATGTAACACTCCACAGACAATGTGAGGCAGGAAAGGCTTTGAGAGGGTCCTGAGTGTTCCGGAAATTCAGTTCACACGTCATTCTTTAGTTTCCATTTCCTTTGATATAAACATACAGTGAGGAAGGGGAAGGATGGTTGTCCTCCTGGCCTGGCTGCAAGGCTGATCAGCCTACTGCAGTCTCTGATTGCAGCTTAATTAACATTTTAATCCTCTTGCCTACTCTCTGCATTAATACCATGCATTGTTTCAGATGAGGCGGTTGGAAAACTTTCTGTAAAAGACCAATTAGTATATACCTTACGCTTTGCAGGTCATTGAATCTCTGTAAGGCCACCAAGCTCTGCTGCTCTTATAGCAGAAACATCAACCACTGAAAATACATAAATGAATGGCTGTGGCTTTGCTCCAATAAATCTTTACTCAAACACAAGCAAGTTGGACTCAGCTGCAGGCCATTGTTTGCTGATCCCTTTCTAGAACAACACTGCCCAAAAGAAATATAATTCAGACCACAGGTAGCATTCAAATTGTCTAGTAACCCTCTTAAAAAATCAAACAGGTGAAATAAATAACAGCTTATTTAACCCAGTATATCCAATATGTATCAATTTCAACATGTTACCACTATAAAGAAGTTACTGAGGTATTTTATATCCTTTTTTAAATACTGTATCTCCAAAATTTTCCATTTTACACTTAGTGCAGAACTCAATTCAGACAAGACGCATATGAAGTGCTCAGTAGCCTTATGTAGCTAGTGGCTACCATTCTGGACAACAGTTTTAGAGCATAGGCTGATATAATGCTTGGAAACACACCTACACACTCAGCTTATGAATGAATATCAAAAAGTTTATACAGTCATAGCAAGAGCAGGCCCTAAAACATGTTGACCAACCGCACAACAAAGTCTGTAAATACTAACTAATACTACAGTGTGGGCAACGTGCACACATCTGGCCTAAATCCCGGAGACCAAAGAAAACTTTGCAAATGGTGCTAACTAACCAGCAGTAACCTGTGTAGATCTGTTTAAAGCTGTAGATCTAAAGAGAAAATTTAAGTTTCTAGCTATAATGCACAGACATCTCTCCAGCTACACAGGAGCCCCTTCTTCTGTGGAGAGAACTGGTGCCAAATGTTGATAGGGGCGTCACAGCTTAAGAACAGCCACTCAGTACTGCGCTAGGGCCTTCCCATTATCTGGGTCCCTAGTGAAGGTACAGTAAGTGGAAGCGACCAGCAGTGGCCCAGGTTTGGGTTCCAGTTGGTGCAGTGGGCAGTTGTGGTATGTTGTGGCTGCCAGCCCCCAAAAGACACACGACCCACCAGAACTCAGTGAATTATAGGACTCACACTCTTTATTCAGGCAGCTGTGTCTGCCACGGGTGCACAGACCCCAAATTAAACAGCCCAGAAATGTAGAGGTACAGGGTTTTAAGCCCCAATCTCATTCTTCATTCTGTCTGAACACAAAGGTCTGTTTTTCTTCTATTCACTACATGTTAATCCACTGGTCAGCTGTGCAAGCAGGGGTACAGAAGAAAAATGCTTATTGTTAGAATGTTACATTTCTATAGCTAAGAGCCTATGTTACTATGTTGGTAACCAAGCAGTAATTTCCGCAGGTAGTTAACTTTTAAACAGCAATTCTCCAACGAATACAGGTACAGCCTGAAGCAAACCGCACCAGGGTGACAGCCCGGCACACAACACAAGACAGCAGTGGCTGGAAGAATATGCCAGTTCTGAAGAACACTGCTGCAGGAAAGGAGGCGCAGGCATGTCTGGGACCACCCATCCCCGGGCCCACCGAGAGCATACTAGAGTGTCCCAGAGAGTCTGGCGGACCCAAGCATGGCTCACTGAGAGGCTCAGAAGCCAGAAAGTCCTCTGAGACCGTAGGGCTCAGGGAGGACTTCCGGTCCAGGTGCAGGACAATGAAAGCTCAAGCCACCCATCCGGCAAACTAAAGGAACAGCCGGACCCAGCGCATGTGTGCTAAGGAAACTGCCCTTGCGCAGCTCTATCAGTATTTCAGGGGTCCTCCTCTCTTCCGCTGCGTCCTTTGGTCAGTGTCTACAGTTCAGCATCCAGGCTGTAGGGAGGAGGCAAAAGAATTAAAGTGAATCTAGATGTAATGGTTAAGAAAAAAACAGCAATTCAGTTGTAAAACCTGTTCAGATACTGCAGGTCCATCCTGGATATAACCCAAGGGACTTTACTTTCAAAGCTCTTGCTATAAGATTCTTCTGTCACAAGAACAAAGTGACGCAACTATAACTCTAATGTATTGAATAGGTGGGCTTCACAGGTTGTATGTGAGAACAAACTTTTTATTTTCATGTTTTTCTTACCATTTCCTTGAAACTATCTTTATAAATTCTTTCCCCTGCCTGTTTGGCTCTTCCAGGGCTGGAGCTTGGGGCTCGAGTGAATCCCACAGATTTTCCACATACTTTGAAATATAAAGATATAATTTGCTTTCTAGGTTGTGAAAATGTTTGTGCTAATCTAAGAAATGCATCCAATGCGAAGGCCTGACATTCCCTCCGTTCACGTGTGGTCTATAACTGTATGGAACAACAAAGGGACAGACACGGATCAATTTATTCACTCACTTTACTACCTTCTTTCTCTACTTTCTCCACTATTTTCTGGTGAGGGCAGGAACAGAAAGGAGGGTTAGAAAGAAATAAGGAGTTATTTATTTAACAAGTATTTATTTGATTAGTGTTGACGGTTAAAGGACAGTTCTCTCCTCTCTGCCACCACCAAACAAAGATATGCACACTTCCAGATCCTGTGAATGTGACCTAATTCAGGAAAAAAAGTTTTTAAGGTATAATTAATAATCTTGAGATGAATCATCCTGGATTACCCAGGTGGGCACTAAATCCAATGACAAGTGCCTAATGATTCTAAAGAGACATGTAAGACATTGAAAAAGAGAAAAAAAACAGAGATAAGGTCCACATGAAGATGGAGATTGACATTGTGATCATGCGGCCACAAGCCTAGGATCTGCTAGAGGTACCTGCTAGAAACTACAATGGTCCTGGCAAACCTTTGAGGTTGGACTTCTGGCTCTGGAACTGTGAAAGAATAAATTTCTCATTTTTTAGCCACCCAGATATGGCAGCCACAGGATACTAATACAGCTGAACATTGTGTTATCTGATATTGTTGTTCTCAGGATGCTAATGTCCAAATATTGCCTCTCTTCTTTTTATGAGCTCATACTGGGATTATTTGGAGACCCCTTTATTGAGACCCCCCCTCTCACTCATTCTCTGGTTCAGATCATCCACTGTCTGGTAGACCACTAGCTCCTGTTTTTTTGCTGCACGTCCCACCCAGGCTTTTGTTGTTGGGTCGCCTCACCTGCAGCAGGCCTCTTGGGCAGAGTTCTTCCAGCAAAACCCAAGCCCAGCTACTTGCCTGACGTTCATGAGCCCCTGGGCAAACATCCACAACCATCACTGAAGTTGAAGTTTTTCCCTCCGCAGCCACTCTCTTTGCTGACATAGGTTGTTATAGGCAGCCCTAGCTGGCTTCTTACCTGTTGAAGTTTTGGAGATAGTCAGGCATTATCTCTTGTGCTCTTTCATTACAGGGGAACCTGTCATTTTCCCTGAGGGGTTCTCTCAGAGTCTCCTCCATTTGTGGGGGTACGCTAGCAACCCTCTTTTACTCTTGCCTTCTCTTTTACATTAACTGAAGAGGGCTGAGGGCCATGGATGGCAGAAGTAGTTTGGGCTCCTCACTTAGCCCTGTGTAGCGGGTCTAGCATGTCTGTTTAGAATCAATGGACATTTGATGAACAGTGAGCTCAGCTTTGGGAGCTTGGGCAAAACTCAATATCTGGGAGTTCATTTAACATCCTCATGTCCCCATAGTCATTGTGAGGGCATTCCCATATCTCTTGTTCTCCTTTTGTACATCATTAGTCCATTTTGTCATTTTTCTAGAACGTGAGTTATTCTACCATAGGTTTATGGCAATAGTTTAGCAGACAAGGGAAGGACTAGAAAGTCTGGCTTTAATCACCTCTTGGTGCAGAAATTCAGAGGCAATGAAAACTGTTTATACTACTTGGATACTGGGGATGCTTCAAGATTCCATTTAATCAGTAAAATATTTTTTAAAAATACAAAAATAAATGGGATGGGAGGATGCCAGCTCTATTCAAGGACCGCTGCCTGCCTACTCAATTGCCATTTGTATTGCTGCTAAGAAATCTGACTGAAGCCCACCAGTGGGATTTCATTCTGCATGAGTTTCTGGTTACCTACCAAGAGGAATAATCTGCCAGTGATCCTGACGTGTAGGCTGCTCCATGAAATGTCTCACTTCACTTTGTTCTCGGGTTTTTCTTTTGAAGGGTAATTTTCTTTTTCCATTTTTTTTTTTTTTTTTTTTTTTTTTTGTGACAGCAGTTAATCAGAGTGGCGATATATAAGGCTAGAAGTAAGAATCATCAGTCTGGCTGCTTCTTTTGTCTTTTGTTATTGCACCAAGTTCTTGCACCATGTAGCTTGAATGCTCATTCTCATTCTCTGTACACACTGTCTACAGCCCTCTTCTTATGATATACCCTGGGCATGTTGCCAGAAGGACCATTTATCAGGTCTTCTAAATTTTCAGGGGGAGAAACATTTGACCAGAAGTGTGCTAATCTGTGTATATTGCCCAAGAGAAATATTTTTCCATTTTGACCTCTTCTTTTAGCCCCTGTAAGAACACATCATCACATCGTACTTACTGCATCACTTGGCTCACATAGTTTTTAGTTGTCCTTCACATCCAACCTGATCCAACACCACCTGGGTTTTTATTTGCTGAAGAGAATGAAGGCCTCGCCTGTTTTGAATAAATTATTTTATTTTTATTTTTTTATGAATTAATCTTTACAGTGACATTACTTAATAAAATCCAATGATTTAGATATATATTTTAACAGTAAGTCATATATATTTTTACACTGTATGTTCACATCTCATCATTAGATTTCTTTCTGTCACCACATATTTGACCACCCTTACATAGTCTACCTCCACACCTCCTTCCCCTTACCCTCTGGTAATCACTAGTCTATTGTCCATGTCCATGAGTAAAAGTAAATCCTTTAGACTGGTTTGTTGGCTGGAACAAGTACATGAACTCAGTCCCAGCTTTTATGTGATGGGGTCCATGTGGTAGACATCAGTGGGTTTGGGCCATCAGGTTTCAGCCCACTTTCTGAACAGCCAGTCAGGTGCTTCAGTCTTTCCTAACTAGGTGGCATCTATGTGACCCAAGTTGAGCTGATTGCACACTCCCCCCATGAGTGTAAATTTTGAGCAGAGTATCGTGGAGGTCAACATGGTGAGAGTTGGTTCTGGCAGTGCTGGCATCCTAATCAGCAATGCCTTTTTTCCATAGCTCTGCTTGTAGCCCTGAGGCTGGATCACTGGTCTTCCACCTGCCCACACACTCCTGCTTCTTTACTGTTTCTTCCTTTTGCTGTAAGTTAATTGAGGTTGTTTCTGTTGCTTGCTAGCAGCAAATACTATCAGACCCAGCCCCCATCTTAATGTGACTGTGAGGTCTAAGGGCCATCAGAGAGATTTTCTGCTCTCGCCCAGGAGCTGAAACTGCATTCTTACTTGTTTTATGTACGAAGGTACTGGAAGCTGCTATTATAAAACACAAAATTATGGTTAGTAAGGTTACACTCGCAGTTGTTTATTCCCGATGCTCGAGTTTTGTCTCTCCCTTTGCTTGTCAGAGACCAGCAGAATGGGACACAGGAACAGTAAGAGCTGATAGAAGAGCATGAAAGGTCTGTAAGATTGAATTTTTCTAGATCTCAATGTTGACTGGATTGTAAAGTTCTGTAAGCCCAGAAAGAAGCACGAGTTCACAAGGTACTGGAGAGGGGAAATGGAGCACAGAGGAAGCAGGCGCTGACAACAGCCCTTGTGGGGAGCCGTTCGTAAGAAAAAGCTTACGGACAGAAGAAAAACAAATGGCATGAGAGCAAGGATGCGAGTTGTTTCACAGAGCTCAGCCCAGGCCCTGCTTCTAACCTCTGCACCTCTAACCTTTGAAGTTGCTGTCCGGCAAGAATCTTTACGGCTGCTGTCCGGAAAGTATAGCTAAGGAGAAGAGCCTTTGCAGCTGCTTTTAGGAAAGTATAGATAAGAAGAAGAGTCAACTTACAGCTAGGTCACCATGGCAACCCTGCATTCATAGAAAAAAACCCCTTCCCCCACGTCTGACCCTATATAAGTAACTACTTGAGCCCCCAATAAACGAGACTTGATCAGAAAGCCTGTCTTGTCTCCATTCTTTGCGTCTCTCGTCCCCCTTCTTTTCTTGGTTTCTAGGGCCTCGGTTGATCGTCCCATGCGCCGGGACAAGCCCTCTAGCTGTCTGTCCCTGAAAGCCACAACATGCACATACACTGCCACAAGGGAGCATTGCTAGAACTCTGAGAGGGTCTGAAAAACTCAAGATGCAGGAGCAAAGTTTCACATTCAGCTCACAAGCATTTGGATGGACTGCTGAGGCTAAAGAGTTTTAAAAGGACAGTGATAGGCAGGGGATGGTAACTGGAATAGAGGACGTCAAAGAACTGTGAGGCCAGGATCTTGGAGGTATTATTTGCGCAAATGGTACCACTGGTTGATAACATCTAGTAAGGACAGGAGCCATTTAACTGCATGTTCAGTGAACTGCAGCTTTTACAAGTAAGAGATTGAAAGAGTAAGGCAAGGAGGATTCCATCTTTAACTCCAGACCCTGACATGTATGTAGTGTGGGAGTATGAGTGGCTTTCATTTGATAAGGCTGTGAGGTTAGAGATGGCTATGGGAGAGAACTTAGTTCAGCAAAGTTTGAAAGATGAAGAGATTTTTGGCACGAATTAAGAAGGAGTGAAGTTTGTTTACTAGACGGTGAGGGGAGTGGAAAAAATAGGATGGTCAAGAGGAAGAGGTTCATAATGTGGGGATGAGAGAGTGGGAGAGGATAGATGACAAGGGTGGTTTATACCTTGGATGGTCACCAGGGACAACAGACATGAAGTTAGGCTAAATTAGCTGACCTTCAGTTTCCCCAAGGGAAACAAAGTATGATTTTGTGCTGGTACAGGCTAGAGCTTCATGACACTATGGGCTATTGACTGGAATTTAAAACAATATGTTGGTATTTAAGGGCCTAAGAAGTTAGTTTCAAGGCTACAGTCTTGTGGAGATAATGGAAGAACCAGCTCCCTGGGTTCAGGAAGATTGG
Organism: Cynopterus sphinx; assembly: GCA_030015415.1. Taxonomy (NCBI): domain Eukaryota; kingdom Metazoa; phylum Chordata; class Mammalia; order Chiroptera; family Pteropodidae; genus Cynopterus; species Cynopterus sphinx. The sequence goes on along the minus strand of CM057395.1, from coordinate 16,569,255 downwards.
TTGCCTGAGTTGGATTGCACTTTGTTTGAATCCCTAGGTAGGCCAAGGAAGGATTTATTTTTCCCTCCCATAATAAAAAATTGAACAATGGCCAGTCTGGCACACGAGTGAATATGTTCCACAATGTTGTCAGGGACCCAGGGTTTGTCCCGCTGTGCACTTCTCCTAAGGGTGTGGTCCTTGCCGCCATGATCACTGGGTAGCTCATACAGCTGCCTTTGCAACCACATTGCAGACAAGGAGGATGAGAAACGGAAAGTGAGCTGCCAGTTGAGAGCTCTCTTTAATGATCCTTCCTGCATCAATGGCCTCCCATATCTAAGAGCTTTTGAGAAAGAAGTCTTTTAGTTGAGCAATTTGCTTCCTAATTTTCTAAATGTATTTATGTATGGTTATATACATGTCTCATAATTCTGTGGACTGATTTGACTTAGATGGTCTACTTTTCAACTGGTATCACTAGAAACTTTATTTTTTTGGTTTCTATAACTACCAGTTATCCAACAGATACAACTATATCCTGAGTAGATGTCATATGCCTAAATTACTTCACGGTAAAGAAAAACATTGTGGTTTATTTCTCCAGACAGTTTTAGGATAGAAAACTTGAAAAGTGACACTACACAGTTTAAAGATTAATATATGGATCATTTTCTCTTTTTCTTTCCTCCTACAGCCCAACAACTTTCATTGCTTTAGTGAAGACCAACCACTTATCTGAGGAACTTTATATCTGGAAGCTATCTGGGACTATTTTCTGTCTCAGAATCTTAAAAAAAGAGTATCTTCTCATCCTCAAAGAATTTGCTCAGGATTTATTAACAAACAAAGCAGTGCTTGAATTGGAAAGAAAAGAGAAACAGAATGGACTTCTATCTTTTTTGTTTCTTCCTATCTGCTTAACGTACTTTTATGTATTTCTCTGAGTCCTTGACTTCAATAACGCATGCTAATGTGAATGCAGTTATGATGCCTAAAAAAGCAGACATGTGTTTTCATAACAGGAAATCACTTTAAGAATTTTTCAGAATGTGAAGTATATCCATAGAGAAAAGAATAAAAACTATATTATTCAGCAAAACAAATAAACACACATTTAACTAAACAGAATCAACAACCACATTTTCCTACTTAAAAAAACTTAAATCATGACACAGGGTGATTATTTGGACATTATTATTGCTAAGAATTTATGTACAAGTTTAGCAAAATGTCAAGCTAATCCACTTAAGTCAACTTCTATCTGTAGTGGCAAAGTTGTTGAGAAGTGCTATAGAAATCAAAGGTTAAAAATTTCTTTGTAATTTTTCTTTGTAATTCTATAAATGTTGTACAGGGAGCTTCATTAAATCATGTAGACCAATGAAATATACTGAACTAACTTTTCCATATTTTGTAAATTAAGAAAGGAATGATTTTTATTTTTAAAGCAAATATTGATACATCCTACAACATCTCTGTTGGCACTTTACAATTTCATTTTGTTGATATGTTACAATATTTCAGTTTGTATTTTGGATGACGTAGCATCAAAAAACAGAAAACTGACATAAAAACCCAAATATAAAGATGTAAAAGACAGCAGTAGGCAGAAGAGAAAAGCTATGTATCTGAGAGGAAAGCTGTAAAGGAGAGCATAGGACACAGTGCCTTACTAAAGTGAAAATAAAATTTAATGAAAGGAGATTGATAACTCGCAGAGAAAGCTGAGAACCAAGCTTGGAAGAGGAACTGAAATAGATTTGGGGAACAGAAAAAGAGGAAAGGGGGTGTTTGGCACTACTCCATGTGGTAAATCAGGAATTCAATATTCTTCCAACTTTTGTCACTGCCATTTTCAGCATATATCCTTCAAGCTCCCCACTGAAGTGGAAAAGAACCATCCACTCTTAGTCATCTCAGTCTACATATTAACATATATAGCAACAGATATCTCAACATATCAACATATTTGCTACAGAGTACTACTGTTAAATGATCTTATTATCTAAAGCATTATACAGATTTAATGCAATCCCCATTGAAATCACATCAACATTTTTTTTTCAAGAAATAGAACAAAAGCCATCAGATTTGTAGGGAAGCATAAAAAACTCCAAATTGCCAACACCATCCTGAGAAAAAGAACAAGGCTGGATGCATCACTCTTCCAGATTTCAAACTGTATTACAAAGTGACAGTAATCAAAATGGCATGGTATTGGCAGACAAACAAGCTGTAGAACAGAATCAGGAGTCCAGAAGTAAAGCCATGTTTATATGGGCAAAGAGTTTTCAACATAAAAGCCAGAAATATGCAGTGAACTGAAATCCTCTTTAATAAATGGTGTTTGGAAAACTGGAGGCCACCCGCAAAAGAATAAAAATAGACTGTTATCTATCATCAGACACCAAAATTAAACAAAATAGATGAACCTGAATATAAAATCCAAAATAATAAACTGCATAGAAAAAACCGGAGGTACACAACACATGGATTTTTTTATTTAAAGAGTTTTATTAATCTGATCTCAAAAACATGGGAAGTAAAAGAGAAATAAGTAAATAAATGGGTCTATAACAAACTAAGAAGCTAGCTAGCTAGCTAGCTAGCTGGCCATCCGTTTATCTATCGTCTATGTATGTCATCTATCTATATCAATTGATATATCAATAACAGTCTTTCTATCGATTCATCAATATATCACTCTGAAACAATATTTTAACTTGCCTAATGATAGATGAATCATGTAAAATGTTAGTTTTATTTAATAAACATTTGTCCAATTGTTTATGTATCTAAATATGTAACTTTCTTAACATTAAATTACCTACTACTTATCTATTGATCTATCTATTCATCTATCCATCTAACATTATTATGTATATTTATTAATTTTTCTTTTAATATAGAAATGTTATATATTTCTAAATCACTGATGATTCTTTTTGTCATTGTATCTTCCTATTTATCTATTTATCTATCATCTACTTATTTCTATATCTCTATTCACTTCTATTTCTATTTATTTTTTTTCTATCTTTATCAATCCATCTACTTATCTAACTTCTATTCATATGTTTATTAATCCTTTATTAATATAGAAAATTGTCATATTTTAAGATTATTAATTTTTCTCTTACTATATATAATTTAGCATTTATTTTTATTTTGTTTTTCTCTTCATCTATCTTCTTATCTATACTTCTAACATCTATTCATCTATTTCTCTACCTATGATCTATTTATTTGTCTATGCATCTATCTCTCTATTTTTCAATTGATCTATTTATGGACCAAATTTTTATTTATCTATTGATCGTTCCATTGAACTATCTATTAATATAATACTTGATGTATTTATCTATGTATCTATATTCTATGTATCTATTTATCTATCTATCATCTACCGATCTATTTATCATCTATCATCTATCTATCTATCTATCTATCTATCTATCTATCTATCTATCTATCATCTATCTATCTATCATCATCTATCTATCTACCATCTATCTATCTATCATCTATCTATCTATCTATCTATCTATCTATCTATCATCTATCTATCTATCTATCTATCTATCATCATTTATATCTATCTATCATCTATCATCATTCAAACAGACTGGTATGTCTGTTTTTTCATGTAACTCTATGTGTGTCCTATTCAAGTATTCAAGTTTAACTTTGCATTCATTCTGAAATCAATCTTTACTTTTATTAATTTATCTATCATGTATCCTTCTATTCATGCTCTATCTATAAGGTAGCTAGCTAGCTATTTGTCATGGTCTATCTATATAGTCTGTTTACTTATCTTATTTCCATCATGCATTCATCCATCCAGAAAACAATCATCTATTTAAATATGTATCTATCTCTCCATCTAAATTTCTTATGTATCTTTATTAATCTCTTTATATATCAAACGTATTATATATATTTATATCACTGATCATTCAATGTATCTATTTACTTGTGTTTGTTATGTTTTTTTATCTATTTGAGTATGTATCTCTCTATATTTTTCTCTTTCTATTTATCTGTCTGTCACATATCTATCATCTATCATCTATCATCTATGTATGTATTTATTAACTATGTAACTATTTTTTATTTAACTATCCATTATTATTATCATTTTTTATTTATTTAACTATCAACATTGATGTTTATATATTTTTTCTCTAAGATAATTATATTTCAATTTGGCCATACATCTCACTTTATTTCAATAAATATACACATCTTTCTATATATGTAACTCTCTGTGTGTCTGTATTTCAATTTTACTCTGTATATTTTTATGTTAGTGTTCATTCATTCTTTGAAATCCATCCTTTCATTTATCCGTGTCTCTATCTATCTATCTATCTATCTATCTATCTATCTATCATCATCTATCTATCTATCATCTATCTATCATCTATCTATCTATCATCTATCTATCATCATCATCTACCTGTCTATCATCTATAATCTATGTTCTATCTATTTATCTGTTCATTTATTTATCTAACTATATCTATTTACATACTACAATCTATCGATTTAACAATATTTCTTTGAAATAATATATTTAAAATAACTAATCATTTTTAAATCATGTAATATATGTTAGTTTTATCTAATAAATATCTGTGTAATTGTCTTGTTTTTAAATATCTATTTATATATTTTTCAATCTGTCATTACTTTTATCGACCTTTCTATTTATCTATCATCTATCTAGATATGTATGCAATATATCTATTTATCATTCTATGCATCCATTCCTACATTCATCCAAGCATCATCTATTCATGTATGTAGATATATTCTAAATGCTGAATGTATGATAATTGGTCTCACAATATATTAAATTATGATTATAAATTTCTAAATCCTTGATCTTTTTTTGTTTATGTATCTGTTCATTTGTATTCTTTCTATACCTTTATTATCATCTATCTAGCTATCTATTTCTTATGTATCTTATTTATCTATCTATTATCTATCTATGTGTTCTATTTATTATTCTATCCATCTATTTATCTATCCAACCATCACCTATTTATATATGTATCTATGTAACTTTTTATGTATTTTTATTAATCTATCTTTTGATATATAAAATTATCATATATCTCTAAATCATTAATCATTTTTTTTGTATGTATCTTACTATTTATTTGGGATCCTTTTTTTTATTTATGTATCTATTTATTTAAGTATATCTTTATTTCTCTCAGTAACTGTCTTTCTATCTCTCTATGTATCTATCAATATTCTACCAATTTATCTATTTATTTGTATTTACAATCTTTCTATGTTCTATTTATTTATCTAAAAATGTGTTTTGTATTTAACTATCTGTAAATATCACAATTTTTGCACTTAATGACTGACTTCTATTTTTATATTTATATCTTTTTTCCCCTATAGATAGGTATACCTTTATCTGGCCCACCACTTCTCTTTCTATCAATCAATTTACACATCTTTTTATGTATATATCTGTTTATGTGTCAGTTCTTTCATCTGTTAGTCTGGCTTTATGTAAGACTCACTGTGCTTTCATACTCTGAAATTCATTCTTCCATTAATCAATGTGTCTATCTAAAATCTATCTGTCTTTTTATCTATCTATCTATCTATCTATCTATCTATCTATCATCTATCTATCTATCATCTATCTATCTATCTATCTATCTATCTATCTATCTATCTATCTATCATCTATCTATCATCTATCTATCTATCTATCTATCTATCATCTATCTATCTATCTATCATCTATCTATCTATCTATCATCTATCTATCTAATCATATCTATCTATCTATCATCTATCTATCTATCTATCTATCTATCTATCTATCTATCTATCTATCTATCCATCTATGATCTATCTATCATCTATGTATCTATGTATCTATGTTTGTATCTATCTATCAATCTATCATCTATCTATCATCTCTTTCTCTCTCTCTCTCTCTCTCTCTATCATATATGTATCTATCTATCATTTGTCTATCTCTCTAAATAACTCTCATCTATGTATCCATCTTTCTAGTCTATCTTTTTTTATATTCATGTATCTATGTATTTACATGTTTATCTACCTATTTACTATCTATTTTTCTATCTAATATCTTTCATCTCTCTTTCTAGTCATTTCTCTGTACATCTGTTCTCTATTTCTATTATCATTTATGTATACCATTTATCTCTCTATTATGACCTATCTAATCTATAATTTATTTGTGTATAATGATATTCATAACTACTTTTTATTAATAAATATCTACAATATCTACTACTGTCTACTTGACTATGTATATAAATGTCTATCTTTAATAAATATCAATCTATCTCATATCTATCACTAGTCAATGTGCATATCTATTTATTTAAATTTCTATCCATCCATTCAACTTTCATGGTATACTATTTAAGTATCTATATTCAGTCTGTATATAACTTACATATATATCTTTATTAATTTTTAACTGATAAAATTATTATGATGTATTATCAAATAACTTCAATTTTTGTATCTTACTATTTATTTGAGTTGTAACTTTCAAACTATTTTTCTATTATTCTATAATTTATCTATATTTTATCTACCTACATTAATTTATGTATCTATAACTATCAAGTCAAAAATTTATCTCTCTAAAACAATATTAATAACTCATGCACAATAACTTAATAACTATTTTACTAATTGTCCATATGCAAATATCTACCTATCATACAATCAATCTATATAGGTTTACTATATACATATTGGTCTATCTTTTTATCCATCTATCAGTATATGTTTCTATAGAACTTCTATGTATATGAATATTTATCAATCTTTCTTTTAATCATCTATTTATCTCTGTATTGAATTTTCTCTTTCTAGCATCTATATATTTATTTTTTCTTGCTCTATATTTGTCATTTATCTATCCATGCATTTATCTATTCATTCACTATCCATCCATTTATAATTCATCCGTCTATCTATCTATGCCTTCTTCCATGATTCCACCCATCTATCTACTTTTCTTTCTATCTGTCTATCATCTATCTATCTATCTATCTATCTATCTATCTATCTATCTATCTATCATCTATCTATCTATCATCTATCTATCTATCTATGTATCTATCTATCATCTATCTATCATCTATTTTTTTATCTTATATTTATCTATCATCTATCTTTCTAGCTTTCTATTTGTCTATTTATGTATTTACTAACTATTCATCTATATATACATATTAATCTATTAATTTTTCTATTATCTATGTACCTATTTATCATTCTATAGAATTGATTTATCTATTACAATCTATCATCTCTACAATGTAACTCTCTAAACTATTTTCACTCATATAATAATTTATATACAATTTAAGAATATCAATTTTATTAATAAATATATGTCTAATTGACTATATATCTAAATATATAACTATCTAATGCTCTATCTTTCTCTCTGTGCCTATTTATCTTTTCTTCTTTGTCATCTATCTATGTAATCTATAAATTTATCATTCTGTCTATTTACCCATTCAATCATCTGTCCATCCACCCAACCATGATTTATCTATCCATATATTTCTCTACTTATCTTACCTATCTTTATTTATCTATCTATTTATATATTAAATTATCATTTTACCTTTCTAAAAACTGATAGTTCTTTCTAACTCTGCATCTTACTGGTTCTTTCTTTTCTATATTTGTTTCTCCATCTAAATATCTATGTATTTGAGTATATGCCTTTATCTCACTTTCCCTTCAGTTTTCTATCTATCTTTCTATCATCTATCTATCATCTCACCATCTGTGTATCTATTTTTTATCTGTTTATGTATACATTTATCTACTTTTTTGTCTATTTCCAATTTGACTTATAGAGCTAGTTATTGATCTATCTACAATCTATCTAATTATTTATTTATCTATCTGTATCAATTTGTATATCTATAACAATCTGTCATTCTCTCCTACAGTATGTCTTTCTAATCTAATATTTTATCTTATCTAATGACTGATGAATAATATTAATGTAAATTAATCTTCAATCTATCTCATATTTATCTATCAATCTATCTATTTATCTATTCTCTAATCTACCTTTCAATCACTCCATCCCTCCAGCATTCATCCATACATCTGTTCAAACATCATCTCTCAATATATGTATCTATCTAAATTTTTAATTTTTCTTTATTATTCTAACTTATAATTTATCATATTATCATGTTTTTCTAAATCACTGAGCATATTTTTGTTTATGTATCTTACTATTTTTTTGTGTTCTTTATTTTCTATCTCTCATCTATCTAACTATATGTATCATTTATCATTTATCTATGTATCTACCTACCTATCTATCTACTATCACTCTATCTGTATATCAAATTCTTAATTAAACATCTATACATCTTTGAAGCCATTTATCTATTTTTCCAATTCTATACCATCTATTTATCTACTTAAATTTAACTCTGTAAAAAAATCTATGTATCTATTCAAAAATTTATTTGTGTAAAACAATATTTTGTAACTTACGTGATTGATAAATTATGTGAAAAAAGTTAGTTTGCTTTATATGTATCTGTATGATTTTATATGCATCAAAATATATAGCATTCTGTTACTGTGTATCATTTTACTCTCTTTACCTATCCTATTTATCTACCTATTTACTGATTTCTCCATCCATGCATCATTCCATGCATTCATCCTTCAACAATGTATTTATCTACCTATCTATCATCTATCTTTTTATTTAATTATCTATTTATCTAATCTATTTTCTATTTGTTTATTTTTATATTTCTAACTACCTATCTACATATCTATTCATATTTCCATCTATCTAATTATTTATCTCTCTATATCAATTTATATATCTAAAATAATTTATTGGTTATAAGATCTATCTCCATAATTTAGTATTCTAACTTACCTAATGATTGATAAGTCATGTAAAGTGTTTTATAGTTATTGAAAAAATATCTGTGTAATATTCTTTGTATCTGAATATCTAACTACATATTAAGATATCACTATTGGTAATATTTATTTATTTATTAATTCATGTATTAATCTATCTAAATTTTATCTATCTTTATTAATCTTTCTCTTAATATATAAAATTATCATCACATATTTATAAATAATTGTTCTCTTGTCTGTATCTTTTTATTTCTTTGTGTTTAAGGTGTCTATCTATTTATCTGTCTATATAGCTATCAATCATCTATCTGCTTATCAATATATCTCTATTTATTAATTTCTATTTCTATCTACATATCTGCCCATCCATTTATTTATTGTCTACTCAACTATCTATCTATTTTCTATGAACCTATCTATTTTGTCTTGTTAATTTATCTCTCCACTAAGATCCATCTCTCGATTCCACATTGTGTCTCTCTTAAACAGTATATTTTAAGCTACCTAATAATTAATAAATCATGTAAATATTTGTTTTATTAATTCAGCATCTGTCTTATTGTCTATGTATCTAAATATCTATTTATCTATCAATCCATCTTGTATTTATCTATCTATAACCTATCTTTTTATTTAACTATGGATTTTCCTCTATCTTCTATTATTTAACTTTCTGTTTATCTATCTATCTATCTATGGATCTATGTATCTAAATATTTATGTATTTCTTTACTCTTTATTGATCTGTATATCTAGGTATCAAGTATCTAACTATGAATGTGTTATGTATTTAACTATCTATTAAAACTCCCATTTTTGTATTTACTTATTGGATGACCACTCTGTCTTTGTTTTACCTCTTTCTACCTACTGATAGCTTTATGATTTACTTAAATAATCATGTAAATTTCTGTAAATTGATATAATTGTTTATCTCTGTATTTGTCTGTCTCTTTCTGTTGGTCTGACTGTGACTCGGTCTTCTTTTAGTTTTGTCTAAACATTCATGCATTTGTTTACTATTCATTCAGCTATTTAATCCCTCCATCATTATATCTGTCCATTTATCTATTTTAATCAATCAATCAAGCTATCTACCTACCTACCTATCATCTGTTTATTGACCTATGTAAATATATTTCATTATAGATTAAAAATTGATATAGATAAATAAATAAATGTAGAAAAGAAAAGAGAGATATGAATAGATAGATAAAATGCTGAAAAGATAGGTAAATAGAAGCCAGATAGGTAGGTAGAGAGATAAATAAATTATAATCAGATACATAGATAAACAGATTAATAAAGATAAATAGATATACATAGAAAAATGAAGGATAAAAAAAGATAGAAAATATATAAATAGATGATAAAACAATAGATATAAGATAAATAGAAAGACAGATATTGAAGTAGACTATAGATAAAAAGATGACAGATAGATGATAGAGGACAGATAGATAGATAATAAATTGTCAAACAGAAATATACAGACATAGAAAAATAGATGTATAGATAGAAACATAAATAGATAAATAATAGGTAGATGAGAAAGATAGATGATACATACATACACAAATAAGTACATGCACACATAAATAGATTGATACATAGATAAATAGAACATAGATGAATGGAAGGAAAAATCACAAAGAATGGAAGAACTGTAAGACCTATATAAGGACACACAGTGTGTCATATCAACAAAAAGACAGACATATAGATACAAATCAAGATGCATATATTGATCGATAGTAAGATACATGATGAGTCAAATGAGAGATATATCTATCGATAGGCAGAAAGGCATACAAATGAAAAAAAGCCTAGTGGCTCTTTAAAAAATTATAAAAATAGTGAAATTAATGATAGTTAAATATATAAGTTACATTTTTAAAAAGATAAATAGAAAGCAAGCTAACTAAACAGAACATAAAAAATAGATAGATGATATATAGAAAAATAGATATACAGATATGTAGGTAGACAATAAAATAAGAAATAAATAAAAAGATAGATATAATGACAAAAATAGATATTGGTGGATAGATAAAGACAAAAAACACAAAGAGAAATTCAGAAGATATATAGATAAAATTGTCTATCACGAGATAATTTAAAAATAGTCATGGTTAAAAATAAATACATAGGTGTTAGAGAGAGATAAAACATGATAGATAATGATGATAGATACATAAAAAGATGATAGATAGATAAATGATAGATATATAGATAGACAACAAGAAAAAAAATAGATAAATACACGAATAGAAAGATGATAGACAAAGAATAGAAAAGTGATTGATAAAGATAGATACATTGATAATTGGCTAGAGAAATAGATGAATAGATGTGAGATAGGTAGACACATAAATAGGTATGTGTGTGTGTGTATATATATGTATATATATGTATATATATGTATATGTATATATATACATATATGTGTGTGTATATATATGTATATATATATTAGATATATACATAAATACATAGATACAAGATACCTGATAATACATGGATGATAGGTAGATGGATGGATAGATAGATAGATGATGATAGATGATAGATTAGATAGATAGATAGATGATAGATAGAGAGATAGATAGATAATAAAACAAATGATAGAAAGAACACATATAAATAGTATGATACCTAGAGAAAAAATGATCTGTGATGGTAAAATATGTAATGATGACTTGATATTATAACAGGTAGAATAATTAAGATATATAAAGAAAGTGGAGAGATACATACATGATAGATGGATGAATGGATGAATTAATCTTTGGACAAAATATGAATAAATAAATAAATATAAGATAAATTAATATATACATTAATTGATAGATATATAATTACATTAATAATTATATAATATTTTGATATATAAATAAATATTTTACCAGTTTATTACAAATTATAAATGTTAATACTATTGTTTTAGAAATAGATTTATGAATAGATAGATATTAATAAACAGAGATAGATAAATTGCTAGAAAAAATAGATATCAGAAGATAGATAAATGACAGAAGAAGAGATAGATAGAATCATTGATAGATTAATCAGTGAGTGATAGATAATAGAAAGAAGATAGATAAATAAATGGATGGATGGTTAGATGATAGAATCATAGATTACTAGATAGACAATGATTAGATATACATAGAGAGATAATGATAATACAAAAATAGATAGACATATCTATATAATGAGAGAATGAGATAAATAAATGACAGGTAGATAAGTGAAAAACTATATTGATTGTAGGATACATAGGTTAGGTAAAAACTGATTGAGAACATACACATAGATAACGATAGATTCATAGATATTTTGATATAATATATTTTAAAAATTCAAAGAAAATTCAAGTATAAAATGGAAATTATTGAAAAAGATCAATAAAATTCAAATAAAAACATATTAGATAAATGAAAAATACATAATTAGATATTGAGACACTATATAAATGATAGATCTAAGATAAATAGATAAATACATTTTTGAAAATAATTACATAGAAATGCAATTAGATTGTAATAGACAAAACAGCAATTGCAGATCGATATATATCAGTATTTAGGTAAATGAAAAAACAATGTGTTTTAAAAAATACCTTAAAAATTAGATATATAGTGATAAATAAGTAGATATAGAGAGATAAAGAGACCAACAGAAAGTCAAACAGAAAATCAAACATTACATAGATATAAATATCTATAGTTAAGTTATCTGAAAAATTGATTGGTTATAGATAGATACATACTAGAATAGAAAGATGTAAGAGAGAGAGTCAGATAAATACATAGACAAATAGTTTTACAGAGTGTCAGATCAAGATGAATAGATGATAGGTAGATTGATAGACATATAGACAGGTAAAGACTTACACAGACCATTATATAATAATGAACGATCTATATATAGAAATATGGATCATTAAAGAAATTTAAAAAATATCGTTAGAAAGATGATTAGTTTATTAGAAGAGTAAGGTGATATATAGACAATTAGATAGATAGCTAGAGTGAGAGATGGATACAAAGATACATGTATATCTAGATATATAAATGCAAAGATGATAGATGATAGAATAGATAAATGATAGATGATAGATAAAAAATCAGTAGTTAGACAGATACATAGATACATAGATAGATACATAAATACATAGATACATATATGTGTTAATAAATAAATGAGTAATATTGATGTGTAAATCTTAAGAAATATGTAGAGAAATGATGATAGATATATAAATAGATTATAGATGAATGGATTATTTTATATACAGCTAGAATATATAGTAAAAAAGGATATATAGACATAACAAAGTAGAAAAGATAAACAGACTGTTATAAACAGTAGATTTACAGAAATTGATGTATAAATAGTTAAATTATTAGATATAAAAAAATAAATCAAGAAGTGACAGATAAAAAACATCGCTGACAGATATATAGATAAATAAAAAAATGTTGACAGATTGTTATAAAAAAGGGAAACTTGTACATAGATATTTTGATTTTGAAATAAATTAAAAACATTTGGTAAATAAACTTTAAAAACTTTTTGATATATTGATAGGTATACATAGATAAATAGATAAATTAATGGATTGATATACAGACTAATTAGTGAAAAATAGGTAGAGAGTTGGATAGATAGAAAGGTGATCGATCAATAGATGGATAGCAATAAATCTAGTAACATTTTTATGGTAGTTAGCTAAATAAGATATATGTTGATTCTTACCGTAAAACATAGATCGATATTTAGAAAGGTAGATCATTCAAATGATAAAAAGAGAATCATAGATAGATGATAGATATATAATGATCGATAGAAGATAGATAGATATAGTTAGATTTATATAAACATACATACATGCATATGTATATCCATACATACATACATACATACATACATACTTATATAGGTGATAGATAACTAAGAGACAGATAAAATTTTTGATAGAATAATAGATGAACAGATAGAAGGTAAATGAATAGGCAGATTGATAAAGTGATAAATAGAAATGCAGATAGAAAAATGGTTTGCCAGGAAAAAAGATAGTTAGTGAGATACACATACACATAGGCAGAGACAGTTGAAAATAGAAAAAAATACATGTACATAGAAAAAAAAATTAAAATATAGATATTTAATGGTTATACCAAAAAATTATCTTGAGGAAAAATACATGGATATTTAGAAAAAATGATGTAGTCTATTTAGATAAATAAATGAAAATTTAAAGGTAGATAGATAGGTGGATAATAGACAGATGATTTATATGACAGGTACTAAAACTTAACATTCTTTACAAAAACATATCAATAGATAGGTAAAAAATAAAGTGTTCTAGAGAGTTACCCTGTATAATAAATATATATATACAGATATGTAATAGATTAATATAAATAAATAGTTATTTAGATTGATAGATACATAAAGAGATAAATACATTGATAGATATATATGTAGAAACATTAAATAGATCACAGGTTGTGCTGGGGGGAAATTTACTGTTTGGATATCGCTCGCGGGAATATAAGCCTCTAATAATAAGCTTTCTGCTTCTGTACCTCCTGCTTGCACAACTGACTTGTGGGTCGACAATTAGTAAAAAAAAGAAAAATAGACTTGCGTGTTCAAACAGGATGAAGAATAGGGTTTAGGGATTAAAAACCCTTTACCTCTACATTTCGGAACTGCTTAATTTGGGGTCTGCATACTGCTGGCAGACCCACTTGGCAAATAAAAAGTGTGTTTCCTACAACTCATGTGTGTCTATCAGGAGCTGGCAGGTACAACAAGGTAAATAGGAGAAAAAAAATAGATATATAAATGATGATAGATAGATAGACAGATGATAGATAGATGATAGATAGAAGCTAGTTAGATAAGTAGATACTATATTGACATTGTCAAATATATATTAATAAGAGCCATATTTTGTTAGGTAAAATGATATACATATAGAGTGTTTGTTAATGGTACAATGATCAATTGAAAGATAGTATTTGGATAGAATAAATAAGAAAAAAGTTTGAAGATAAATAAATAAATAAAAGATTAATAAATAGATGATATAAAATATATCATCTATATATACAGAAATATAAAATAAATATAAAATAAATATATGTATAAATAAAATAAATATGAAATAAATATATGTATAAATAAAATAACAGATAGATAGATATGTAAATAGAGAATTAGATAGTTACAAAAAAGGAAGAACGTTCTGCACATCTATATATCAATCGTTAAAAGAGGTTGTGTTATAGATATATTTTAGAATAGCTAGATAAATTTAGATTGTTAGATTAATATAAATATGTAGATGATATCTAGATAAATATATATAGAAGGTACAAATGAATTAATAGTTCAATGTCTAAACATAAATAGATACATCAATAGATAGAAAGATAAAATATAGTTAGGTAAATAGAAACTATAATAATAGAGTTAGAAAAATGTTAGGAGAGCCATACACACACACACACACACACACACACACACACACACACACACACATCTCATAAAAGAAATGGTAGATTGATAATTAAAAAGCTAGAATTTTGATAGTATAAATAAAAAAAGATAGATGATAGATAAATGATAGATGATAGGTAGATAGATAAAGGATTAATAGAAATATGATACATAAATATTATATAAAGATATATAGATAAGTAGACCTATAGGTAAATATAAAGATAGAGAATTAAACAGTTATAAAAAATAGCATTTGGTTAATGATTATATAAACATTAATAAATAAAAATAATTTGTTCAAAAGAGATAGATTGTAGAATAGACAAACATGGTTTTAAATATGTCGATTGATATAGATAAATATATAAATAGATTGATAGAAACATAGAGACATAAAATGAATGATATATATTTAGAAACATTAAGAGATAATAGGTAAATAGAAACAATTGATAAATGATAAATGATAGTTAGATATATGATAGATAGATAAATAGATACATGCATACATACATAGAAACATACATACATAGATACATAGGTAGATTGATGAATTGATTGATAAATGAGATACAGATTCATAATGATAAGGTAGACAAATGGATAAAAAAATAGATGATTCATTGGAGATAGATAGATACTTTGATAGAGAAATAGATATGTAGATAGATAAAAAAATTAAACTATTAAAAATCTTACATTTTTTATGTTGATATATCAATAGTCAGGTAAACTAAAAATGTTCGTAGTGAGATGCATTGTAGAATATATAGAGACAGTTATAGTAAGATAGATTGATATAGATTACTAAATAGACAAATTGATAGATATGTAGGTAGATTACCAATTAGACAGATATTTATAAAATTAAATAATATTCTGTACATAGGTATATAAAATGTTAGGTAAATGAAAACAGATCGTGTTTTATATGGATTCACTGAAGAATAGAAAGATAGTTAAAGATAGATTGACTGCTGAAAAAGATAAATAGATCCAGGATAGACAGACACATAAATAGGTAGATAGATAGTTAAAAATAGATACATAGATACAGATACAAAAATACAGAGTGAATAGAAAAATGCATGATGGATGAATTGATGATTAGATCAATAGATGAATGAATGGATAGACAGTTACAGTAATAAAAAGATGCATAAAGGAAGAGAAATAGATCTATAGATTGATGATAGATGATAGAAGATGACAAATACATAGATATATAAATACATAGATATATAGACACATAGATAGGTGATAGGTTGAGAGTTTGATTGATAGATTGATAGAAACATAAAGGTGAAAAAGTAGATTATCACACAGATAAATTGATAGTGAGATACACATCAATGAAGACCAAGTCAGAGAAATATTAAAAGAGAAAATAAAGAACATATGACCAGAGGAATAAAAAATGGAAACATAGATATATAATCATTAAATGTAGACATTTATATTGATAGAAAGTTAAATATGTAAATATATACAAACAATAGATATAAGATAGAGAGATCCATAGATAATGATGCTAGTAAAACAAATAAATGCATGGATACATACATACATAGATAAATTGATAGACAGATAGACATAAAATATAGGAAATCAAAAGTATATATAGAGAGATTTAAATATCATTAGGTAAATTAAGTAATACTCTGCATTGGAAATAAATATTTACTGAAATAGATATCTGTGATTAGATGATAAATGAATAGAAGATAAATAGAATGATTGATAAATAATAAACAGAAAAATGATAGACAGAATTGATAGATGGCTATATAAATAGATGATAGATGATAGATAGATTAACAAACAGGAAGATCAATAGATATATAAATAGAGATATAAATAGATAAAAGATGATTGAAAGATAGTTAAGTACATAAAGAGATGCATAAAAAGAGATATAAATAATAAAATATAGACAATAGATGATGAAAAAAATATGATAGATACATATAGCTAGCTAGCTAGCTAGCTAGCTAGCTAGATAAATAATAGATAGGTGATTGATAGATAAATAGATACTACAATATTACACAGATGATTGTTATAAAGATCATAGTTAAATAAATAAATAGATAAAAAATAAAAATTTATGTATATTAATACATAAATTTATAATTTAATATATAAATAGGTTAAATAAATAATGATTGATAGATTAATAAACAACCTGAAAAAGAAAAAAATAAAAAATTTTATATATAAAAATATCTATCATTATGTTAAATGAATAATAATAATCTTGGTTATGCATATATACATAGTAAGGTATAGGTTTACAGAAAGATAGTTACATACATGAATTGAGAAAAATTAATTTAAAAATAAAAATGACAAATATGTAGTCAAAAATATATATAGGTATAAAGATAGTTGATAGATATAAAGTGTAGGTAGACAGACAAATAAATAGATAAATAAAGAAAAAGAAGTAGATGAATTATATTAGATATAAAGATTAATAGATATTAAGATATAAAACATAGATGATAGGGAAATAGAGAAAAAAATAGGTAGATAATAACAGATAGATAAATGGATTTAATGATAGAAATATAATGATTATATGAAGTGATTGTAAAATAGATAGATATGTAGTTATATATGAAGATACATAAATGGTAAATAGGTACTTCAAAAAAGTTATAGATAGAAAGAGATAGACACATAGATATATAAATATATTAAAAGATAAAAAGATAAATATATACTGTCATAAACTTTTATACAAAAGGGATAGATATAAGATAGATAGTTGAAAAGATAGGAAAAATGATATAAACAAATAGATATTTAGATAAATAAAAAATAGACAAATAGTTTATTCTGTACATATATATATCAAACATTCCTTAGTTCAAATTATTTTTATCATAATATAATTAGAAAGCTATATAAAGATAATTATAGATTGATAATTGAATATAAATATATAGATGACACCCACATAAATAGAAAAATAGAAACATAGACATAAATAAATGATAAATATATTTATAGAAGTATAGATGAATAAATGGCAGTAATATAAATGAATAAATAAACTCATTCATAGATGAAAGAAAGGTATATAATTGACATGAAGAGAGATGGAAAAATACATTTTGGATAAATAGATAAACAGGAACACAGATAGACAAAAGAAATGAATAGATTAATGGATGAATGTATGAATAAATAGATGAATGAATGCAAATAAAATTATGTATGGATGCATAGATGGTTGAATCCACTGATGGATAGTAACACGATAGATAGAAGATAGATATATTGATACAGATATGATAGATGATAGATGATTAGATAGATAGATGATAGATAGATAAATAGATGAAAATTTAGATAGCAAAAGAGGAAGACAAAAAATTAGATAAAAACAATGATTGAAGACAGATAAAAAATAGATAAAAATAAATAAATAGTTTGAAAGATAAATTGATAAAGAAAGAGGTGTTCGCTAGATCTATCATTCAATATTTAAGTAGGTATAACCTTTGAGAAGCAGAGAAATGCATCAATTGTTAAAAAAATCAAATAAAAAATATAGAATAAATTATAATATATAAATGTATACAAAAATTAAGTAATTGATACATAGATTAAGAGCAACAGAATTTTAACTAGATAAGGTACATTTAGATAGATGATGAATTGATAAATATGTAAATAGATATATAGATAGAGAGATATTGACAGATGGTTAAAACATAGATAAATGGATAGAATATGTATAGATGTAAAGACAATCAGGGAGACTGGAAAAAAGAAACAGATAGTCACACAAATATATAGAAAGATTAGATAGATAGATGATAGATGGATAGATAGATAGATAGATAGATAGATAAATGATAGATAATAGGATAGATAAAAAGAGAGAGGGACAGACCTAGATAGATAGGTGATAGATATGAGATAGATTGATACATATCTTAGTAGATAGACATGTAGATACATAGAAAATTAGACAGATATTTATTAAATCAAATTAGCATTTTTACATGATTTATTGATCATTATTTAAGTTGAAAATATTGTTGTGAAGAGATACAACTTTAAATAAATAGAGATCTATCTATTGTTAGGCAGAAAGAGATATAAATCATTAAATAAATAGAAAAATGGTGGTAAAATTATATAGTTAAATACATAGTAGTTTCATAGTTATCTATCTTTTCATATCTCTATAAATTCATCAATCTTTTATCTATTGATCTACCTATTTGCTATCTATCAATCTATCTATCATCTATCACCTTTTATATCATTCTATTTATCTATAACAATCTACATATTTATTTTACAATGTTCCTTTCTACAACACAATTTTTGTTAATTTACCTAACGATTGATGCATCTATGGACAGAATGTGAGTTTTTTAAATAGTGATCTGTATAATTGTCTATCTACATATCTATCTGTATATATATTTATCTACCTATCAAATATGTATCTTTGTATATATCATCCATACAACTATTTATATATTTAAGTATATCTATTCTTTTATGTGCGTATCTATTCATTTGTTTATAATCAATTATACTCTTTTACTATTTATCCTTGCAATGATGATTTTAAATATCAATATATAATTTGCCACATGATCAATATATATTTTATTTTTATTATCAAACCCTCTAATTACCATTTCCCTAAAACATTACTATAATATTTTTTACACATCAACATTTATCTATATAAAACTATGTATCATCTGTTTTTTAAATTTAAATATCATCTATATTTTTAGTTACTATAAATTGATCTATCTATACATCCATCAATTTATTCATTTATCTTTTTGTTTGCTATCCATGTACATATGTATGAATCTACTATCTATCTCTATCTGACACCTTTTTATCCTACTATTTATAACCTTTTTATAACCAAGACTTTTTCAATTTACCTAACGATAGATATATCTCTCTATAAAACGTTTAATTTTCTATTGTCTCCTGTATATGTCTATTTATTGGGCCATCTATTATCTAAAATTTTCTATTGATCCTTTTATGTACATATTTATCTGTGTATATTTCTATATCAATTTATCTATCTATGTCAATCTATTTTACAATATAATTCTTCATAAGACAATTTTTAAAAAATTTTCATAACCATTGATATATTTGTTTAAAAAAGTTATTCTTCATAACTATCTCTCTAATTGTCAAATTTTTATCTCTTTATCTATCAATCTTTTATTTATGTCATTATCTCTCTTTTTATCATCTATCAGCTACTATTTATCATCTATCTTTTTATATTTATTGTTTTTAAATATCTAATGAATTTAAATTTCTATCAACAGATTATTTTTTATTTAATATTTATATACTTATATTCTTATTTTTTCTTTTTGTAGTTTTTCTTTCTTTCAGTCTCTTCTTCCATCTATTTATCTATCATCTGTCTCTCTATTTATCTATCATTAATTTATGTAACATCTTTTTAAGCTACTATGTATCTATTCATTACCAGTACCAAGACTATTTTTAGTTATCCTCATGATATATATATATTTATCTACATAACATTAGATTTTCTCATTGTCTTTTTGTATGTTATATATTTATCTCTTTAATTATTTCACTTTTTCACTCTCTAACTAATCTATTTATATATCAATTACTCAATCTAATTCTATCAATAACTGTCATTCGATTTCATTTACATGTTTCTCTATAACAGTGTTTTCTAATTTCCCAATGATTGACATATATATGTGAAATAGTTCATTCTTTAAAACAGTCTCTCCAATTATCTACTTATGTGTATGTCTTGATATCTATCTATCTCATATCTATTTACTTCTCATCTATCTATTGTTTCTAAATTTCTATATATCTTTCTATACATGTAATCTATTTATCTAATATCTATCTATATTCTTTTTTTAATACTCTCTTCCAATATTTTCTGTGTCTCTACATATCTATGTATCTGTGTGTGTATCTTTCAATTTATGTTACTGTCTGTGTTTCTATTTCTCTATTTACTTCTATATCTATCTATTATGTATCATTTATTTATCTAATCTTTCCATTATGTTATCTATCTCTTTTCATCAATTATTCTTTCTATGCATATATTTATCTATCATAAAATTATCCTAATTATGCAATGAACATTCTCTGTTGAAATCCTATCAATCACTATTGAATATTGAATAATGTACCTATTATCATCTATACATCTATCTATATTCTATGTATCTATTTGTTATATTATATCCATATTATCTATGCTTCTGTTTATATATCTATATACTTATCTATCATCTATCATTTATTTAATTATTTATGTATTCTAGTTTATGAGTGCCAATAAAACAGACTAGTTTACATTTACCTAAAAATTGATTTATCTGCCTAGATAACATTAGATTTTTCTTTCTCAGTTTATCTATATATCTATGCATCTACCTATTTATTTGTCTTTGTATCTATCATCTATCATCTACCTAATCTATCTATCCATCCATCCATCTATCATCTATCAAATGTCATCTACCTATATATCTATCTACCTATTGATCTATGTACTATTTATCCTTGTATCATGATATCAATCTATTTATTTTATTTTATTATCTAATTATTATCAAAATACTATTTCATTTACCAGTTTACGTATTCATCTACCTAATTACCATTCTATATTTTTAATTCTATCTATATATCTTTTTATCTATCTAACTCTCTGGATATCAAAATACCTATTTATATATTTTTTATTTATCATTGTATCTGTTAATTAATTAATTTTTATTATTTATCTCTCTCTCATCTCTTAATTTATTTTAAATCTATCTACCTTACTCTTTAAGTGTTTATTTTTTATCTATATTGCTATCTATCTATTTATTATATCATCTATTTATGATTCTAAATCTACTTATCTTTGTTTTTCTACTTATTAATCTGTCTCTCAATATATTCCTCTAATGTAAAATTATACTATATATTCTACGATCATTTTATATTTATAACAAAATATGTGTTTTTAAATCTATGTAACCATAAGTATTTTGTTTGTGTATCTGAGTATATACATAGCTACCATATGTCCATTTATTTATCTTTTTATTTATCTATCATCTATCTATCTATCTATCTATCTATCTATCTATCTATCTATCTATCTATCTATCTATCATCATCTATCATCTACATCATTATCTATCTATCTATCTATCTATCTATCTATCTATCTATCTATCTATCTATCATCTATCTATCCTATCTATCATCTATCTATCATCTATGTATCATCTATCTATCATCTATCTATCTATCTATCTATCTATCTATCTATCTATCTAATCTATCATCTATCAATCATATATCTAACTATCATCTAATCTCTATCATCTGTCTCTTACATTCTTTTTTTTCTCTACTTATGTATCTGTCTGTCTGTTTCAGGTATCCATTACATCAAACTAGCTTTTTGCACTTCATCTCTCTGACAAAATACATGTATATGAAATTGTTGAAATGTCTGTCTATATATCTTTCTGTCTATCTAGCTATCTTTCAGTCTTTCTATGAATTTATCAACATAGTATTTTTCTATTTATATAATGATTGATCTTTTTTATTTATCAATCTGTTTTTCCATTAACAATTGAGCTATGTGTACAACAGTTGATATATCTACCTTTTTATTCATCTATCACATACCTATATCTATCTTTATCTATTATCTAACCATTTATCTATCTATGTATTTATCCACTTTTTATGTATCCATCAAACATAACTATTTGTGTGTCTCTCCAACTGTCTAATATCTATATGTATAAATCTTGGAATTTTTGTGTATACATTTTAATATATCAATTTGTATATCTCTTTCTACCTTCTTTTATGTTTCTATATAATGAAACTCTCTTTTTTATCTATCATCTATCAAATTATTTATGTATCTCTCTAACTCACAATTTTTTTTATCTTTTGATCTATCTTTCTATCTTATATCAACTATTTAACTAGCCAGCTGGCTAACTATATATGTATGTTTTAATTTATCATAATATTTTATTATTTTGGTTTTATATATCTATATATCTATCTGATTATCTCTCTATCATCTATTAACTATCTATCTACAGTTATGTCTATCTATTAACTTATTTATTAATATCTATACAACTATCCATCATATGAACTATATAGATATCTATATTCTATATAGATATATATTCTATTTATATTATAGTATTTTAGTAAGTATGCATGAATATATGTATGTATGTATGTAAGTAGGTAGGTAGGTATGTACCACCTATTAATCTGTCTATCGATCTATTAAATGATTAATCTGTCTCTTTATCTTTTTCTCTATCTTTATATTTTCCTGTTTTTTATCCATCACTTTCTATATATCTAATTTGTGTCTCCCTGAATCTCTGTCTCATATCTCTGTCTGTTTGTCTCTACTCTGTCTCTCTTTATGTTATTCACCCTTCCTATGTATTTGTCTACCATTAATTATATTTATTTATATATCTCAGTATCTATTTATCTATCATCTATCACCTATCTTTATATTACTTTCTGTATATATAAAGTATATATCTCTCTATTATTTATCAATCTACTTTTTATCTATCATTTAACTATCATCTATTTATCTATTCATCTATCTATTCATCATCTATCTTTCTATATTTTAATCTATCTATTTACATTTCATCATCTATCTTTTTATCTGTCTATTGTTTATCAATTTACCTATCTGTCATCATCAAACTATCTTTTTATCTAATTTTATATTGATCTTTCTATCTTTCTAATTTTTTATTATCTGTCTTTCTATGTATCTAAGTATCTATGTATCTATCTATCTATGTTCTATATATCTATGTCTATCTATCATCTATTCATCAGTCTCTGTCTCTCTGTCTATTCATCATTCATCCATCATATATTTCTATCTATCTATCTATCTATCTATCTATCTATCTATCTATCATCTATCTATCTATCTATCGTCATCTGTCATCTATCTACTTATTATCTTGTGAGTGTCTTTCTGAATCTGTCTGTCTCTTATATCTTAGTTTGTTTGTTATTCTATTATGACTGTCTCTCCTTATGATTCTACTTATCTATATCTATCTGTCAGTTTACTGATTTATCAATCATGTATATCTCTAAAAATTTATTTAACTATTTATATACTTATATATGAATTATCATGCTCTTTCCTATTTATTTAAGTCAGTTTCTATTTATCAGTCTATTCATCTATCTGTCTCTTATCTATAGGTCTATCAGTCTATCAAACTCTATACATAATTCCATTTATCTATATTTATATGTATTCAATGTTAGTATGTATGTGTGTAAATACCACCTTCCGATATTTTTTCTTTTTTTATCATTTATCTATCCATCTATTTATCTATTTATCTATCAATGTAATTATCTACTAAGAAACAGAAAATATGGCAGATGAGATAAAAACAACTCTTGTCTTGTATCAGGACTGTGTTAAAATTATAACCAAATTATAAAATAATCAATGTGAAGAGCCACCTGAAGTCCAGTTGATCATAACACAAATATCTGACAATACAAAGTAGTCATATCAAAGCCTGTCAGAGGGGCAAAGTCCTTAATCAGGCTTGACCTGAACTTATTGGTAGTAGATTGTCACTGGGAGTGACAGCGAGCCTGCAGAGACTTTTGTGAAGGAGAGGGGCTTCTGGTCTCATCTGGGTCTCCCCAGTGCTGGGTCCCAGCCTAAGGAAGAGGAGATTCCAGTAACTCTTACTGTAGAAACTAGAGGGTAGTCCAGCCATCTGGTTGAGACAGAAGGCAACTGAATCCCTAGTTGTCCCTTTGAAGGATCTGCACAAAGGTTTTCTGACCTGACGACATTCACTCTGATATCAGTGGTGGATCTGAGGTGCACCCGTTATTCATTCTGAAAAAAGTCTCTTTCAACTAGAGGCATAAAAAGGGCTGTTAAAGGCAGCTTTTATCATGCCTTAGTCTGCCCCCCTACAGACCATGCCAGCTCAAATGTGCAGACTCCTCCCATTAGTAGACACATTAGGAGACCCTGGTCTGAAGGGATCATCAGCCCAACATGCATAACCTGAAGAGTGCAGAGGGAAAGTTTTTTATGGTTGGCCATGAAGCCCTGAGCTGCATGATTCAATGGTAAGTATTTACAGCAAGGTGGCCATTGTTGTGAGCAGTATTTCTTATTCCATTAATATGAGGCTCTAAAGCAACCTCATATTTCAATAATCACCCTAAATGTAAATGGATTGAACTCACCAATAAAAAGGAACAGAGTTGTAGACTGAATCAAAAAAACAAAACCCAATTATATGCAGTCTCCAGGAGACACATCTCAGATCCAAAGACAAATACAGACTCAAAGTGAAAGGGTGGAAAACAATTCGCAAGCAAATGGCATTTAGAGAAAAGTAGGAATAGTGGTATTAATATCAGATAAACAAAGATACTGAGGGGGATGTCATAAGGATAATGGGAATCCTGCACAAAGAAGACAAAATAAGATTAATAACTGTGCTTCCCATTAGGGAGCCCCAACATATGAAAAGCAATTGCTAACAGAAATAAGGAGAGAAACAGACCAAACACTACTGTACAAGGAAATCTAAATACCCCCTTGTTGGGTATAAATAGATCATCCAAACAGGAAATCAATAAAGAAACAACATCCTTAAATGACACATTAGATCAACTGGACATAAGTGACATTTACAGAGACTTCCATCCAAAAACAGCTGCTTATACATTTTTCTCTACTGCACATGAACCATTCTCAAAGATTGATCATATACTGGGACACAGAGTTAGCCCCAACAAATGTAAGAGGGGAGCAATCTTACCAATCATATTCTCTTATCATAATGCTTTGAAATAGAGATCAGCTGCAGAAAAAAATCAGGAAGAACCACAAATACATGGAGTTAAATGACACACTCCTGAAGAATGACTGGGTCACACAAAAGGAGAAGTCAGGAAACAGAAATTAATGTTATTGGTAGTAAAATATTTCAAATTTTGGAGACACAGCAAAAGCAGACATAAGAGGAAGGTACAAATCATTACAATCCTACCTAAATAAAACAAGAATGAGATAAAAAAGAAGTGAAAAAATAATTCCTTTTGCAATTGCAACAAAAAGAATAAAATATTTAGAAATAAATTTAATGAAACATGGGAGGGTTTTCTAGAATAAAAACAAATAAAAGCAGATACCAAAAAATAAAAAAGATATTTAATATTCTTGGATTGGAATAATCATCATAGTTAAAAATACCGTATTATGTAAAGCATTATATAGATTTAATGCAATCCCCATCAAACTCCTATTGGCATTTTTTAAAGAAATAGAACAAAAAATCACCAGATTCGTATGGAAGCATAAAAAACCCTGAATTGCCAAAGCCATCCTGAGAAAAAAGGAGTGAGGAGGCATCACTCTGCCCAACTTCAAATGATATTACAAAGTGACAATAATCAAAATGGCATGGTATTGGCAGATAAACAGACACATGGACCAGTGGAACAGAATCAAGAGTCCAGAAGTTAACCCATATTTATACAGGAAAATAATTTTTGACAGAAAGCCAAAATCTATACAGTGGAGAAAGAAAAGCCTCTTCAATAAATGGTGTTGAGAAAACCAGAAAGCCACTTGTAAAAGAATGAAACTCAACTGTTGTCTATCACTACACACCAAAATTAACATAGAATGGATTAAGGACCCAAATATAAGACCTGACACAATAAAATGCATAGCAGAAAACAAAGGAACTAAACTGAAGGACCTTGAACTTAAAGAGCAATTATGAATTTGACCTCAAAAGGCAAAGGAAATAGAAGCTAAAATAAATGAATGGGGTTACATCAAACTCAAAACCTCCTAGTCAGCAAAAGAAACCTTCAACAAGGTAAAAAGCCATCCAAATGAAAAAATATATTTGCAAGCAACACCTCTGATAAGGGTCTAATATTCAAAATACGCAAAGAACTTAAATGACTCAATAACATCATCATTATCATCATCATCAACAACAACAACAACAACAAAATGAAACAATCAAAAACTTGGCAGAGGACCTGTCACTAGAGGACATACAAATGGCCCACAATCATATGACAAAATGCTCAACATTGCTAACTATTAGGGAACCAGAAATCAAAACCAAAATGAGATACCATCTCACAGCTGTTAGAATAGCTATAATCAACAAGACAAGTAATAACAAATGTCATAGAGGATGTGAAGAAAAAGGAAAACGCATACACTGTTGGTGAGACTACAAATTGGTATAACCACTGTGGAAAATAGTATGGAGTTTCCTCAAAAAACGAATAATTGATCTACTACAATATCCAGCAATCTCTCTACTGGATATTTACCCTAAAGACTTAAAAAATCATGTCCAAAAGGATATTTGCACACCAGTGTTCATAGCAGCATTATTCACAGAAGCCAGGACATAGAAACAACCAAAGTGTTCTATGATAGATGTTTGGCTAAAAAAACTGTGGTACATATATACAAGGCAATATTAGAGAGCCATAAGAAAAGATGAAATACTGCCATTTGCAGCAATATAGATGAAACTTTGAGAGCATCATGCTAAGCGAAATAAGCCAGACAGAAAAATTTGAAAATCACATGGTATCACTCATATGTGTCATATAAACATAAAAGTAACAGATGACCATGGACATAGATTATAGACTAGTGGTTACTAGTGGGATGGGGAAAGGGGAAGGTAGACAGGGTAAAATGGGTCAAATATGGGGGTTAGGGGGAGGGGGAGGTCCATAAAGGAAATCTATAGATGATAGCCAAAGAACACTGGACTTTGTGTTATAAACACACAATAGAATATACAGATGTCAAATGATAATGTATACCTGAATATTATATAATTGTATTAACCAATGTTACCCCCAATAAACTTAACTGCAAATTAAAATTAAGAAAAAATAAAACAAAGTCTATAACAAGAAACAAAGAAAAAGTCAGTCACGTCACTTCTGAGTATTTATCTGAAGAGACCCAAACAATACTTGAAGAAACACATGCATTCGTGTTTATTGTAGTATCATTTAGAGTAGCCAAGGTATAGAGGTAACCTAGGTGTCCAGTAATGGATAAATGAATCAAAGAGAGGTGCTATTTATTATATACAATGGCATATTAGTCAGACATAACAAAATAAAAATAAATGAAGTCTTGCCATCTGCAATGACATGGACAAACCTACAGGGTATTGTGCTGAGTGGAATCAACTGGAGAAAACAAATGCCATGTGATCTCACTTACATGTGGATATTAAAGAGCAAAATAAACAAAATTAAGAGAAACAGACTTATAGATACAGAGAGCAAGCATACTGATGGTTGCCAGATGGAAGTGGATTTGGGAAGTTGATGAAAACAAAAAATGAACAGGTTAAGAAATATAAATTGGTAGTTACAAAATAATAATGGGGATGTAATTACAGAATAACAGTTATAGTCAATAATATTGCAACAATTCTGTATGGTGTCAGATGAGTACAAGATTTACTGGAGAACTCACTTTATAAATTATAAAAATGTTTAATCACTGTATTATACACCTGAAATAAACATAATAGTGGCCTTCAATGCTATTTAAAAAATCAGAAGATTAAAAAAATAAAACTAGAAGAAACATTTTACATCAGTATTCTCTAAGTGGAGTGAAGAGTCTCTATATGACACGAGGCTTCAGAGACTGGGGCAACAGTATTTGAAAAAGAGCTGTGAAAATTAGGAGGAATTATGTCTAAGAAACACAAAGGGCTGCTAGAGACCCGGTGCTGTTTTTCAAGGGCCCACACAGAGATATTCATTATCACAAACTCACTCATTCTGAGCTCCAGCAAAAGGCAAAAGCTCAAAAAGTGCCAGTAAATTATATGGAGAAATTAAATAAACAGCTTTAGATTTAGGGGTGGAGGGGCACAGTCAGACACATTTCTAGGGATGAAAGAACTGACAAGTACCATAGCTCCTTTGTTGTGCTCTCCTTTCACTCAGCTGGCCTGGTACTGACAGGAGCCAAACCAGTGCTCTTTATTAGCCCAGCAACACTGTTGGCCCTACACAAGTGTTTCTCTGGTATCTACGTGATCACAAAGGAGGCCTGCCTCAGCTCCTGCTGCAAAATTTCCGCAAGTCTCTTAAAAAGTGTACAAAATGTAACAAGCAATGTATGTCGTAGCTCATCTTAAGGATCTCAAAGCCCAGACCAGGGGTGATCAACTTGAATTGTAGCTCATGAACAACCATCAATGAGAAACAAATAAGCATGTATAAAAGAAAGCCAATTCATATGCCCGGTGGCCCCAAACTGGCATAAAGTTACTAAGATCAGCAAAAGTGATAGATGGACTTGGTTCCCAATAAAGCACCTCTCAATCACGACCAAGCCCAACTCAATTGGCAAACAAGCTCCCAGTAGATGGCCTCAAACCAGTCACAAATAATGTTTGACTTTGGCCTTCACCAGCGACCCTTTCAAGAGGGCCTAGAATAAACAACTTCAGAAAAACAACTAATCAAAATGGAGAACAGCATCTGTCAGTTTAAAACTCTGGTTATAGGATGCTCAGCAAGCTTAAAGAAAAAATAAATAAACTTAGTGAGAAGTCCAACAAAGAGATATCTAGCATGAAAAGAACATCTCAGGCATGAAAAATGCAATAAGTGAAATGAATTTACTAATTGTAAATAATAGCATTCCAATGAAGCAAATGCCTGAATTATCAACCTGAACAACAAGATAGTGCTAAACATCCTAAAGGACAACAACAACAACAACAACAACAACAACAAAAAGGAAGCAAAACAACATGAAGCTAGGTAAAGGGGCCCCTTGGACAACATCAAGTGCATCCACATTTTCATCATAGGGATAACAGAAGTAGGGGAGCAAGGAATTAAAAAACTATATAATGAAATAATGACTAAAAACTTCTCTAACCTGATGAAGGAAATAGATGTACAGGCCAAAAGTGCTCAAAATTCCAAAGAAGAAAAACTGAAAAGGGCCCACACCAAGACACATCCTAATAGAATGACAAAGTTTAAAGACAAGAAGAGAATTTTAAAAATAGTAAGACAAGAGCAATTAGTTATCTAGACATGAACTCCCATAAGACTGTCAGCTGATATCTCATCAGAAACTTGGCAAGTCAGAAGGAATTGCCAGGAAATATTCAAAGCGATGAAAAGCAAAGAATTTACAATTAGGATTGTGCTACCCATTAAAGCTATCATTTAGAATTGAAGAAATGGTAAAGAGAAAAATCTATAACTTTATGATCACTAAATGATCACAGGAAAGAAACAAATAAGTTTGACAAGAAAAATTAAATGTTTTATAATATAAAATATTAAAAATAATAAAAAATATGGAAAAGAAAAAATTCTTCCTAACAAAAACAAATAATGAAAAGACAGGATGAACAAACTATAAACCTGTACAAAAGTGAAAAGACAAAAGCAAAAAGATGATGTGTAATTACTATGTAAAATAAAAGATACTCAAAACATACATACAAAATAGATTTTTAAAAAACTTAAACATAGAAAGGATGAGTAAGCACTGGACAATTTTAAAATGTGTCCAAACTTAAATGACCAGCAACTTATAAGAGACTGCTGTAAATGTATGTTGACATAGGCTAAGCACATGGTTATTACGAATCAATGAGAAATGTAAGAAAGAAAGTGAAATGAAGGCAAACATAGCACTGCAGAATGCCATTGACATACAAGAGAAATGAGTAAAAGAATAAGAAAGAAACTGAGAACTACAAAAATTAATCAGATAAAAGGCATAGAATTATCAATAATTAATTGAAACATCAAAAACCTAAATGTTCCAATCAAAACTAATGGCTGAAAAGATTAAAAAAATAAAACCCATCTATACACTGCCTGCAAATGACTCACTTCAGATCAAAAGAAACACAGAAAGAGCACACCAATGAAAAAAATACGTCATGCAAATACAAATTAAAAAAAGATAAACTTGGATAGCAATACCACCTTTTACACCAATGCTATACCAAGAGACAAAAAAAAGATACTTTATATTGATAAAAGGGTCCACTTGATCAGAGACTTTAACTCTTGAAAGTATTTACATATCCAAACAGGAGAACCTAAATACATAAAGCAAATATTGCTAGACATAAAGAAAGAGATCAACAGTAAAACAATAACAATAGAAGAGTTTAGAACCACATTGACATCAGTAAGTGTATCACCATGACACAAAATTCACAAGGAAAAAAAAGGGGCCTTAAGTGATGCTTTAGACCAAACAAAGTTAATTGGTCTTTCAGAACATTTTACTGAAAAAAAGCAGAACATACGTTCTTTGTAAGAGCACACATCTCCAAGATTGACATGTTACATGAAAAAACAAGTTTTGAGAAATATGAGATAGAAATTATGTCAAGATTGTTCTCCAGTCATATTGGCATGAAACTAGAAATCAGTTATAAAGAGAAACCACATAACACAAGGAAACCGAAATGCTAGTAAATAATGACCAAGTTAACAGTGATATCCAGGAATAAAGCACAATACATCTTGAGACAAATGATAAAATGAAAACACAACAGCTCAAAATTTATGGTACCAAGCAGTTTAATGAGGAAAACTTATAACAATACAGGCCTACACCAAGGAAATTCAAATAAAAGATTTAACATTACACTTAAATTAACTGAAGGAAAAGAAAAGCCCAAAGGGATTAGAATAAAGGGACTATGATGATCAGGATGAAAATGATCAAATTAGCATCTAAAAATTAATAGAAAAGATAAGTGAAAACAGAATTGGTTTTTGAAAAGATAAATATCATAAGACTTTAGTCAGAATCATCAAGAAAAAAAGAAGACCCAAATAAGTAAAATTAGATATGAAAGAGAAGTTAACAATTGCCCATACAGAAACAAAGGTGTATAAGAAAAATACTATGAACAATTTTCTGTGAACAAATTAGACACCTGAAAGAAAGAAATATATTTCTTAGAAACATATAGCCTTCAAAGAAAGAATCAGCAAAAACAATCTGACCAAATCAATAAATACTACCAAAATTGAATTCATAAATCAGAAAATTTTCAACAAATAAAGCCTAGTTCATATGGCTTTAAAGGTGAATTTTGTAAAGCAATCGAATAAAGTCTAAGACCTATTTTTTTTCCTCAACCTATTCCCAAAATATTGAAAAAGAGGAAACCATCTCTAACTTATTTTATGATGCCAACATTTGCCACTAGGCTAGGCTTCTGTAAAACCAAGAAAAGACTCGAGGAAAAGACATGAGAAATATTATATTAATGTTTGGTGAACATTTTTGGCTGTCCTCATGCATATCACAGTGTGGAGTAACCAGGAGAAAAAATTTTTATCAACTCCACCCTTAAAATAAAGACAAAAGAATGTACAATAAAAATTCCTTTTAAAGTCAAGGGTAAAATAAGGAAAGATTGGCATGTCTATTCCTTTCACTGTGTTAGGTAAGTTTTCAGTCATCATTTCTGTGAATAGGTTTTTAATTCTCTGCACTCTCTTTTCTTCTACTAGCCTTTTGACACAAATGATGGTATGCTTGATGCTGTCCCAGGAGGCCCCATAAACTATCTTCCTTTTAAGATTTTTTTTCTTCTTAGTTCTTTTAACTGGGTGTTTCCTGCTACCTTATCTTTCAAACTTTTGATTTGATCCTCTGTTTTATCTACTCTGCCGTGTACATCTTCTGGTGTATTTTTCATTTCAGTTATTGTATTCTTCATTTCTGACTGATTCTTTTTTTTAATGGTTTCTCTGTCCTTTCTTAGGTTTACTATCACTCTGTTGAAGTCATCTGTGAGATCATTTACTCTTTCCTTAAGTTCATTATTCCTGGTGAATTGAAGTCTGCATCTGGTAGATTCCTTATCTCCATTCCATTTAGTTCTTTTTCTGTAGCTTTGTTCTATTCTTCCATTTCAAATATGTGTCTCTGTCTCCCCATTTGGGCTTACTCCCTGAGTTTGGTTCTATTTATTAGGCAGGACCGCTATGCCTCCCCACATTGGCAGGATGACTTTATGTAGTAGATGTCCAGTGGGGTCCAGTGGCTCATTCTCCATGCTCACATGAGTAAAGTGCTCCTGTAGGTTCCCTTGTGTGGGTTGTGTGTACACTCCTATTGTAGTTGAGCATTGGCTGCTGTTGGCACATCAGTGAGTAAAACTCATCCTCAGACAGAATGGCTGTGAGGACTGGAATTGCCTACCCACAGCAGACAAACTGCTGTGTTGGGGATTACCCTGCCAAGTAAAATCTGCCACAGTGGGCCTGTGGCCTATTCAGACAACCCTTTGGGCATGCCACTTGAGCTGCTAATCAAGTGTGGTCTGTTGTAGTCGAATCCAACCTTTGGATTTGTTGTTTATGGGGCCCTTTGAAAAAGGACTTCCATGTAGGACAATCAACTGCTGCTATGACCAACACAGGGCTTACCTAGAAGGAGCTAGAGAATGACCAAGGATAGAGCACTACATATGTTGGATGTGAAGACACAGGGAGAGGCTACCCTGGGAACTAAGACAAACTGCCATCAGACTCTGCCTGGGGCAGCTCAGAAAAAGGCCAGGGCACCCTCAAATCTGATACTGCCTGCCAGCTCCCTGTAAAATTCAGCCACTGAGAGCCATAGGTGGTATTCAAATTGGGTAAGGCTGGGTCTCAGGAAGTCACTGGGGTAGAGCAAGTGGATTTTACCAGGTTGGTGCAAATTTGGATTTGGCTGTGTGGGAGGGAGGGCTCAACACAGGAAAGATGGCGCTGTCTTACCCCCTGCATGTGGGAAGTGCTCAACAAAGGGACAATGGTGGCTGACCCTGCACCCTTCACGCTGAAGTCACAGAATTCAGTCTCTCCCTGTGTGTTTCAGCATCTCCCAAGCTGCACTCTGTCAGCCAGAGCATAGAGTGTGTGTCTGCAAGTCTGTGCATGAACCCATTAAGGAGGTATCTGGGTTTGCAGCAGCCCTTCAACTCAGTTGAAGAGACAGGATAGTATGAACAGAATAAAGACTATTTTTCACAGTGGCAACTTCTCTTCTTGGAAATAGCGGCCCTAGCTTGGGAACTCAATGTGGCATTAGGGCTCCTCACTTCTCTGGGGAGACTTCTGCAGCCCAGCTCCTAATCTCAACCAACTAGGAGGGTAGGGAGAAGTGAACACATCTACCTATCCATGGATATCCATGTCCCAGTACACTGAACTCTGGCAAACATGCTGCCTGGAGCTCTAAAAGTCACATATCTGAAGCTGCTGTCTGGATGGACAGAGACAGATGGATGGACAGAACTAAGTAAAGACATGTACCTGGATGTTTGTGTAGTGACTGTGCTGGCAGGTAGCTGGGGCAGGAGGATTGGGTCCATGTGCATGTGACTGTGGGTATGGTGTGCCCTGCCAGGGTTGGGAATGTTTCTCTGTGAGGTCTGTGTTACTGCAGGTGTCTGGCACCTCCTTTTAAAGATGGGCAAAGGAAGCCTGACTCAGGGACACCAGAGTCAGATCTACATCTCCAAATGAGTCACTGTGCGTATCAGGAGCACATATAACTACACACACACACACACACACACTCGGGACAGAGGAGTTGGGGAGGAAGAGAAGGTGTAGTTGCAGGAGAGTTGGCCAAGGGGTTGTACTTCCCAGAATCATATATCACAAACTTGAGTGTCTGGTGGGTAGCTCTAATCCCACTTAGGTACCATTATCCTGGTTGGGTGAAAGTCTCAACTACCAGAGTCGTGAACAGCTGACAGGCTGTGAGGAGTGCCACTCCGCACACATGCCCTCCTAAATATGTTCTCCCACGGGCTCATTTTAGGTCAGCAACTTCTGCAGACATGGGAGCCTCCCTCACCCTTTCTGGCCTGCCCTTTCCAAGATCCTCTCTCAGCCTAGAGCCAGTGGGATTTCACCACTGGCCCCACCCTCCCCACTGCTGCGCTAGCTCACAGGGAGCCACTGGTGAGCAAAGTAGACACATGGCGAAGTGACAGATTCATCACTGAATGCCTCACCCAGGTGTGACCTTAATTAGGACCCCATCTGTCCTATTATATGAAACCCAGGTACAAGCCTTGGCAGCTGCAAGGATTCAGGA
This sequence comes from Cynopterus sphinx, assembly GCA_030015415.1. NCBI lineage: Eukaryota > Metazoa > Chordata > Mammalia > Chiroptera > Pteropodidae > Cynopterus > Cynopterus sphinx. Next base: position 16,533,563 of record CM057395.1, on the reverse strand, counting down.
GAAAAGTCTGGACCACCAACACAAGGGCCAGGTTTCCTCATGGGCTACCAGGAGCAGCAGGGACCTGGAGCAGCCGATGGTCTTACACTCCCAGTGCCAAAGATGGTGGGGACAAGGGACTGCAGATGTGCATGCGGTTGCATCCAGGGGGCTGATGTAGTGAGGACAATATTGCTGGACAAGGGGTGATGCTCATAGATGCTCCTGAGATCCTTCCTTCCTATTAAGACCTCAGCCCTGAGCCAGTACCCAACCTCCTGCCAGGACCCTGTAACTTAATCTTCAAAGGAGCGAGTGTCTCTGTCCTTAGTAAGGCATGGGAGGTCATTAAGTGAAGTTCAGCTGAAACACCTGCTTCCTGCCAGCCTGATGGGAGACCCTGACAGGACACCTGTTCCCATGAGAGTGACACTAGGTTCATTACATGCTGCCATTTAAAAAAGAGATACACCTCCACTTTGTACTTACTGGGAATGTGGGCATTACACCCGTGTCATTCTCTGTCCGAGTCTTGACATTTCAGACTTGGAATCTAAGGATACAACCATGTCGTCATCCACAGAGGGGTGGGCATCCCAAATGTAGCAGGCCTAGCAATAGAGCCTTCCAGTTGAACACAATTTGTATTTATAGGCTACATCTCAGAGCACAGGCTGGGTTCTCTGCTCAGATGGCTATGGATTCACATCCATCATTATCTGAAAAACGTGTTAGCATTTTCTCATGATTTATTTACTTTGATCCTCACACATCCCCATAGACCAAATTTACTGTCCCCTTTTCATAGGTGCTAAATGCAGGGAGGTCACGTGACTTGCCACCCATCTGGCTGACTGATGCAAATCATTGCTGAGAGAATGCTCTAGGAACAGACAGCCTTCCTTCACCCGCACTGGGCCTCCTGAAGCAGGTGTCACTGCTGCCTGTGATTTTAAGGAAGGGCTCAGATTGTCCTATGTCACATTTATAGGAATAAGATAACATGTCCCTTTGAACTTGTACCCAAGGTTCACGGCCTTGAACATGTCTCTGGATTCTAGACCAAAGTTCTGACTCATTTAGCCTGATAGAAATCTGTTCAGATCTCTGGTTCTAGAAATAAAGGTGGCCATTTGTCATTATACCTCACAGCTGATTAGGGTCAACCCATGGAATCTAGACCTGATTTCTGGACTTCATTTAAATACAGTGAGCACTGAATAATTAGGCCTAGTTTAGAGCCCTTTCAGGCCATCCAAGTCATCTGGGCCAATATGACCTACAGGCTTCACTCTTAACCTTCCCCAGGCCTGTGGTGGCGCAAAGGGCTGCTAAAAAGCAAGCTAAGGATTCTGTGCTTCTGAGTCATTGTGGACAACATCTGTGAGTGGGCGGCCAACAATGTCCATCATTGTGCATGGCTGCTCTGCTCATAGCATGGCCATTGTCCCTTCAGACTTACCCTAATAAATGTAAGGTTAAAGATACAATAACTGAAATGTCGAGGTGATGATAATGCTGCAAGAAACCACCCTGGGCTTAGGTACAAAGAAGTGTATTAGAGGAACTACTGTGTGGGAGACTTTGTGAACACCTACACAGATGAGGCCATGCAGGGGTTCAGATTCACTTACGGCTGACCCTGAAACAGCTCTCAGCAGGAGTTGGTGAGGTCCTGTCTCACAGGTTATTCTCAGTGCAGCCTTTGTGGAAGGAGGGTCTAGGTCAGCCCAGGCTCAGTGGAAAGGGCAGCTTGCCTCCCTGGCCTCACACCTCCTTCTCAGGGCAGCTGGTCTATACAGAGGAAGCAGGTGTCTGTGAAATCTCTGAATATCTAGGCTCTAAGGCTCTTACCCTCCCTCTACCTTCATTTGCTCGGCACTGAGGACCTGGAAGATGTGGGCACCGGAAGCTGTTCTGTGTGATGTTTGGTTTCTCCCACTTGTCTGTGTTGGAATCTGCCTGTGCTGACTAAGCTTTGACTGTCAGATCAAAAGGCTGTTTGCTGTTCCCATTTCATAGAATAGAACTCAGGGGCAGAGAAGCTGAGCATCTTGCCCTAGGTCAAACAAATTGTGAGGGCAGAGCTGAGAGTCATACCCCTGTGGTCTAATTAGAGGTCCAAATGTTGTGCACCATGAGATGCTGACAATGATGAGACGGTAAGGAGTGAGGCAGACCTAGGGCACCAGGCTGAGACAGGTACATGTCCACACACGTGTTCCTCCTACCCGGGCTCTAACTCAGAGGAGACAAGAGAAACAAAAGGGAGTAGGATGGGGTACCTACTACTTTGGATGAAAAGGCCATGCTTACCAGAAGTTCATGGAATTTCCAGTCCTGATGAGCCAGTCTCAAATCCTAGACTTCTCTAGCTGGGTAGTACCCTGTCTAGTTTGACTCCAGGCTTACACCTTTCCAGGAGTTGAATTTATGTGCGTGAAGGTAGAGGTTCTCTGTGGCCCACCTGGACACTCTGCTTTCACTGACAAGGGGATAATGAGGTATGTGAGATTCAGAGTTGTATGGAGACAAAATTTATTAGAATAGGAGGCAAAAATATCTTGGAGACTGGTGCTGGTATCCCCCTAGCAAGTAAGAATGACTTGTCTAGCTTGTCTCTTGTCAAAGAAGTGGAGGATTGTTAAACAGTTACTTTTCTCACTTATTCAGTTTTGCAGTTAAGGAGTCAGGAGGCCCTCTCTGAAGCCCCCAAAGAGTGGAGTATCAAGGCTTGGAATCTAAGTTTTTCCTGAGGCTGTCAAGATGCAATTTATTGCTAATGACTCACGCCCACCCTGCCAACAGAGGGCTTCATTCCTGTGTGGGCCATTTGGTGTCTGTTGCACCAACACTCCCTGCAAACAGCTTCTCTGATGAGTGTGTCCTCTTGCAGTAGATGAGATGCGACTTCACACTGAAGTCTTGCTCACACTCCATGCAAATAAAGGCCTTCTCCCCTGAGTGTCTGCCATGCTGTGGGATGAGATGTGACCTATAATCTAAGCCTGGCCAGCACCCTTCACATTACGCTCTTACATTATACAGGCACAAACAACTTGCCTGTGTCCCCTGGATTCATTTTCAGGCCTGTGCTGGACTCTGCCTCCATCATTATGTCACATTCCTTAGAGCTCCCATTTGTCCATTGGGTGGTTGGGAAAAGGTTCTAAAAATCTTCCTCTGCTTGATCCTTTCAAGTATATGTTTGATCATTCTTTGAACCCTTGACCTTCTGTCATTCCAGCTGTGTGAGTCACTATGCTGTTCCTGCTGCTGACTCTGACCTATGGGCAGGGTTTCTCCAATGGGGCCTGTTTCTTGCAGGTGTTCCTGGGAGGCTCTGAGAGAGATGACTGTGATCCATGTGTTGGCTTGGGCTTTACTAACAGAAGAAGGCCAGGGAACAGGAGATAGGCAGTGAACAGGAGGATCTCTGGCATTGTTTCTGCTAAAACAGAAGGTATTTGTCAGGGCAGATGTTGACAAAGCTGCCTGGCCCTTATGCTTTGTCTCCTGGTAACACCTGCCCACTAATATGATTGTGTCAAAAATGCAAACTTGGTCACTCACAGAGTGTTCCTCTACAGTCTATTTTTTTCATTCTATTTTTACTCACTACATCTTCGGAAAACCAGGAATCTCGATTGATGGCCTTTTCTACCTATGGCCCAGACAACAGACTTTGAGGTAGCATCCAAGGCAGTTTTGCTCCTCATGGAGATGAAACTTCATTAACTCTCCCACCTTCTAAGTTGTGAGTAAAAGTGAGAGAGAGAGAGAGAGAGAGAGAGAGAGAGAGAGAGAGAGAGAGAGAGAGAGAGAGAGAGAGAGAGAGAGAGAGAGAGAGGCAGAGAGAGACAGAGAGAGAGAAACCACTGGCCCCAAAAGGATGCCATGCATGCTAATAGCCCTGAAACCAAATCTAGATTTTGGACCCTATTTAATTACATTTTCTATCTCTCCAAGCAACTTAATCACAATCAGCAGAATTTTCTCAACAGTACCAATGAGGTGCTTTTAGGGTCCACTCCATCTCACTCCCATAAAAAAAAGAAAGGCGATCTACACAATAAAAACTCCCATGCCCACCAAAAAAGCTGTCCCAGCCAAAAATAATCTTTCCCTTTCCTTTGGTAAGAGCTCCTTTGCCTCATCTTTCTTTCTGTAAAATCCACCTATTTTGTACAATGCTTCACTGCACTCTTGTAATTCACTACTAGGAGGATTGCAGCCAATTCATGAGTAAAGCCAAAGAGATTTGCAAACTTAATTACAAACCCCTCTGCTGTCATGAAGAAATTCCATTTCTGGCGACTTAAACTTGCCTCAGTTTGCATTATTATCTTGGTTGACAGACTATAGAGGGATCCCCAACTACTGAGGCACAGACTGGTTCTTTTTCATGCCAGTTAGGAACAGAGATATACAATTGGATGGGGGCAGAGGGATATCCAGCAAACTTTCTTTTGTATTTGCTGCCAATCCTCAGCACAAAAATCACTGGCCCCAGCTCCACCTCAGATCATTGGGCATTAGATTCCCATAGGCACACCAAGGCCTGGTGCCAAAAACTTAGGGAATCTCTGGTCTATAGAAATGTCACTCCCACTGCTCTACATACGTCATGAATAGCTCCTCTCTCAGAATTCTGCAAATCATAAAGTAGGATCACACCAAGCAGTCATACTGGATGTATAACATTTGGTTTTAGCCCACTCAAAAAACAGTGAGAAGTCATTTTGTATGACATATCTCCATCCTTACTTCTGACAACTCTGGTTTTTATCTGTCTTCAGCCAGTCATTCATCCTCTGTCATGGGGAGACAGAGTCTTTTCTGAGGGGTTTCCCCAAAGAAGCTTATTTCCTCAAAATTCACAAAGCACAATCTTTGAACAGAGACCATGCCACTACAGTTGAAAATGACACCATTGTTTCACACCACACAGGACAGTCTCCTCAGTGCCTTCACTAGATCATGAGCTCTACATTCTAAGCTGCGAGTCATCCCTCCAACCACCTTTCTTACCCTTCAAGATGAGACATTAGTGGTCCACAGACGGTCCTGAAACAGAACATCTCTTTCTAAATCTACTGGATGCTTTGTACACAGGTGTCTGTAAATATTTTTGCTGGAAAGAGGCCTCCAAGTGGGTCTGCCACATGCCCTGACCTCACACGTACTCTGACTCACTGTCTGACTGATGACATGCATGTTAGGTGCAACTTTGCTACCTTCCTTCATGGTGAGGTTCTCAAGAGTGATGGCTCTGATTGTGTTCAGTCTGCATTCTCAGCTCCACCCTGTGTGGCACAGAGCAGGAACACACATGACAACTAACTAAAATAGTTAATGGATGCATAATAACACAAGTATTTCATTTAGAAACATAATGCAAAATAAAAAGAAACAGCAGAAATTTTCAGAAAAAAATCTATCTTTGTGACAGAGATATTAAGTGCTTAAAAATTTGGTTTTTTTTATTTTTTTTCTTTTTTTATATCTAAGCATTTCTGCATTATTTGCTATCATATACTTTCTGCATTGAGTATTAAAAAATTGGGACAAAAATAAAAACAATAAAATTTGTCCCTAAGAGTTGAAGGCAAATGAAATAAATCCTTAATTTCTGAAGCATCTCATTTGAAATTTCATTGACTTTAGACTGGATTTTACTCCACCTAAGAACTGGGCCATGTAAACTTCCAGGGAGACTTCTCCACTGAAGAACAGTGGAACTTACCTATCCTTGACATAAGCTGTCTCTTCCCCTTGCTGCCCAACTTGATAGCCAGCTACTGGGTGTACTTGTCCTTCTACTGCACACGCAGTTTATGGCTTAACGTTCTGGAGTTTCAGTAGAAAATCTGCCTATGATCCTGAAAGGCCAACAGGTTCTGCTCTTCATTCTAGGCACAAATCACATACATGTGTTGATGCAGGTCAAAGGAAAGAAAAGCACATGTGATATGTTCCCTTCCTTCAGATCCATGTTCAGCTCCTCACCTGATGTCTACAGCCTTTGTTCTGTGATGTCGCCCACTTCCCAGAACACTTCTGAGGTACTTTCTATCCATACCTAAACCTCTTTCATAATGTGAACTCCCATCTCCAAGTACTGTGCACAGTGTTCATCCTGCCTAGAAAACTTCATGATAACACAGAATGATCACAATTCTTTCTCATTCTTCAACCTCTGATAAATTAGAATAGGGCAGGGACATGAAGCAAAGAGACCCACAAATACCCTGAGCCACTTCCACTACAGGCTTCAGAACCCAGTTTGAGTTGGAACACAGCCATGGTGCTCTGCTATCTTCACAGGTTAAAGGTTCTTTTTTAGGCTCTCCTTGTGCTCATCTCTCAAAATAGAAAAATTATAGTTAAGTGATTAAAAAATTATTTGTGGCACATCTAACTGTAATAAGGATATGACTACGGGGTCTGGATGATATAACAAATTCCATTTTCTTACTGGAATATAGTAGGTGCTAAATAACTGTATGTTGCACAAGTATCAATTTATGGTGCCCAGTGAATCAAGCCTGTCCAAGGACTTTTCCATTGGTCACATTTGTTTAACTTAGAGATTTATGTTTTGAGGATATATATTTTATATTCTTTCTGCCAAAAATGGCCCTTCATAAAAAAACGGGGGTAAAAAAGTTGGAGAAAAAGAAATGAATAGAGGACTAGGGAGACCACCGAGTGAGGTGTAATAAGAATGAATGGCTGTGGGCTTGTGAGGGAGGAGTGTCCTCTGGGGCCCAGACACTTACTGGCCTTAGCACATCCAGCTGGTCCAGACTCATTCTTCTTATCGACATACTCATAGCACTTCATCACTTTCATGAACTGAGGATGAGGAAAAGAGATGAAAGTTTTTTTGGGGGTGGGAACCCTGGCAGCCAGAATTATTTAACTCTATTGTCATCAAGCACTTCAGCATGCAAGAATTCCACTGTCAGCTGTGCTCTTGTGATGTGCTTCTTACTCATCATCTACACATCTGAGTCAGTTTACTGCTCAAGAATGAGCCTTCTCTGATCAACCTCTGATCTTGAAGTTGGAGTCCATGTTTAATCCACTCTGTGTACAGAGATACCATGGTATCCCCAAGCTTATCCTACTCTGTAGGAGGTGATTGCCTGATACTCCACAGAGGGCAATTGAGTAGCCCAGAGACAATGGAAGATGTCACTCCTTCTCACAAGCCAGGAGTATCTGCTGTTGACTACCTGTGGATCCTGTCCATCACAGGGGCCAAAAAGCAGGTTTAGCGAGATATCAGGTGCCTCATTCCACACCAAGCACAGCCTTGAGGATACCTGATGGTCCAATTCTCATGCCAGGGGGAAGAGTGATGGCCCATTGTGGGTGGGGTGGGGGTCCATGAACAGGACAGCTGTCGACCATGAAATGCTGGGTAGACTGGGCAAATAAATGATTCCAAACCATGTGAGAGTTGCCCAACTGGAGCTCAGTGAAAGAAACTCTTACTTCCACCTTCAGGGATAAGCATTTGAAATCAGTTCCAGAAATGTGAGTTCTTAACATGTGACTAATGTGAAGTTCTTGAGTCTTTTATCATCTGTGGTGTCTCAATCATCAACCCTGCAACCCTTCAGAAATGGGAGAGGCTTCCTTTTCCTATAGTGCCAGCCTCTGTGGCTAAAGTCCCATATGTTCCTTCATCTGGATCTACCCCCTGTATAAACTGCCTGTACATCAGTAAGCTTTACCTAGTCAGAGGGTCTTGTGCCCTTCTTACTTTAGCATAGCAGAAGAAAACTGAGGTTGAGATCATCTGTTAGATGAAGAATGGAAACATGTGTGGGTAAGACAGGATAGACTTTATAAAACTATCAGAGTTTCAGTGAGTTTGCACATGGCTTATTGAAGAAATCGTGAACTCGACTGCACTACTACTGATACTGTAATCTCAAACAAAGAATCTAATTTCTGTGTGCCTCTAAAACCTCAGTTCCCTCATCTACATATGGTGATGGTTACAGTACCCACCTCACAGGGGTATGAGTTTATACATGTAAAAGTCTTTAAAATTGTCTGAAACATTTGAAAATAAAGCAAGTTGTAGCTCCTATTGTTGCTGCTGTCTTAACTAATAAAATGAGGGTTAAATCAGCCAGTGTGTTGGAGAAATCAAGAAATAAAGGCAGCACTTCTTAGATTATTCTGAATTTCGTACTCTTCATTGAATTTTCATCCATGAGAAAAATTTTACTATTAACAAGATTTGGGAAACACATTCTGATGCCCACTGCATTCCACTCAAGGCCACCCAAGAAGCTTTAATAAAAAGGTGATGAGAAATCAGTGTTTAGGTTTGTAAATGCTTTCAAAATCATATCAGGAATACAGAATTCTGCATCAGAGAGTGACAAATATAAGTACAACCGAACCATCATTGGTAAATACTTTCTGAAGAGTCACTAAGGCTAGTCTTCTATTTGGTGCATCAGCTAATTTTCATTAAATGTTAATGAAATTGAACATTTTTCATCCTATGCTTAGAAAGTATTTACTACGTTTACTTAAGAAATAAATTGGCTTTTAATGACGGAAAATACTCAGCAAAGAAATAGAAGGAAACTACTTCAATATAAAGGTCACATACAAGAATTCCTCCAAGAACATCAGGTGTAGTGTGAGACTCTGAATGTATTTCCTCTAAGACAAAGAACAAGTCAAAGATGCCCACTCTAGGCACTTTCATTCATTATTGTGGAGGAGCAACTGTTCCATGACATGACCACTGTATGACCCTCGAGGTAGATCCAGCTGAATCAAGGCCAGAACAGAGATTGCTTCATGTACATCTCCAGAGACAGTCTCATCAAGCCTCACTCTATGCTGGTTTCTGAAATGGGCCACTGACCTTACCCAGCAAGGATATGAGATATTTCACTCATGTCTTTGGTGAGTCACACCTCATACACCAATTGTATAATTTCTTAGTATCTGCCACACGGTGTGTGTGGATGGTACCCGTCTTGTCCCCTCGATACGTAAGATCCACCTCATATGTAAGTTCACTTAATAATCTTTCAATGTAATAAAGAAGTTGTTAGCCTCTTTCTTTGGGCCCTTGGCACTAAGAAACTGGACACAGCGAGCACATGCTAAAAGCATTAGACAAAAATAGAAAATTAAATGGCAGTCAAATTGGAAAGTAAGAAGTAAAACTACGCCAGTTCTCAGATAACATAATCTTATGTGTAGGAAATGCTAAAATTTCCAACAAACAAACAAATATCCTATTAGAACTAATTAATGAATTCAGCAAACTTTTAGGGTACAAAATCAACACTCAGAAATCACTTGTACATCTATGCAGTAACAATGAACAATCTAAAAGGGAAATTAAGAAAATAATGCTGTGTATCACAGCACCAAAAAGAATGAAGTAACTAAAATTAACTGGATAGATTTGTACACTGAAAATAGCAAAATATTGATGAAAATAAGTTAAAGGAAACACAAGTAAGGCCATTCCATGTTCATGGATCAGTACACTTAATATTGTTAAGGTGCTTGTATGAGACTGTCCAAACTCTAGAGAACTTTCTCAAAAATGTATTTGTTTCAAACAGAGGATATACCAGAAAGTAAGAGTTTAATAGACTGAGGATAATGCTCCTCAGAGTGACAGTTTGCAGCCTTTTTTAAGCATTTAACATTAAGGTGTTAACTTAGATAAAATTACAGGAAGGTACGAAGAGGAGGTAGTAGAACGACATTCTCTCTTGAAGATGGTTTTGCTTCTGTGGTTCTGAAGAGGCATTTTAAGCCTGCGTTGATCCAGATGCACAGAATCAATGAACAGGGTTTTCTTATGGCAAAGATAAAGCTTTTACTAAAGGAGCTATGAGTTCCAGACATGCCTACTCACCATTACTTGCCCAGTTAGAAATGTATAGTCACATCCCCCTGTGAGGTTACTAACAATTGAACCCATTTTTAAGCCACCAATGTAAACCCTAGGAAAATCCCAAAGGCATTTTTTTTTTTGCAGAAATAGAATAAACTTCATATAAATTCCTAAGAACTCCCAAAAGTAAAAGCAATATTGAGAGAGAAATAGCTGAAGATCTCACACTTTCTAATTTCAAAACATACTATAAAGCTACAGTAATCAAAACAGCACAGTACTGGCATAAAGACACACTAATACACACATGGAAAAGAAAAAAAAACCTCTACAGCATCAAGTCCAATGATCTGCACCATGGATGCAAAGACTACACATGGGAAAAGGATAACATCTTCAACAAAATGTGCTTAGAAGAGAACATCTGCATGTGAAACAATAAAGAATACGTATCTTATACAATATACAAAAATCAACTCAAAATGGACCAAAAACCTAAATGTAAGACCAGAAACTATAAAACAGAGGGAAAAGCTTTGAGTAGGAAATGCTTTCTTGGATATGAGACCAAAAGCACAAAAATCAAAAGCACAAAAAGCACAAAAATCAAAAGCAAATGTACATTACATTAACTGACAAATTTCTCTGTAGCAAAGCAAACATCAAGAGTGCAAGGCAACCTACAGAATTTGAGAAAAAATTTTAAAACATATATTTGATAAGAGAGTGATATGCAGAATACATAAAGAACTTTGACACTTCAATGATAAAAAGACAAATTATCAGAGTAAAAACTCACTGCAGCATTATTCAAAACAGCCAAGATGTAAAAGCAACCTAATACCCATTGATGACTAAATGATGAAGAAAATGTGGTGTGTATATATACATACAATAAACTATTTTTTAGCCTTAACAGAGAAAGAAGTCCTGTCATATGTTACAACATGGAGGAACATTGAGGACCTTATGCTAAGTACAATAAACCAGTCACCAAAAGACAAGAACTGCAGGACTTCACTTATAGAAACTATTTAAGAAATGAAATTTATAGAAACAGAAAAGGATGGCATTTGAGAGGAGCTGGAAGAAAGAGAAAATAGAGAGTTGTTCAATGGTAAGAGTTTCAGGCATGCAAGATGACAAAGTTCTAGGGATCTAGTGTAACTCAAAAGGCATATAGTTAGAAATACTACACTACACATTTAAAATTAGAAGAGGAGAAATTTATGACATGTGTTTTTTATAAATGACATGCACACATAAACACACACATATATATACATATATGTACATAATTATGTGTATGTATCTATATCAATCTCTTTCTATATCTGTATTTCTATCTCTATCTCTATATCTCTCTACCTCTATCTCATCTATCTATATCTATCTATATCTATATCTACATCTATATCTATATCCTCTATATCTATATCTAATCTATAATCTATCGATATATCTATATCTATATCATCATCTATATCTATATCTATCATATCTATCTATATCTATATCATCTATATCTATATCATCGATATCTGTAATCTAATTTATATGTATATTTATCATCTATATATCATATATATCTATCTATATCTAATCATAGATCTATATCTACTTATATATTTATCTCTGTCTCTATCTCTATCTCTATTTCCATCTCCATCTCCATCTTTATCTATCCCTATTTCTATCTTTAGCTATCTATACCTATCTCTATCTCTATCTCTATCTCTATCTCTATCTCTATCTCTATCTCTATCTCTATCTCTATCTCTATCTATCTCTATCTCTATCTCTCTCTCTCTCTCTCTCTCTCTCTCTCTCTCTATCATCTATCATCTATCAATCTATCAATCTATCTATCATCTATCTATCTATCATCTATCTATCTATCTATCTATCTATCTATCTATCTATCATCTATCTATCATCTATCTATCTATACTGGGTTATAGTTTTTCACTGAGTCCAGATAAGAGGTGTACATGTACTGTAAGCCCTATTTTGATGTTGAAATTTGTGAACAACCACGTGCTATTTTCAGAGTTCTTAAACTTTTTTAAATAAGCCTGAGGAATTAGAAATATATAGATGAGGAAACCACAGTCGCGGTCCAAGTTGTTCTCTCCAGTTCAGGCAGGTTGAGTTTTTTCTAAACTCTCTTTAGAGCAGAAGAGGAAGTGAGCTTCTCATTCCTATTTTATGACTGCGCTCATTTTATATATGTGGTGCTATCTTCAGTCTGTGACATGTGGGAGGCATCAGGAGGACTCAACCGCTGTTGGAAAAGTCCTCCCAGAATCAACATAAAGGATCGTATTTATTTGGGGGTAAGAAGATCATGGGGTGTGATAAAATATACATAAATGAATTATGTATCTTCACATAATACCTTCATCATTTCTTTTCCTAGGACATTTAATGCAGTAACTGAACTAGTATGAGATTAATTTTAGCTTGTAGGTGGGTTACAGTTTAACTGAAGTTTCTTTAATTGCCCTTTAATTGACCATATTTAGTAAAACTAATCTTCCTTCAAAAATGATGAATTTTACACAAATACAAACAATGGAGAATGTTACTAGATACCCCACCACCATGCATCTCAACATCTACCACGACTTTGAATCTTTTTATTTCTATGTCAAAATTCAAAAACAAACAAAAAAGAACCTAACCAAGACACAGAGAAGTCATCTGCCAGATCTTCCTTCTTCTCTTCTGATAACTATTCTGAATTAGTTTTATTCACTCTCAAATTTTTTATACATTTACCACTTATTAATGTGTGTCAATATGTGTACATGTAACATATATAATTATTTTACACATTAAAACCATTGTATGAATAGCATTTTAGTGTATAACTTACTCTTTTGCATCTGGCTTGCTTGCTGAACAAGCAAACAGTCCTTGTAACCTGATGAGATGCAGCTCAGACTTCAACCAAGGTAAGTTTCAGGATGGTACCTCTAACTCCTCCTGGCCGCTCTCCTTGCTGCCTTCGAGTCCATTCTTCATCAGAATTTCAGTGTAATCCACCTAGGGTTTGATGGCCTGCCTGCAGTGACACAGAAAGGCTGTCAGGGGTTCTGAGGCCTGGAATGAAACAAAACCTTGTCCAGAAAGTAAACAGCTTGAAGGAGAAATAAAGCAACCCAAAGCCAGGACAACTCACTTTGATGGGCTGACAGGGCCTAGAAGAAGGCATTCTGAGCTCTGCATTGTTTGTGTCAGCTCTAGGCTGATCAAAGAGACCAAATTTCCTGGCAGATTATTCTCCACGTGGCAGGAAACTGCCTGAGAGAGAACCAAACATGTTTCCCAGGCTCATCTGTACCCAGCACTTCCTGCTACCTGTACTCTGCAGGGCATCATAGTTTCTTTTCACATTCCTGTAACAATTTTCTCCGAGTCTGCCATGTCTGTCCATCCTTCTTGGAGAAGTAGGTGGAAATGTATTTGATAGCATCTTTGACGTAGACAAAATAATAGATTCCATCAAAAACTTCATAATACAAGTCAAACTTTGAGCTGGGCCTTCTCCTCCACCTGTGTGCAGGGTGTTAACGAGACCTCTGGGTGATCTCTGCGAATCAATGATTTTCTCTCCCTCACAATCCTGTCCTGATACCTGGGCAAACACTGAGCATTTTCTGAGTTCTCTTCTGACACAAAGAAGGTGCTGTTATTCGTGTCCTGTTCTCGCCTCATGCCCCAGATAGGACCCAAAACACTATTCTGTGTGTATATAAAGAGTCTCTGGTCCTCTGGTCCTTGTCACCCAGCCCTTCATACCATCAGACTGCATAGAGGCTGGCTATGTCTCCCCGACACTCACCTTGGGCTTACACCCTGTCCTCCTGCGTTTCCCTCAGGGCTCTCATGTGGGGACCTGGTAGGCCTCATGCTGCCAGAACCACAAAGGCCCCCTGAGTCTCCCAGCACGGAGGCCATGGTGCCTGTGGAAGAACATTCTGAGAGAGGCTGATAGTGCAGAATACTACACAGAGCCAGGCTTGTCTTTTTCCGTTTGGGAAAGTGTCCAGAGAAAGAGATGTGGGAACCCTACAAGGATCTGTGCATGTGGGAGAAAGTCTGCGGATGGGAGGTCTCCACCAGCTGTGACAGACCAGCTGAATGATAGCTGGGATGTGTTTCATTAGCTCTCCTGTAGCTCTGCTCATCTCAGGAAAGGAGGCAAAGGCAGGTGAATGGACCTGACCCTGAGTGGTTGAGGGGAGCCCTGAGGTGAGGGGCCACAAAAGCCCAAAGGAAACTTGGAGGCACCAGCTTCATGTAATGGGACAGAATGACCATCAGCATGCTCTTGCAGAGACCAGAAATGCATTTTGTTCACAGAGGGTTGTGGGAATTCCACCTGCGGATCCTGGGAAAACCTAGCACAAAGGACATAAAGGAGACTTATTCTTCACAGGGCAAGGGACTCTCAGACTGAGACGAATCGCGTTCCATCAGGATGATGGTGTTTGTGGTCTTTCAGGGCTAGATTTGCGGTCTAGAGGAGGAAGCTATTGAGAATGCTCAGGTTGACAAGAGTTTGGGCCCTTCCAGGCTGAGAAAGGCTCTCATTAAGATGCTTTAGATTGCCAGACCCTGAGTTAAGCTGGGGCCTTTGACACAGAAGGGACTCAGATTCCCAGGATGGGGCTATTTAGGTATCTGATATTAGGGAATTCGGTCTTTCTGTGAGTGCCATATTTAGGGTTTCCCAAGATGAAGGTTTGGGGCGTGCCTCAGGCTGAGGAAAATCGTGGTTTTCACTGTGTTTGCTGGGGTCTAAACATGAAAGGATTTGGGGTTTGTCTGAATGAGATTTGAGGTCCCTCCAGGTTAGAGGATGTGGGCTTCCTCAGGGTGAAGGTATTTGGTGTCCCTCGAGGCTGATGGCATGTGGAGCCTTTCAGGGTGAGAGGCTCTGGCGCTGTTAAATGGAATTTGAAGACCTCGGACTCAGCGTTTACGGGGGTTTCTCACGGCAAAGCCCCTCAGGCTGCAGTTCTCCTGTCAGTCTCCTAGCGGATCTGGGAACCGCCCCACACTGCGTGGGGCAGACGTGGCGTCCAAACTCATGAGCGCTTGCTGGGCTCAGGATTCAGAAACCATGCACTCGCCAGTATACCCAGTTCCCCAACAACAGCCACTCCGTGCTGCGATGCCAGGGCCAACTGCAGGGGTGAAGACGCTAGGGGGAGGGGCGCGGGGCGGAGCCGGCCTGTGGGTCCCGGCAGTCCCCAGTCCGGGCTGAGCGAGTGGCCGGCGGGCGGGTACCCAAGTGTCCCGCGGAAAGCCCCGCCCCACCCGGCGGGATCAGCTGCTCCGGGTCCTGTGACTGTGCATCACGACGCCTTCCGCGACCTCACACGGCCTCACGGGTGTCCTGAATGGATCTCGAGCTCGGCTTGGTGAAGGACACGCGCAGCAGGGAGGTTCTGGCGCCCACAACCAACTGCAGCCCGGAGCTGCCAGCTCACGGCAGACGCTTAGGGTGGACGGTGCCCTCTGGCTGGATTCCCTGTTCAACCAGACTTCCGTTAGCCTCTCAAATTAGGTCGTCGTCCCAGGTTTGCCTGCCTTATGAAGTCCGCTTTCAGCAAGAACTTTCAAAGCGGCTGGTGTGTGGTGAACACCACATTCCTTTCTGGGGAAAACTGGGTCATTCCGTAAATTCGGTGCCACAGGGTGTAGACACAGAAAGAATTCATGTGTGTCCAAGGTACCAACACAAGGAGTAAATATGTGTTTAGAAAAACCTTTAGGAGAACTAAAAAGGTAAAAGGGTTATAGGGATATATAAGTCAGGTGGGTCTGAAGGCTTCCGAAGTTAAGAAGTCATAGTTAAAACAAACACAAATGAAAACCTAAAAATCATCCATCAACTGTATTGCCTAAAAATAAGACGTCCCACACAAAGACATGGGGTCGGGAGAGGTGGGGTCAAGTTAACACCTACAGGGTTTCTCAAGAGAAAATGGAGAGAGTGTTTTTGGCCTATACCTAGTTTTGGTCACAGGAATATAACTTGATTTTCACGTGTGGGAAAAAAGCGGCAAACTGCAGATGATTTATAATGACTGTGAAACTGAATGAGGAGAAAACTCATTAGAGTGGAGATGGGGGAGCCTGGTGAGGGTGCTATCCACGGTACCAACCGACACCAAAATTTCACACCCCACAGAAGACTCCTCTGTGGGAAAGAAAGGCCAATGATGGGCCCCAACATGAAAAACCGACACTGTGTTTCCTGCAAAGAACTGACACCCCGCAACCCAGCCAACAACAAACCTGAACTCACTCTGAACCACGCTGAACTCAATTCATTTCTCCAACGGACTTGCGTTCAGAACGATCCTTCCCAACGTCCTCCTTTCTCTCTCCAAAATGGTGTTCCTCTTCTTCGTCTGTGGGCCTTGCCAATGACTTTTGTGCTACCCTACTAGTTTCAAGTTGCAGTTGTTTGCTGTTCGTGATTAAAGCCACGTTTTGCTGGTAAAATAAGTGTTTTCTTTTTCTTTTACTGCAAAGAATATTTATTTTACATATCACTAACCATGACTTTTTATCGTTATTACTTAAATGCTGCCTCGTGTCATTATTGGTGACATGACCCACTTATGTCTTCTGAGTTTATATCATTCTCATGATTTATATTATCGTATATCGTATATCTCACAATTAGTATAGAACCTATCTTTAAAATAATTTATTTTTCTATCCATTTATCTCCCTATTACTCTTATGTATTTATATAAAATTTTCTACATACAAGTATGTATATATCTATTCCACTATGTATCTACGTATAACACATCTTTTCTAATTTATTAAAGTATAGAATGTTTTTATATTTTTTTAATTGTCTATCTTAATATAGCTATTTTTGTATTTCTACACATCTATTTTTATCTTCCTTTTTATCATCTACATATCTATTTATTGATCTTTCTATCTATTATCTATCTTTCCATCTATGTTCCTATCTGTTTATGTATGTATATATGTATGGATGTATGTATTTTTTATCAGTCTACCATTTTTATCTAAGAGATATTAATTTTATTCTCTACTTATTTTAACAAAAACTAATTTTCAATACACATTGCAATAAATATATATTTCTATATAGCTTTTTATTAACTATGTCTTTTGTATGTCTTTCTAACTTTCTATCAATCTATGTACACATCTATTTTTTCAATTTCTTATCCATTTATTTTTGTATGTATTAATCCTCCAAGTATCTGTTTATTTATCTCTAAAGTTATACTTCTACATCTTTCTCTAACATTATTTATCATTTCTAATTATCTATTTTTCATTGATCTCTCTATCCAACTATATAACTATAAATGTATCTATTTATGTATTTATACATCTATCTTTTTAAAAAATCTTCTTCTAAATTTAAATCTATAACCATGACCATTATTCATCTTACCTGATGATCATTATACCTATCTGCTCAATGTTTAAATTTTCTTTGTATATTGTATGTCTGCCTACCTATCAAGGTATCTATGTATTTATCTATTGATAACTATTAACTTAATCTATCTATATAAAAATAAATCAGTCTCTCTACAGATGTATGTAGTGTCCTCAGTATATCTATATTTCTGTTTATTTTTTATCTATCTATATTTTACCTATCAATTTATTTATCATTTATCTCACTTTCATCTATCTATTTATACCTATACAGTTCATCTGTCTATGAATCTATATATCTATTATGTATTTAACTATGATCAAACATTCCATTTTCAATTTATTTTACACTCAGCACTTAGTTTAATATGTCTATTGCCTAATGATAGATACATCTTAATTTTTTCTCATATAATTTTGTATCACTCAATATTTTTATATATTATGTATATATTTATTTGTCTGTCTGTCTGTGTGACTTCTGTTTGTACCTTTGATTTATGTTAATGTGTACATCTGTCTTAATGTTGTCCATTCACCCTCCATTTATTTTTCTATGTATCTATATTTATACATTTATATATTTATTTATGTATTTATGTATCTATTGATCTATATTAATCTATTTAAATTGATTTATTGCTGTCTATATCTATCTATAACTTTTAATATATCTCTTTTACAGGGTATATTTCTATTGCACAATCGTGTTTCATTTACCGCTATTGACTATTTATGTAAAAAATGATAGCTTTTTTAAAGTATATGTCTAATTCTGTAACTACATATTTATCTATCAGTTTTTTATCTATCTATCTATCATCTATCTATCTATCATCTACCTATCTATCATCTATCTATCTATCATCTATCTATCTATCTATCATTTATCATTTAATCTATCGTCTATCATCTATTTATCTATCATCCATCATCTATCATCTTCTATCAATTTTGCATTTATGTGTCTAGATATACGTCTATCTTTGTATCCATCTCTCATTCTAGCTATTTATCTAATTTTCTATATTTCATCTTACTCTTCTAATAAATTAATCATTCTCCTAACTATATAAGTATTTATTTATCTATTTATTTTGCCTACTATGTATCTATTTATAGGAGATATTTAAAAAAAATTTTTAATGATTCATATGTCTATATTTAGATGGTTTGTTATTTTATAATGGTCTGCATAAATCTTTTTCTATGTGTCTATCATTCTACTTATCATCTATCTATCTTGATCTGACACTCTGTAACAGTATTTATCTATGTATTTATCTATCTCTCTCCTTAACATCTTTTTATCCTAGTATGTCTCTATCTATAACCAATCAATTTTTCTGTTGACTTAACTATAAATATTTATATCTATATAAAGTTTGATTTTCTGTTTGACTTTTTGTTGGTCTATTTATCTCTCTATGTTTACTTACATTTCAGTGTATATCTAATTATTAAGGTATTTTTTATAACACATTGTTTTTTTTATTTACCTAAATCTGATATATCTATCTACAATTGTTATGTTTTGTCTATTATAATCTAATTGTCTTTCTACATAATTATATCCCAAAATGTATTTATCTATCTTAAATCTATCATGGACATATTGTCTCAATATCTATATATTTATTAAAAACATCTATCTAATGATTATTATTTAAATTTTTTATTGATCTCACAATAATTTCTGTTTCATATTTGAACTTTCCTCAAATTGTTAAAATAGATTTTATCTATCTATGTATCTATCTATCATCTATTTTTCTATGTATATACTCTCAATCAGTATTTAGCTAATCTGTATATCCTACAAACAATCAATATATTTTTTTGCATATCTACCTGTCATCTATTTATATCTTTCTCTCTCTTTCTCTCTCCCTATCCATATTTTTATCTATTTGCGTATATATCATTATCTCTCTATGTATATCTATTTATTGTCTATCTAGTAATCTGTCTAAGATTCTATCATTCCAACCATCAATTTATTCATCTATCTTTTTTTATCTCTCCATCATCTATCTATATATCATCTATCAATCATCTAACATTGATTAATCATCTATTAATGATTCTATTTATCTATTCTTCTATCATAATCTAACTTCTGACATTTTTTCATTTTTTTTCTAGCAATTTATCTATCTCTATTTATTAATATCCATCTATTCATATATCTATTTTTAAACAATAGGTTATCTTTTAATTTGTGATAAATCAAGTAAAATATTTATTTATATATCAAAATACCTATACATTGTCAATGTATTTATATATCTATCAATTTATGTATGTATTAATTTATCTTATATTTATTTATTTATACTTTTTTGTCCAAAGATCAATGTATTCATTCACTCATCTATCATGTATGTATCTCTCTAGATTCTGTATATATCTTAATTAAGTTCCTTCTTATAATATCATATTATCATTACATATTTTACCATCACAGATGGTGTTTTTTCTAGGTATCATGCTATTTATATGTATTCTTTCTAGCTATCATCTATCTTGCTATCTGTCTATATATCTATCTTTCTATCTATCATCTATCTTTCTATCATCATCATTTATCTATTCATCCATCTATCTACCTATCATCTATGTATTATCAAGTATCTTGTATCTCTGTATTTATCTATATATATCTAATATCTATAGGTATCTCTATATAGATCTAATATCTATAGGTATCTATACACCTATCTATGTGTCTATCTCTGTATGTATCATGTATTCATCAGTTTTTTCTAGTCAATTATCAATATATCTATCTCTATCAATCACTTTTTTGTCTAGCTAATTATCAGCTTTCTATTTATGTATTTATATAATTTTTCTTTTTGTCTGTCTGTCTATCTATCTATCCATCTATCTATCTATCATCATCTATCTATCTATCATCATTTATCTATCTATCATCTATAATGTTTCATCTCTCTAACACCTGTGTATCTAACTTTTTATTTATTTATAACCATGACTATTTTTAAATTATCTAGTGATAGAAAATTTTATTTATATATCTTTTAAATTTCTTTTTGTGTTGTTATATCTCTTTATCTATTTACCAATATCTATTTTTATCATTATATCTCTCTTTTTATTTATCTATAATTTTATTGTCTACCTACATGTCTGTATATCTATTTTTCTATATATCATCTATCATTTTTTATGTTCTATCTATTAGCTTCTTTGTATTTATCTTTCTGAAAACGTAATTGCTATGTGTTTAACTATCATTAATTTGACTATTTTTATGATGTTTTTAAAGAACAACTAGGCTTTTTTACATTTGTATGTCTTTCTGCCTATCAATAGATATCTCTCATTTGACGCATCATGATATATGCATCTTGATTTATAGCTATATGTCTGTCTTTTTGTTGATCTGACATACTGTGTATCCTTATGTAAGTCTTACCATTCATCTATTCTTTGTACCTCTTTGTAAGCAGAAAGTGGTAAATCAAAGACAGAGAGGTCATCCAATGAGTAAATATAAAAATGGTAGTTTAATAGATAGTTAATTAAATAAGACATACATAGTTAGAGACTTAATAGCTAGATAAGTAGATCAATAAAGAGATAAAGAAATACATAAATATTTAGATACATAGATATATAGAGAAATAGATAAAAAGAAAGTTAAATGATAGATAGATAGATAGAAGATAGAGGAAATATATAGTTAAGTAAAAAGATAGCTTATAGATAGATAAATAAAAGATAGATTGATAGATATTTAGATACATAAACAATAAGACAGATATTGATTTAATAAAACAAATATTTACATGATTTATTTATGAGGTATCTTAAAATATACTGTTTAAGAGAGCTACAATGTGGAATCAAGAGATGGATCTTTATAAAGAGATTAATTAACATAAATAGACAAAATAGATAGGTACTTAGAAAAATAGATAGATAAATAGTTTAGTAGATAATGAATAAATGAATGGGCAGATATATAGATAGAAATAGAAATTAATAAATAATTAGAGGCATATTGATAAACAGATAGATAATTGATAGCTATATAGACAAATAAATAAATATACATCTAGAACACAAAAAATAAAAAGATACAGATAAGAGAACAATCAGTTATTTATAAATATGGAACAATAATATTATATATTAAAAGAAATATTAATAAAGATAGATAAAATTTAGATAGAGAAATTAGTAAATAAATATTACCAATATTGATATATTAATATGTAGTTAGGAATTCAGATAGAGAATTTTACACAGATATTTATTAAATAACTACAACATACTTTACAAGATTTATCAATCATTAGGTAAGTTAAACTACTGAATTATGAAGATACATTTTAAAATCAATATATTGTTATAGATATATAAATTGATATAGAGAGATTAATAATTAGATAGATAGAAATATAAATAGATAAGTAGATAGGTAGGTAGATAGAAATGTAAATAGATGATAGATAGATAGATAGATAGATTAGATAAATATGTAATTAAAGAAAAAGATAGATGACAGGTAGGAAAATACATTGTTGAAGGATAAACACATGGAAGAATGTATGCATGGAAGAATGCATGGATGGAGAAATCAATAAATAGGCTGAGAGATAGATAACTATGAGGTAAATTGATACATATTAAGAATGCTATATATTTTGATGCACATAAAATTATACAGATACATAAAATAAAACTAACATTTTTCATGTATTTTATCAATCATGTAAGTTACAAAATATTGTATTATTTAGAAATAAATTTTTGAATAGATACACAGATTGTTGTAGAGAGTTAAATTGAAGTAGATAAATAAACAGGTAGATGATATATAGTGCAATCAATAGATAGATAAATGGCTAAAAAATGTACAAATAGTTAATAAATTATTAGATATATAGATAAAGTGATAGGTAGGTAGATAAATAAATTAATGATAAATAATATATTTATAGATAGATAGATGAGAGATAGAAAGAAGATATATGAACTGCTATAGATAGATAAATAATTAGATACATTGTAGATAGATTAGTAACTAGCTATATAGATCAAAATAAAAATAGAGAGACAAAAAAGTTGATAAAAATACATATAAACAGATACAAAATAGATACCCAGATTGATAAATGATAGATAAATGATAGAAAGATAGATAGAAAAATAGAGAGAAAGTGAGATAAAAGCATATACTCAAATACATAAATACTTAGAGAAATAGAAATATAGAAAAAAACCAGATACAATCAGATTTTTAGAAAAATACAATAATAATTTGATATATAAAGAGACAGATAAATAAAGATAGATAGAAAAGATAAATTAGTAAATAAATATAGGAATAGGTAGATCATGGCTGAATAAACAGATGATTGGATGGATAAATGGACAGAATGATAAATTTATAGCTTATGTAGATAGATGATAGAGAAGAAAAGATAGTTTAGAAACAGAAGGAAAGATAGAGTATTAAACAGTTGTATATTTAGATACATAGTCAAAAGACATATATTTATTAATAAAATTGATATTTTTAAATTGTATATAAATTATTATATTAGTTAAAATATTGTTTATACAGTTACATTATGAAAATGACAGATAGATCATAATAGATAATTCCATAGAATAATAAATAGGTGATAGAAAAATTGACAGATTAATAGTTATATATAGATAGATGAATAGTTGTTAAATACATAAAGAGAAAGATAGATGATAGATAGATAAATAGAAGATAAAGAAATAGAAAGATAGATAGACAGACACACACATACATACATAAATACTTGCAAGCATACATACATACCTAGGTGGATAGATAAATAATAGATAGATAGATGATAGATGATAGATAGATAGATTGATTGATTGATAGGTGGAAGAATGGATGGATACATAGATGGTTAGAGGTATGAACTACAAATGGATGGGTAATGAATGGATAGATAAATGCATGAATAGATACATGACAGATATATAGAAAGAAAAAATAGTTAAATAGATGATAGAAAGAGAACATTCAATAGATAAATAGATGATAAAAAGAAAGATCAAAAACTATTCATATACATAGGAAGATCGATATATTGATAGATAAAAAGATAGACAGACACATATATACATAAACCTATATAGATTGATAGAATAATAGATAGATATTTGATAGACAATTAGTAAAATAGAAACAACATATTCGGTAAGCGTAAAATATTGTTTTAGAGAGATCAATTTTTGAATTGATAGAGAGTTATAGATACATAAATTAATATAGATAATGAGAAATAGATAAATCATGGAATAATAGAAAGATAAATTGAAAGATACAACTCAAATAAATAGTAAGTTACATAACAAATTTGGATATATGATGGTGAAGGTAGAATGGATGGACATAGTGCTTAAAAAATGGAATAGAAGATAAAGATAGATTGTTTGATAGATCCATATGAGATAAATTGACCGATAAATTAATAATTATATCTTTAGATAAATAGACAGACAGGTATTTATTAATTAAAACTATCATTTACATTATTTATTTAGGTAGTTTTATTTTATTTTTTGAGGGATATATTGTTCAGTCAATAGATACTTAAAAATAAATACATTGATATGGATAGATAAATATATAGATAGATACGTTAGCTAGAAAGCTAAATAGGTAATGGTTCTAAAGATAAATGAATACATTTTAGATAAGTAAAGAGATGGATACATAAATAAATAGATATTTAGATATATATTTAGATAAATAAACTTCTAGATCATAGAGAAATAGATGGATAGATAGATGTATAGATAAGTAGATAGATGATAAGAAAAATATAATATAAAAATCTGCTAAATTATATATAGTAGAGAAAAAACAGTGATTTAGAAATATGTTATAAAAATTTCATATATTAATAAAAGATTAATAAACATACAAATAGACATTAGGTAGATGGATTGATAGAGATAGAAGAATAAATAGAATTAGAAATAAATAAATATAGAAATAGAGATAAGCACACAGAGAAATAAATAAATAGAAAGATACAATGAGAATAAATGATCAGTGATTTAGAAATGTATAAAATTTCTATATGAAAAGATTAATAAATATACATAATAAAGTCAGATGAACAGATGAATATGTAGATAGATTAATAGATAAATAGCAGGTCATTTGATAAGTTAAAAAATACTTACATATTTAGATACATATACAATTGGACAAGTGTTTAGTAAATGAAATAACATTTTACATGATTCATTAATCAGTAGGCAAGTTAAGATATTGTTTTAGAGTGATACATTGATGAGTTGATAGAAAGAATTATTGATATGGTCAATTGATATAAATACATAATGAAATAGATATTATATAAATGAATAGTGAGCTACCTAGCGAGCTTCTTAGTTTGTTATAGACCCCCTTATGTACTAATTTCTTTTATTTCCCTTGCCTTTGAGATCAAGTTAATAAAACTCTCTTTAAATACAAAAATCCATGAGTTGAGTACCTCTGTTTTTTTCTATGCAATTTATTATTTTGGGTATTATATTCAGGTTCTTCATCTATTTTGTTTAATTTTGGTGTCCGATGATTGACAACAGTCTATTTTTATTCTGTTGCGGTGGCTTTCCAGTTTTCCCAGCACCATTTACTGAAGACGCTTTCAGTTCTGCACTGCATGTTTTTGGCTTTTATGTTAAAAATTCTTTGCCCATATAAACATGGGTTTACATCTGGACTCTCAATTCTGTTTTACTGGTTTGTGTGTCTGCCAATTTCATGCCATTTTGATTACTGTCACTTGGTAACATAATTTGAAATCTGGAAAAGTGATGCATCCAGCCTTGTTTTTTTTTTCTCAGAATGATGTTGGTAATTTAGAGTCTTTTATGCTTTCCTACAAATTTGATGGGTTTTGTTCTATTTTTTTTAAATGTTGATGTGATTTTGATGGGGATTGCATCAAATCTGTAGAATGCCTTAGATAATAAGATCATTCAACAATAGAACTCATTTTGTAGCAAATACATTCATATGTTGAGATATCCATTGCTATAAATGTTGATATATAGACTGAGACGACTAAGAGTGGATGGTTCTTTTCCACTTCAGTGGGGAGCTTAGAGGACATATGCTGAAAATGGCAGTGACAAAAGTGGGAAGGATCTTGAATTCCTAATTAACTGCATGGGGCAGTGCCAGACATCTTCCTTCCCTCTTTTTCGCTCCTCCAACTCTATTTCAGTTCCTCTACCAAGCCTGGTTCTCAGCTTTCTCTGGGATTTATCAGTCTCCTTTCCTTAAATTGTATTTTTGCTCTAGTTAGTCATAGATTTCACCATGTCCTGTGCTCTCCTTTACAGCTCCCTCTCGGGGACATAGCTTTTCTCTTCTGTCTACTGTTGTCTTTTACGTCTTTATATTTGGATTTTTATGTCAAGTTTCTGTTTTTTGATGTTACATCATAGATATTCATCTAAACTACAAACTGAAAAATTGTAAGGTACCAACATAATGAAATTGTAATGTGCCAACAGAGACATTGTTGTCAGATGCATCAATATTTGGTTTAAAAATAGTACCTCTGCATCTGTTCATTCATTTCTGAATTTACAAAATATGGAAAAGTTAGTTTGTATATTTCATTGGTCTACATGACTTGATATAGCTCCCTGTACAACATTTATAGAATTACAAAGAAAATTTACAAAGAAATTTTTAACCTTTTGACTTCTATAGCACTTCTCAACAACTTTGCCACTACAGGTAGAAGTTTACTGGTTTAGCTTGACGGTCAAGTCAATCTTTGTCTTCAGGAGGACTTCATCTCTGTTTTTTCCTTCTCCTTTTCAATGTCTTACATTTCTATTTAGAATCATTATGCACTTGTCATTGGATTTAGGGCCCACCTGGGTATTCTGGGATGATTTCTTCTCAAGATTATTAATTATATCTTAAAGACTTTTTTCCACGTAAATTAGGTCACATTCACAGGTTCTGGAAGTGTGCATGTTTATCTTTCTTGGTGGCAGGTGGGGAGAACTGTCCTTCAAGCAACAACACGAATCAAATAAATATTTGTTTAATAAATAACTCCTTATTATTTCTTTTTAACATTCCTTCCTGTTCCTGCCTTCACCAGAATATAGTAGAGAAAGTAGAGAAAGAATGCAGTAAAATGAGTGAATAAAGAGATCCGTGTCTTTCCCTTTGTTATTCCATATAATTATAGACCACAGGTGAACTGAGGGAAAGTCAGGCCTTTGCATTGAATGCATTTCTTATATTAGATTAGGACAAACATTTTTACAACCTAGAAAGCAGATTATATCTTTATATTTCAAAGTATGTGGAAAATCTGTGGGATTTGCTCAAGCCTCAAGCTCTAGCCCTGGAAGAGCCAAAAAGTCAGGAGAAAAGAATCTATAAAGTTAGTTTCAAGGCAATGGTAAGAAAAACATAAAAATAAAAAGTTTGTTCTTACTAAAAGGTTTGTTCTTACATGCAATCTGCAGAGCCCAGCTACTCAGTAAATTAGATTTATAGTTGACTCACATTGTTCTTGTGACAAAAAGAATATTATAGCAATAGCTTTGAAAGTAAAGTCCCTTGGGTTATATCCGGAAGAACCTGCAGTATCTGAACAGGTTTTAAAACTGAATTGCTCCTTCTTTCTTAATAATTACAGCTTGACTTCACACTTTACTTCTCTTGCTTCCTCTCTGCAGCCTGGATGCTGAACTATGGGACTCAGATCATAGGATCTCCTACATGCAGTGGAGGAGAGGTGGCCCCAGATGCCGACCGCGCTGCAAATGTGCACTTTCCCTAGGATGTATGCACTGGGTCCCACTGCGGCCTAAAGTCTGCAGGGTGGGTTCCTTGAGCCTTCGTTGTCCTGCCCCCAGACCGGAAGTTCTACCTGGGCACGAGGGTGTCAGATGACTCTCAGGATTCTGAGCGATTAGTGAGAATGCCCATCCCTGCTCGCGGTCATTCTCAGTGCGCCCTTGGCCAGGTGGGTCTGGATGTGCTCACGCATCCTCTCCCACAGCTGATGTCTTCCAGATGGGCAGATCCCTTCTGCTGCCGCTGCCTTGTGTTGGGTGCCAGGCTATCACCCTGGCGCAGTTGGCAGCAGATGTACCTGTGTTGGCTGGAGATTACTGTTTAAAAATTACTGCTTGGCTAGCATCAAAGGAACATAAGACATTAATGATAAAAACATAACATTTTAACAATAAACATTCCTCTTTTGTACTTAGCTTGCACACCTGACCAGTGGGTCAGTTAGTGAATAGAAGAAAAATAGATTTTTGTGTTCAAAGAGAATGAAGAATGGGATTTGAGGCTTAAAACCATGTATTTCTACATTTTGGGGCTGCTTAATTTGGGGTCTGCATACCTCTGGTAGACTCCGCTGGATGAATGAAGAGTGTGAGTCCTATAACTCACTGAGTTCTGGTGCTCCATATGTCTTTTCGAGAGCTGGTGGCCAACACATTTGAAGGCCACAGTGAGATCTTTGGGAGTGGCCGTGAGATCTAAGACCTGACTGGCCTCCAAAGTGATTGCTCTCCCTGTTACAGATTCAAAGGAGTGGCCAACCCAAGATGTTCCAGGGCCCTTGAATGCTGTGACAGGGTTAATGCAATTGCCAAGGATGCAACTTTAGGACACGCTCTTTGTTCCTGGTCCCTACAGGAATCTGGAATCTTCGAGGCCTCAGCATCTGAATAAAAGATACCTTCCTTGTTCTGTTGATCGGTCATTAGGGGTCCATGGAGGGACTGGACACAGTCATATCTCCTGGACCATGGCCAGGCCATGGGAGGCCACCTTTTGTCCCTGTTTTTGTTTTCTGTTTAATGTCTCTGCTCTTGTCTAGGTTGTAGGTGGCAGACTTTACTGGGTCCACCTATACCCCAGTAATTGCTCTTGTCTGAGTCTGATTTGTTCTTGTCTGCATGTCTGCCTGTTTTGTAAATTTTCTGCTCAAGCAATGGTGGGGGGAAGCTCGAGTTCACAGAAGACACCCTTGGGTTTTGTAGAGGGAGCTGACTATGGCATAATGTTTTCTCTTGGCAGATTAAGAACATTGTGTTACGTGAAGTGGCTGTCTTTTGGTGTAAACAGGCCTCTGGAGGGCTACTTTGACAGGGTTTGGTAAGGAATATTTGGAAGATTGTCATGGGAGACCTACGACATCCCGATCAGTTTCCCTACATTGATCAATGGTTAAAACTTGTTTAGAAACCCCCTTCTTGGCTCTGCCAGTATGCCCTCTCTCTAGGGGCATGAGTTTTAGTTGTGGGTACCCTGAAACATGCAGCAGCTGAATCTCCAAGACA
This sequence comes from Cynopterus sphinx, assembly GCA_030015415.1. NCBI lineage: Eukaryota > Metazoa > Chordata > Mammalia > Chiroptera > Pteropodidae > Cynopterus > Cynopterus sphinx. The sequence goes on along the minus strand of CM057395.1, from coordinate 16,504,864 downwards.
GCCCAGTCCCTCAGACCTCCAATATCAAACGGAGGACAGTGACCTTCCCTCATCCTATAATTCAGGACAACAGAAGCCAATAGCACTGCCTCATCTCCTCAGATCCAAGAGGGTAACCCCTATGGGCCTCCTACTCCCGCTCCAGGCAGGGCACAAGCTCATACCACCACCTTGGCCATTCTCCCAGCTGAGCACCACCCAGGGCATCACACCAACAGGTCCTTTATACTTTATGTGCCTTTCTCAACTAGTGACCTGTACAGCTGGAAGAAACAGAATCCTCCTTTTTTTTGAGAAACCCTAACATTAATGGGACTCTTAGAAAGTGTCTTTCAGTCTCCCTGCCCCACCTGGGGTGATTGGCAAACAGCTTTAATTACCCCTTGACCTCAGAAAAATGCAGAAGAATGTGGACACATTCAGACTGAAACACAAAGGCTGCGGGAGGTGAAAAGTTGAAGAAGCACGGGAACAGATTGAGGTGGAATCTTCCTCCACCCACCCAGACTTGGGATACAATTCTGAGGCAGGAAAAAGGGCATTAGATCGGTACCACCAGATTCTAATTGGGGGAATTAGGGTGGCTGCTCATCAGCCAGCCTACCTATCTAAGGTAACTGAAGTTATACAGGGAGAAACCTCAGGAGCATTTCTTGAATGAAGCATACCTTGTATAAAACCCCATTGATCCTGAGGCCCCTGAGAACCAGCAGAAAATTAATATAGCCTTCGCTCCTCAGGCAGCCCCTGATCTTCTGCATAAATTACAAAACTTAGAAGGTTTTGCAGGGATAAACCTGTCCCAAATTGTTGAGATAGCCCAGAAGGTGTTCAACAAGAGGGAGGCACTGGATGCCCCCAAACATATGGGTAAAACCCAAATATACTGTCATCAACCCCGCCAATCTGTTGCCAGACCTAAACCTCGAGACCCCTGTTCATGACTGCACAGATTTCACTGTTGCTGTATGTTCCTCGCAGACAGACCTCAAAGCTTCCCCTCTGTCTGAAGTCAATGAAGTATTTTTCATGGATGGGAGCAACTTTATGCAAGGAGGAAGAAGGTATGCTGGGGCAGGGGACATAACTCTAACTGGCACCATCTGGTCACAAGATCTTCCCCATAGGAATTCTGCTCAAAAGGCAGAACTCATTGCCCTCACTGAGGCACTGAGATGGGGAAAAGATAAGGGAGTCATAGTATACACTGACAGCCGATATGCCTTTGCCACTGCACATGAACACGGAGCCATCTTCAAGGAAAGAGGGCCTCTGACTTCAGCTGGGAAAGACATTAAGAACAAGGAGGAGATCTTGGCCTTACTTGGAGCCATATAGATGTCTAAGGCTCTTGCTATTATTTTTTGTAAAGGGCATCAAAAAAGGAATAGTCCTGAGGCGGAGGGAAACCTACCAGCCAATGCAGATCCAAAAAAAACGGTCACAAGGCCAGTGGGGCCCCCACCACATCTACTACTGACTGTTATCCCTTACCCAGAACTGCCCCCATCTCCGACCTATATGGCAGAAGAGAACAAATATTTTCAGCAGGAGTGGTGGATGAGCCCAGATGGAAAAATTGGGCTCTCACGGGCCTCCTCCACCAGCTACACCAGACCACACACCTAGAGCGAACTAAAATGCTCCAGAGGGGAGAAGAACCTCAGAGAACATTGCCTCATGATGCCCAGCTTGTGCCCAGTTAAACCAAAGAAGGGGAAGATAGAAGATCCTAGGCATTGGGAAAGGAAAATTTATCCGGAGGACCACTGTGAAGCTGATTTCACTGAGAGAGTCCTGACTGTGGAAGACTACAAATATTTACTTGTTTTTATAGACACCTTTTTAGGATGAATAAAAACCTTCCCCACCAGGAAAGAGAACTGCCTTAATAGTTACTAAGAAACTGCTACAAGAAATCCTCCCTTGATTTAGTCTCCCTGGAACTTTAGGGTGGATGATGGGCCAGACTTTGTAGCAAATGTATCACAGCAGTTGGGGAGCAACCTAAATTTACAGTGGAAACTCCAGTGCTCCTACTGGCCCTGAAAGGCTGGGCCACGTAGAACAAATAAATCAGACCCTTGAAGAGACATCTGTCAAGTTAGGATTAGAAACTGGTGGGACTGAGGACTAGAACATGTATTTTTTCATCAGTTTCAGGTAGATAAGGAATAGAATTAATTCTTTTAGACTTTTAGTATTATAGAACAGAGGCTATGGGCAAATTTCACATAAATAATAAAAGATTTGATTTCTGCTAAGGACGGTGAAGAATGTGTTGGCTGGAGAATTACTGTGTAAAAGTTAACTACCTGCGGAAATTACTGCTTGGCTACCATCATAGTAACATAGGCTATTAGCTATAGGAATGTAACATTCTAACAAAAAACATTTTTCTTCTGTACCCCTGCTTGCACACCTGACCAGTGGGGTTGACAGTAGTGAATAGAAGAAAAACAGACCTTTGTGTTCAGACAGAATGAAGAATGGGATTTGGGGCTTAAAAACCCTGTACCTCTACATTTCTGGGCTGTTTAATTTGGGGTCTGTGTACCCCTGACAGACACAGCTGGCTGAATAAAGAGTGTGAGTCCTATAACTCACTGAGTTCTGGTGCTCCATGTGTCTTTCAGGGGCTGGCGGCCACAACGTACCTATCTGTCCACCAAACCGAGCGGAACCTGATCCAGCTCACAGCTGGTTGCTTCCACTCGCCATATCTTTGCTAGACACCTGCATAACGGGAGGGCCCTACCCTAGTACTGAGTGGCTGTTCGTAAACTACAATGCTCCTACCAACATTTGGCACCAGTTCTCTCCACAGAGGAAGGGGCTCCTGTGTGGCCGGAGAGACGTCTCTGTGTTACAGCTAGAAATGTAAAATTTCTCTTTAGATCAAAAGCTCTAAACAGATCTAGGTTACTACTGGTTCATTAGCACCATTTGCAAAGTTTTCTTTGCTCCCTGGGATTTAGGCCAAATGTGTGTACCTTGCCCACACTGTAGTATTCGTTAATATTTACAGACTTTGTTGTGCGGTTGGTTAACCTGTGTCAGGACCTGCTCTTGCTATGACTGCATAAACTTTTTGATATTCATTCATAAGCTGAGTGTAGAGGTGTGTTTCCTAGCATTATGTTAGCCTGTGCCCTAAAACTGTCGTCCAGTGTGGTAGCCACTAGCTACATAAGGCTACTGAGCTCTTCAGATGTGTCTGGTCTGAATTGAGTTCTGCACTAAGTGTAAAATGGCAAATTTTGGAGAATCAGTGTGTGTGTGTGTGTGTGTGTGTGTGTGTGTGTGTATGTATGAATGAATATAACAGTAATTATAGTGAAAACATGTTGAAATGGCTATATTTTGGATACACTGGGTTGAATAAGCTGTGTTATTAATTCCTCCTGTTTGATTTTTTAAGAGGGTTACTAGACAATTTGAATGCTACCTGTGGTCTGAATGATATATTTTTTGGGCAGTGTTGTTCCAGAAAGGGATCTGCAAACAATGGCCTGCAGCTGAATCCAACTTGCTTGTGTTTGAGCAAAAAGATTTATTGGAGCAAAGCCACAGCCATTCATTAATGTATTGTCTATGGCTGCTTTTTTGCTATAAGAGCACCAGAGCTTGGTAGCCTTACAGAGATTCAATGACCTGCAAAGCGTAAGGTATGTACTATTTGGCCTTTTACAGAGAGTTTTCCAGCCGCTTCATCTAGAGCAATGTATGATATCAATACAGTGAGTAGGCAAGAGAATGACAATGTTAATTAAGCCGCAATCAGAGACTGCAGAAGGCTGATCAGCCTTGCAGCAATGCCAGGACAACTATCCTTCCCCTTCCTCACTGTATGTTTATATCAAAGAAAATGGGAACTAAAGAATGACACATGAACTGAATTTCCAGAACACTCAGGTCCCTCTCAAAGCCTTTCCTGTCTCACATTGTCTGTGGAGTGTTACCCCTTTTCTAATAAACTTTCCTTTTTGCTCTACTTTGGTATGTGTGTCAGATTCTTTCTACATTCTCTGCCAAAGGACCTTCTTCTTCTGTAGGTGTAGGGCTTGGTCTCCCCTTCACTTGGAGAAATTTACCCTGTTGTGCATCAGTCCCTTCTTTGGTGTGTGTGTGTGTGTGTTTTTCTGCCAATAATGTACTGTTTTGATTGTTACATGGTAGTATAATTTGAAGTCAGGCAGTGTGAACCCTGTGGCCTTCCTCCTTCCCCCTCTTCACCAAGATTGCTTTAGCTATTTAACAGTCAGTTAGTTTTTGATTCTTTAAAGAATGATGTTAGGATTTTGATAGGGATTGCATTAAATCTGTATCTTGCCGACTAACAGTAGATGTTCTATAATTACTGTGAAACTGAATGAGGAGAAAACTCATTCGAGTGAAGACCAGGGCCTGGTAAATGTGCTCTCACACGGTACCACCCGACATCAATTACAGACCCGACAGAAGTCTTGTGCACGAGAAAAAACGGCCAATGATAGGCCCCAACATGAAAGACCAACACTGTGTTTTCCACAAGAAACTGATGTGCAGCCAATCAACCAATGACAAACCTGAATTCACTCTGAACCACACAGAACTCTTTCTCTTTTCAACTGGACTTGCTTTCAAAATGATTCTTCCCAACATCCTCTTTTTCTGTCCAAAATGACGTTCCTCTTATTCATCTGTTAGACTTGCCTATGACTTTTGCTATACTCTGCTTATTTCTAGTTGCAGTTGTTTGCTTTTCATGAATGAAGCCATGGTTTCTGGTAAAATAATTGTTTTATTTTTTACTGCAAAAAAACCCAAAAAAACAAAAAACAACTTCATTTTACATATCACTAACCATGACCTTTTATCATTAGTTATTACTTAAATGCTGCCTCGTGTCATTATTGTTGACGTGGCCCATTTATGTCTTCTAGTTTATACCATTCTCATGATTTACATATGTACTTCCATCTGTGAAGGCTTGACACATCTGCAGTCTTGCATAGTATGTGATGTTTTGCTGATAGCAATGTAGGAGTGTTTTTAATCACTTTTTACTTTCCGTTAGGTTACGAAAAAAATCAGTCATTTAGACATTGTTAAGTCTCTAAATGAGATTTTCAAATACCCTGGTAGAAATGGTTACAGACAGTAAGATTTCCAGAAACAACTTCAGTGTCCACATCCTGTGGTGATTTCTGTATCATTTGTACCCAGTTGTTTTCCCTTGCATGGATAATGGGCCTAGATTTCAGGGACGTTTTGCTTCACATCTTGGATGTTCTGGACTTTCTTTATGCAGGGGAACTTTGGTTTCTACAATGTAGTTCTTCAGTTTTCTTCAACTTGTTCATTACAAATTCACTTGGTGCCTGTTTGGTCTCTTTGATTCTCTTCATTGCATGCAATAGTCCCCCTAACCCTCACAGCTATTACTGGTAGTTGACAGGTTCATTGCTGTTTTTCAGATGAAAATGAAGTACCCATTGTAAGTTCTTTGCCAGAAGCTTTCTGAATCCTTTAGTCCACCTGAACTTGAAGGAATTGTGCTTTGCTATTCAGTATTTATGCACTTGGGTTCACAGAATCTGAACACTCTTCAGTGGCTGGGGTACATGGGCCCTGAACAGAAATAACACCTTTTAAAATGCATGTTGAACCCACCTGAGGGTTCAATCGTCCCAAACATGGAGCTTGAAAGGAAGTGACGGGGCCTTGTCACATCCATTTCATTAGTGAGATCAACATTATTTGGCGGCATACACTGGAATCCAGAGGAAACCCTGGAATTTTCTGGGGGGCTTGAGCAAGCAGACACAATACTGAAAGAGTCTTTTAAGCTGGCTGTTCCCTGGCTGACCCTGGAGTTTGAGAGTAGGTTCCTCTCCTGGTTCAGAGCTTCTGCTCTCTTTGTGTTTGAAGCTCTCCAGACTTTATGAGGTAACTACTTTGAGGCTTCCCGCTATTCTGCTTAAAGGCCTGTTTTGCCCGAAAGTATTTGTTTGGCACCACCACCTGACTTGACACCAGGCAGTTTTATTGGAACTGTGCTAGACTTTGGCCCAGTTTTCTCTGGGGCCACGCTTTTTCCACTGAAGCTGAAGTGCCCAACATTTGACCCCAGAAGAGGAAAACCGATATGGTAATGTAGTAACTGTTGGTTCAATAAAAGTAGGCAACTGTAGTTTGCATCAAACAGCAAACCAGTTCTACGAGAAATTCTGAGATTGCTGCTCCATACAGTGTAGATTCATTAAACTTTTTGGCCACTGACAAAATGGAAGCATCTATGAACCTCTGTTGGGGGGATGACATGTTAACAAGGCTGCAAAAGTGCCTGCCTCACTTTTCTTGCTTGTCCCTAGGATAAACCATGAACCGTGTTGGCACTGCTCCTGCACATTTTAGATCACCTGTTGGAGCACTTGAGGTTTAGGGAAGAGATTTCATACAGCTTTCTCCACACCTTAACCCTGTCTCATGGGTATAAATGTTTTATTCAGGGGAATTCTATATGCTTTTTCATTGGACTTTAAAAGCTACTCCTTTTTATTAACAACATCTTCTTTGAGAAGACTGACCCCTTTGGGGGAGCTCCTGTCAAACTCCACACTGACAGAAGAAATTATTTTACTGGTCAGGTGCTCAAACATGGTTGTGCAATTTGGCCAGTTCTGCAACATTTTCACTGTGCCTACCACACTCAGTCCTCAGGTTCTGCTGAACCTACTAATGACCTCAGTAAGAGTCAACTGGAAAAATTTGTAGAATTCTTTATATAACTCGGCCGAAAGCATTATAATCCTCAGATCTACAACTTTGGGAACTTGTCAGCTTTCACTTTTCAAGACACTTACAGAACACCCTGTGCTTTTGGCTCATGCTTCTTTGGATCCACAGTTCATTTATTTTAAAGACTTAAAACTTCTACTGAATGCCATAGTGCTCTGGTAGAACAATCTCTTCACAGTGCAATCCAAGAAAGTGAACAACTGAAAATCCAAACCTACCCACCTGGAGATGTGGTTTACTAGAAAAGGCACCTAAATAAAACAAAACGAACAAAAACACAGAAACAGAAACATTCCTGCGGACCGCACTGGAAGGGATTTTACCAGATACCATTGACACACCCCTGTGCTGCTTAACTCCAGTGACCAGAGCCTTGGATGCTCTACACTGACAAGGGAAATTATTTTACTGGTCACTTATTTAACTGGTATCACTCCTAAAGAAGATACCAAAACCGGATAGAAAGTTCACCTAATCTGATGACCTAAAAGTAAAGCTGAAAAATGTCAAAGCAGATGACCATGGGAAGAGACAGCTTTCTTCAAATGATTGGGTCAGGGCTATACAACTCTTTTTCTTATTTACCATTAATTTTACCATTAATTTTCATTTTATTTTTTTTCCTACTTAGAAAGATTGTGCCCTCATTTATGTTTTCTAATCTGCTGAGAAATGGGAACTTTTCTTAGTATTGAATATGTCATTAAGAACTTCAAGATAATAGTGGTCTTTGATTCATTGTCTATAGGTTTGAGCTCCTGCTTTATATTCATCACATAGACTAGGTTGCTGTTATGTTGCTCTAATTTCACAGAATTCTTCTTTTTCAGCTATGCACCTGTTGCCTGTTACCCATGGACACGAGCTGTTGCCCTGCTTGCACCTTCCGTCTGGTGGGCGAGACGGCTCCAAGGAGAGGTCCTTCCTGACTTTGGGGAACAAGAGGCTGCTGGAGCTGGAATACGGGAATGTTGTCTGGCAACACCTTCAGAAAATGGTTATCAATCAAAATGGGAAAGAATAATGACTATCTTAACTAGAAATTTAAGCAAACATTTGGTTGGAGGGTCTATGGGAGTATCTAGGGCTTACGGAAGTCCTCACAGGCTACAGAATCACAAGAACCCTCCACAAGAAGAACTCCATGCAGGAAGAACTCCATGTTATAATAAAGCTCTGTGTTTCTAACTGCCTCTTCCATCACTTTTCTTTCCCTTCTCTACATACTTCTCCTTCTCAGCACACAGACCACAGTGCGTATGTGGCTTGCCGTGTCTTCATGCTCTGGGTCGCAACACTTTCTTTTTCCCCAATAAATATTTTTGATAGCAAAACAGCTAGTTCATGTTATTTTTCAGTTGTTGTGGATGATTTACTTAAGGGAAGATTGGGCTGCTGTGAATAGACAGTCCACTAGTTTCATACAGGTTATTCTGCCCTAAAGATTTCTGCTACTGTACAGTTTATGTAATGTAACTCAGGTATTGTTGACGGACCAGGGTGCAGTAGACCAAGGAGCCATACTTCCTGGTGATCAATCAGCCTGATATTCATCTTGCTTATCATTTTGGCCATTTGACAAACACATCAGTGGATAGATTTTTAGAAACATGGATCCTCACTAACTAAAAGGCTCTAGTATGCTTACTAAGGGAAGTGCGGTTGGTCATAGGCCACAGTATGGAAGGACACAGATGTACCTGATTTCTGTTTACATCTGTCTCTATCTACCAGCTAATGCTACAAATTGTCTCAATTATCTGTGAGTTGTTGACACTGCCACTCTAGCCTAGCCTTCTTGTATATCAGGAGTCAGGTTTCTGTGGCTTGTGTTAGCTTAAACCTGACATATTTGACAGGAGGCCTTCTTGAGAGAAATTGTACATCCCCTCTCTGTTGGAAATTTCAAGTCAGAACTGTATTTTTGTCAGAGGTCTCCTCCCTGAGCCCAGCAAAGAGGATGTGGTTCAATCTTTGCGTCGAAGAATTGTTTTTCTTTCGCCATTGGACCTCTCTCAAATATGTAGTCAAAGGGAGTGTGCAGAGATAGGGAAAACAGTCCAGAAATATTTCTGTTTAGTCTTAGAATCAGGATCCTCTCACATAAAAACATCGTCCTTGGAATTCAGCACTTGAGAGTACATGGAAAAACGCATCCTCCAAATCCAGAACTCTGAACCAAAAAACGCCCAAAGACACAGTGGTCAGCAGTGTGTATAGATTTGGGGTCATCAGACGAATGCCCTCAGCTAATCTTTAATTATTCTGCAGTTATAAACGAATCTATTTTCTCTTTCACCAGTTTTCTGCACAGGTAAAACGTTAGTACAATGAGTTGAGAATCAGAATCAAAGAAGTTGGTGTTTCGAAAAAGTTTCTAACTGAGACTGAGTTCTTCCTTTTGCCTGATTTCTGAGTAAGTACTGTGTTGGCTTAGGGAATTTTGCTCTTACTTTCCCAGGCTACTCATTTACTAACACAGGGCTATATTTACAGTCTGGTCATTATTCTCCTCTAGCTAAGGAACCATTCTTCTCTGGCTTCTTTGAAGATGTTTTGTTCCTAATTTTGTTTTCCACTATTTGATCATGTTGTGTTCAGTTATGGGTTTTGTGCTTTCTCTAGGTTTGTTCTTTATTCTGTGCATATATGTCTCTGTGCCAGACTTAGAACTTATTTAATCCTTATTTCTTCAAAAAATTTCAGCATGCTGACTTTGAATAACTCTGGTGGGTACTCCTTTACGGTCTTTGTCAGTTCTAACATTTGCAGGGTTTTTTTTCTAGTCTCCTGATTCTTTGATACGATTTTTAATCTCTACAGTTATTTCTGTAATGTTCATGACTATTTGTTGAAGCACTTGGACAACAGCTGCTCTAAAGCTTTTGTCAGATATTTACAGGTGTTATCTCCTCCGTTAACATCTACTGTATTTCATTTCCCAGAGGATGCAATTTTTTATGATTCCTTCTAATCTAATTTGGGTTTTATCTTGGGCTTTTGGTGATTAACTCTCTGGGCCTTGACACTTTTGACTGAACATCAAACTCATCTAGATATGTTAAGGCACCCGTTTGTTCTAGGCAGACTTGTGGACCTGTGATTTCAGGGTCAGCTTATTTTCAAAGCATTTATTCTTGTATCCTGGTCTGTTTTATGAATGTGCCATGCAGTGGTCACTCTAGAAGTAGATATGAGCCTGTTACATTCTCAGTGTTTTGGTGTTCATAGGCAGCACAGGGGTGAGGCCAGTTAGCGGGCAACCATATAGGTTTGCTTTCCCCAATGTCTTCCTTTCTACAACCACACTGTCATTTTACAGTTTCTGGGTGCTTTCCTGTTGGGTCTTCAGGCAGAAAGGTGGAGCTAGTTACCCAGAACTGCTACGCACTTGTAATAATTGCACACACTTCCAAGTGAAGGAAGACAGAAGAGAAAATAGTGTTTATTTACCCCACCTTTGAGCATTGTAATATTTTCCAAACCTTGAAAAAATTTCCCTCATTCAGAATTTTATTTAATCAGGTAATTGTGGGCTTCCATTGTTGGCTCACCATCGCTTGAGATGCCTTCAAAGCTGCGAGATGAGAGAAAACAAAGAAGGAAAACATGACTGGTATATTTTCTTTCCTCAAAGCATTCAGAATGGACTTTTCCACCTTTGAGGCAGACCTATAGGACCCCCCCCCTTTTCTTTTTCCGAAGCAGAAGTGTGTTACTTTTATGTTACTCAGAAGCAGAAACAAGCCCCATTCGTTGACGGAAGTTGCTCACTCTGATTAGCTCTATGTGCTTTTCTTCTATTGTGGATGGCAAGAATGAGAAGGTCACGTCTATGTTTATTCCAGGACATTTATTAAGTAAGGTTTTTTTTTGTTTTGTTTTTGTTCCAGTGGTGGTGTTATACATTTCCCACATGGAAGAGCAGGGTTGGGTCTCCTTAGTTATAAAACAAGGTTTGCTCCATTTTGAGAATTCTCCCCTAAAACAAACCATTGCATGCGAACCAAAGAGTTATTCTGTGATACTCAGCTAAGACTAGGGCAAGTGATGAAGGAAGAAACTATGGCTACTGATTTTGTTATGAGGGTAAAAACTTTTGTCTTTGACTCCGGGACTCATGTCTTGTGCCAGCACTTGCGAAAGAGTAACTTGAAGGTTCCTAGCTTTCATACATGGTAAATTCTCATGCTATACAAAGGCATCGATCATGTAATACAAAAAACTTGGGTCCTCAAAAATAAGTAGAAAATAGAAGAACACTTTCTGGGACCTTATAACAAACTCCCAACTGATAGGAAATATGGCTTTGGCTAATGAGTTGAGGAGTGTCCAGGGCTAAAATAAGTGGTATCGACATTGAAAATATGAAGATACAGAAGTTCACCCCTACCTAAGAGGAGACCCTGGTAACTTCCTGTACTCTAGAAGCTGGAGAATATATCTACCTCGGTGGCTAAATTAAGGCCGCAGTGGGTGGCCCCAGCATCAACTCAGTTTTGCCTCAAGGGGTGACAACTACTCTACAGAGAGAAACGTTATCTTTTACTCCCTGCCCCAAAGCAATGCTAGCAGTGCAATGAAACGCTCGAGCTATACAGATTTTTCAAGCTGCATATGTGTAATTCACTTGATGGCTTCGCTAAGTCAGAGCTCGATGGTGTCTACTGCTCTGTAGGGCTAGTCATCATCACTGGCTGTTACACACATGCAAAGCAGACATGTTTGCTCAACTCAGTGGGGAGACAAGGGGTCAGAACTCAGTTCACGGCCTATTAGTTTTTATAATCCTAGCCCAACTTAAGCTCTTGTCAGTAGTGTAGCTGTTTCGTCATGAAAAGTTACATCTGACAATTCAGACATTCCTCTTTGAGGCATTAATTGTGAAAAAACAAAAAACAAAATCAAAAACAAAAACAAAAACAGCAGCAGAAGACTGACCTTTCTGGATACTTTTGAAGATGCCTGCCATATGACCAACTGTCTGGTGGGAAAGCTAGAGTCTAGCTGCTGATGCAGCCTACGTGAACCCCAGATCGTCACTTTTTTGACATTACAGCCATCGTCAGAGTTCAGTGCACATACTTAAACACACTATGTGGTACACATAGAAGTTATCATCGAATGACAGACTTGTGACTCCCAAAGAAAGATGCTTCTTTTGACTTTTGGTTTTAAAGGTTATACATATGGGGTGCCACCACTGCTTTTTGAAGACCTCTTTTCTTCCACTCAAAACAACCTAATCACAGGTGACCTTTTTCTTCATGCCACAGCATTGCTCTTCCCAGCTGATAAAGTTGATTCTAGTAAAAAATGCTGGTACGACACCTCCGTATCCCTCTACATTTAGCTTTCCAGGTTTTTACATTCTGATAATGTTGCACCTTTTATTTTAAAGCAATCTGAGAATGTCAAAGTATTTCATAGATGTTCCGTAATCCCTAACATCTGCAGACATTTGATTTTGCTGCGCATTGGGTGTATTTCTAACTCTCCCATCATCCCCTGTCTCAGTCCACACATTTTACTCAGGTAATCTGACTACTAAATGTAACTGTCCCAAATGAGGGCCTATAGGCTTTTGGCTGCTTCCTGGGTTTAGATTGGAAAGAGAATTGGTCGCGTGACTTAGAGACCTATTCTGAAAAAATTATCATCCAATTTGAACTTTTGGGTGAAGGCTGAGTCTCAGTAGTGGATTAATTGAAACAAAAATGGTATAGGTATGGGGATGAGAATCATTAATGGGGAAGTGGGTAACAGAGGCGGACATGAAGACACAACTACTCCAGAGTGAGGGAAGAGAATGAGGTTGACCTCTGATTATGAGTTTAGAAAAAGTAATTAACACGCTCTGTATCCTAGGCCTAGCATCAGTGACCGACTCAAGCAGCAACCACTGCTGTCAACCCATCCTATTGCTTGAGAACCAAAGGTTTGTGCTGAAGAGTGACAACCAATAATAACTTGAAGACCAGGGAAAGCTTATTGTTTTTGAAAGAAAAATATTTTAATTAGTGTATGTCAATACTCATTTATTGCTCATTTAATAAATACTAAAATAAAATACATTATCTGATAGGCACTGTGCTAAATCTGTGCGAGGTCCAAGGTAGACAAGGAAAAGGAGGCAGGAATTATCTGAAAGAGGTTATATCTTTGAGTTAAGCAGGGACCCAAATAAAGCAAAGAAGGGGCCTGCCTTTCAATGCTGGGAAAGGGAGCAAAGTTGTGAGGTGGCAGGTTACACGACTAAGAATGGTGTCAGCGTAACTCTAGACAGATAGTGGAACAGAAAGGCATGGCACTGGGAAGGTAAAGAGGTCAGTTCTTCAGGGCAGTCGTTAGTGATGCTGAGGTTCTGAGCATAGAATCTAAAAGGCATTCAATGCCTGAAGAAGGAATTGAGTCTCTCTTTGGATGGAACAGAAAGCAAGATGAAAACATGCCTTCGAAAGCATTAAGTCAGCTCACAAAGGGAGGAAATAAAAGACACAAATAAGCTTGAGTACTCTGAGGAAAGTAGAATAAAATGAGACATCTGAAATATTTGTAAAATTCCACCATGTGCTAACGGTGATGGAACTTCCATGACAAGAGCGTGGGATCTTTACTGTTTCAGTGAGGGCATCATGGAGATCCTGATTACTGAGCTAGTGAGAGTATGCTGTACTTTTAAGTATGAGTGCATTTTTAATGAAGACAGCTTCTGCCAACTAAAAGCCAAGGGCTTAAATTTTAAAATCATGGCAAAAATTTTCATCAAGGAAAACTGAAAAAAAAATACTGCATGTATCTATCCCTCTCATATTATCGCAATATAGATCTTCATTTGATTCATCCGGGAGCAAATCAGATATCCCTTAACTCCAGTTTCTTCATTTAACTGTACTCCCTTGATTTCTATCACTTTATATAGATAATTAGATGTAATTTACTTAGAACGTGTGGTAAATATTCCCAATGACCAAAATGTCCAAATGTTTACCAACAGTCAATAGCCTAACATGAAATAAAGCATCATTTTACTCTTAACTCTTTCAAAAAATAAGGACAATCAACCTATACGGCAAACATGTAAGTTTATTATTTAAATAAGAAGATTGCATGCATTTTGCTGTGTGCCAAAGTAATTTGAACTCATTATTTTGCACAGTCCCGTAGTTCACTGGTGCATCACTTGTACTTAGGGTGATGTTCGCCTAATGAAGGTGGATGACGGGTTGACCTTGAAAGAGTGACAGCAGATGTTTCAGCTGTCACTGGCATGGGGAACCATGGGTTGCCTGTTGGTTGCAAGTTGAAAAAAGGACTGTCATTGACTGATAAATCAGGATATCTAGTTGAAAAACTAGAAGGCTCCATCATTTCAAAATAACTTCACTGTAAGGGAGATATAATATACCGAGAAGTAGAAGTTGTGGTCATACTAAAATTCATGATGTGGCCATTTGCTTGATTGTAGCTGCCATGTGAGTGCGTTTGGAAAGTGGTCAAGTGATTCAAGAGAGCATGTTGGTTCATCACACTTTGTTCTGATGGGCTACCTAGAGTTGATGATGGAGAACACAATTCACTTCTGATTGGAGCAGTTGTATTAGCGATTCTCTGGCTGTTAGTAGGCTTGCTGATTGGTGGCATATTTAAATTTGTGGAAGTTGAAAATATGCTTTCTGCATGTGTGTCAGCAAGAAAACAAGAATTATGATTACCTACAGGATTCCCTGTTCCTGAGTGCTTCTTGATGAAATTTTGTGCTATTGAAGCAACTGGAGAAGCAGTTTTGATCCCCACCCTTCTTTTCATTCTGAGTAAAAGTTGGGGAAAGCCTCGACAAAAATTTGGATTTTGATAGAAGTGTAACTAAAACCAGAGGAGAAAGTTATTTGTTGACACAAGACTATAAGAAACCTAAATGCTAAATTATATATCAAGTTTGTTATGCAAAGTTATTGTCATCAACACATGGGCTTTGTTAACTATTGTCCAAAATGACTTATCGGGAATAGAATATTTAATAGCATGGCCCTCAAGTAAAACTGGTGTCTGCATTTAAAGCAACACTGAATGCATTTTTTAAAGCAGTTTCAATACCTTTACTTAAGAGTTTACTTAAGTGCAAATTTGTTTTATAATCCAGAATGCCCAAACAATTCTTAATTTTTTGAAATAAAATTTTACACTTACTAGTTTCATATATGTATATGTTATTCTACACTTATATACGCATATATGTGTGTGTGTGTGTGTATATATATATACATATATATATGTATATATATATATATACATATATATGTATATATATATGCGTATATATATATGTATATATATATATATACTCTTATATAGTACTGTATTATAAGTTGTAACTAAATTTTGTACTACCTTGCTTAAAACAGAGACTTCTTTTTCTTCTGCCAGAACGTCAGCTAGAGAAGCAGATCTTTGAAAACTCTGATGCACTTTACTAAATCCATAACAGTTAAGCTGTCGAACTAAACTTTTCATACTTGCAGTTTCAAATATTCTGAAAGGGGCCTTTCTTTCCAAAACTTCTCTCTTGAAGAGTTCTTCATGAATCACTACCAAAGTTCCATTCTCATCCCACCAAATAGACTTAAATTGATTGTTTTCAACTATTTTCCAGAGTTTTCTCGGAAAGGTCATAGATCGAAACTCATTATCTCCATCTGGTTCAGAGGCACAAAATGTGTGATGTGGTCTTCTTGCAAAGGACCGTGCAGACAAAACTTGGAAATCATTTTCCTCCTTCGCAGACCTCAAGTCTGAGTCTCTGGAAAATGTGTGATCGCACAACAGAGATCCAATGGAGGTTGCTGAACCCGTTGATTCATCTTTAGGAGAATCATCTTTAATTTCTGAAGAAACTTGTGCCATCGCAGATAAGTCTTTCTTCAGGTGCTTTCCTCACCTACCTAGTTTTGAACACCACAGCCCTAATGCTGCCTTGGCAGGCCTGTACTGATAAACTCCTCAGGGCACCAGTGTTTCTCAACCTGAGTAGCTGTGACATCACAATATGATGTCTCCTAACAACTAAAAGTCTCATGCATCCAGTGTTTCTTTCTGCCTCTCTACATTTTATTCAGTTAATATAAAATGTAGGCTGATTTTTTATGTAACGTAATCTGCAAAATCTTATTGCACAGAACTTTCTACGTAAATACATTTTGGACATCCATGGAGGTAAAGAAATTTCCTGCCTTTTACACACACTCATTTTCTGATTGATTAGACTAAAGTATAAGGCCTGGTAAATGGACAATGCACAAAGTAAGATAAATAAAACTAACAACTTTTTTAACTTTTGGAATTTGAAACTGAAATCTGTATCAAACCTGTAGGGCATAGAAAGACTCCCACCACTTGTGATTAAAAAACAACATAATTTGATTTGAAAATAAAAATGATTACATATCTTTGTTTTACACAAATAGCTCTGTAATAATCACATATTTAATATATTTTTTCAGTCATAAATGAGTGTAATAAGTATTATTTTATTTAGTGTCTCTTTAATTACCTACATATACTAAGCAAAATATTTTAAAAGAAAACAGATCTACCTAAGAAGATCTCAAAGTGTAGGAAATAAAACACTTATAATACAACGATATAAGTAAAATAAATGTGGTTGAAGGCTTTATGATACACCGTACAAAAGAGCAAATATCTTCACTGCATCTTTTAGACACTTTTATTTTTCTCTCTCCTACTCTTTGGCTTGTCAGTTGTAACAAGAAATAAAACTGCTAATTTGGTTTGTTTGATTGTTTGTATTATTGTCCAGACACAGCTCTTGTTAGGTGTGTTATTAATCTGTTCCTCTTTTTATGTGGTCAACACCAATTCCCCGTCAGAGGCATGGAAAGGGAGAGCCTTAATTCAGGTGAGAAGTTTGCAACTAGAGAAGCGCAGCCTCTGGTGGAAAGCAAAAGTGCCCTCCCCGGGTCTAATGGGAGATGGCCTTTTGTTGTGAAAACTTTAGCCACAGTTCCTGAGTGATCCTATTTTATGCAGATGAGAACTACAAGTCTCAAATTTTAATTTGTCTAAATCTCTAGATGGATGAGGCACATATGTCTCAGTGCATTGCTGCATAGATAAAACCAGAAACTTCTTTATAATGGTTGACATAGACAGAGGGAGTACATTGCAAGAAGTTGAAAGTTCAGTCTAGGGCATTGCCCCAAAATGCACTGTGAGGACCTCTGTCAGCATGGACTGCTCGACTTTGTTTGTGAATTTGGGCCTCGTTAAGCACTTAGAGTCCTTCTTGAAAGAGATATGTTGTTTCATGCAGTTCACAATAATTAAACAGGCAGTTTTTTTCTCAATAGGTGTCACTACAAATATGTTGTTTTGTTTAAGTTATTTTAAAATTTAGTATTTTCTGCATTAACAATAAATAATCAGATATATTGCTTTAGTAAAACTAAGTAAATTTAATCTTACTAAAGTGAAATCCTTTAATTAAAAATAAGTTGCATTTAAAATAACTCAGATTCAAATAATAAAATGTTTCATGTACTTCAATAAATTTTTTCTCAACCTAGTGTACCTTTCTGCTTCAGTGAATATATATTTTATCCACAATGAAATATAAGCAGACTGAATTCACAGCACATTTCAACAATCATATACCATGATCAAGTGGAATTTATTCCTGGAAGAAGGGATAGTTCATCATCTGCAAAAAAATACATGTAATACCTCGCATTAACAAATGTAGAATAAGAAAACAATTTCAATAACTGCAGAAAAATAATTTGAAGAAATTCAGCTGAGTTTTATGATAAAAACTAAAAAATTAGCTACATATGTAAGGTAACGGCTTGAAGATTACGTTGAAAAGTCCATGGCCAAATTTACATTCAGTGTAGAAAGAAAAGAAACTTTTCCAGGAGATCGCCAGTAAGACAAAGATTCTTGCTCTTGACATATTTTTTTTGATAAGATAGAAACATTTTTAGCCAGAGAAAAAAGGCAAAAAGAAAGAAAGAAAGAAGGAAGGAAAGAAAGAAAGAAAGAAAGAAAGAAAGAAAGAAAGAAAGAAGGAAGGAAGGAAGGAAGGAAGGAAGGAAGGAAGGAAGGAAGGAAGGAAGGAAAGAAAGAAAGAAAGAAAGAAAGAAAGAAAGAAAGAAAGAAAGAAAGAAAGAAAGAAAGAAAAATCAAGTAAGAAAATGAGGAGTGACATTGAACATCGTCTCTTCAGATGACATAAGCCTATGTATATAAAACCCCAAATACTCCACCATAAGCTCTTAGGACCAGTAAACCAATTAAGTAAAGATGCAGAACCCAAAATCAATAAGCAAATGTAGTGTATTTCTACACATTAACCACAAACTAGTGGACACAGAAGTTAAGAGATCAATTTCATTTTCAATTGCATGAATCTCAATAAAAGACGAAGGAGTAAATGCAACCAAATAAAATATTTATCCAAGAGAAAGTGTACACATTGATGCAGAAAATTTAAAAAGACAAAAATAAATGAACACATATTAGTGTGGGTAGAGCTTCAATGTCATCTCGAACCAACTTTTGATGGCGTTCTTCACAGAAATAGAAAACACAATCCTAAAACTTACATGAGCCACAAGAATCCCCACATATTCAAAACAATTCTGAGAAAAGCAGGGCAAAGTTGGTAGAGTCACACTTTCTGACATCAAACTACATTTAAAGACATTGTCATTAAAACGGGATAGTACTGGCATAAAAAACAAACAAGCAAACAACAACAACAACAAAAAACAGACATATTGATCAGTAAAAAAAACACACAGCTCAGAAATAAAATTGTGCATGCATGGTTAAATTACTTTTTTCAAATGTGCCAAAAACACTAACTGGGAAAGTAATAGTCACCTTAACAGTTTCGGAATCTCTAATAACCACAATGAAATTTGATCTCTACCTTACCGCACACAAGAATCAACTTGAAATATATTAAATATTTGAATCTCAGACCTAAAGCCTAGAAGAAAACATAATGGTAACCACCTTGACATTGCCCTTGCCAATACTTTTGAATGTGACATCAAAAGCAAAGGCAACAAAAGCAACAATAAAGAAGTGAGACACCCTCAATCTAAAACGCTCTTGGATAACAAGAAAAAAAAGGTGGCGTAGCTGATGGAGGCTTTGTTCATCCCTCTTGAGTTCAAATCAAAGTTGTGACAGAAACAGAGAGCAAACAGAAAAAAAACCCGAAAAAAAGAAAGTCACCTGGGATCTAAATGAAGAAGTCCTGCAAGTAGGCAGAGAAGTAAACCACCCTGTCCCAGGAGGAGGTAAGATGGGTGAGGACGAGAGGCTGCCAGTTCCTAGCAACTGAGTGGAACAGAGGCTGCTGCAGCTGCAGATCCCTCTTCAAGGGGCTGAGTTCAAGAGCAGACTTTCCCGCTGAGCACCAGGTCCAGGTCGGCTGCACAGGGGCCCACCAGGGTCTTACAGGTGGACACTGAGTTGTCGGAGTGAGAGCCAGAGATGAGGATCTCTCCCGGACAGAAGTGCCAGTGACTGGTATCTAGTGCTCCTCTGTTGCTGTCTACAAGAGACTCACTTCAGATTAAAAGTGACACACAGGCTAAAAAGAAGGGGGTGGAAAAATATATTGCCTTGATGGACCCAGAGGGTTTGGTGCTGAATAAAATGGGTTGGATAGAGAAAGATAAATATTGCATCATTTCACGTCCAGGTGGAATGTCAAGGACAAAATAACT
The DNA here is from genome assembly GCA_030015415.1 of Cynopterus sphinx. Classification (NCBI taxonomy): domain Eukaryota; kingdom Metazoa; phylum Chordata; class Mammalia; order Chiroptera; family Pteropodidae; genus Cynopterus; species Cynopterus sphinx. Next base: position 16,485,323 of record CM057395.1, on the reverse strand, counting down.
AACAACAAAAAAGGCAGCCATAAACTCATAGATACAGAGAATATTTTGAAGGCTCCTAGGTGGGAGAGGTATTGGGGGATGCAAAACAATGCAAATGGATTAAGAGCTACAGAATAGACACAGAGACGTAGACTGTAGCATGAGGAAGATGGTTAATAATGTTATAATAAATGTGTAAGGGGGAACAGGAATACTAATTGTCTATATCATGTCTTACATCTCAGTAAAGAAGGGGGCTGGGGATAGATTCTGCTTCAAGTGATGCTACCAAAGCAGTTTTTTAAAAAAGTGGGTAGGGGTGGGGAATCAATCAATCAATCAATCAATCGATCAAGAGAACACCCAGATGAAAAAAACACTTGGAATGGGTACAGGGTCACTAATGCTTTTCTTCAAAGAAATCACCTTTCAGAAAAAGGAAAATAATAAATAAATTAGTACATGAAGTTAAAAAATCTTTTGACTGAATATTGAACTTAACCCACAGAATGCAGATCACACTCACCCGACCCTGTAGAACTGACAGGTGTGTGTGTGTGTGTGTGTGTGTGTGTGTGTGTGTGTGTGTGTGTGTGAAATTGGAGGGGATAAGCTACCCCAAAAACTCAATCCAGAGAAAAGAAGACTAAGTGACTGAAGGGTGATTAATCCAATTTCCCAAAAGGCATTCCCTCCCCAGAGAAAACATGGAGCTCTCTGCACAGAAACTCCCCTGGAAAAGTTCATTCAGGAGTTAATTCATGAGGAAACTCGCGTTCACTCTGTTTCTACAAGTGTTAGGCAGCGGTGCTACTAACATGCTCACAAAGGCCTATGGCAATCCCGCAGTATCACTATTTATTGAGAACACGGAGGCTCAAGAAATGCTATATAAATTTACCATAGGTCACATAATTCATGAACAGTGGAATCAGGGTTTTCACCCAGAATTTTATGATTCCAAGCCGTTTTCTACACTGCAACATAGTGTCTCTTGTGGAGTGAGACCCTGAACTCACTGTCCCAAAACAGTCTCGTGTGAAGATTCATTCTTACACCAGTTTGGCACACATGCATGCCTGCATTAACCAACCTGATTGACAAAGTGGAATGAGAAAATTTCTGGGTCCCAGAGAAAAGAAATATACCTGGAATCTGGTCTGAACTCCCTTTTAGATATAGACTGACATGTCTGAAAAATGACCACATCCACCTAACTTTACTAACACAACTTACCTTGGCCTCTTCCACTGCAAACCAGCCCTTGTCATAGACCAGTAGGAAATGTTCACCTGTCTTCATGCTGATGATGAGTGGTCATCAGTATGTACCAAAGACATCATTAATGCTAAGATGCTTTGTCTCTGAGGCAGGAGCACAGAGTCTGCTGCATTGAATATGAGAATGCTTTACTAGGCTGTCAGGCAACAATACTCAATGGGTGTGCTTGAATGAGAACAGTCAACTCCTAGACCCGTCCCAGACAATGACATAAACAGAACTGAGTATATTTAGAGTTGCTCTACCACTTCTTACGTTCTGGTATAATGGCCAGTTGAGACTGGCATTTGTTAATGCCCTCAGGATCCTAAAAAGATAGACACACACTCAACAGGCCTCAGTGGGTACATGTGGTACATGTGTGCATGCGCACACACACACACACACACACACACAAATGAATGCAGAACCATCGTATATAAGCAGGCAAGGCTAGTCTGGCTTCCCACACAACAAATAAACTCATTTATTCTTTTTATTTTGTAATTCATCAAGAGTCCAGCCTCCAGGACTCTGTGGTCCTGAGAAGGAAAGAGCCAGGATGCAATAAGAACTAAGAAAAGTAAGGTGTTTTCTAAGCACGTGCCTGGATCCTGGAGGAACTTCTGGTGCAGGACGTCATCTGGTGTTGAACCTCCACACTCCTGACAAAGAAAGAGCCCCCAGCTTTTGGAGACTACAAAGATAACAAGCTATAAATACTGAACCCATCACTCTGGGAAGAAAATGCAAACAGAGCACCAAGGCAGAATTCCTAAATGCCCTTCTAGACTTCTTGCAGTCAAGTTCACCCTGCAACTAATCTAATACTCTCATAGTATCTGTGTCATGTAGCTCTTTGGCACCTGCTTTCAGTATACCTAAAATCCACAGCTTCTTCTGCCTGACGCTCTAAGTACCATCTCTAACTTTAAAACCTCTGGTGTGGTCATAGAAAGGGCTGTACCACCTCTCACGAGAACTATTGTGACAGCCTGCTGGAAGGTGAGAAGGGTAAAAGTTAATCAAAACTCTGAAACTAGACAAAGGCAGTCTATCCCCTAGCAATTTTTTTAACTAGGACAAGAATGTCTAGTTCCTGGGACCCTTAACTGCACCTGTCTGTCAAGAAACTTGTGACAATCAGCTCATATGCTAAGAGCACAACCTTCCAAGGTACAGATAACAAGACCATCTGCAAGGACATTTATCTTTGTGATGACTAACTCCTGCTAGCTTTGTGAGGAACTACCTTCTGTTTTTTAACTTACTTTTTTCTGGAATGCAGTAGCAGGGGAGGCTGTATAAATCGCCTTCCCTAAGAACGTGGGACTGGTCCCTTCTAACCCTGCACGGTAGAGGGTCAGTCGCCAGCCAGCAAATAAAGGCTCATCATTAGTCCCAATTGGTTTCGTGGGTTTTGGTCACGCCACAACACCATACCTCAGTAATCTCTTAAGTTCAGGCTCATATAGGTGTCCTTTTCAACAAAGACTATTCTTAAGCCTCTTTTACAGAGTCCCTCTCTAACTTTTTTTCCTTTTAAAAGACATGATCATCAACTGCACCGTCGTAGGAAAAAGGCCAAGCATGCGGCTCTCAGTACAGGGTTGATTTGTAGTGTTCTTCAAACCCTGGTGTCAGTCATTCATATTTCACCACTAAGGAACAGGCAGCCAGCCCAGAGAAGTCAGATACCAGGTGGCAGTTGCAGACAGAGGTAGCACTTGACACCGAAACTGATGGATGGGGACAGGTGACAAATTCAGAACTCCAGATGACTGCTTTGAGATCTCTGAAAATCCCAGGACAAGCAAGAAATGGACTTCTATTACTGAAGAATTCAAATAGTGCCAAAGAGAGGCCAAATAATCTATCTGATATTAACCAACTGCCTCCTCAGGGATGGATATCGTCTCCTACAAATGCCTTGGATTGATTCCTGTTGAAAACCAGGGGTATTTTGAGCACTTGGGTTCTCACACAGTTTTTTTCTCTGTGCACTGGCTCTCTCTCTCTATTCTAAGAACACCACACCTTTCTTTGTGGTCCTCCCCCAATCTCACCATACTAGCAGAGATAAACTATTCCAGGCCAGCATTGCCTTTTCACACCCTTGATACCTGAGGAACTTCTAACCGAATTACATGAGTAGGATTCCTGCAGTACCACGCTCTGGGCACACTGTCTTCATCTGCAAATCCTACCCCATTTTGAAGGTGTAGTTTAAGTGCGTCAACCTCCTGCCTCTGAGGGATTCACATAACTTGAGTGCTTCCCAATTTGAGTGGGCTCCTGGAGCCTTCTCCTTTCTATCAGTAACTTGCCAGCTTTCAAGACAGCATGGTTGAAGAAAATACAGCCTCTGCCTTCACACTGTGCCACAGCATAATTCAGTTTTCCTATTGCTGACTTTTGAGGACAAGCCTGAATCATTGTTGCACTTTTTCACACCTCTTTGCTGACTTCAATTCTCGTTCTGGACAGCTCTCCCAGGCCGTCACTTGAACAGGACTTGTAGCAGACATTCCACACACAATTTCCCACTCTTTCTCCCTCCCCTCATCATTCTTCTGTCTTCGTGTTCTCACAAAGAAAATATTATTTCCTCTCATTGAACAGTACCAAGTATTGCTTTCTGACTGGATGATTTCTTGAAAACTGTTAGCCAAATACACACGTGGAAAAGGGGGAATCTGAAAGGCCATAAAGAGCTCAGGAAAGTGAGTTTGAAAGGCAATTGGATGAGATTCTCTCTATTGCAGTTTAAATCAGACTCTATTGTGAAACATTTCACATGTCTAAACAAAAAGGGCTTTCGACTGTTTGCGCCTTATTGGCCAGAGCTTTGAAGCAAGGAAAATTTTGAACTTTAAGAATAAGTTAAATGTATGCACGCAGTTCTCTTGGCATCCCTTTCAGATGAGTAATGCAACATGCACAAGTTATGCCAAATATTTAGGAAATATTTGACTTCAAATTTAGCAACATATGCGGAAACGTAGCAAACAGCTTGGCAAAATAAACTCCTTAATCAGGGACTGCCTCTTCTTTCCGACAGACCTTCTTTTTGAATAGTAAGTGCTCTCGTCATGTGGCAAGCATGCGTGTTCACGTTTCAAGTCATTTCATAGACCCGGGACAGACCTATGCCAAGTAAGCCAACTCCTTCCACCAACGCACACTACCAAGTATCTCCGGAAAACTGACAGCTAGTCTATAATACCTAGAAAGTCTGAGGTTGATAATTGAGGAATTGGGAGATGTCTGAATATAATGGATCACGTAAATAAGTAGTGATAAATGAGTGGAAGCTCCTGAAATGGACAAGAAGCTACTGATCCTGGTGAGGGAGTTCTCGCCACACAGCCAGACAGGACTGAACTTAATGATCTTATTTGCATAAAGCTGGACTAGGGGTGAGGAGCTAGGCCGATTTATTGCATCTCCTGGTGAGCTGCAGGACCTGAAAAGCTGCACACTGCTTTTTATGTTGGAGGCTGTGTTCAGAATGTCTGCCATGTGTCCAGACTGCACTAACTTCCTTCTGTGTCACTTTGATATGAAAACCCAATACTCTGCCGTGTAACGTGGTCATTTTCTACCTATGTTGACATGTGTCAAGTCCACTAATTGACATGAAATTAGTGGTCTTGCAATCATCCCTAAACAGCCATGACAAATAAGAGTTATCACCTCCTCACTCTGTTAAAGCAATCTGAAAATAAAGTTCTGAGAACTTAAGTCATTAATTAGTCCGAACTGCCGCAAGAACCTAAGTTAGGACTAAGGCTTGAGTCTAGATCTCCTGTATATCCAAGTTCAAACCTTGCCTTTGTAAAATAATGCCTTTGCAACAGACAGACCCCATGGTAATATCTTTGAATATGGAAAGCCCCAAAGGGTGTCTTAAGTGCTTACAGAAGGAAATTAGTAGGATTTTGCCCTAAATTTGAAGTACAGAACTCATTATATCAAAGTTCTAGGAACACACAAGAGTATTTTAACATTCACGGAAACAAGAAAACATAAATGAACAAGATTGACAGGTCTGATTGCTTAATATTATACCTACCTGGAAATAAAAAAAAAGAAAACACAGCTGTAAGATAAACACACACACCCACACACACACATGCTGAAGGCTCACCTAAGCCAAGTCATACTTCTCCTGTTTCTGCACATCTGAAGGCTTTTCCAGAAGTGAACCCCACCTCTAAATAAAAAAGTAAAGATTTCACCATCACTCTTTAATTTCCTACTTCGTATGTTTTAGTCATATTCTGAAAATTGTAGTTCCATTAGCATTATTTCCTTTACTAGGCAACATATCTAAAACAGATTCAGTCTTAACAGTCACCTGCGTTAAATAGCACTGTGATGCGTTAAAGAACCCTGTGATACTCATGGGTGAGTCTTCAGATTTCTCACATTTAGGCCCGCAACTTTCAAGCACTTTCCCCCCTGGATCCCTTTTCACTCTGTAGGGTCAGACCCCGGAGGAATCTGAAGAGATTTTGTTTAGAGGAGTAATATTCATTGAAATTTACCACCTTGGGAATTAACACTGAGACAATTTAGTTACTCAGATATACATAATAATAAGCCCTTTGTACACTTAACACTTATAAATAAAAAGCAAACACTTTCCAAAATATTTTAGCGAGAGGACGGGCATGGTTTCACATTTTTGACTCTCTCTTTGATGCCTGGGTTAGGAGAATACTGATGGAGTCTCACATATACTTTGGCATCAGTTCATGGAATGCACTTCACTTCTGTTGAAGCACATGAACGAAATATCGCTTTGGGCAAATGAGTTGTGTACTTGGAAAAAAGAGCATTTTAATATCCATTCCAGGTAACTGTGAATTTTGGATGCACTTAGAGCAGTTCATGCTGTGGGATCAGCTAGTCTCACGTGGTGAAAACAAGGAGATTGAAAAAGACCCTAGACAAAAATAATATTTAGAAGTTGAGTAGAGAAAATATATTATTATAAGAGTTCGGAGGATCAACTGTGTCAAAAGTATAGGACGAGGCAGCAGCCTGGCTCCTGACTGTGCCCTTTGAGAAGCATTCCACTTTGTAGTTGGTCTGGAGGAATGCCACAGCTCGAACCACGTATAGCCTGAGAGAGCTGAGACCTTCCAGGCTGGGCCCCTCTACTGCCATGCTCCGGGTTTCATTTTAAAAAGCCATGTGTGCTGACAGGGTCCAGTCAACAACCCTGCCCGAGGACTCACGCCCCTGGCCGTGGCTCTGGGCAACCTGATATTTAAAAGAACATTGTTTCAAAAAGAAATAAAGGAAAGAATTTCAGAAGGTGTTGTGGAAACACTTTGGAAGAAGAGTTGTTGTCCGGAAATGTTTAACTTACATGCATAGAGGAGAGAAGAATTGGCAATGCCAGTGACCGCAGCCCCTGTTTTCACGGCCTTTTACTGAGTTTTACTACAGGGCTGTCTTTGTTATTTAGCAATTATCACTATAGGTTAGCAGATACAGGCTACAGCCAACTCCCAGATTCAGCCTCAAAGCCACAACCATGTTCTCAGCTACTTCCTCACAAGCATTTTTTTTTTCTTATCCTTATGTATCTTGTTCTAGCCCCTACAGCAAGAAGTCTCAGAATCCGTCAGGCGTATGCACCCTCCCTGCAATGTGTCCTTGTGTGCACATCCACATCTACTTCCACTGTTCTTGTTGCTCCAAGCACCAGACATTCTTCTAGGGACATTCTGTACTGCAGGCATCTCTGACAATAAGAAAACTGAACTTTGCGTGATGAACAACAAAGAGACACACATAAAATAGCATGGAGAATTCAAAATGGATGCCAACAAAATATCTAAGTATCTTAGAGAGAGGAAGAAAAGAGAAAAACCAAAAATAAAAGTCAGTTCCCCAAAGAGTAAATTGGAAGAAATAACATCAGCAAGACTGCAGACTAGATAATCTTATGGAAAAAACTCTGAAGACTCCACCACAAAATTGTTAAAACTAATATAAAGTATTCAGTACAGTAGCGGGATACAAAGTAAATCTATAACACACAAAAAATCAGTGGTGTCTTTGTACACTAACAACAAACTCTCCAAAAAATTATGCAAACAATTCCATACATAACATAAAAGCATAGAATACTCAGTCACAAATTTATTCAAAAAGAATAGAAATCTTACTCTAAAAACTAAAAAACATGAAAAAATAATTTAAATCGAACCTAAATGGAAAGATATCTGTGTTCATGTACTGGAAGTTTTAATATTAATCAGTTATTCATATTTCCAAAGAAGGCCTAGTGATTCAAACAATACTCATCACATTCCAATGGCATTTCTCACAAAAAGAAAGGTAAAAGTACTAAAATTTGTATAGAACTACAAAATCTTTAAAAAGAACAAAACTATAATATCATACATCCTGATTTCAAAATATATTACAGTGCTGCAACAATCAAAGTAGACTGACACCAGCATACAAAGAGATAAAAAGACCAGTGGAACAAATCAAGGAGTCCAGATAGAAAACCCAGGTCAACTAAAATTTAACAAGAATGCCATGAGTACACAACTGAGAGAGAATACTCTTTATACAGGCGGTAAAAACTACACCTTAGATATTCAAATAAAATTAGAGGGATACATGGATGGATGGATGGATGGATGGATGGATGGATGGATGGATAAATGGACAGATGGACAATAAACTAAATTAACAATAAACAAACAAACAAACAATTAACTACACCATGCCAAAAAAATTGGTTAAAATTAATTTGATATTTAAACATAGGACCCGAAACATTAACACTTCTGAATAAAAATAGGCAAACATTTTTTTTGATGTTGTTCTTGGTGGTAACTTTTTTGACTAAGGCATAAAAGTACAGATAAAAATAGCAGAAATTCGTTAAGGGTGGCAAAATTAAACTGAAAGGTTTCTGCACAGATAAAGTAAAAATCAACAGAATGGAAAGGCATTTTTGGATGTCAGGCTTATGCTGGCATATGCTATTATTATTTTACACTCTCTCAATTTCAAAAATTTAGCCTCCATCATGGAAAAATAAAGTGCTTTGGGCAGTTGCAGGACCTGACAGGAGTTCTACCCACTTATGTGTTAGGCAGGTGTCTATACATTAGTCCTCACTGTGCATCCTGTAGTGGTCTGTGAACTGACAGAAGTCTTATAACAGGATATTAAAAAGAGGCCATGTAGAGACAGGTAAGAGAGGTGACTGAGAATCAGATGGGATATCTCAAGCTGCAGTGGTCCCCACTGAGGAGCAATGAGCCCAGTGCCACATCGGGATCCCCAGCCCAGGATTCCAGTGTCAGGAAGAGAAGTCCCCATAAAGTGTGGTGAAGACTGTGGCTAAGTGTGATGGCTGAGTGAAGGTGGCTGGAGTCCGAGGCTTTCCACTTCATGGGCCCGAACATAAACCTACTTGTTGATGGACTCACTCACTCTGAGCTCCAGCCCTGGGACTAGAGCTTGGGGAGGTGGGGGGAAGGGGCGGTGCGGAGGAAGAATAAAGGTAGACACCAGCAACATACTGGAGAAATCGATTGTCTGGCTCCAGGGCAAGGGCTGAAGGGGCAGATTTCTCCCAGACTAAGGCTGCTGTCAGGAGCTGTTGTCCCTTGGTTGAGGCCAGCCCACTCCAGGCATGCAGGCCGCCACCATTTCTGAGTCTCCATCACCCTGGCTAACACAATACGACCAATCCTGATGACTTCCCGAAACCTTGCACCACCCAACCTGACAGCCCACCCAAGCCCCTTCCAGTGGCTGTGCCACACGATTAGCCTGTCTTGGCTCATGCTTCAGACTTTCCTGAAATCTCTCGAAGGTTCACATACTCCAAACACCTCTGCCTCAATGTGCGCCATACCTGTTGCTCAGCAGCTCCAAACATGGAACTAGCAGCAGCCAGCCTCGGTTCACAGCTTAGCCTCTCCCATGCACCTCTAAGTCCTCTGTGTTTGGGAGACATCTGCATATTGCATTGTGGTTCGTGCCAGTTGGGCAGGAAAAGGCAGCAGCTAAACTTGGCCTGCAGCAGGGGCTCCCTCAGGAAGCCTGGGTACAGTATGCCCAGCTGATAGTTTTCACCGAGCCAAAGCACCATCAAATTACCTCCACAGACACACCCAAAGGCTGACCTGTGCAGACACCAGACCCCTGCTAAAGGGAATCCTGTTCTGTAGGCTCAGACCCTGGACAACAGCTCCTCTACTGTACTCAGAGCCAGTTCTCACAGCCCGTCAATCCCTGCTATTGATATTCAAACAGAAAAAAATGGCTCAAATACAAATGAGAGCACACACCACTCAAAAAGGGACAGTCCTGGAGACCCAAGGAGATGACAAGCAAGACTGCGCACTGGATCCCACAGGACCCTTACTACATGAGCCCACTCTACTAAGACAGGAAGACAAAGCAGCCCTACCTGATACATAGAAACAAACAGAAGGATGCAGCCAAAATAAAGAGACAAAAACTAAACAGAACAATCCTCCCCGCGGGGGGTGGCGGGGGCGGGAGGGGGGGGGGAGAGAAATGGAAAGAAAGACACAAGCAATCTACCAGATGCAGAGTTGAAAACACTTGTTATAAAGATCCTTAATGATCTCAGTGAGAACTTCAGCAAATAGAGAGGAAACATAAAACGAGAGAGAAAACAATTAAAAGAACCAATGAAAACTGAAGAATACAATAACAGAAGTAAAAAAATAATACATTAGAGAGAATCAACAGATGAAGCAGAGAATGAAACAATTGATTTGGAAGATAAAGTAGCAGAAAACACCCAACCAGATGAGCAGAAAGAACAACAAATAATGGATAGTTTAAAGGACCTCCAGAAAACATCAAGGATGCCAATTTCACATCCGAAGCAATCTCAAGCACTATTTTGAAGGGACATTCACATCCATGTTCATTGCAGCATTACTTACAGTAGCCAAGATATGGAGGCAACCTGGGTGTCCATCAGTACGAGACTGAGTAAGAAAGAGGTGGTCCATATGTACCGTGGAATAAAAAAGAATAAAATCTTACCATTTGTGGCACCAGGAATGAACATGGAGATTACTATGCTAAGTGAAATAAGTCAGAGGAAGACAAATACCAGATGATTTCATTTATAAGTGGAATCTAAAGAATAAAACAACAAAACAGAAACAAACTCATATATACAGAGAACATTTGGATGGCTCCCAAATGGGAAAGGGTTTCGCAGGTGGGGTGAAATGGGGAAGGGATTAAAAAGTACAAATTGGCAGTTACAGAATACATAAAGTTACATAAAGATATAAATACAGCACAGGGAATATAATTCATAATGTTGTAACAACTATGGAGCCAGGTGGGTACTAGATTTATCAGTGTGATCACTTCATTGTTATATAAAGGTCTAAACACTATGTTGTATACCAGAAACTAATTATGATATTGTATGTTAACTGTAAGTGAAAACATATTATTTAAAAAAATATTCTTACTTGTAGAACATACACAGATAAAAAATTCAAATTCCAAAAATCAGAAATGAAAGTGGAAACATTATGAATTCCACACAAATAAGATTATGAGAGCTATGGTCAAATTAGATAACGTAGATGAAATGGACAAATTCCTAGGAACACAGAACTTCCCAGGAATAAATCCCACACAGAAAAACAGATAATCTGAATACTTGTAAGTAGTAATGTGACAGATTCAGTAATTAAACAAACAAACAAATAAATAAAGGTAATCTACCAAGAAAGAAAGCACAGCACCAAAGGCTTTACTAGTGATTTCAACCAAACATTTAAAGATAAACTAAGCAATTATTTCCAAACTTTTTTAGAAATTGAGTAGTAGAAAATACTAACACACATTTTAAAGCCAGCACTACCCTGATACTGAAGCCAAAGACACAAGAAAACTACAGAACACTATTCTGCATGAACATTATTGTCGAAATCCTCAAGAATATAATAGAAAACCAAATTGATATTAAAAGGATCACGGATCCTTACCAAGTGCAACTTAGGCGTGGATTTCAAGGACTGGTCAGCATAGAAAAATCAATGTCATACACTGCATTAACAACATGAAGGGGGAAAGTCTCAATTATCTCAAGTGATGAAGGCAAAGCATTTGAAAAACCATAACACTCTCTCATAAAAAGGAAAACGACACACAGACACCCACCCACCCACCCACACACACACAGAAGGGCTATATGAAAAACCCACAGGAAACATTATACTCAATGGTGAAAAACTATAAATATTTCCTCTAAGATTAGTAAAAAGCAAAACTGACTGTCACCAATTTTGTTCCACAATGTACTGAAAATTTTACTCTGATTAATTTAAGCAACAAAGAGAAGTAAAAGGCATCCAATTAGACAGAAGTATGTGTCTGCAGATGATATAATACTATATACTGCAAATGCTACGGATTTCTCTCTCTCTCTCTCACACACACACACCTGCACAAAGAATGGACTTGGCAAAGTAGCAGGAAACAAAGTCAATGTGCAAAAATCAGTTGCATTCCTATAAGTAAACAATGAGCAATCTAAAAAGGAAATTATACAATTCCATTTATAATGTCCTCAAAAATAATAACATAGCTAGAAATTAACTGAAAGAGGTAAAAGACTTGCCCCATAAAAACTATAAATGCTGAAGAAATTAAGGTAAGACATGAGTAAATTAAAACACATCAGAAGTTCATGGATTAGAGACAAATTTTTTTAATGTAAATATTACCCCAAGGCATCTACAGATTCCAAGCAATCCCTGCCAAAACCCAAAGAAATTGTTTGCAGACCTCAGAAAATCCTATCCTACAACTCATATGAACACTCATGGGATGCTGAAATGTCAAATGACCTTGAAAAGAACAGAACTGAAAAACTCACATTTCCTGATTTCAAAACTTAACACACAGCAACTGTCATCAAACAGTGTGGTCTAGCATGTAGATAAGCAAAAAGACCAAAACAAAATAAAACAAACAAACAAACAAACAAAGAACAGAAAGCCCAGAAATAAACTCTCAAATATATAATCAGATGATTTTCAACAAGGGTTTCAAGATCACTCACTGAAGAACAATTTTGAAACAAATACTGAAGGGAAAAAAAATGAATCAACATTCAAAGAATATAGTGAGACTCTAACCTTAAACAATACACAGCAATTACACTAAATTGGAGCAAGGACTTAAGTGTAAGGCCTAAGCCAGAAACCAGAGAACAAAAACTCCTGTAGACCTGTCAATAGCATCTTGGATACAACACCGAAGGCATAGGTAACAAGCAAAACGGAGGGACTAAACACACATATCTTAAAATTCTGTGCATCGAAAGACGTCACAGAGGAAAAAAGCACTCCACAGAATGGGTGATAACTGAAAATCGTACATCTCATGGGAGATTCACAACCAGTACATACAGACAACTCCTAACATTGAAAACGCGGTGGGCGGATGTGAACAGACATTTCTCCGAAGAAGATATACAAGGGGCCTATAAACGTCTGAAAAGATGCTCAATATCACATCAAGGAAATGCATATCAAAACAAGATACCACTTCACACTCAGGATGGCTAATATACACACTGAAGGACTCTGACTTCGGATGATTAAACTTCGGAGTTTTTGAACTTTACAACAGTGCAAAAGCAATACACATTTCAATGGAAAACATATTTTAAATTTTGTTATTTTCTCAAGCTAGCAACATTCAGCAAACTTTCTTTTGGCACTCGGCGCTGGCAGAGCCACACTTCCCAATAAGCCACATGACAACAAGGGTAAACAACAAATTTTCTACCGTATATTGTGTTACTCGTGGCTTTTTTGTTTGTTTGTTGGATCTTGTTTCCACATCCCACCACACGTACAAAACACCATCTGTGTCTATCCCTTCTGAGATAAAAAAGAAAAAAAAGGTTGAGATGAAACTCAAGATAACTGCCCAACTATAGGCTAATGTTAAGTGTTTACAGCACCTTTATGGTAAGGCAAAACTATGCTATTAGGTAGTTAGGTAAATATTAATGGATTTTCCCTCGATATGTTCAACTTAAAATTGATTTATCATGACAAAATATTGTTGTAAGCTGAAGATCATCTCTATATGCTTTCTAAAAGTTTTGGGAATGATGAGGGAAAATCGAAACACTTGGGCAACTTGGTGAGAATGTAAAATGGCATAGTCATTGTGAAAAACAATATGGCGATTTCTCAGAAATTTAAAAATAATGTTTAGTTTAGGATTCAGTTAAACAAGTTAAAAAGAATTCTGAGCATAAGTGGTGATGATGATTGCTTAAATACTGAAATGTACTTAATTCCACTGAACTTTACATTTAAAAGTGGTTATGATGGTTAACTCTGCTGTGTTTTACCACAATAAAGTAAACAAGAAAAACCTTTCATTTTGTTCCACGTCAAACAAAATTGAATGCTGTGATTCAAACTATATAAACACACAAAACGTAGACACAATAAATGTTTTATTCCAAATATGAGTTTACACCTATTTGTGAATGCTGACAGCACATACCTAATTAAAAAGTATTTAATCATAGAGGAATTATCACAAATTTTGTGAAAAGGTGTCTTTTTAGCCAAGATCCTGGAGATACAGCGAAAATAACCCAAACGGCTGGCTATTCCTTAATATAAAACTGTCTATAAAAGATAGTTTATAGGACCAATAAGAGGGAGGTGCCTTAGAGGCTGGACATTTAAGAATGAGTTAATAGTCAATCAATTAAATGTTACCAGTCCCTTTACATAAATACTTATCAGTTATTTAGTCACCTTTAATGTTGTTTATACTCATAAAAATGCAACTCGTTGTACTGAATTCATTGTACATCCTCTTAACATGTTAATCAGTATCAAATAACTGTTTTGGTTTTTTTCTCGGCCTTCAAACATCTTTTTTCCCTTTTTAGACAAGACTTATTATATTTTAAAAAATCAAAGAGTGGGACAGAAATTTCTTTCATCCTTTATTTGAAATACAATTAAATTAATATAGCTATACAATTTCTACATATATATTTTCAAAATAAATCCTGCATGCAATGTTGCACATGAGCTACTAATATCCAACCAATATTTAATTATGCTTCTCTGTTTCCCAGGATGAAACAGGCTGGACTCTTACTAAGTAGCAGGAATAGAAATATACCAGCAGTGTCCCAGTCCATTCAGGCTGTTATAAGGAAATACTATTCTGGGTGGTTTAGAAAGAGAAGTTTCTTACGGTTCCATACAGTGGAAGTCTAGGATCACAATGCCAGCTACAGCTTGGGTTCTGATGAAAGTCCTCTTCGGCGTTGCAAACTGAGACTTCTCCCTGAGTCCTTTCAGTGTGGGAGTCCCCTCTCTTCTATAACAACGCTAATCCCACCCGTAAGAGTTTCATCCCGATGATCTAATCACCTCCCAAAGGCACCACGTTCTTAAAAAAAGACTCTTCACATGGTAGCATTTCAACATGAATGTTAGGGTGCACGCACAGTCCACCACAACTAGAGAAAGCAAACTGGGAATATAGGTGCACTTCTTAAAGAAAATCTTTAGACAATCCATATTTGATAGAGGAAAACAATAGGAAAAAAAAGTGTTTTGAGTGGTCTAAGCTACCACGTACTGTATCATGTATGCAGTTTCTGACACTCCTGGCAAAATATAGAAGGACGATATATGAACTCAGTATACCTTTCTCTTCAAAAGGCTAACCATCTCAGCAAGCTCTGATTGCCCATACACAATCACTAAGCCCATTCTTCCAAGCTGGTTTTCTTTTGGGAGTATTAAAACCTCAGTCATTGGTCTCACACTGGTCTCACATGTATTCCACCTATGTCGGGTAAGAACCATGAATCACATTAGTGCCCTCAGATTCTGGCCTGCTTTTAGACTCTGGAGTTTTCACACTTAGGAAGTAAATTATAACAGAGTGAGTTCCTGAGAATTTGTGGTATTTATGTTATTGAAACCAGATAAAAGTGTATTTGCTTTATAATTTTCACTGCTGACAAATCCTCTGAAGAAATAAAATGTGAGGTTTTTGCAAATTACTTAACAAACATTATCTGTTAAATTTGTGTGAAAGGTTTAACTGTGGCTAGAGTTTAACTAGTCCTGTCCTTAGCTTTATCTAATACACACACACACACACACAAAAGTTGGTACACACAACAAAATACACCAGTAACCGAAAGTAACGCCAAAATACACTCAATGTGACACTTTATTGTGTTATTTAGCTTTTGGTTCCTTCCTTTCACTTATGCCATTTCTTAATGCCAATAACTTAGGAAAGGCTTAGTTTTTAGAATTTATTATGAAATTCATTTTTTATTTATACACTGTAATTTAATTGCTCATAAAGTCCAAAACTATAGGTTACAAATACAGATGACTTTTGACAATAAATGACATATTTAGCATAATCTGTTTTTTTTAAAGTAAACATTATTCCACTAAAAGTTGCCATTAAAATTGTCTTACTTAAGAAATTTTTCACATATTAAGTGAAAAGCACTGTCAACTAATATATCAATATTTCCAATATTAAGACAAGTGGGCATTTATTAGGATTGAATTCCTGCTACTACAAATCTTACAAATTCAAAAATTGCTATTCTAACTCATGTTCTAAAGCTGTATTTTGAAATGCTTGTTTTGATGGTGACAGCATAAAACGATGAAAAGAATCTTATCAAGCAGTATAAAAATACATACAGCTACATAAATATGAAAAGAGCCCCTCTTCTTGCCTTCAGATGTAGATTTCTGCCTTCCTTACATTTAAACTAAAATCTCAAGAGAACGTCTAGGTAACTATAACATCCAGAAAGAGTTTCTAAACAGACTAGTTGGAACTAGGGTTTAACACAGTCTATGATAAAGCAATGTATTCAAAATACCCATTAAAGTATTCTTTTATTAATATACTTTCTCACAATCTTTTAAAATAATAGATACTGTCATCTACCACTACGTTCTACTACATCAAAAGAATAAACTGTTAACATTTCACTTAAGATAATTCAGCTTTGGCAGTTTTTAAAGAAATAAATACTTTAAAGCAATGAAATAAATGAGTGTGTCCTAAACAACTGCATTCTTGTTTAATGAAGTTTTGGTCTTCTTAACAGGTGATGGCCAAAATGTAAATTGTGGAGCAATACTCAGAAACTCTGAGTTCAATTTAGATCTATAAGAGAAAAAAACATCAGATCCATGGGGGAACGAAAATTCTCATAACACACCGTCTATGGAATATAGAGATCCCCTTAGGGTATCTGGAAAATGAACCCTTTGAACAGAAACATTTTCTGAATTCCCACATTACCAGAAAATATTTATGATGTCTTTGAAAATGTTGTATGTTATGCAGACTATTCTTAATGTAAGTTGAGCATCTCCTCCCTTTGCGTTAGTAGGTATAGACCTTATGTGTTGGGAGTGGGAACTAGAATTCCATTAAGTGTGGTACTAAACCAAATTCTCCTGAGTCAATTTAGGCATAGGAGTGAAACTAGAACAGCTGTACATCATCTGGAGGAATGACTCCGGAAGAAGGATTCTTAGGTGATAAAACTCTTATAAGTCTTTAGTGTATTCCCAACCAAGTTACTCAGGCCCAATTCCAAAGAGACTGTTGGCACCCATCCAGAAAGCAGTTTTCCTTTGAATGATGCCTCGACCCTGTCATGGCTTTCTATGCGTTCTTGTGCTCTGGTTAGGTTTCTAGCCTTCAATCCCAGCTCTGCTGTCAAATGTTCAGATCTGCCCTTAATACACAACACAACTCCTGTATTTTAGGGGTTCTTGTCACACAAGATAATTGTGAAGTTTACTGTCAAAGTATTGATTTAGTCACATGAATCTTTTGGTTAGGGTCCTTGAAGGGCAGAACACAAAGAAAATATTACAACAATATTTATTTGTCATCGTTTTCCATTTCCTATTTCTCGGTATTCTCTAAAACCCACATTAACATTCGTATGGTACACATGCTTAAAAATTTATAAAGCATGGTAAAAAAAAATGCTAAAAATCAGCACCAGAGATAGCACTCAATTTTTCTTTCATGGTATGAGTAATTGGAATGATTTAGACACACAGCAACATATAATATAAATTGACAGACAGAGAGAAGAATAGCTGTGACAGATCAAGTATCGATAATGAAATGGCCAATGACCCCTGACGAAATCATGTAATCCCAATACATACCTCGGTAAAAGGCCTCCATTTCAGTACGGCTTTTTGAGTATATTACAATTTAAACCTCAGCATGCTGGTTCGAACAAGACTCTTCTAACATACTAACATTTCATTTAAGAGAAGGCACACTCTCAAAACTGTCTGCTACGTGTCTTAACAGCTATCTCTATAAACACTCTTACTTATCCAAGGTATCATTTGCAACAGATTAGAAGGTTTCTCAAAAAGTATGAAAAGTCTGATAGCTAGTTTCATAACAATTCATATAGAGGACAAACAAAATTCCACAAGTTACATATGTTCTTATATCATCCATGTCTTCATCCTCATCTTCAACATCATCAAACTGAATTTCATCATCATCTCCAGGTCAGAATGTATGTGTTTCATTGATTTTAGCTAAAGATACAACAAATACTATTCTCATATGGGTAATCAAGATGTTATCCGATGAACTATATAGAAAAAGAAATGTGTTTGATACAAAACACTGAACTATAAAAGTCTTTTATACGTGATACCTATATTCAAATATTTCAAGGAAAATTCTTCTAACTATTGAGAAATCACCACACAGTAAATTCACACACACAGGGAACACCCCCAGATCACAAAGTGATTACAATGAAGAGTATATTCTCTTTTTGTTCAACAAGACTATTGTAAGGCTGGCTGCTATAATTGCACTAACTTAGGTAGCTATTACACTTCCCAAGTATGCTTCTATGAACACATGCTATCAGCTTATCTTCAACAAGTGCAAGGTTTTCCTAAATAAAGAGAACTCATTCACCAACTATTAGACTTAGCAAATCAGAAGACCTGGTCAAATCAGGCTTATCTCATTTTCAGATATTTAATTACTTCTACAAAAATGCCAATAATTTCACCAGAATTTTCATTATAAATGAAAAGGTCTTATATAATTGTTACAAAATCCAATGGAATATAACAAATAACATAGCTGCCAAGTGAAATTGTGAGCTTAGGAAACAGTATATTTCCTCTTTGATGTTATGACAAACTTATTTGAATCTTTTGATGTATACTTCAGTGAGAATGCAATGCTTGGCCACCAAGAAAAAACAACTGTAAAACACACACACACACACACACACACACACACACACACACACACACACACACACAAAACTAAAATTCGCTAAGTTAACTGAACTGAACACTGAATTCTATATAAATCAATACCAGTGTCATGAGTGTTTCCTGGTGTATCTAACACCTAGAAAACTCTTGAGAATTGCAAGAAAACACTGTAAAAAGGTATTCCCTTAATATATACTATACACAAGTCCAAAGCTTATAAACTTTTAAACTCCCCACCAAAAGAACATTTATGAGAAACAGACTTTTATTCATTATTATGGTATTGACATTATGAAGTAAGACAGGCATACCCAAAACTAACTTTGGTAAGTATATACAGAAACAACATGTACAAGAGACAGATTCTATTGAAATTCCTTCACCCAAACACCAGAAATAACTCCATAAGCCGGGAAAATGTAAGTTTAACATTACCATGTTCTGGAAGCTCATAGGCCTTCAGATTTCTAGCTTCATCTGCATTATATTTTAAAATTACATTCACTTTATTATCCTTTGAGATAAACAGGTAACTTTAAAAATTGACTGTGCCAAATTCATCAGCTCTTTCATAAATTACTTTCAAGTTAAATACATTTTTAAAAAGCTCACTTAATTGTTTTGTTACAAACTGCTTTCCTCCCCTAGCCTCTACATTCTTTAAAAAAAGCCTTTAGTTTACAGAAGTATGAAGAAGACTAAATCACTCACAAATAATAATCAATAATCTAGAGAAATTACATATAAAATTCATTTTAAAAAAAAGGAAACAAGAGGAGAAAAAGGGGGCCTGGTGGTTGCTTCCATATCAGAACTGCTTGGGGCTTTATAAACATAACTACGTTTCTTGATGTCTGACAGACCTCAAAGTCTTTGAGATGAAATTCAGAAATCTGTCCTCTCTGTCTGTCTAACTGTCCCAACATCCATCCATCCATCCATCCATCCATCCATCCATCCATCCATCCATCCATCCATTTTTTGGTGATACTGGTGAACAAAATCCAGTAAGTTTCTGTTGTATGACAAAACTAAATACATGTACCCATAGACGGATTGCTTTTGTCAGCACTTATCTGACAACTTTGACCTTGTTTACCTTCCTCCTCCCCTCTGACAACCACTGGTCTATCGTCTATGTCCCTGAGTCTCGGTTTTCTGGTACTGTTCATTTGTTGCCTTTAGGTTTATATCCCACATATAAGTCATATCACGTGCTTTTCAATGTTTTCTGTCTGGCCCATTTCACTTACCATGAGTATCTCGAGTTCCATCCATTTTTGCAAATGGCAGTATGTCTTCTTGTGGCTGAGTCGTATCACGTTGTATAAATGTTCCATGGCTCCTTTATCCAATCATCTATCGTAGGACACTTCGGTTGTTTCCATGTCCTGGCCTCTGTGACATTGGTATGCAAATATCTTTGTGGATATGGGTTTTCAAATCTTTGAAGTAAGTACCCAGTAGAGAGCTTGTGGGATCATATGGTAGATCAAATCTTACTTTTCTGAGGAACCTCCGTACTGTTTTTCATAGTGGCCGTACCAAATTCCAGCCCCACCAGCAGTATATGAGGGTTCCTTTCTTTCCGCATCCTCTCCAGCATTTGTTATTACTTGTCCCGTTGGTTACAGCTATTCTGATAGGCGTGAGATGGTATCTCATTGTGGTTGTGATTAGCTAGTGACGATGAGCATCTTTTCAGAGTTTGTTGGTCATTTGTGTGTCCTCTGTGAAAAAGTGTCTGTTCAGGTCCTCTGCCCATTTTTGGATTAGATTGTTGTTGTTGTTGTTGTTGTTGTTGTTGTTGTTGTTGTTGTTGTTGCTGTTGTTGTTATTCAATTGAATGAGTTTTTTGTATAGTTTATATATTAGGCCCTTATCAGAGATATTGCTTACACAAAAATCTATATTTAAAAATCTGTATTTCTTTTGGCCCTTTATGACACAAATGCCTCTGAGAAATACTGTCCTAAAATTTTCACATTTCACCATTTTAAATAATCTGAGTTATTTATGGGGGGAATGAGGAAATAGGGTCTATATGCTTATAATCAGTGTAAAAAAAATTCCAAAGAAACAAAACTAAGATTATCACAGTAATGCAACCATATTGAGGAGACATAAAGCAAAATTTTTCAAACTGTAATGTGCATAGAAAACACACAAGAATTTTGTTTGATTTAGATTTCTTTATCATTCAGTAGGTACAAGATTGGACTTACAATTTGAATTTCTAACATGCTACCAGAGACGCTGGTGTTGCTATATGCTTAGTACCACTTTTTGAGTAGCAAGGGTTATTCACAAAAGGTAAAGAAGCAGAAGCACCAGTCTTGAATCTCACTTTCATGTTAGAATATTAATCATTTTAAGAATTGTAGTTTCACTGCTATGAAACAGGGAATTAATTATTCTCTCCATTTTGAGAGTTTAACATGGAATTAGAACAAGATAAAGGACATAAAAATGGAATATATTTGACATCAGATCACTGTCTTTATTATAGAATTTTTAATCAAAAAGGGAAAAAATTAATATATTAATGACTCAAAAAGCAACGCAAAAAAAAAATGAATTCAGTGTAGTTGCAGGATACAACAATTCAACAACCAAAACCCCAAAACTGGTTATCTCTATATGACAGAAACGACCTATTTAAATAAAAAACAAAAATAAAAACAACAACAACAAAAAACCACCTTGCCCCAAACAGCATCAAAACAAGATCCTTAGGAATAAATTTAACTAAAGAGATGGAAGATCTCTACACCAAAATCTCTAATATGTTGATGAAAAGAAACAGAAGAAAAATTAAACAACGCTCTGTGATCTTGTACTGGGAATAATTAATATTGTTACTGTTCATAATAACCTAAACAATGTATAGATTTAATATAATTTTTATCAAACTCCAATGGCATTTTTCACACAAATACAAAAACCCTAACATTTGTAAGGAACCGCAAAGACTGCAAATAGCCAAAACAATTCTGAAAAAGGACAAAGCTGCAGGCATTATATTTACTAATGGCAAACTATTCTACAGTAATCAACACAGTATTATACTGGCATTAAGTCAGACATACAGAGTAATGGAGCAGAAACAAGAGCCGGCAAATAAAGCTTTGCATATGTGATCAAGTAACACTTGACAAGGAAACCAAGAACACCCAACTGGGAAAGCATAATCTCCACAATAAGTGGTTGGGAAAACTAAATAAAAACATCCAGCAAAATGAAACTAAACCCATCTCACAAAACATTTACTTGAAGTAGATCAAGGACTTCAGAAGACCTGAAACCATAGAACTACTGCAATAAAACACAGAGATAAAAGACCTAAACATTAGGCTTGGCAATTATTTTTTGGATATGACAACAAAAGCACAAGCAACAAAAGCAAAAAAAAGCAAGTGTAAATCAAACTAAATGTCTTCTGCATAGCAAAAGAAACAAAAAACAAAATGAAAAAGTGACCTACAAAATGGGAGAAAACATTTGCAAACCACATGCTCTCTACAGACCTAATATCTACAATATCAAAAGAATTCTTACAACACAATAGCAAAGAACAACGTCATTCAATTCAAAGTGGACAAAAAATCTAACACTTTTCCCCCAAAAGACAAAAATATAACATTTTCATCACTAATCATCAGAGAAATGCCTATCAAAAATGCAATGAAATATCTCCTTATACTTCTTAGAATGGCTACGACCAAAAAAAAAAAAAAAAAAAAAAACAAGAGGCAAATGCTAAGTGTTATGCATTAATGATGGGAATGTATACTGGAGCAACCACTATGGAAAACAGAGGAAGTGTGCTTCGAAAGATTAAAAATGAAACAAAAAACAGGGTCAGAAACAGCTAAACCCCATGTTCACCATAGTCAAGACATGGAAGCAGCCTAAATGGCCATGACTGAGTAAGTGGAAAAAGATGTCTCTTCACTTGCACACGTACACACCCACACAGATATGTTATGCAGCTGTGGGAAAAAATGAAATCTTGTCATTTGTGACAATATGAATGAACCTGGAGAGTACTATGCTAAGCAATATAAGACAGAGAAGAGAAACACTACAAGATCTCACAAGTGTGACGTGAAAAAGCCAAACTCACAGAAACAGAGTAGAGTGGTGGCAGACAAAGTGGCACAGAATGCTGAGACATTAGCCAATGGGTACAAAGATTAAGTTATAGGATGATTAAGTTCAAAGTACAGCATATTGACCGTAACTAACAACAGGGTATTATATAAAAGAGAACAGTCAGTCTGTCCACAAATAAAGAAATGGCAATTAGGTGACAGTATGGAGGGGTTAAACTAATGGTGCAATGGGAATCATTTTGCTATTTAATTATACCAAACCATCTCACTGTGTGTATCTCAAATGACACATGTCAGCTGTACCTCAATAGAGCTGCGAAAAAACCCCACAAAGAACAAACATCCAAGAATGTGATATTCATAAGAATTGTAGCTCAAGGACTTTCTAAAATCCACTTCTTCAGAAAATGGCCGAACTTGTCAAAATCAGTTCAATCAGAACTTTGCAAATTAACCGGATGCTTGCCATCATCTGAGATTTACACCAAAAATGTGGTGAAGTATCAGTAAGGACAAGCACTGTGGTATTTTACCTTGCTCTATTCCCATCCCTTCACCCTAGGTCCAGGTGGCCAAGAAAACCACATCCTAGAAGCCACTGAAGGGGTAGTAGATAATTCGTTACTTCACAACACCATTTTAGATAACTGCATGGAAGTTCTTGGAAACTGCCACTTGTAGAAATTTATTTTACCTTATTAGCAGCCTATAGATTTTTAATATTTTTCCTCTGAGGCTATTATTGAAAATGTGTGGCCATTTTTTAACACTGCAGTGACTTTATGTGATAATGGTCAAGGCAAACAAGAACCTGCTTTGGAATGAGATGTGCGTAGAAGACTTGATAATTCCAACATATTCTTGTCCAAATGACAAGAATCTCCATAGTTCGTCACAAGTGCCATGAGAAGCTTTCTGCTACTAGCAATATTATAACTATCTACTGACTTTGAGGAAATCAGTTAATTCGTGTCTTCACAACTACATGGCCTGAAAGAATCTATGTGAACCACATAGCCACGGCATTACGTACACTCAAAATAGACCGGCAAATATCCTAATCTCCCAGCTCTGACTGACCTTGAGATTCTGCACACGTGAAATGAGGACTAAGGCAGAATTGCAAAGTGCCTAGCTGAGTGTGGAAGGTATAACCCAACATACACAGAAACATAACAGACTGAAAGACGTCACCGTATCTTTCCCCTTGAGACAATAAGCAGAACATCTAAAACTCTGCAGAAAGGAACACCCCAAAAACGCATACCAGCACATCTGAGCGTGGGATCTGCACACAAGAGCTACCACAGGTCAGAACCCCGGGTGTCGGGCGGTGGACTGGGAGAAACAAAGAAGGTGCCTCTGGCAGCTGGAGCTCCCTGCAGGGAAAGGGGGGATCGAAGGGGAGAAGGAGTGGTGGGTTCCCTGAAAAGCCCTGCCTGGAGAGCTGTGAGCGCCATGGGGCCACTGGTAAGAGATGTGGGGATGGCAGGAAAACAGCAGTTTTTGTTTGTTTGCGTGTTTGTTTGTTTGTTTGTTTGTTTTTAAATTTCGGTCCCGGTTATAAAATGCAAAGCTGAGCTGCGGTCCCTATGCCCCAACCCTGAGGGTCCCTGCTCTCAAACATGGAAGCCCAAGGTGATTCTGAGCAAATGGTCTCAGAACTGACGCTATCACTGACAAGAACTGAGACTAGGGTAGCGAGCAGGATTGAATAACTATAAGGAAAAAAGTGGCATTCTTAAAGACTGATAAAAAGCAGAGATCCAAAAGGCATAGACGCCACTTACTGGAAACCAAAACAAAAGCATCTTCTTTGTAGTAGGCTAAAGAGAAACCTTTATATAATAAATCTTTTTTGGGAAAAAGCAGAATACACGCCATTAACGCCCAGGAGGAGAAGTAACACCCCAATAAACACCATGAATAAACAAGGTGACAAAGCAGCTCAGAAAGAGAGAGAAAAATCTGTATAAAATGAGCTTACAGACATAGAAATATGCAACCAAAATGACAGAGAATTCATGACGGTACTTCTAACATAACTCAATGACATCCACAATCCTCAAATCAATAATTTCAGAAAATGAAAAAAATTACCGAGATGAGGATAACGAGTTCTGTAGAGCAAGAAGACTAAAACCCTCAGAAAGAATCAAATAGAACTCCCAGAGATGAAGAACACACAGCAAGAGATGAAAAATAAAATAGCAACTTGGGCAAAAGCATACATCAAATGGACAATACTGAAGTGATATCGAAGACCAATCTAGAAATAAATCAGAAGGAAAAAAACCAAAGTATGAAATAAATGAGAGAAATTCAAGAACTAGCTGATACCATCAGGAGAGGAAGCATAAAAATAATGGGCATTCTCAAAGTGGAGGAAAAGGAGCAGGGACTATAAAGCATTTTCAGACAAGTAGCGGACAAAAATTTCTCAAATCTAAGAAATGAATCAGAGCCTGGAATTCAAGAAGTCAACAGAACACCCAACGTTCTCAACCCAAAAAGGCCTTTTCCAAGACACACTGTATTCAAATTATCAAAAATCAATGACAAAGACAGAATTCTCAGCACAGCTAGGGAAAAGAAGAAGGTAACCTGTAAAAGAAAACATACTACATTATCGTCGGACTTCACAGCACAAACCTTACAAGCCAGAAAGGAGTGGAATCAAATATTCACACTATTACATGAATGGAGCTACCAGCCAAGAATAATGTATCCAGCAAAGCTCTCCTTTAGATATAAAGGAGAAATAAAGACGGGTCCAGACATACAAAATTTAAGAGAAGTCTCACTATGGGGCCTGCATGACAGAAAATACCGAAAGGATTTAACGCACCTAAAACAAAATGACAAACAATGAATGAACAAACAAACAAACAAACAAACAAACAAACAAACACATAATTAGGCATAAGGTGACCAGCAGGCAGAATGAAGCAGAGGAGTGCAACCCTTATTAAGAACAGGGCATTATTCACAGTGGTCAGGACATGGAAGCAACCGAAGTGTCCTACAATAGCTGACTGGATAAAGAAGCTGTGCTACATTTATACAACGAAATATCACTCAGCCATAGGATGAGATGAAATACAGCCAGCCATTTGCAAAAACATGGATGGGCCTCGAGATAATCATGCTAAGCGAAATAGGCCAGACTAAAAAAATTGGAAAATCACATGATTTCATTTATATTTGGTATATAACCCTAAAAGCAACAAATGAACAGGACAAAGAGAGACTCAGGGACATGGATAATGGACAAGTGGTTACCAGAGGGTAGAGGGTGGGAAAAGAGGGGAGAGGTAGATGGGATAAAGGAGGTCCAATATAGGGGTTCTGGAGGATGGTGAAGTGGGTAGAGGGGATCAAATAAATGGTAGCGGAAGGAAATTTGACTTTGGGTGGTAATCACACAAAAGAATATACAGATGTCACATTTTAATGTACACCTGAAAATTATATGATTGTATTAACCAATGTTACCCCAATAAACTCAATAAAAACAAACAGGGTATAATCACCTTAAACAATAGGAAGAGATACGCTATAGCAAGATAGTAATGTATGTGCAGCATACATATGGACAAACTGACACAACAATGACTGAATAGAGAAGGTTTCGAAGATCCAAATTTGCCGTGGGGAATGGAGATAAGGCACGCACAGACAAAAATGAACTAATTGTGTGTGTGTGTGTGTGCGTGTGCGTGCGTGTGTGTGTGTGTGTGTGTTGTGTGTTGTGTATCCTGTACATGTGGCAACCACAAGCCAAACATTCAGAACTGAAGTATGTCACACAAAACAAGAAGAACCATAGGAAAAACCTACAAATATCTTTGTGGATATGTGTTTTCAAGTCTTTGCAGTAAGTAGCCAGTGTTGGGATTGCTGGATCACATGGTAGATCAATTCTTAGTTTTTTGAGGAAGCTCCATACTGTTTTCCATAGTGGCTGTACCAATTTGCAGTCCCACCAGCAGTGTATGGAGGGTTTCTATTTCTCCGCATTCTCTCCAATCTTTGTTGTTACTTGTCCTGTTGATAATAGCTATTCTAACAGGTGTGAGATGTGAATTTCATGCGCCTAATAGCTAGTGATGATGAACATCTTTTCACATGTTTGTAGACTATTTGTATGTCTTCTAGGAGGAACTGTCTGCTCAGGTCCTCTGCCCACTTTTTGTTTGGATTGTTTTCTGTTGTTGTTGTTTGTTGTGGCTGTTGTTGTTGTTGAGTTGTATGTGTTCTTCGTATATTTTGGATAGGAGGCCCCTATCAGAGGTGTTGCTTGCAAGTATATTTTCCCATTTGGATGGCTGTCTCTTTAGATTTTTGATGATTTCATTTCCTGAGCAGAAACTTTTTAGTTCGATGTAGACCCATTCATTTATTATTATTATTATTACTAATATATTATTGTTGTTGTTATTATTATTATTATTTATTGTGCTTTTACTTTTCTTGCATTTGAGGTCGAATTCATAAAATCCCTTTTAAGTCTAAGGTCCTTGAGTTTAGTTCCTAGGTTTCTTTTATACATCTTCTGTTTCAGGTCTTATGTTCCAGTTCTTAATCGACTGTGAGTTAAGTTTGGTATGTGGTGATAGACAACAGCCTATAGTTTCATTCTTTTGCAGGTGGCTTTGCAGTTTTCACAGCACCATTTATTGAAGGGGCTTTCCTTTCCCCTATGTATGTTTTTGGCTTCTTCGTCAAGAAATATTTGCCCGTGTAAATATGGGTTCACTTCTGGACTCATGATTCTGTTCCACTAGTCCGTGTGTCTGTTTGGCTGCCAATACCATGCCATTTTGATTTCTGTCGCTTTGTAGTATAATTTGAAGTTGGGCAGAGCAGGACTCCAGCCTCGTTCTTGTTTCTCAGCATGGCTCTGGCAATTCGGGGTCTTTAGTTCCTCCGTACAAATCGGATGATTATTTGTTCTGTTTCTTTTAAAAAATGCCTATGAGATTTTGATGGGGATTGCATTAAATCTGTATAATGCTTTAGGAAATCTGGTCCTTTTACCTATGCTGATTCTTCCAATCCAAGAACACGGATTCTCTTTCCATTTTGTTATAGCTTCTTCAATTTCTTATTAATAGGGTCTCATAATCGTCATTACATAGGTTCTTCACATGTTTCAGTAAATTTATTCCTAGGTATTTCATTCTCTTTGTTGCAATTGCAAAAGGAATTATTTATCCCATTTCTTTTTCTGACACTTCATTATTAGAGGCTAGGAACGTTATGGGTTTTTCAACATTGATTTTGTATCCAGTGACCTTATTGTTTTTACTTTATTGATTCTAGTGGTGTTCTTGTGGACTCGTAGGGTTTTCTATGTAGGTAATCATGTCCTCTGCAAATGGTGATAGTCTGACTTCTTTATTTTCTATCTGGATGCCTTTTATACCTTTCTCGTGTCTGATTGCACTTGCTAGGACCTCTAATGTTATATTGAATGAGAGTGGCAGTAGTGGGCAGCCTTGCCTTGTTCCTGATCTTAGAGAGAAGGTTTTTAGTTTTTCACCTTTAGTATAATGTTGGCTGAGGGTTTTTCATAGATGACCTCTATTAAGTTAAAGTGCTTTCCTTCCATACTGATTTTGTGAAATGTTTTGATTACAAATGGATGCTGTATGTTCTCGAAGGCTTTTTCTGCATCAACTGATATGATTACGTGATTCTCATTTTTATTTTGTTCATGTGGTATATCACATTAATAGATTTGCACATGTTGAACCATCTCTGTGCTGTTGGGATGAAGTCCACTTGATCGTAGTACATAATCTTTTTAATATGTTGCTGTATTTGGTTCACTATTGTTTTATTTAGGATTTTTGGATCTGTCTTTATGAGAAATATTGGTCTGTAGTTTTATTTTTGTGTGTCATCTTTACCAGGTTATGATATCAAGGTAATATTGGCCTCATAAAGTGAGTTGGGAATATTGCCTCCTCTTCGATTGTTAGAAAGAGTTTCAGAAGAATAGGTATTAAATCATCTTTGAATGTTTGGTAGAATTCACTGGTGAATCCATCTGGTCCTGGTCTCTTACTTTTTGGTAGATTTTTGAGGATTGTTTCAGTTTTCGTACTGCTGCTCGGTCTACTTAGATTATGCAGTGCTTCTTGATTCAGTCTAAGAAGGTTGCATTTTTCTAAGTATTGGTTCATTTCTTCTAGGTTGTTAAAGTTAGTGTTATACATTTTTTCATAATGTTCTGCATGATCCTTCGTATGTCTGTGCTCTCAGTCATAATTTCCCCTCTTTCATCTTGATTTTGTTTATTTGTGCCCTTTCTCTGTTTTCTTTAGTGAGGCTAGCCAGCAGCTTGTCAATTTCATTACCCTTCTCAAAAAACTAGCTCTCTGTTGCATTTATCATTTTTGTTCTTAGTTTCATTAATGTCTGCTCTAATTTTGATTACGTCTTTCCTTCTGCTGACTTTAGTCTCCATTTTGTTTTTTCTTTTCTAGTAATTTAAGATGAAGTGGTAGGTTGATTATTTGGGCTCCTTCTTATTTTTGGAAATGGGCTTGTAATGATAGGAACTTTCCTCTCATGACCACTTTTGCCATGTCCCAAAGTTTTGATATGTTATACTATCAATGTCATTCACTTCTATGTGTCTCATAACTTCTCTTTTTACTTCTTATGTGACCTAGTTTTTTTTTCCGTAGCATGTTGTTTGTTTCCATGTATTTATGTGTTTCCTCCTGCTTTTTTTTTGCAGTTGATCTCTAGTTTCAAAGCATCATGATCAGAGAATATGGTTGGCATAATTGCAGCCCTCTTCTATTTCTTGAGGCTGCCAGATTAAGTAAGGTTTGCTGGGACACAGAGTTAGCCCCAACAAAATAAGATGAAAACAATCATACTAACCATATTCTCTTATCATAATGCTTTGAAATAGAGATCAGCTGCAGAAAGAGATCAGGAAGAACCACAATACATGGAGATTAAACAACATGTTACTGAAGAATGA
The DNA here is from genome assembly GCA_030015415.1 of Cynopterus sphinx. Classification (NCBI taxonomy): domain Eukaryota; kingdom Metazoa; phylum Chordata; class Mammalia; order Chiroptera; family Pteropodidae; genus Cynopterus; species Cynopterus sphinx. The sequence continues at coordinate 16,455,594 of CM057395.1, read as the reverse complement.
CTGGGTCACAAAAAGAGAAGTCAGGAAATGAATGAATGTTATTAATAGTATAATATATCAAACTTTGGAGACACAGCAAAAACAGTCATAAGAGGAAAGTTCATATCATTACAAGCCTACCTAAAATCAAACAAACAATCAAGAATGAGCTCAAAAAGAAGTGGGAAAAAATTATTCCTTTTGCAATTGCAACAAAAAGAACAAAATATTTAGAAGTAAATTTAATGAACCATGTAAGGGGTTTCTAAAATAAAAAAATTAAAAAATAAAAGCAGATACCAAAAATTGGAAAGATGTTTTATGTCCTTGGATTGAACTATACACTAGGGGTTACCCGGGCACTACAGGGTAGTGGTCACTAGTGGGGTTGGGGTGCGGGGAGGAGGTAGATGGTGTAAAAGGTTCAAATACAGGTGGTAGAGGGAGGGTGAACTGGGTAAAGGGGATCAAATATATGGTAGCTGAAGGAAACTGGACTTTGGGTGGTGATCACACAATAGTATATGCAGATATCAAATGATAATGTATACCTGAAAATTATATGATTGTATTAACTAATGTTACCCCAATAAACCTCATTAAAAAATAAGTGTGATGTCTTTTTGGTGCATAATTCCCTTCATCTCATAAATTTCCAGTTTGAATGCAATAAATTATATTACATTCCATACATTACACTGACACAAATGAAAGCATGACTTAGTAAGAAATACAGGTTAAGCATTGTAAAGTTTTCATGTCTTCTAAGAGTTTTTGGCCTTGTTTTTTGTGTGTTAAGGGAATGGGGTTTTGCTCAGCATCTTAAGGTTCTTGTGAGAGTTAGGGAGCCAACTCTTCTGTGAGTCTATTCATTGTAAGATCCCCAGGTACTTCTATACTTGCTCTTTCGGGACCCTGGCGACAAGGAAACAGGCACGAGACCCAAGACTGGCTAATCAGATACTCTCGTTGAAGATCTGAGTCTAGGGCAAACAACACAGAGATGCTGAAACAGTTCAGAGTTCATTCTGTCATGGGTAGTGGTGGCCTCTGGTATCTAGTGACCACAGGTGGTGCGAGTGGTGATGGTGACAGTGGCAGTATTTAGTACCTAGCAGTGACAGCACCTTAATCAGGCCATTAGTATCCTGGATTCCAGTTGTTCCTGCCCACCTGAACAAACTCTATGCTCCAGCCCTGCCTCTAAGAGCAACCCAATATCTCCCCAAGAAAGCCTTTTCCTGAGTCAGAAGGAGATGATGTCCTTACTTGCAACTACAAACTCTGAATGGTACAAAGTGAGATTGTATGGTATAGATTATCTAGTGCAAGCTTACAGTGATTCATCACATAAATCCAGGCGAATGGCATTATACCCCTCTTCACACTTTCACATCAGTCAGCACAGGCTGTCATGTCATGGTAAGACATGACCACCTCCCTCAAATCTCATTGGCTTACAAAAACAAGAATTTATTTCTCACATTAATGTCTAATAGGGGTCAGCTGTGGTTCCATTCCCTGTCATCTTCCATCTGGACACAAGCTGATGAACCTGACCGAATGGAGCTACTCCTGTCTGATGTATTGCAGGTCTCCCTGGTTGAGAAAAAGCGACCAAAATGATACTCCAGCTGGCTCTTACAGTGCCACACAGCGGTGACATACATCATTTCCATCCACATGTCATTGGACAAACCAAGTCACACCCTGGGATGTCTCAAGTGACATGGCAAATCTGATCTGACTGCTGTGGGGTGCTAGAATTGTTCCCTGGAAGGGTCATCACATGTTTGATCAATGATACAATCTAACATACCTCCTATAATGCAGGGCTTTGTTTCACTAATTAGGTTTGTTTCAAATTCCATAACCTGAGTAAAATTAAATTTATTTTGAGAAGATTATTTTTGTGGAGATCGAACTTGAAACATTAACAGTAGTAACACTTGATCCAGTTTACTGAAGTTAGATGCAGTGCTTCCACAGTGTGAGGTGGAAGATGCAGAACAGAAACACTATGAATTCACATTGAAATTCCACTCTCACTTGGAGTTAAAAATCTGTTTTACAAATTACATTAAGCATCTATCATGCCCATAGTTAACCGTGGGCTTTGATGGATACAAGCCTAACTCGACGGGTAAAGGGAAAAATCACGGCCACTGCAATATAAAGCAGTGATAACAAAAGGGGAGAGACAGGATGGAGAAAATTCATCAGGTGAGGGAAGTGTGAAGCACCCCAGCCTAGTGATGTAATGGAACCACGTGAGGAAGGGACTACTTTATCACAAGCCCTATGATTCAGAAGCAGTCATTTTATGCCAGAGGGTTATATGTTTGCCAGGAGATATGCAGGGGAGGAAAAAGTGATCCAATATGTTGCTAACAACTCTGAACTTTCGTTATAGTGATGAAATTTAACTGAAGTCATCTTTGCCAACTAACTTAAGAATCAGGGAGAAAATATTCATATTTCCTTTTTGTTAGAAAAAAATCATTTGATTTTATCTTATAGATAAGAGTAGAATTTTTCCACTTTCAAAATTTTTTGCAGATGGTTAACCAAAGATAATTATCGATACAAAAGTTTGAGGAAGTGTAATTGTGACAGGTGTAAAAGTTAAATTACATATGCAAATTTAGTTAAAGCTGCACTTTAAATAAAGTTCAGTAGAGTTCCTTGGTTAGTAAAATATGATTTACTTCTTGAGTTTAAAAATATTTCTATGAAATGAGCAAAACACAAAAGGCCACATAGTGTATGATTCTATTTATATGAAAAGTCCAGGATACGCAAATCTACAGACAGAAAGTAGATTAGTAGTTGCCAGGGGCTGCGGATATCAGGATGGGGAGTGACTTTTCAGAGAGACTTGTTTGCTTTTTGGGGTGATAAACGTGTTCTGAAATTAGCTAACAGTGATGGTTGTAGAATTTTGTGAATATACTCAAAACCACTAAATTGGAACGAAAAGAAACAAATGTATGTGAGCTTAAAAAACTCGTAAGTTTTAAACAAAGTTTATAAAGATGATTTGCAGATGATTATTTTCAGGCCTACTGAAAATCACTGACTGACAGCCAAGTACTGTCTGTAATGCATAGATAATTAAATTAATAACAATAATAAAATCAAACAACTCTTTCAATTATAATCATTATGAAGTACTTGCAGGGTATTCTGGCAAGTAAAACAATTAACATAAAGAAATTTATTTTTCATGTGCTTTTCCTTATTTATTTCTACTGAAAATGCTATTGAATATTAAAATGGAAAGCAATGCACAAAAGTGGGAAAGGTTATAAGACGAGTGGACAATTATTTATATCCTAGAGTTTGAGCATACAGGGCCTAAGATTTCATATTATATCTGATGCTCACTCAAATATACTAAATGGGGAAGAAAAGCTCAAAACAGTTAAGGGAAAAAAAAGTTGTCTCTTGTAAATCTCCATCCTTTTCACTTTTAAATTATTCTCTTATTTCTAGACAATATTTGCTCCCTCTACACTTGTATTAAATCCTTTATGGAAATGGCAAATATGTAACGTCCACAATATTTTCCCGGAAATACATTTGAAACCAAATTTATATACCTATAGTCTTCAAATTCATTAAAAAATGTTGACAAATAAATAGTCCTTTAAAAACTGCATATTTTTATAGCTTAAAATTTAAGTGTTTTAAAAATAATTTCTCAGAATACCAGATAAACCACACGCATGACACAAGAAGTTCGGCAAGTTCCTTTGTGTTAAAGACAGATTAACATGGGTTCCCCTGCCGCAACTCATATCAGGTGTTCCTGGAAGATCTCACCATCAGACGGAGGAGGGCACAGCACATGTTCAAGGTAAAGCTAGTATACTATACACTCCTGTCACTGAAAACACCAGACACAATTTTTAAAAGGTTGAAAATTGTATTAAAGTAATAGGAAGCCTAGACTTTTTTGGAAGCAAAGCAATATCCAAAAACCAACCAAACAGCAAAAACAACAAAATCACAAAACCCCACCAATTTGATTATAAGATAGCTCTGGCTTTGTCTCTGTGTACCCTTGAGCCAGTAACAATCTCTCTCAGCTTTAGTGCTCACCTTTTAGATGCTGACAGAGACTCGTAAAGACTAAATGAGACACATTTTATAAAGTGCCAGGGAGCTAGTGAATATGGACATGGAATGTCTTTCACCCTACTTCCGCCTAACAAAAGTGATCTCAAGACTGACTTGAAGGGACACAGCCCCTGGGAAGGCCTCCATGATGTCCCCGGGGCTGCTGAGCCCCTGTCTCTTTAGTCTCTTCAAATGTCAAATGACTGTTGCTTATAGGGTATTGTTGTTTGCCCTGCATCTGTGGGTCCTGAGGCCTCTGACAGTGTCTTGATCATCTCTCCATCCCCAGCACCTGGCAAAGTGTAAACCAGAGGGCAATCACTACTGCCTTTCTGATAACACAGAGCTCTGGAATATTAATTTTTTTTCCTCCTTTTTCACAGAATTTATTTTACACCTATTATACTGAGAAAGGACAGGAGGCATCTGAAAAAAAAAATGCAACGAAAAGGACCTGAAGAAAAGACCAACTCAACCATTTAAAGCTCATTCTCAACTGCTCTCTCTCTTTCCCGCCCAGTGCTCTCCAGCTAACATGTTTTCCCATAGCTCCGTCCCCTCCTCAAGGACTCTCCAGCTCACATCTCTTGATTCCTAGGCTGCTATCCAACTAACGTTCTTATCTCTGTAGTCTTGTAGGAATAACAAGACTGTAAAACTGCTTGTTAAGTTACAATGAGAGCTCAGCCTTCAGATGGGAATCCTCTGAGCAGGTGCCGGCATTAATAAGTGTTGCTTCCTACTTATAGCCTCAATGGCCTGCCTCTCCTTTCCAGACTCCTTTATCCGTGCTGATAATGCCAAGGTCACAAGACAAATGACCTATAAGACCCTAACAGCCCCTGACCTGTAGCTCACCCTCCCATCCTCAGATAAAGGAATGACACGCCCCTTGCACGAACACTGAGAGGGTAGTAAGCTGTAAGAAATCTAACCAAGGGGAGATCGTGCTTTCGGTCTGTTGAACGCTCCGCTGGGAAAAAGTCCTTTTCCTCTAGCAAACTTGTCTCAGCACACACTTTTCTCCTTTGGGTGTCAATTCTTGCAACAATACTAAACAGCATTTTAAGCAGTGACATATAGAAGCCCTAATAAAATAAAGCCAAGACAAGTTTTTATGGAAAACAAAGTGTACCGTCGCACAAGTCTTTTAACATTAATGCACTTTAACTTTGCTAATTTGACAATGCATTCATGAAGCAATGTGTAGACAACTGGTTTTATCAAGGAAATTAAAGAACAGTTTAATCAGACATGATTGTCCTAAACTGTTTATTAGGTAAGAATACTACAAACATCATGTCAGTAGCAGCAGTAGAGCTGGAGAGTGTCACACCTTCTCCCAGCTCCGTGGCGAGAACCATCAATAGTATGGTGGAAATTGCGGCCCTTTCTGGGGACATGGCTCTTGCGGCCTGCAGACCGTCAGCCCTTGCATCTCCCTGTGCTTGTGGACTGGTTTGCTAATCCTCTGGTGCTTCCATTTGAAAGCTTTGTAGAATGGATCAATGAGGGTAAACTCAAAGTATTTGTATGTGTAATCTTCACTGACCAAGTAAGAATTCAGGACTCTCAGAGCCCAACAGTGGTGTCCGGCTTGCTCCTCGGCAACAGACTGAAGGCTTCAAGCCAACTTTTGCCATTTCACACTGCGATGGACAGGCTTGCTGTAGGTCGCATCGTAGGAATCCGATATATGACACGATCCTGCTTGGCGTGGTATCCCAGCCTGTGGGCTTTATCGGGGGACGCTGTGGATTGCGCAAAGCTGGTGGTGCAGCCAGCAGCACAGCGGGCATAGAAACTGCATTGCAGCGGGCTGCTTCTTCCTCCATAGCTCCTGGATGTGCTTGTGAGCACCTCCCTTGCTTTACCTGATGGCTGCATCCTGTTGCAAAGGCTGGAAACTTAATTTTAAATACTAATGCAAATGAGATTACATGAGGTTTTCTTCGCGTCTCCCCTCAGATTGCCGGCTCTTATGGAAGCAAGGTGCCCTCTTGAATCTAGGTCCTTACAGAAATACCTCTGAGACAGAAAAAGATCTGAGTCGAATCTTTTGCATTTCCTGGTAAGTTATAAACATCAAAACAATCTGACCTAAACAGATGAAGGCCCAGCCCTTGCTTGCAAAGGCAGCGAGAGCACGCTGCCTGCCAGCGGCAGGCTTCCTGACTGGTACTTCAGAATGGGAACAGAGAATGAAAGGGGCCTCTGATCCCAGAAGGGGCTTGGGGAGGAGGAAGAGCTGCAACTCTACCCACTTTTTATCTAAAAGACGGTACACGGACAGAGGGCGAGTGACATGGGCAAATCCATGAAGAGAACCCTTGAACATTCAGGTCTAACAAGTGATGTCTGTGCCAAACGCAGAGCTACCTCCTGTCACCATGGCAACTGAGAGCCATGTGGATTTCTGTGCTTTTGTTATTCTTTAGTGTGGGCCACGGATAGGAAATGTGAGGCTGGTTGTATTTTAGGAAACATCCATTTGCAATATTACCACTGTAGGAAAGGAAAAAAATCTTTGTTCTTTTCCCTGGCTAGGTGCTCAGTTGCTCTTAGCAGAAGACAGACTACCAAAATGAAAGCATACATTTATTTAATGTAAGTTTCACAAGACATGGCAGCTGTCATAAATAAAGACCCAAAGAAAAGTTTTTAGAAGGTTTGAAGAAGAGTGGGAAATTCTGGGAAAATGTGATGGTGTGACAGGACATCACTTGTAAAATTCTTAATCTTTTAGCAGGAAATGAAATGGGAAATCTCTTGCAGTGTTACGACTTTTTTTTGTAAACCTAGTTTTCTTCCCTCCTTTTTTGGGGGAAACAAAGGCCCTCTCCCTCAACTCCTGGTAACTGCCCTGGCGACACAGATCCTCGGGCTACTGATAAGGGTCATCAGCCTATCATTAAGCAGAAATGGTATTAAGCCAGGCAGGCCCTGATAGTCTAGGTGGGGGAGGGGCTTTCCACCAAAGGTCTCTCTTTTTACTCTTTAAGAAATGTATTGACCAAGCCTGTTTTCCTTTACTCACTTAGTAGGCGAATCAATAGTAGAAATTAAGAGATGTATGATTTAAATAACAAACGTATGTCTTTTCCTAGTCTAGGGACTGAGGTGGCACTTCAGCAGGAACACCAAGACTCCACTCTAAATGAGGGAGAAAGGGAAAGAGCTCCATGGAACCCCTGTAGGCAGGGACTTGGGCCATTCTCAGCAGGATGCAGACCCGGAAGGAGAGACCTCCTGTCCCTCAACATTCATACTATGAATAAGGAGGTTTATGGCTCTTAGAAAGAGGTAGGCAAGAAAGTTAGTTAGAGGGTTTCAGGTCTGCCTGCAAAGACACTGAGGTCATCCTATCTCAGAAGGGGACTGCCCTTTTTCGCCCACAATTAAGCAAGCCAGAAGGCATTTGGGGGCTAAAAGTAACTACAAAAAAGCAAGTGACCAGAACATTGGGTACTAGTTTAAGCTGGTCATTATACTTAAGTGATGAGATGAAGACTCCAGTGACTCAACTCACCTGAGCCTCGTATACCATCATCATCATGTGATGCATATGCCCGGAAGTTCATTAATATCATCATTAACAGAATGAATTCTAGAATCAAACATGGGCAGAAAGCTAACATGCACAGGCACTGAGTGTTGTCCCTTCACTGGTCCATGAAGAAACCCCACGCCTCTAAGAAAAGTGACTGCCCACAGCAAGTAGGGGTAAAAGCACCGAAGGCGTTGTTCCTGGGCCTTTGAGCCACCCTTCTCTTGCTCTGCCCTCTTCCACAACTGGAAGTGTACTGTCACTTTACCCTTCCTTCCAAATGAGCCATTCCTTTCTGTTGTGCTTTCGTGTCTTGCTCAATTTTTTTTTGCCTGAGACATCGAGAGCCTAGACAATGTGTCAAGAGGGAACCCCACTCTCCGGTAACATCCTGGCTTTTCAGGCCTCGTGAGGACTTTTAAATTCATTCTGATAATTCCTTGTAGAACTCTAGTAAAGCAGAATTTAAAACGCCTATCTGGTTAACTAACATTCTCTCTGGACTTATTGTTACCTATTTCTGGGCAAATAATTACCTATTTTGCAAATGAATGGGTCTTACTTAATCTGGCTCTCTCTGATAAACTGATAAATGGTGAGAAATATATGTTTCAATACAGATAGAAATATACCTATGTAAACATTTGATTCTTATGCTATTGTCTTTTAGCTTCTATTTTCTACTTGTGTTTTGGACTGGGTTCTAAATTCTTCCAGTTTCCTAAATCTTTATCTGTGACTCTTTGAACACGTTTTCAAGTTCTAATTTTTCTTCCATTCCTTAACTAGGCATTACTGAAAAACTATAACTGCTTTCTCCAAGCCATGCAAGCTAAAGATGGACAACTTGATATAAAATTCGAGAGACTGCCACAATGGCTCGTGTTTGAACAACCTCAGTGACTGCTGCTGTGTGGTCCACGTGAAGAGTTTGCCTTGATGTCTGCAGACATGATCAGGAACATTTCAGGTGATGGCAGATGCTTCCAGCTGACAACCTTACAAACACAGAAGCGGCTTTATCATTTGCTCTATTAACCTTTTCCTCTTGTTTTCATTGACAGTGGCTAATACAACTTGCTAAACCTACGGTAACAGCTCTGGGAAAGCTGAGACTCAAACACATAGAATCATGCAAAAGGCAGCTTTGTATGTGTACTGAACCAAAACCTGACACTACATTCAGCTGAATATCGGGGCAGGGTCATTCCTCATCCATGAACTCTGCCCCTTTTTAGTAGAAAGTAACTGGCGTGGTCATTCCCTCTCTTCCTCCAAGACTGAGGAATGATCGTGGGACCTGGGTCGGGCAGGGGTGGGGAGTGGTAGCTGTAACAGCAATTGTAGCCTCATGTGTTGTTGCATGCAGCACTTGGGGCAAAGCCCTAAACCACCTGTTGGTCCCTCTTTGGTGCTTGGGGCCATTACCTGGTAATAGGACTACTGGGCTTCTGTGTAGTTAATGTTAGGGTGTAGTCTTCATTGCATGTGTGAAATATGCATGCAATAACAAATGCTCTAGCCACCCACTGACTCCCTATCTGGAAAAACTGATGCGAAGAATGTGAGGTGGAGGAGCTACGCCACGTTAACTCAGAACACAGCTCCTGCACACACTCAGAAGTCTACTGGCTGCCTAGCCAGCAGCCAAGGCAGGCAGTGCACTTTCAGCAGCGCCCACCCGCAAGGACGTCTCCGGCTGCTCCCGTGGACAATATTTGCTCCTGGAACCCCGTAGCACATCTCGCTCCCATTCGGCTGGGAAGGCTTCCCCATGAGATCCTCCTCATGCCCCTGCCCACCTCGTGGACATAAAGAACTCTGTTTGCTCTTGGGCAGCAGCTTTATTCCTGCGGCTCTGACTGGCCGCTGCCGATGAACCTTCCTGCCTCGTGAGGAATAAATGGCATTTCTCACCATTATGGTCCTCTTGGTAGTTCTTTCAGAGTACCCCAACCCACATGCAAACTCCAGGCTTGGGGCTCCTGTGCAACCCTCTAACTGCCCTTCGGAGCTGAGAAGCGATTAACCTAGGTTCCTGCTCAGGAAGTGAACGCAGAGGTCTGTGACATTTGTACACAGCTACACCAAGAAGAAAAGAGAAAGCAAAACATAGCTGATGAAAATCTCCCTTTATTGCATGTCATTCTTGATATTATTGATAGAATCTTGATCTGAGAATTTACTTCATGGGATCACTATTACGTTGCGTTGTGGATTATGAAATGGCTAAGAATAGGCTTTAAGTTTTTGGAGGTCACATATGCATTTAAAAAGAAATTCTTTCCTGAGTAAAGTCTTATAATAATATCAACTAGGGTAACTTTTTAAAATAAATGTTTTAAGTCATCTGCATAACTAATTATTTCCGGTCTCTTGCATCTATCAATACCTGAAATAAAACCGTTACTGTCTCTAATGAACTTCACGGATTTCTGTCTTTCTTAAATTGTATCACCTTTGGTGTTATTTGTGTTCAAGTGATTTTTCAGAAGCACAGATGTTTAGAATATGAGGAAGTCTTTTGGAGGACAAGCCCTGGTTTCACTGTGTTCCCACAGAGAAGTTATGCAGCTATCCTTGCCCCCAGGAACTGAGAATGTGACCTTACTTGAAAAGAGATTCGTTGAAATGAGATACAATTAGTTAAATAAAGACAGACTGAAGTGGAGTGGGGCCATAATCCCATATGACTGAGTCCAACAGAATTAACCAAAAAACCTACGTCAAGACACATTCTAATCAAATTGTTGAAAGATAAAGAGGGAATCCTGAAAGGACCACGGGAGAAAATAACTTCTCTTTAGCATACTGGAGATGTTTAATAGGATTAGCAGTATATTTGTCAGCAGGAATCTTAGCTTCCAGAAGGCTGTGCATGACATATTTAAAGCTCTGGGTTGGGGGTAGGGTGGGGTGGAGGGGCTGGTCAAAGAAGAGTTTTGCATCTGACGAAACAGCCCTTCAACATGAGACAAGCATAGGTATTCCCAACCGAAAGCTGAGGAAGCTAGTTAGCACTAGGCATGCACTGCAATAGTGCTATGGACAGTCCTTCAAGCTGAAATAGAGTAATGTTGTAAGAAAAAAAGGACACAAATATTCTGAAAATTTATGACGCCTACTACAAATCATTATATAAAAACACATTAAAAAGCGGTATGCCACCTAATTCAATAACCAAGAAAATTTGTCAAATTCTTAAAAATATTAAACCTTTCTAGAATAAAGTCGTAAAGTACTGGAAAACCTAAGGAGATTGATCAACAGTAAGGAATTTAAAACAATCATCAACCTCCTGGCCTCTCCAAAAGTAAAAGTCCAGGACCAGATGGCTTCTCCAGTGATTTCTACCAAATATTCAAAGATAATTTAATACCTGCTGTTGGTTTTTCAAACTCTTTCAAAAAATTAAAGAAGGGACAATACTTCTGACATCATTTCATGAGGTCAACATTACCCTGATACCAAAACTTGGCAAAGGTAACAACCCACACGGAACTACACAAAAATCTTACACAAAATACTAGCACAATGAGTACAACAACACATTAGAACATTTTATACCAAGATCAAGGGAGCTTCATCCCAGAAGCACAGGGATGGTGCCAATATCGTACTTAATGGTGAAAAATGGAAACCTTTTCCTCTAAAGTCAGGAATAAGACAAGACTGTATTTAAAACCACTGTATTCAGTACAGCATTGGATGACCCAACCAGAGCAATCAGGCAAGAGAGAAAAATAAAAGACATTCAAATCACAACAAAAAGTTAGACTGTCATTGCGCAGATGACGTTGAAACCCCTAAAGATCCCATAAAAAGGCTATTAGAAAAAAAATAAGCAAATACAGTAAAGTTTCAGGAAATAAAACAGACATGCAAAAATCCATTAAGTTCCTTTATTAACATTGCAATTTTAGAAACAGAAACAACTCCTGTGTTAATTATAACAAAGAATAAAGCATGTGGGGGCCTATTCACTGAAAACCACAAGACGTTATATAAAAAAATTAAAGAAAACAAGGAAATGAAAAGAAATTTTATTTTACAGATTGGAATAATCAACATATTAAAATGGCCATATTATCTAAAGCAACATACAGATTTACTGCAATCCCTATCAAAATCCTAACGTCATTCTTTGAAGAAACCAAAAACTAACAGACTGCTAAATAGCTGAAGCAATCTTGGGGGAGAGGGAGAGTAGGAAGGCCACAGGATAACACTGCCTGACTTCAAATTATCCTACCACGAGACAAACAAAACAGTACATTATTGGCAGAAAAACACACACACACACCAAAGAAGGGACTGATGCACAACAGGGTAAATTTCTCCAAGTGAAGGGGAGACCAAGCCCTACACCTACAGAAGAAGAAGGTCATTTGGAAGAGAATGTAGAAAGAATCTGAAACACACACCAAAGGAGAGCAAAAATGAAAGTTTATTAGAAAAGGGTAACACTCCACAGACAATGTGAGACAGGAAAGGCTTTGAGAGAGACCTGAGTGTTCCGGAAATTCAGTTTATGTGTCATTCTTTAGTTCCCATTTCCTTTGATATAAACATACAGTGAGGAAGGGAAGGATAGTTGTCCTCCTGGCCTGACTGCAAGGCTGATCAGCCTACCGCAGTCTCTGATTGCAGCTTAATTAACATTGTCATTCTCTTGCCTACTCCCTGCATTGATATCACACATTGTTCTAGATGAGGCGGTTGGAAAACTTTCTGTAAAAGACCAAGAAGTACATACCTTACGCTTTGCAGGTCATTGAATCTCTGTAAGGCCACCAAGCTCTGCTGCTCTTATAGCAGAAACATCAACCACTGAAAATACATAAATGAATGGCTGTGGCTTTGCTCCAATAAATCCTTACTCAAACACAAGCAAGTTGGATTCAGCTGTAGGCTGATCCCTTTCTAGAACAACACTGCCCAAAAGAAATATAATTCAGACCACAGGTAGCATTCAAATTGTTTAGTAACCCTCTTAAAAAATCAAACAGGCGAAATTAATAACACAGCTTATTCAACCCAGTGTATCCAAAATATAGCCATTTCAGCATGTTTTCACTATAAAGAAATTACTGAGTTATACTCTTTCTTTTTATCTGCTGATTCTCCAAAATTTGCCGTTTTACACTTAGTGCAGAACTCAATTCAGACCAGACACATCTGAAGAGCTCAGTAGCCTTATGTAGCTCGTGGCCACCACACTGGATGACAGTTTTAGGGCACAGGCTAACATAATGCTTGGAAACACACCTCTACACTCAGCTTATGAATGAATTTCAAAAAGTTTATACAGTCATAGCAAGAGCAGGTCCTGAAACAGGTTGACCAACCGCACAACAAAGTCTATAATATTAGCGAATACTACAGTGTGGGCAAGGTACACACATTTGGCCTAAATCCCAGAGAGCAAAGAAAACTTTGCAAATGGTGCTAACGAACCAGCAGTAACCTAGATCTGTTTAGAGCTTTTGATCTAAAGAGAAATTTTATGTTTCTAGCTGTAACACAGAGACGTCTCTCCGGCCACACAGGAGCCCCTTCCTCTGTGGAGAGAACTGGTGCCAAATGTTGGTAGGGACGTCACAGTTTAAGAATAGCCACTCAGTCCTGTGCTAGGGCCCTACCGTTATGCGGGTCCCTCGCGAAGGTGCAGCGAGTGGACGCGACCAGCTATGGCCCAGGTTCGTCCATGCGGTGGACAGATAGGTTTGTTGTGGCCACCAGCCCCCGAAGACACACAAACCACCAGAAGTCAGTGAGTTATAGGAATCACACTCTTTATTCAGCCAGCTGGGACTGCCAGGGACCCCAAATTAAACAGCCCAGAAATGTAGAGGTACAGGGTTTTAAGCCCCAATCTCATTCTCCATTCTGTCTAAACACAAAGGTCTATATTTCTTCTGTTCACTCCCTGTCAACCCACTGGTCAGCTGCAAGCGGGGGTGCAGAAGCAGAATGCTTATTGTTCAAATCTTACGTTCCTATAGTTAATAGCCTACGTTCCTATGACAGTAGCCAAGCAATAATTTCTAGCAGGTAGTTAACTTTTAAACAGTAATTCTTCAGCCAACGCAGGTACAGCCTGATGCAAAGCATGCCAGGGTGACAGACTGGCACCCAGCACAAGGCGGTGGTGGCCGGAGAAATCTGCCCACCCTGATAACCTGGACTGCAGGAGAGAAGGTGCGAGCACGTCCAGGTCCACCTGGCCCAGGGCGCACTGAGAGAATCCCTGAGCAAGGATGGGCAGGGACCCCGCGGACCCGAGCGTCGCTCACCAACAGGAGCAGAAACCCAGGAGTCCTCACTGACCCTCACACCCAGGGAGGACTTCTGGTCCAGGTCGGGACAACATGGGCTCAAGCAACCAACACTGCACACTAAAGGCAATGCCAAACTCAGCGCATGTGTGCTAGGGAAATTGCGCATGCTTGCTTGGGAAATTGCACATGTGCAGCACCATTAGCATTTCAGGGGGCCGCCTCTCCTCTGCTTCGTGTAGGTGGTCCTATGGTCTGGGTCCGATAGTTCAGCATCCAGGCTGTAGGGGGGAGGCAAAAGAAGTAAAGTGTTATATCAAGCTGTAATGGTTAAGAAAAAAGCAGCAATTCAGTTGTAAAACCTGTTCAGATACTGCAGGTCCATCCTGGATATAACCCAAGGGACTTTACTTTCAAAGCTCTTGCTATAAAATTCTTTATGTCATAAGAACAACGTGAGGCAACTATAAATCTAATGTATTGAATAACCAGGGCTCCACAGATAGTATGTAAGAAGAAACTTTTTAATTCTATTTTTTTTTTTTTACCATTTCCTTGAAACTATCTTTATAGATTCTTTCACCTGCCTTTTTGGCTCTTCCAGGGCTGGAGCTTGGGGCTCGAGTGAATCCCACAGATTTTCCACATACTTTGAAATATAAAGATATAATCTCCTTTCGAGGTTGTGAAAATGTTTGTCCTAATCTAAGAAATTCATCCAATGCGAAGGCCTGACTCTCCCTCAGCTCACCTGTGGTCTATAACTATATGGAACAACAAAGGGAAAGACACAGTTTATTCACTCACTATACTACCTTCTTTCTCTACTTTCTCCACTATTTTCTGGTGAGGGCAGGAACGAGAAAGAGTGGTAAAAAGAAATGAGTTATTTATTTAACAAGTATTTATTTGATTAGTGTTGACGGTTAAAAGACAGTTCCCCCTCCCACCACCACCACCAAAGATAGATATGCACTCTTCCAGAACCTGTGAATGTCACCTTATTTACGGAAAAAAAAATTAAAGTCTTTAAGATATAATTAATAGTCTTGAGATGAAATCATCCTGGATTACCCAGGTGGGCCCTAAATCCAATGACAAGTGCCTAATGATTCTAAAGAGACATTGAAGGAGAAGAAAAAACAGAGATGATGTCCATGTGAAGACAAAGATTGACTTTGCCGTCAAGCGGCCACAAGCCAAGGAACTGCTACAGGCAGCTGAAGCTGGAAGAAGCTACAATGGATTTTACTCTAGAACATTTGAAGGTAGTGTTGTCGGGACAAACCTTTGAGCTTGGACTTCTGGCTCCGGAACTGTGAAAGAATAAATTTCTCATTTTTTCAGCCACCCAGATATGGCAGCCACAGCATACTAATACAGCTGAACATTTTGTTATCTGATATTGTTGTTCTCAGGATGCTAAAGTCCAAATACTGCCTGTGTTCTATTTAAGAGCTCACACTGGGACTTTTTTTGGAGACCCCTTTATTGAGACCCCCTCTCACCCTTGCTTTGGTTCAGAACATCCAGTGTCTGGTAGACCACTAGCTCCTGTTTTTTGCTGCACGTCTCACCCAGGCTGTTGTTGTTGGGTCCCCTCACCTGCAGCAGGCCTCTTGGGCAGGGTTCTTCCAGAAAAACCCAGACAGATTAACAAAATGAAAGCATAATTTTTTTAAATGTAAGTTCTACAAGAAATGGCAGCTGTCATTGATAAAGAGCCAAATAAATGCTTTTAGATGAGATTTGATGAAGAGTGAAGATTCTGGGAAAATGTGATGGTGTGACAGGACATCACTTGCAAAATTATTAATCTTTTAGCAGGAAGAGGAATGAGACATCTTTTGCAGAGTTAAACCTTTTAGTAAACCTACTTTAACCCCCCACCCCTTTTTGGGAGAAAAAAAGGACCTCTCTCTCAAATCCTGGTAATTGTCCTGAAGACTCAGATCCTCTGGCTGCTAATAAGGGTTATCAGCCCATCATTAAGCAAAAATGATATTAAGCCAGTTGGGACCTTATAGTCTAGGTGAGGGAGGAGACTTTACACCAAAGATCTCTCTTTTTACTCTTTAAGAAATGTATTGACCAACCATGTTCCCTTTACTCACTTAATAGGCAAATCAGTAATAAATATTAGAGATGTATGATTTAAATAACAAATGTATGTCTTTTTCTTATTTGGGGTCTGATGTGGCCCTTCAGCAGAAAACCCAAGACCCCACTCTGACTGAGGCAGAAAGGAAAAGAGCCCCATGAGATCCCTGGAGGCAGGAACTTTGGCCATTCTCTGCAGGATGCAGATACGGAAGGAGAAATCTCCTGTTCCTCAACATTCATACTATGAATAAGGAGGTTTTTTGCTCTTAGAAAGAGGTAGGCAGGAAAGTTAGTTAGGGGGTTTCAGGTCTGCCTGCAAAAACACTGAGGTCATCCTATCTCAGAAGGGGAGTTTTCTAATCTGCCCACAATTAAGCCAGCCAGAAGGCATTTTTTTTAACTCCAAAAAATTACTAGAAAGAGATTTAAGTAACAGTTTAGGCCAGTCACTGGTAATTGCACCATGAAGACCCCAAAAATGGGTGATAGAGAGAAAGATAGATAGAAAAATGATTGTTAGGTAGATAGATAGATGATACATAGATAGATAGATAGATGATAGATAGATAGATAGATAGATAGATAGATAGATAGATAGATGATAGATAGATAGATGATAGATAGATGATAGATGATAGATAAAAAAGGAAATAGAGAAAAAAAGAGAGATAACATAATAAACACATAAACAAATATTTCAGAGAAAATAGACAGATTAATAAATACATAAAATGACAAAGATATAGAGATAAACATATAATAAAATACATATAAATAAATGGAGATAGAGTGATGAATAAATATGGATAAATAAATGGAGATAGATTGATGAATAAATATGGATGATATATAGATACATAGAAACAATATGATAGATTCAGGAATGATTAAATGAATAGAGATTACATGGAAAGACAGATAGCTACATAAATAGACAGATAGATGATAGACTATAAGATGGTTAGCGATTTACATGTATTAATGACAATTAAATATATTAAAAGGTCAATTACATAAGATACATACATAAAATTTATATATAGAAAAATAGAATCATAGATAAATGATAGATACATAGAATTATGGATAGAAAAATAATAGATAGCATAGATAATAGAAAAATAGATAAATGATAAATATATACATTCATGGATAGATAAGAAATAATAGGTAGATAAATAAATAGAAATTTAGGTACTTACATATTATACTAATAATTTATTAAGTAAAACCAATATTTTCTGCATGAGATATTAATAGAAAATTGAAAATATTGTTCTGGAGAGAAACTATTTTGTATCAATAACTAGTAATATAAAAATAAATGAAGATAGATTGATGAATAAATATAGATGATAATAGATATATAGAAAGATAAAAGATGATGATAGATGATAGATTAGATAGATAGATAGATGATGATAGATAGATAGATAGATAGATAGATGATAGATAGATAGATGATAGAAACTAGAATGATTACATGGATAGAGATTATATAGATAGATGATAGGCAGAAAGGTAAAAAGGAAAACAGAGATAAATAAAAATAAAGAATCATAGATGATATATACTGAGATAATTTGATAGACAGATCAATGATAGATAGATATATAGATGATGATAAATAGATGATAGATGATAGATAGATAATAGACTAAAGATAGCAAAATAAAAGATTAGAAGATAGAAAGATAAACACATTTACTCAAATAGGTAGATAAAGAAATAGAAAGATAAAACACATATAATTTCTTAGATACAAAGACAAAAGAATGGTTGGGTTTTTAGAAATGTATAATGACAATTTAATATATTAAGAGATGTCGGGAGCCAAAACACCCCTGCGGCATGACAGAGTCACCGGGGGACAGTCTCGGCTGCAGAGCAGCGAGATATGTGGGCTGGCTTTCCTGTCTCTCTTTACATGTTTTGTAACCTTGCTATTAATATGGAATAGTGAAGGAAAGGAATTTTTATAACGATGAAATAGGGGACTGGGAAAGAGAAACAGTAGTAGAAATCACTTAGAAATCTTACAGGAATTTACCACATTCTGTTAATCATGAAACTTGTAACAATGAGCTCAGACGCTAACTGCCTGAGCGACTCTGCTTACCTACATAGCATAAGAAACAATCACTTGTGTATAAGCTGAAAATTATTGCTTGGCTACCGTCATGGGAATATAGACTAGTAATTATAAGCATTCCTCCACTTGCACCCCTGGCCAATGGGTTGACAGGTAGTGAATAGAAGAAAAATCGATCTTTGTGTTTAGACAGAATGAAAAAAGGGTAGAAGGTAATCTTTAACAAGAACGAGGAAAAGAACAGGAAAATAATACCCTAGTGATGTGGCTACCCGCACATGCTTAGGGACAGAAGTCATTGTCTATTCTTAAGAACAGCAAACGAAAGAGATATGATCAATTAAACCCATAAGTCAACCATTGTAATTATTATGTTTGACAACTTGCCCTGGGTGATAAATTGTTTTTGCACTATATAACGGCTTTGCAAAATAAAGATTGTAGCATTCCACCCACCATCTCGTCTGAATGCTCATCACTCTTTCGCCGCACCTGTACCTCCCTCCGGGACTCTGGTCTCGCCGGAGCTGGACTCCGGCAAAGAGATAAATTAATGAGGAAACATACAAAATTAGATAAATCAATTGATAATTTACATGGCCGTTGAAGGGAGGGAGGGAGGGAGGGAGGGAGGAAGGGAGGGAGGGAGGGAGGGAGGGATGGATGGATGGATGGATGGATGGATGGATGGATAAACAGATGAAAAATGAATGGATGGATCAATGAATAGAATAATAGATAGATTAGATAGAAATATAGATAGAGAGACAGATAAATAAATCAATGGCTAGATAGATGAATGGATTTTAAAAAGATAAATAGACAAATGGAGAGAGATAAATAGACATAAAAATAAATAGATATATAAATAATAGAAAGATTGATACAGGACAGATAAATAGGAAAAAATAAAGATAAATAGCTAGTATAATAGATTAATTAGATAATTAACTAGACAGATGATAGATGATAGATGATAGATTGATAGATATATCGATAAAGGATAATGGATGCATTGAAGGAGGCATGGAAGTATGAATAAATAGGTAGACTGATAGATAATGTTAGGTCGATAGATACATAAAATAATAGATTGTTAGGTATTTAGATACATAGAAAATTATATAGTTTTAAAGAAAACTGACATTTTTCATGAGTTATCATTAATGAAAGTTAAAAATATTGTTTTACAAAAATTCTTTTTTATCGATATGTGAATTGTTATAAATAAATTAATTGAAATAGATAAATATATATATGTATTATACAATTGGGTAGATGGATAGATAGATAAATGCCTAAAATATAGATGTATAGATGGTTAATATAGCACCAGATAGATAGAAAGATGACAGAGGAAGAGAAAATAGACAAAACACAAATAAATAGTAGAACAGTTATTTAGACATATTATGATAATTTGACATATTATAAAACAAATTAATAAAGACACATACAGAATTTAGGTAAATAAGTACATATGTGGAGATGATGGTGAAGGTAGGAATGGATGAACCTAGTACTCAAAAGATAAAATAGATGATACAAAGGTAGATTGGTTGATAGATACATATGTGAGAAATTGACAGATAAATTTATAATTAGATCTTTAGATAGACAATTAGACAGGTATTTAATACATATAACTAACATTATTTACATTATTTATCAATCATTAGGTAAGTTTATTATACTGTTTTGAGGGATATATTGTTAAATTGATAGATACATAATTTAAAATATTACATTGATATATGATAGATAAATAGATGTATGTTAGCTAGCTAGATAGATAGGTAATGATTCTAAAGATAGATGAATACATATTAGATAGATAAAGAGAAGGTAGATAGATATTTAGATAGATAAAATTCTAGTTTATAGATAGAAGTACAGATACATATACAGATAATTAAATAGATGAAGAGAAAAATAAAATATAAAAAAATACTAAATTATATATAGTGAAAGAAAAATCAGTGATTTAGAAATATAGAATGTTAATTTTCTATATTAATAAATAGAATTTAGGTAGATGGATTTACAAAAAGACAGAAAAATAGAAATAAAAATGAATATAGATATAGAGATAAATAGATGATAGATAAATAGAAAGCTACAAAGACAAAAAATGATCAGTGATTTAGAAATATATAATTTATATATTAAAAAAGATTAATAAATAGATATGATAAAGTTAGAGGGATAGACGAATAGAAATATTAATAGATAAATAGTAGGTAATTTGATAAGTTAGCAAATAGATATTTAGAGAAACAATTTGACAAATATTTTTAAAACAAAATTAATAATTTTACATGATTCATCAATAATTAGGAGAGTTAAAATATTGTTTTAGAGTGATACATTGATGAATCAGTAGAAAGTCTTATCGATAAATTGATATAGATAGATGATGAAATGAGTAGATGGTAAATAAATGGATAGCGAGATAGCTAGCTTCTTAGTTTGCTATAGACCTTTTTTTTCTTTTTCTTTCCTTGAGATTAAATTAATAAAATCCTCTTTAAATACAAAATCCATGAATTTAGTACCTCTGTTCTTTCTATGTAGTTTTCTATTTAGGGTCTTATATTCAGGTCCTTCATCTATTTTGTTTAATTTTGGTGTCTGATAATAGACAGCAGTCTATTTTTATTTTTTTGCAGGTGGCTTTCCAGTTTCCCCAGCACCATTTATCAAAGAGGATTTCAGTTCTCTGCTGTATGTTTTCGGATTTTATGTTGAAAATTCTTTGCCCACATAAACATGGGTTTACTTCTGGACTCTTGATTCTATTCTACTGGTTTGTGTGTCTGCCAACACCATGCCATTTGATTACTGTCACTTGGAAATATAATTTGAAATCTGGAAGAGTGATGTATCCAGCCTTGTTCTTTTTCTCAGGATGGTGTTAACAATTTGGGGTCTTTTATGCTTCTATACAATCTGGTGGTTTTTGTTCTATTTCTTTTAAAAAAAGTCAATGAGATTTTGATGGAGATTGCATTAAATCTGTATAATGCCTTGATAATAAGATCATTTAACAATAGAACTCTGTTTGTAGCAAATACGTTCATATGTTGAGATATCTGTTGCTATAAATGTTGATATATAGACTAAGATGACTAAGAGTGGATGGTTCCTTTCCACTTCAGTGGGGAGCTTGGAGGACTTATGCTGAAAATGGCAGTGGCAAAAGTGGGAAGGATCTTAAATTCCTGATTACCCACATGAAGCAGTGCCAAACATCCCCTTTCCTCCTTTTCTGCTCCTCCAAATCTATTTCAGGTCCTCTTCCAAGCTTGGTTCTCAGCTTTCTGTGGGAGTTATCAATCTCCTTTCATTAAATTTTATTTTTGCTTTAGTTAGGCATAGATTTCACTGTGTCCTATGCTCTCCTTTATCGCTCTCCTCTCAGAGACATAACTTTTTTCTTCTGTGTACTGTTGTCTTTTACATCTTTATATTTGGATTTTTATGTCAGTTTTTTGTTTTTTGATGTTACATCATAGATACCCCTCCAAAATGCAAACTGAAATATTGTAACATATCAACATAATGAAATCGTAATGTGCCAACAGAGACATCAATATTTGCTTTAAAAATAGTACCCCTGCATCTGCTCGTTTATTTCTGAATTTAAAATATGGAAATGTTAGTTCAGTACATTTTATTTGTCTGCATGATTTGATGAAGCTTCCTGTTCATCATTTCTAGACTTAAAAAAAAAAAAATTACAAAGAAATTTATAACCTTTTGACTTCAACAGCACTTCTCAAAAACTACCACTACAGATAGAAGTTTACTTAAGTGGATTAGATTGACTTTTTATGCTAAACTTGTACATAAATTTTTAGCAATAATAATGTCCAAATAATCACTCTGTAAATGTGGTTGTTGGTTCTGTTTAGTCATGTGTGTGATTATTTGTTTGGCTGGATAATACGGTTTTCATTTTTTTCTGTATAGAAATACCTTACATTCTGAAAAATTTTTAAAATGACTTCCTATTATGGAAACATGAGTCTGCTTTATTAGGCATCATAACTGCATGCACATTAACATGCATTGTTGAAGTCAAGGATTCAGAGAAATACATAAAACTACATTAAGCAGGTAGCAAGACAAAACAAAGAGAGATGTCTTCCTTGTTTCTCTTTTCTTTTAAATTCAAGAACAGCTTTGTTTGTTCATACATCCTCAGTGAATTCTTTGAAGATGCAACAATAATTTGTTTAAAGATTCTGAGACAGAAAATATTCCAAGATAGCTTCCAAATAGAAAATTCTTCAGATGTGGGATTTGAAAGCAATGAAAGTATTGTGCTGTAGAAGGAAAGAAAGCAAAAAATGATCCATATATTAATCTTTAAAATTTGTAGTCTGACTTTCAAGTTTGCTTATACTGAAACTCTGTGGAAAAATAAACCACAGTGTTTTTTTTTTAGGGTGAAGTAATTTAGGCATAAAACATCAACACAGGATATAGCTATGTCTCTTGCTTAACTGATAGCCATAGAAAACAAACAAACAAAAAAAAATAGAGGTTTTAGTGATACCAGTTGAAGTGTGGACCCTCTAAGTCAAATCAGTGTACAGAATCATGAGAGATGGATATAACCATACATAAATATATTTAGAAAATTAGGAAGCAAATTTCTCAACTAAAAGACTTCACTTCTCAAAAGCTCTTAGTTATGGGAGGCCATTGATGCATTGGTGAGGCTTCCAGGAAGGATCATTAAAGAGAGCTCTCAGCTGACAGCTCACTTGCTGTTTCTCTTCCTCCTTCCTGTCTGCAATGTGTTTGCGAAGGCTGCTATGTGACCCACCCTGTGATCATGAGGGCAAGGACCACACCCTTTGGAGGAGTGTATAGCTAGGGGCATCCTGGATCCATGAGACTGGCCACTATTTGATATTTTATTAAGTAAGGGAAAAGTAAATCCTTCCTTGGCCTACCTAGGGTTTCAAACAATGTATAATCTGACTCAGGTGGCCAGTCTTCCTGGGCCCAGGGGGTTGGTCCTGCCATTTTCTTCACAGGACTGTAGCCTTGAAACTAACTTTTTAGGCCCTTAAATACCAACATATTCTCTTAAATTCCAGTTGATTGCCCATAGTGTCAGGAAGTTCTGGCTTGTACCAACACCAAATCATAATTTGCTTTCCTTGAGGAAACCGAAGGTCAGCTAATTCAGCCAGGACTTCTATATTTATTGTCACTGGCCACCATCCAAAGTGCAAACCCCCCTTGTCATCCATCCTCTCCCACTCTCTCATCCCCACATTTATGGACCTCTTCCTCTGGACCTTCCCACAGTTCCCACTTCCCTCACCATCACACATACTCTCTTGTCTGGTAAACAAACCCCACTCCTTCTTAGTTCATGCCAAAAATCTCTTCATCTCTCAACCTTTGCTGAACTGATTCTCTCCCAGAGCCATCTCTACCATTACAGCCTTATCAGGTGAAAGCCACACATTCTCCCACACTATATACATGTCAGGTTCTGGAGTTGAAGGTGGTGTTCTCCTTGCCCTACTCATTCAAACTCTCATTTTTCAACAACTTATAAAAGCTGCTGATCATTGGAGGTGCACTTAAATGGCTCTTGTTCTTACTAGATTTCATAATTTACTATTTAAATATACAGCTAAAACATTAAATTTTGTTAATTAATGTCACTGTAAAAAATTAATTCTTAAAAAAATAAAAATGAAATAATTTATTCAAAAAAAGTGAGGCCTTTATTCTCTTCAGCAAAGAGAAACCTAGGTGGTGTTGGATCAGGTTGGATGTGAAGGACAACTTGACCCAAGTGATGCAGTAAGTACAATGTGTTGAGTTGTCATAGGGGCAGAAAGGAGAGGTCAAAGTGAAAAAATATTTCTCTTGGGCAATGTAAACCAGAATAGTACACTTCTGGCCAAATATTTCTCCCCCTGAAGATTTAGAAGACCTGATAAATGGTCCCTTCTGGCAACATGCCCAGGGTATATCACAAGAGGAGGGCAGTAGATGATGTGTACAGAGAATGAGAATTTGCCTTCAAGCTACATGATGAAAGAACTTGGCACGAGAACAAAAGACATGGAAGCAGTCAGAATGATGATTTTTAGTTCTAGCCTTATATATTGCCACTCTGATGATCTGATGTTACCAAAAAAGAAAAAAAAACTCCTTTTAAAAGAAAAACCCGAGAACAAATTGAAGAGAAGCGTTGCATCAAGCAGTCTACACATCAGGATTACTGGCAGATTATTCCTCTTGGTAGGGAACCAGTCTCTCGTACAGAATAAAATCCCACTGGTGGGCATCAGCTCAGATTCTTAGCAGCAATACAAATGGCAATTGAGTAGGCAGGCAGAGGTCCTTGAATAGAGTTGCCATCCTCTTATCCAATTTAGTTTTGTACTTTTAAAAAATATTTTACTGATTAAAAGGAATTCTGAAGCATCCCCAGTAACCAAGTAGTATAGATATTGTTTCATTGCCTCTGAATTTCCATCCTATGATCTACACCAAGGGGTGATTAAAGCCAGACTTTTTAGTCCTTTTTTTCTCTGTTAAACTGTTGCAATAAATCTATGGTAGAATAACTCACTTTCTAGAGAAATGACAAAATAGACTAATGGTGTGCAAAAGGAGAACAGGAGGTATGGGAATGCCCTACAATGACTATGTGAACATGAGGATGTTACATGGACTCCCAGATATGGAGTTTTGCTTAAGGTCCCAAAGCTGAGCGTACTATTCATCAAATGTCCACTGATTCTAAAGAGACATGCTAGACCAGCTACACAGGGCGAAGTGGGGAGCCCAAACTACTTTTGCCATCCATGGCCCTCACAGCCCTCTTCAGTTTATGTAAAAGAAAAAGCAAGAGTAATAGAGGGTTGCTAGCAATCTCCCACAAATGCAGGAGACATGGAGAGAACATGTCAGAGAAACTGACAGGTTTCCCTGTAATTTCAGAGCATAGGAAATGTTCCTTGACTAGCCCCCAAAACCCAAAGGGTTGAAAGCCAGCTGGAGCTGCCTAAGACAAGCTATGACAGCAAAGACAGTGGCTGCAGAGGGAACAACTTTAGCTTCCAGGGCTTAGTTGTTTGAGAAGTTTTTCCCAAGGGGCTCAGTGAGCATCAAGCAAGAGGCTGGGTTTGGGTTCTTCTGGAAGAACCCTGCCCAAGAGGCCTGCTGCAGGTGAGGGGACCCAACAACAACAGCCTGGGTGAGACGTGCAGCAAAAAACAGGAGCTAGTGGTCTACCAGACACTGGATGTTCTGAACCAAAGCAAGGGTGAGAGGGGGTCTCAATAAAGGGGTCTCCAAAAAAAGTCCCAGTGTGAGCTCTTAAATAGAACACAGGCAGTATTTGGACTTTAGCATCCTGAGAACAACAATATCAGATAACAAAATGTTCAGCTGTATTAGTATGCTGTGGCTGCCATATCTGGGTGGCTGAAAAAATGAGAAATTTATTCTTTCACAGTTCCGGAGCCAGAAGTCCAAGCTCAAAGGTTTGTCCCGACAACACTACCTTCAAATGTTCTAGAGTAAAATCCATTGTAGCTTCTTCCAGCTTCAGCTGCCTGTAGCAGTTCCTTGGCTTGTGGCCGCTTGACGGCAAAGTCAATCTTTGTCTTCACATGGACATCATCTCTGTTTTTTCTTCTCCTTCAATGTCTCTTTAGAATCATTAGGCACTTGTCATTGGATTTAGGGCCCACCTGGGTAATCCAGGATGATTTCATCTCAAGACTATTAATTATATCTTAAAGACTTTAATTTTTTTTTCCGTAAATAAGGTGACATTCACAGGTTCTGGAAGAGTGCATATCTATCTTTGGTGGTGGTGGTGGGAGGGGGAACTGTCTTTTAACCGTCAACACTAATCAAATAAATACTTGTTAAATAAATAACTCATTTCTTTTTACCACTCTTTCTCGTTCCTGCCCTCACCAGAAAATAGTGGAGAAAGTAGAGAAAGAAGGTAGTATAGTGAGTGAATAAACTGTGTCTTTCCCTTTGTTGTTCCATATAGTTATAGACCACAGGTGAGCTGAGGGAGAGTCAGGCCTTCGCATTGGATGAATTTCTTAGATTAGGACAAACATTTTCACAACCTCGAAAGGAGATTATATCTTTATATTTCAAAGTATGTGGAAAATCTGTGGGATTCACTCGAGCCCCAAGCTCCAGCCCTGGAAGAGCCAAAAAGGCAGGTGAAAGAATCTATAAAGATAGTTTCAAGGAAATGGTAAAAAAAAAAAAATAGAATTAAAAGTTTCTTCTTACATACTATCTGTGGAGCCCTGGTTATTCAATACATTAGATTTATAGTTGCCTCACGTTGTTCTTATGACATAAAGAATTTTATAGCAAGAGCTTTGAAAGTAAAGTCCCTTGGGTTATATCCAGGATGGACCTGCAGTATCTGAACAGGTTTTACAACTGAATTGCTGCTTTTTTCTTAACCATTACAGCTTGATATAACACTTTACTTCTTTTGCCTCCCCCTACAGCCTGGATGCTGAACTATCGGACCCAGACCATAGGACCACCTACACGAAGCAGAGGAGAGGCGGCCCCCTGAAATGCTAATGGTGCTGCACATGTGCAATTTCCCAAGCAAGCATGCGCAATTTCCCTAGCACACATGCGCTGAGTTTGGCATTGCCTTTAGTGTGCAGTGTTGGTTGCTTGAGCCCATGTTGTCCCGACCTGGACCAGAAGTCCTCCCTGGGTGTGAGGGTCAGTGAGGACTCCTGGGTTTCTGCTCCTGTTGGTGAGCGACGCCGGGTCCGCGGGGTCCCTGCCCATCCTTGCTCAGGGATTCTCTCAGTGCGCCCTGGGCCAGGTGGACCTGGACGTGCTCGCACCTTCTCTCCTGCAGTCCAGGTTATCAGGGTGGGCAGATTTCTCCGGCCACCACCGCCTTGTGCTGGGTGCCAGTCTGTCACCCTGGCATGCTTTGCATCAGGCTGTACCTGCGTTGGCTGAAGAATTACTGTTTAAAAGTTAACTACCTGCTAGAAATTATTGCTTGGCTACTGTCATAGGAACGTAGGCTATTAACTATAGGAACGTAAGATTTGAACAATAAGCATTCTGCTTCTGCACCCCCGCTTGCAGCTGACCAGTGGGTTGACAGGGAGTGAACAGAAGAAATATAGACCTTTGTGTTTAGACAGAATGGAGAATGAGATTGGGGCTTAAAACCCTGTACCTCTACATTTCTGGGCTGTTTAATTTGGGGTCCCTGGCAGTCCCAGCTGGCTGAATAAAGAGTGTGATTCCTATAACTCACTGACTTCTGGTGGTTTGTGTGTCTTCGGGGGCTGGTGGCCACAACAAACCTATCTGTCCACCGCATGGACGAACCTGGGCCATAGCTGGTCGCGTCCACTCGCTGCACCTTCGCGAGGGACCCGCATAACGGTAGGGCCCTAGCACAGGACTGAGTGGCTATTCTTAAACTGTGACGTCCCTACCAACATTTGGCACCAGTTCTCTCCACAGAGGAAGGGGCTCCTGTGTGGCCGGAGAGACGTCTCTGTGTTACAGCTAGAAACATAAAATTTCTCTTTAGATCAAAAGCTCTAAACAGATCTAGGTTACTGCTGGTTCGTTAGCACCATTTGCAAAGTTTTCTTTGCTCTCTGGGATTTAGGCCAAATGTGTGTACCTTGCCCACACTGTAGTATTCGCTAATATTATAGACTTTGTTGTGCGGTTGGTCAACCTGTTTCAGGACCTGCTCTTGCTATGACTGTATAAACTTTTTGAAATTCATTCATAAGCTGAGTGTAGAGGTGTGTTTCCAAGCATTATGTTAGCCTGTGCCCTAAAACTGTCATCCAGTGTGGTGGCCACGAGCTACATAAGGCTACTGAGCTCTTCAGATGTGTCTGGTCTGAATTGAGTTCTGCACTAAGTGTAAAACGGCAAATTTTGGAGAATCAGCAGATAAAAAGAAAGAGTATAACTCAGTAATTTCTTTATAGTGAAAACATGCTGAAATGGCTATATTTTGGATACACTGGGTTGAATAAGCTGTGTTATTAATTTCGCCTGTTTGATTTTTTAAGAGGGTTACTAAACAATTTGAATGCTACCTGTGGTCTGAATTATATTTCTTTTGGGCAGTGTTGTTCTAGAAAGGGATCAGCCTACAGCTGAATCCAACTTGCTTGTGTTTGAGTAAGGATTTATTGGAGCAAAGCCACAGCCATTCATTTATGTATTTTCAGTGGTTGATGTTTCTGCTATAAGAGCAGCAGAGCTTGGTGGCCTTACAGAGATTCAATGACCTGCAAAGCGTAAGGTATGTACTTCTTGGTCTTTTACAGAAAGTTTTCCAACCGCCTCATCTAGAACAATGTGTGATATCAATGCAGGGAGTAGGCAAGAGAATGACAATGTTAATTAAGCTGCAATCAGAGACTGCGGTAGGCTGATCAGCCTTGCAGTCAGGCCAGGAGGACAACTATCCTTCCCTTCCTCACTGTATGTTTATATCAAAGGAAATGGGAACTAAAGAATGACACATAAACTGAATTTCCGGAACACTCAGGTCTCTCTCAAAGCCTTTCCTGTCTCACATTGTCTGTGGAGTGTTACCCCTTTTCTAATAAACTTTCCTTTTTGCTCTCCTTTGGTGTGTGTGTCAGATTCTTTCTACATTCTCTGCCAAAGG
Source organism: Cynopterus sphinx (assembly GCA_030015415.1). Taxonomy (NCBI): domain Eukaryota; kingdom Metazoa; phylum Chordata; class Mammalia; order Chiroptera; family Pteropodidae; genus Cynopterus; species Cynopterus sphinx. The sequence goes on along the minus strand of CM057395.1, from coordinate 16,426,768 downwards.
ACCTTCTTCTTCTGTAGGTGTAGGGCTTGGTCTCCCCTTCACTTGGAGAAATTTACCCTGTTGTGCATCAGTCCCTTCTTTGGTGTGTGTGTGTGTTTTTCTGCCAATAATGTACTGTTTTGTTTGTCTCGTGGTAGGATAATTTGAAGTCAGGCAGTGTTATCCTGTGGCCTTCCTACTCTCCCTCTCCCCCAAGATTGCTTCAGCTATTTAGCAGTCTGTTAGTTTTTGGTTTCTTCAAAGAATGACGTTAGGATTTTGATAGGGATTGCAGTAAATCTGTATGTTGCTTTAGATAATATGGCCATTTTAATATGTTGATTATTCCAATCTGTAAAATAAAATTTCTTTTCATTTCCTTGTTTTCTTTAATTTTTTTATATAACGTCTTGTGGTTTTCAGTGAATAGGCCCCCACATGCTTTATTCTTTGTTATAATTAACACAGGAGTTGTTTCTGTTTCTAAAATTGCAATGTTAATAAAGGAACTTAATGGATTTTTGCATGTCTGTTTTATTTCCTGAAACTTTACTGTATTTGCTTATTTTTTTTCTAATAGCCTTTTTATGGGATCTTTAGGGGTTTCAACGTCATCTGCGCAATGACAGTCTAACTTTTTGTTGTGATTTGAATGTCTTTTATTTTTCTCTCTTGCCTGATTGCTCTGGTTGGGTCATCCAATGCTGTACTGAATACAGTGGTTTTAAATACAGTCTTGTCTTATTCCTGACTTTAGAGGAAAAGGTTTCCATTTTTCACCATTAAGTACGATATTGGCACCATCCCTGTGCTTCTGGGATGAAGCTCCCTTGATCTTGGTATAAAATGTTCTAATGTGTTGTTGTACTCATTGTGCTAGTATTTTGTGTAAGATTTTTGTGTAGTTCCGTGTGGGTTGTTACCTTTGCCAAGTTTTGGTATCAGGGTAATGTTGACCTCATGAAATGATGTCAGAAGTATTGTCCCTTCTTTAATTTTTGAAAGAGTTTGAAAAACCAACAGCAGGTATTAAATTATCTTTGAATATTTGGTAGAAATCACTGGAGAAGCCATCTGGTCCTGGACTTTTACTTTTGGAGAGGCCAGGAGGTTGATGATTGTTTTAAATTCCTTACTGTTGATCAATCTCCTTAGGTTTTCCAGTACTTTATGACTTTATTCTAGAAAGGTTTAATATTTTTAAGAATTTGACAAATTTTCTTGGTTATTGAATTAGGTGGCATACCGCTTTTTAATGTGTTTTTATATAATGATTTGTAGTAGGCGTCATAAATTTTCAGAATATTTGTGTCCTTTTTTTCTTACAACATTACTCTATTTCAGCTTGAAGGACTGTCCATAGCACTATTGCAGTGCATGCCTAGTGCTAACTAGCTTCCTCAGCTTTCGGTTGGGAATACCTATGCTTGTCTCATGTTGAAGGGCTGTTTCGTCAGATGCAAAACTCTTCTTTGACCAGCCCCTCCACCCCACCCTACCCCCAACCCAGAGCTTTAAATATGTCATGCACAGCCTTCTGGAAGCTAAGATTCCTGCTGACAAATATACTGCTAATCCTATTAAACATCTCCAGTATGCTAAAGAGAAGTTATTTTCTCCCGTGGTCCTTTCAGGATTCCCTCTTTATCTTTCAACAATTTGATTAGAATGTGTCTTGACGTAGGTTTTTTGGTTAATTCTGTTGGACTCAGTCATATGGGATTATGGCCCCACTCCACTTCAGTCTGTCTTTATTTAACTAATTGTATCTCATTTCAACGAATCTCTTTTCAAGTAAGGTCACATTCTCAGTTCCTGGGGGCAAGGATAGCTGCATAACTTCTCTGTGGGAACACAGTGAAACCAGGGCTTGTCCTCCAAAAGACTTCCTCATATTCTAAACATCTGTGCTTCTGAAAAATCACTTGAACACAAATAACACCAAAGGTGATACAATTTAAGAAAGACAGAAATCCGTGAAGTTCATTAGAGACAGTAACGGTTTTATTTCAGGTATTGATAGATGCAAGAGACCGGAAATAATTAGTTATGCAGATGACTTAAAACATTTATTTTAAAAAGTTACCCTAGTTGATATTATTATAAGACTTTACTCAGGAAAGAATTTCTTTTTAAATGCATATGTGACCTCCAAAAACTTAAAGCCTATTCTTAGCCATTTCATAATCCACAACGCAACGTAATAGTGATCCCATGAAGTAAATTCTCAGATCAAGATTCTATCAATAATATCAAGAATGACATGCAATAAAGGGAGATTTTCATCAGCTATGTTTTGCTTTCTCTTTTCTTCTTGGTGTAGCTGTGTACAAATGTCACAGACCTTCATGCGTTCACTTCCTGAGCAGGAACCTAGGTTAATCGCTTCTCAGCTCCGAAGGGCAGTTAGAGGGTTGCACAGGAGCCCCAAGCCTGGAGTTTGCATGTGGGTTGGGGTACTCTGAAAGAACTACCAAGAGGACCATAATGGTGAGAAATGCCATTTATTCCTCACGAGGCAGGAAGGTTCATCGGCAGCGGCCAGTCAGAGCCGCAGGAATAAAGCTGCTGCCCAAGAGCAAACAGAGTTCTTTATGTCCACGAGGTGGGCAGGGGCATGAGGAGGATCTCATGGGGAAGCCTTCCCAGCCGAATGGGAGCGAGATGTGCTACGGGGTTCCAGGAGCAAATATTGTCCACGGGAGCAGCCGGAGACGTCCTTGCGGGTGGGCGCTGCTGAAAGTGCACTGCCTGCCTTGGCTGCTGGCTAGGCAGCCAGTAGACTTCTGAGTGTGTGCAGGAGCTGTGTTCTGAGTTAACGTGGCGTAGCTCCTCCACCTCACATTCTTCGCATCAGTTTTTCCAGATAGGGAGTCAGTGGGTGGCTAGAGCATTTGTTATTGCATGCATATTTCACACATGCAATGAAGACTACACCCTAACATTAACTACACAGAAGCCCAGTAGTCCTATTACCAGGTAATGGCCCCAAGCACCAAAGAGGGACCAACAGGTGGTTTAGGGCTTTGCCCCAAGTGCTGCATGCAACAACACATGAGGCTACAATTGCTGTTACAGCTACCACTCCCCACCCCTGCCCGACCCAGGTCCCACGATCATTCCTCAGTCTTGGAGGAAGAGAGGGAATGACCACGCCAGTTACTTTCTACTAAAAAGGCAGAGTTCATGGATGAGGAATGACCCTGCCCCGATATTCAGCTGAATGTAGTGTCAGGTTTTGGTTCAGTACACATACAAAGCTGCCTTTTGCATGATTCTATGTGTTTGAGTCTCAGCTTTCCCAGAGCTGTTACCGTAGGTTTAGCAAGTTGTATTAGCCACTGTCAATGAAAACAAGAGGAAAAGGTTAATAGAGCAAATGATAAAGCCGCTTCTGTGTTTGTAAGGTTGTCAGCTGGAAGCATCTGCCATCACCTGAAATGTTCCTGATCATGTCTGCAGACATCAAGGCAAACTCTTCACGTGGACCACACAGCAGCAGTCACTGAGGTTGTTCAAACACGAGCCATTGTGGCAGTCTCTCGAATTTTATATCAAGTTGTCCATCTTTAGCTTGCATGGCTTGGAGAAAGCAGTTATAGTTTTTCAGTAATGCCTAGTTAAGGAATGGAAGAAAAATTAGAACTTGAAAACGTGTTCAAAGAGTCACAGATAAAGATTTAGGAAACTGGAAGAATTTAGAACCCAGTCCAAAACACAAGTAGAAAATAGAAGCTAAAAGACAATAGCATAAGAATCAAATGTTTACATAGGTATATTTCTATCTGTATTGAAACATATATTTCTCACCATTTATCAGTTTATCAGAGAGAGCCAGATTAAGTAAGACCCATTCATTTGCAAAATAGGTAATTATTTGCCCAGAAATAGGTAACAATAAGTCCAGAGAGAATGTTAGTTAACCAGATAGGCGTTTTAAATTCTGCTTTACTAGAGTTCTACAAGGAATTATCAGAATGAATTTAAAAGTCCTCACGAGGCCTGAAAAGCCAGGATGTTACCGGAGAGTGGGGTTCCCTCTTGACACATTGTCTAGGCTCTCGATGTCTCAGGCAAAAAAAAATTGAGCAAGACACGAAAGCACAACAGAAAGGAATGGCTCATTTGGAAGGAAGGGTAAAGTGACAGTACACTTCCAGTTGTGGAAGAGGGCAGAGCAAGAGAAGGGTGGCTCAAAGGCCCAGGAACAACGCCTTGGTGCTTTTACCCCTACTTGCTGTGGGCAGTCACTTTTCTTAGAGGCGTGGGGTTTCTTCATGGACCAGTGAAGGGACAACACTCAGTGCCTGTGCATGTTAGCTTTCTGCCCATGTTTGATTCTAGAATTCATTCTGTTAATGATGATATTAATGAACTTCCGGGCATATGCATCACATGATGATGATGGTATACGAGGCTCAGGTGAGTTGAGTCACTGGAGTCTTCATCTCATCACTTAAGTATAATGACCAGCTTAAACTAGTACCCAATGTTCTGGTCACTTGCTTTTTTGTAGTTACTTTTAGCCCCCAAATGCCTTCTGGCTTGCTTAATTGTGGGCGAAAAAGGGCAGTCCCCTTCTGAGATAGGATGACCTCAGTGTCTTTGCAGGCAGACCTGAAACCCTCTAACTAACTTTCTTGCCTACCTCTTTCTAAGAGCCATAAACCTCCTTATTCATAGTATGAATGTTGAGGGACAGGAGGTCTCTCCTTCCGGGTCTGCATCCTGCTGAGAATGGCCCAAGTCCCTGCCTACAGGGGTTCCATGGAGCTCTTTCCCTTTCTCCCTCATTTAGAGTGGAGTCTTGGTGTTCCTGCTGAAGTGCCACCTCAGTCCCTAGACTAGGAAAAGACATACGTTTGTTATTTAAATCATACATCTCTTAATTTCTACTATTGATTCGCCTACTAAGTGAGTAAAGGAAAACAGGCTTGGTCAATACATTTCTTAAAGAGTAAAAGAGAGACCTTTGGTGGAAAGCCCCTCCCCACCTAGACTATCAGGGCCTGCCTGGCTTAATACCATTTCTGCTTAATGATAGGCTGATGACCCTTATCAGTAGCCCGAGGATCTGTGTCGCCAGGGCAGTTACCAGGAGTTGAGGGAGAGGGCCTTTGTTTCCCCAAAAAGGAGGGAAGAAAACTAGGTTTACAAAAAAAAGTCGTAACACTGCAAGAGATTTCCCAGTTCATTTCCTGCTAAAAGATTAAGAATTTTACAAGTGATGTCCTGTCACACCATCACATTTTCCCAGAATTTCCCACTCTTCTTCAAACCTTCTAAAAACTTTTCTTTGGGTCTTTATTTATGACAGCTGCCATGTCTTGTGAAACTTACATTAAATAAATGTATGCTTTCATTTTGGTAGTCTGTCTTCTGCTAAGAGCAACTGAGCACCTAGCCAGGAAAAGAACAAAGATTTTTTTCCTTTCCTACAGTGGTAATATTGCAAATGGATGTTTCCTAAAATACAACCAGCCTCACATTTCCTATCCGTGGCCCACACTAAAGAATAACAAAAGCACAGAAATCCACATGGCTCTCAGTTGCCATGGTGACAGGAGGTAGCTCATGCGTTTGGCACAGACATCACTTGTTAGACCTGAATGTTCAAGGGTTCTCTTCATGGATTTGCCCATGTCACTCGCCCTCTGTCCGTGTACCGTCTTTTAGATAAAAAGTGGGTAGAGTTGCAGCTCTTCCTCCTCCCCAAGCCCCTTCTGGGATCAGAGGCCCTTTCATTCTCTGTTCCCATTCTGAAGTACCAGTCAGGAAGCCTGCCGCTGGCAGGCAGCGTGCTCTCGCTGCCTTTGCAAGCAAGGGCTGGGCCTTCATCTGTTTAGGTCAGATTGTTTTGATGTTTATAACTTACCAGGAAATGCAAAAGATTCGACTCAGATCTTTTTCTGTCTCAGAGGTATTTCTGTAAGGACCTAGATTCAAGAGGGCACCTTGCTTCCATAAGAGCCGGCAATCTGAGGGGAGACGCGAAGAAAACCTCATGTAATCTCATTTGCATTAGTATTTAAAATTAAGTTTCCAGCCTTTGCAACAGGATGCAGCCATCAGGTAAAGCAAGGGAGGTGCTCACAAGCACATCCAGGAGCTATGGAGGAAGAAGCAGCCCGCTGCAATGCAGTTTCTATGCCCGCTGTGCTGCTGGCTGCACCACCAGCTTTGCGCAATCCACAGCGTCCCCCGATAAAGCCCACAGGCTGGGATACCACGCCAAGCAGGATCGTGTCATATATCGGATTCCTACGATGCGACCTACAGCAAGCCTGTCCATCGCAGTGTGAAATGGCAAAAGTTGGCTTGAAGCCTTCAGTCTGTTGCCGAGGAGCAAGCCGGACACCACTGTTGGGCTCTGAGAGTCCTGAATTCTTACTTGGTCAGTGAAGATTACACATACAAATACTTTGAGTTTACCCTCATTGATCCATTCTACAAAGCTTTCAAATGGAAGCACCAGAGGATTAGCAAACCAGTCCACAAGCACAGGGAGATGCAAGGGCTGACGGTCTGCAGGCCGCAAGAGCCATGTCCCCAGAAAGGGCCGCAATTTCCACCATACTATTGATGGTTCTCGCCACGGAGCTGGGAGAAGGTGTGACACTCTCCAGCTCTACTGCTGCTACTGACATGATGTTTGTAGTATTCTTACCTAATAAACAGTTTAGGACAATCATGTCTGATTAAACTGTTCTTTAATTTCCTTGATAAAACCAGTTGTCTACACATTGCTTCATGAATGCATTGTCAAATTAGCAAAGTTAAAGTGCATTAATGTTAAAAGACTTGTGCGACGGTACACTTTGTTTTCCATAAAAACTTGTCTTGGCTTTATTTTATTAGGGCTTCTATATGTCACTGCTTAAAATGCTGTTTAGTATTGTTGCAAGAATTGACACCCAAAGGAGAAAAGTGTGTGCTGAGACAAGTTTGCTAGAGGAAAAGGACTTTTTCCCAGCGGAGCGTTCAACAGACCGAAAGCACGATCTCCCCTTGGTTAGATTTCTTACAGCTTACTACCCTCTCAGTGTTCGTGCAAGGGGCGTGTCATTCCTTTATCTGAGGATGGGAGGGTGAGCTACAGGTCAGGGGCTGTTAGGGTCTTATAGGTCATTTGTCTTGTGACCTTGGCATTATCAGCACGGATAAAGGAGTCTGGAAAGGAGAGGCAGGCCATTGAGGCTATAAGTAGGAAGCAACACTTATTAATGCCGGCACCTGCTCAGAGGATTCCCATCTGAAGGCTGAGCTCTCATTGTAACTTAACAAGCAGTTTTACAGTCTTGTTATTCCTACAAGACTACAGAGATAAGAACGTTAGTTGGATAGCAGCCTAGGAATCCAGAGATGTGAGCTGGAGAGTCCTTGAGGAGGGACGGAGCTATGGGAAAACATGTTAGCTGGAGAGCACTGGGCGGGAAAGAGAGAGAGCAGTTGAGAATGAGCTTTAAATGGTTGAGTTGGTCTTTTCTTCAGGTCCTTTTCGTTGCATTTTTTTTTTCAGATGCCTCCTGTCCTTTCTCAGTATAATAGGTGTAAAATAAATTCTGTGAAAAAGGAGGAAAAAAAATTAATATTCCAGAGCTCTGTGTTATCAGAAAGGCAGTAGTGATTGCCCTCTGGTTTACACTTTGCCAGGTGCTGGGGATGGAGAGATGATCAAGACACTGTCAGAGGCCTCAGGACCCACAGATGCAGGGCAAACAACAATACCCTATAAGCAACAGTCATTTGACATTTGAAGAGACTAAAGAGACAGGGGCTCAGCAGCCCCGGGGACATCATGGAGGCCTTCCCAGGGGCTGTGTCCCTTCAAGTCAGTCTTGAGATCACTTTTGTTAGGCGGAAGTAGGGTGAAAGACATTCCATGTCCATATTCACTAGCTCCCTGGCACTTTATAAAATGTGTCTCATTTAGTCTTTACGAGTCTCTGTCAGCATCTAAAAGGTGAGCACTAAAGCTGAGAGAGATTGTTACTGGCTCAAGGGTACACAGAGACAAAGCCAGAGCTATCTTATAATCAAATTGGTGGGGTTTTGTGATTTTGTTGTTTTTGCTGTTTGGTTGGTTTTTGGATATTGCTTTGCTTCCAAAAAAGTCTAGGCTTCCTATTACTTTAATACAATTTTCAACCTTTTAAAAATTGTGTCTGGTGTTTTCAGTGACAGGAGTGTATAGTATACTAGCTTTACCTTGAACATGTGCTGTGCCCTCCTCCGTCTGATGGTGAGATCTTCCAGGAACACCTGATATGAGTTGCGGCAGGGGAACCCATGTTAATCTGTCTTTAACACAAAGGAACTTGCCGAACTTCTTGTGTCATGCGTGTGGTTTATCTGGTATTCTGAGAAATTATTTTTAAAACACTTAAATTTTAAGCTATAAAAATATGCAGTTTTTAAAGGACTATTTATTTGTCAACATTTTTTAATGAATTTGAAGACTATAGGTATATAAATTTGGTTTCAAATGTATTTCCGGGAAAATATTGTGGACGTTACATATTTGCCATTTCCATAAAGGATTTAATACAAGTGTAGAGGGAGCAAATATTGTCTAGAAATAAGAGAATAATTTAAAAGTGAAAAGGATGGAGATTTACAAGAGACAACTTTTTTTTCCCTTAACTGTTTTGAGCTTTTCTTCCCCATTTAGTATATTTGAGTGAGCATCAGATATAATATGAAATCTTAGGCCCTGTATGCTCAAACTCTAGGATATAAATAATTGTCCACTCGTCTTATAACCTTTCCCACTTTTGTGCATTGCTTTCCATTTTAATATTCAATAGCATTTTCAGTAGAAATAAATAAGGAAAAGCACATGAAAAATAAATTTCTTTATGTTAATTGTTTTACTTGCCAGAATACCCTGCAAGTACTTCATAATGATTATAATTGAAAGAGTTGTTTGATTTTATTATTGTTATTAATTTAATTATCTATGCATTACAGACAGTACTTGGCTGTCAGTCAGTGATTTTCAGTAGGCCTGAAAATAATCATCTGCAAATCATCTTTATAAACTTTGTTTAAAACTTACGAGTTTTTTAAGCTCACATACATTTGTTTCTTTTCGTTCCAATTTAGTGGTTTTGAGTATATTCACAAAATTCTACAACCATCACTGTTAGCTAATTTCAGAACACGTTTATCACCCCAAAAAGCAAACAAGTCTCTCTGAAAAGTCACTCCCCATCCTGATATCCGCAGCCCCTGGCAACTACTAATCTACTTTCTGTCTGTAGATTTGCGTATCCTGGACTTTTCATATAAATAGAATCATACACTATGTGGCCTTTTGTGTTTTGCTCATTTCATAGAAATATTTTTAAACTCAAGAAGTAAATCATATTTTACTAACCAAGGAACTCTACTGAACTTTATTTAAAGTGCAGCTTTAACTAAATTTGCATATGTAATTTAACTTTTACACCTGTCACAATTACACTTCCTCAAACTTTTGTATCGATAATTATCTTTGGTTAACCATCTGCAAAAAATTTTGAAAGTGGAAAAATTCTACTCTTATCTATAAGATAAAATCAAATGATTTTTTTCTAACAAAAAGGAAATATGAATATTTTCTCCCTGATTCTTAAGTTAGTTGGCAAAGATGACTTCAGTTAAATTTCATCACTATAACGAAAGTTCAGAGTTGTTAGCAACATATTGGATCACTTTTTCCTCCCCTGCATATCTCCTGGCAAACATATAACCCTCTGGCATAAAATGACTGCTTCTGAATCATAGGGCTTGTGATAAAGTAGTCCCTTCCTCACGTGGTTCCATTACATCACTAGGCTGGGGTGCTTCACACTTCCCTCACCTGATGAATTTTCTCCATCCTGTCTCTCCCCTTTTGTTATCACTGCTTTATATTGCAGTGGCCGTGATTTTTCCCTTTACCCGTCGAGTTAGGCTTGTATCCATCAAAGCCCACGGTTAACTATGGGCATGATAGATGCTTAATGTAATTTGTAAAACAGATTTTTAACTCCAAGTGAGAGTGGAATTTCAATGTGAATTCATAGTGTTTCTGTTCTGCATCTTCCACCTCACACTGTGGAAGCACTGCATCTAACTTCAGTAAACTGGATCAAGTGTTACTACTGTTAATGTTTCAAGTTCGATCTCCACAAAAATAATCTTCTCAAAATAAATTTAATTTTACTCAGGTTATGGAATTTGAAACAAACCTAATTAGTGAAACAAAGCCCTGCATTATAGGAGGTATGTTAGATTGTATCATTGATCAAACATGTGATGACCCTTCCAGGGAACAATTCTAGCACCCCACAGCAGTCAGATCAGATTTGCCATGTCACTTGAGACATCCCAGGGTGTGACTTGGTTTGTCCAATGACATGTGGATGGAAATGATGTATGTCACCGCTGTGTGGCACTGTAAGAGCCAGCTGGAGTATCATTTTGGTCGCTTTTTCTCAACCAGGGAGACCTGCAATACATCAGACAGGAGTAGCTCCATTCGGTCAGGTTCATCAGCTTGTGTCCAGATGGAAGATGACAGGGAATGGAACCACAGCTGACCCCTATTAGACATTAATGTGAGAAATAAATTCTTGTTTTTGTAAGCCAATGAGATTTGAGGGAGGTGGTCATGTCTTACCATGACATGACAGCCTGTGCTGACTGATGTGAAAGTGTGAAGAGGGGTATAATGCCATTCGCCTGGATTTATGTGATGAATCACTGTAAGCTTGCACTAGATAATCTATACCATACAATCTCACTTTGTACCATTCAGAGTTTGTAGTTGCAAGTAAGGACATCATCTCCTTCTGACTCAGGAAAAGGCTTTCTTGGGGGAGATATTGGGTTGCTCTTAGAGGCAGGGCTGGAGCATAGAGTTTGTTCAGGTGGGCAGGAACAACTGGAATCCAGGATACTAATGGCCTGATTAAGGTGCTGTCACTGCTAGGTACTAAATACTGCCACTGTCACCATCACCACTCGCACCACCTGTGGTCACTAGATACCAGAGGCCACCACTACCCATGACAGAATGAACTCTGAACTGTTTCAGCATCTCTGTGTTGTTTGCCCTAGACTCAGATCTTCAACGAGAGTATCTGATTAGCCAGTCTTGGGTCTCGTGCCTGTTTCCTTGTCGCCAGGGTCCCGAAAGAGCAAGTATAGAAGTACCTGGGGATCTTACAATGAATAGACTCACAGAAGAGTTGGCTCCCTAACTCTCACAAGAACCTTAAGATGCTGAGCAAAACCCCATTCCCTTAACACACAAAAAACAAGGCCAAAAACTCTTAGAAGACATGAAAACTTTACAATGCTTAACCTGTATTTCTTACTAAGTCATGCTTTCATTTGTGTCAGTGTAATGTATGGAATGTAATATAATTTATTGCATTCAAACTGGAAATTTATGAGATGAAGGGAATTATGCACCAAAAAGACATCACACTTATTTTTTAATGAGGTTTATTGGGGTAACATTAGTTAATACAATCATATAATTTTCAGGTATACATTATCATTTGATATCTGCATATACTATTGTGTGATCACCACCCAAAGTCCAGTTTCCTTCAGCTACCATATATTTGATCCCCTTTACCCAGTTCACCCTCCCTCTACCACCTGTATTTGAACCTTTTACACCATCTACCTCCTCCCCGCACCCCAACCCCACTAGTGACCACTACCCTGTAGTGCCCGGGTAACCCCTAGTGTATAGTTCAATCCAAGGACATAAAACATCTTTCCAATTTTTGGTATCTGCTTTTATTTTTTAATTTTTTTATTTTAGAAACCCCTTACATGGTTCATTAAATTTACTTCTAAATATTTTGTTCTTTTTGTTGCAATTGCAAAAGGAATAATTTTTTCCCACTTCTTTTTGAGCTCATTCTTGATTGTTTGTTTGATTTTAGGTAGGCTTGTAATGATATGAACTTTCCTCTTATGACTGTTTTTGCTGTGTCTCCAAAGTTTGATATATTATACTATTAATAACATTCATTCATTTCCTGACTTCTCTTTTTGTGACCCAGTCATTCTTCAGTAACATGTTGTTTAATCTCCATGTATTGTGGTTCTTCCTGATCTCTTTCTGCAGCTGATCTCTATTTCAAAGCATTATGATAAGAGAATATGGTTAGTATGATTGTTTTCATCTTATTTTGTTGGGGCTAACTCTGTGTCCCAGCAAACCTTACTTAATCTGGCAGCCTCAAGAAATAGAAGAGGGCTGCAATTATGCCAACCATATTCTCTGATCATGATGCTTTGAAACTAGAGATCAACTGCAAAAAAAAAGCAGGAGGAAACACATAAATACATGGAAACAAACAACATGCTACGGAAAAAAAAACTAGGTCACATAAGAAGTAAAAAGAGAAGTTATGAGACACATAGAAGTGAATGACATTGATAGTATAACATATCAAAACTTTGGGACATGGCAAAAGTGGTCATGAGAGGAAAGTTCCTATCATTACAAGCCCATTTCCAAAAATAAGAAGGAGCCCAAATAATCAACCTACCACTTCATCTTAAATTACTAGAAAAGAAAAAACAAAATGGAGACTAAAGTCAGCAGAAGGAAAGACGTAATCAAAATTAGAGCAGACATTAATGAAACTAAGAACAAAAATGATAAATGCAACAGAGAGCTAGTTTTTTGAGAAGGGTAATGAAATTGACAAGCTGCTGGCTAGCCTCACTAAAGAAAACAGAGAAAGGGCACAAATAAACAAAATCAAGATGAAAGAGGGGAAATTATGACTGAGAGCACAGACATACGAAGGATCATGCAGAACATTATGAAAAAATGTATAACACTAACTTTAACAACCTAGAAGAAATGAACCAATACTTAGAAAAATGCAACCTTCTTAGACTGAATCAAGAAGCACTGCATAATCTAAGTAGACCGAGCAGCAATCTGAAAACTGAAACAATCCTCAAAAATCTACCAAAAAGTAAGAGACCAGGACCAGATGGATTCACCAGTGAATTCTACCAAACATTCAAAGATGATTTAATACCTATTCTTCTGAAACTCTTTCTAACAATCGAAGAGGAGGCAATATTCCCAACTCACTTTATGAGGCCAATATTACCTTGATATCATAACCTGGTAAAGATGACACACAAAAATAAAACTACAGACCAATATTTCTCATAAAGACAGATCCAAAAATCCTAAATAAAACAATAGTGAACCAAATACAGCAACATATTAAAAAGATTATGTACTACGATCAAGTGGACTTCATCCCAACAGCACAGAGATGGTTCAACATGTGCAAATCTATTAATGTGATATACCACATGAACAAAATAAAAATGAGAATCACGTAATCATATCAGTTGATGCAGAAAAAGCCTTCGAGAACATACAGCATCCATTTGTAATCAAAACATTTCACAAAATCAGTATGGAAGGAAAGCACTTTAACTTAATAGAGGTCATCTATGAAAAACCCTCAGCCAACATTATACTAAAGGTGAAAAACTAAAAACCTTCTCTCTAAGATCAGGAACAAGGCAAGGCTGCCCACTACTGCCACTCTCATTCAATATAACATTAGAGGTCCTAGCAAGTGCAATCAGACACGAGAAAGGTATAAAAGGCATCCAGATAGAAAATAAAGAAGTCAGACTATCACCATTTGCAGAGGACATGATTACCTACATAGAAAACCCTACGAGTCCACAAGAACACCACTAGAATCAATAAAGTAAAAACAATAAGGTCACTGGATACAAAATCAATGTTGAAAAACCCATAACGTTCCTAGCCTCTAATAATGAAGTGTCAGAAAAAGAAATGGGATAAATAATTCCTTTTGCAATTGCAACAAAGAGAATGAAATACCTAGGAATAAATTTACTGAAACATGTGAAGAACCTATGTAATGACGATTATGAGACCCTATTAATAAGAAATTGAAGAAGCTATAACAAAATGGAAAGAGAATCCGTGTTCTTGGATTGGAAGAATCAGCATAGGTAAAAGGACCAGATTTCCTAAAGCATTATACAGATTTAATGCAATCCCCATCAAAATCTCATAGGCATTTTTTAAAAGAAACAGAACAAATAATCATCCGATTTGTACGGAGGAACTAAAGACCCCGAATTGCCAGAGCCATGCTGAGAAACAAGAACGAGGCTGGAGTCCTGCTCTGCCCAACTTCAAATTATACTACAAAGCGACAGAAATCAAAATGGCATGGTATTGGCAGCCAAACAGACACACGGACTAGTGGAACAGAATCGCGAGTCCAGAAGTGAACCCATATTTACACGGGCAAATATTTCTTGACGAAGAAGCCAAAAACATACATAGGGGAAAGGAAAGCCCCTTCAATAAATGGTGCTGTGAAAACTGCAAAGCCACCTGCAAAAGAATGAAACTATAGGCTGTTGTCTATCACCACATACCAAACTTAACTCACAGTCGATTAAGAACTGGAACATAAGACCTGAAACAGAAGATGTATAAAAGAAACCTAGGAACTAAACTCAAGGACCTTAGACTTAAAAGGGATTTTATGAATTCGACCTCAAATGCAAGAAAAGTAAAAGCACAATAAATAATAATAATAATAACAACAACAATAATATATTAGTAATAATAATAATAATAAATGAATGGGTCTACATCGAACTAAAAAGTTTCTGCTCAGGAAATGAAATCATCAAAAATCTAAAGAGACAGCCATCCAAATGGGAAAATATACTTGCAAGCAACACCTCTGATAGGGGCCTCCTATCCAAAATATACGAAGAACACATACAACTCAACAACAACAACAGCCACAACAAACAACAACAACAGAAAACAATCCAAACAAAAAGTGGGCAGAGGACCTGAGCAGACAGTTCCTCCTAGAAGACATACAAATAGTCTACAAACATGTGAAAAGATGTTCATCATCACTAGCTATTAGGCGCATGAAATTCACATCTCACACCTGTTAGAATAGCTATTATCAACAGGACAAGTAACAACAAAGATTGGAGAGAATGCGGAGAAATAGAAACCCTCCATACACTGCTGGTGGGACTGCAAATTGGTACAGCCACTATGGAAAACAGTATGGAGCTTCCTCAAAAAACTAAGAATTGATCTACCATGTGATCCAGCAATCCCAACACTGGCTACTTACTGCAAAGACTTGAAAACACATATCCACAAAGATATTTGTAGGTTTTTCCTATGGTTCTTCTTGTTTTGTGTGACATACTTCAGTTCTGAATGTTTGGCTTGTGGTTGCCACATGTACAGGATACACAACACACAACACACACACACACACACACGCACGCACTGTTGGTAGGAGCATTGTAGTTTACGAACAGCCACTCAGTACTAGGGTAGGGCCCTCCCGTTATGCAGGTGTCTAGCAAAGATATGGCGAGTGGAAGCAACCAGCTGTGAGCTGGATCAGGTTCCGCTCGGTTTGGTGGACAGATAGGTACGTTGTGGCCGCCAGCCCCTGAAAGACACATGGAGCACCAGAACTCAGTGAGTTATAGGACTCACACTCTTTATTCAGCCAGCTGTGTCTGTCAGGGGTACACAGACCCCAAATTAAACAGCCCAGAAATGTAGAGGTACAGGGTTTTTAAGCCCCAAATCCCATTCTTCATTCTGTCTGAACACAAAGGTCTGTTTTTCTTCTATTCACTACTGTCAACCCCACTGGTCAGGTGTGCAAGCAGGGGTACAGAAGAAAAATGTTTTTTGTTAGAATGTTACATTCCTATAGCTAATAGCCTATGTTACTATGATGGTAGCCAAGCAGTAATTTCCGCAGGTAGTTAACTTTTACACAGTAATTCTCCAGCCAACACATTCTTCACCGTCCTTAGCAGAAATCAAATCTTTTATTATTTATGTGAAATTTGCCCATAGCCTCTGTTCTATAATACTAAAAGTCTAAAAGAATTAATTCTATTCCTTATCTACCTGAAACTGATGAAAAAATACATGTTCTAGTCCTCAGTCCCACCAGTTTCTAATCCTAACTTGACAGATGTCTCTTCAAGGGTCTGATTTATTTGTTCTACGTGGCCCAGCCTTTCAGGGCCAGTAGGAGCACTGGAGTTTCCACTGTAAATTTAGGTTGCTCCCCAACTGCTGTGATACATTTGCTACAAAGTCTGGCCCATCATCCACCCTAAAGTTCCAGGGAGACTAAATCAAGGGAGGATTTCTTGTAGCAGTTTCTTAGTAACTATTAAGGCAGTTCTCTTTCCTGGTGGGGAAGGTTTTTATTCATCCTAAAAAGGTGTCTATAAAAACAAGTAAATATTTGTAGTCTTCCACAGTCAGGACTCTCTCAGTGAAATCAGCTTCACAGTGGTCCTCCGGATAAATTTTCCTTTCCCAATGCCTAGGATCTTCTATCTTCCCCTTCTTTGGTTTAACTGGGCACAAGCTGGGCATCATGAGGCAATGTTCTCTGAGGTTCTTCTCCCCTCTGGAGCATTTTAGTTCGCTCTAGGTGTGTGGTCTGGTGTAGCTGGTGGAGGAGGCCCGTGAGAGCCCAATTTTTCCATCTGGGCTCATCCACCACTCCTGCTGAAAATATTTGTTCTCTTCTGCCATATAGGTCGGAGATGGGGGCAGTTCTGGGTAAGGGATAACAGTCAGTAGTAGATGTGGTGGGGGCCCCACTGGCCTTGTGACCGTTTTTTTTGGATCTGCATTGGCTGGTAGGTTTCCCTCCGCCTCAGGACTATTCCTTTTTTGATGCCCTTTACAAAAAATAATAGCAAGAGCCTTAGACATCTATATGGCTCCAAGTAAGGCCAAGATCTCCTCCTTGTTCTTAATGTCTTTCCCAGCTGAAGTCAGAGGCCCTCTTTCCTTGAAGATGGCTCCGTGTTCATGTGCAGTGGCAAAGGCATATCGGCTGTCAGTGTATACTATGACTCCCTTATCTTTTCCCCATCTCAGTGCCTCAGTGAGGGCAATGAGTTCTGCCTTTTGAGCAGAATTCCTATGGGGAAGATCTTGTGACCAGATGGTGCCAGTTAGAGTTATGTCCCCTGCCCCAGCATACCTTCTTCCTCCTTGCATAAAGTTGCTCCCATCCATGAAAAATACTTCATTGACTTCAGACAGAGGGGAAGCTTTGAGGTCTGTCTGCGAGGAACATACAGCAACAGTGAAATCTGTGCAGTCATGAACAGGGGTCTCGAGGTTTAGGTCTGGCAACAGATTGGCGGGGTTGATGACAGTATATTTGGGTTTTACCCATATGTTTGGGGGCATCCAGTGCCTCCCTCTTGTTGAACACCTTCTGGGCTATCTCAACAATTTGGGACAGGTTTATCCCTGCAAAACCTTCTAAGTTTTGTAATTTATGCAGAAGATCAGGGGCTGCCTGAGGAGCGAAGGCTATATTAATTTTCTGCTGGTTCTCAGGGGCCTCAGGATCAATGGGGTTTTATACAAGGTATGCTTCATTCAAGAAATGCTCCTGAGGTTTCTCCCTGTATAACTTCAGTTACCTTAGATAGGTAGGCTGGCTGATGAGCAGCCACCCTAATTCCCCCAATTAGAATCTGGTGGTACCGATCTAATGCCCTTTTTCCTGCCTCAGAATTGTATCCCAAGTCTGGGTGGGTGGAGGAAGATTCCACCTCAATCTGTTCCCGTGCTTCTTCAACTTTTCACCTCCCGCAGCCTTTGTGTTTCAGTCTGAATGTGTCCACATTCTTCTGCATTTTTCTGAGGTCAAGGGGTAATTAAAGCTGTTTGCCAATCACCCCAGGTGGGGCAGGGAGACTGAAAGACACTTTCTAAGAGTCCCATTAATGTTAGGGTTTCTCAAAAAAAAGGAGGATTCTGTTTCTTCCAGCTGTACAGGTCACTAGTTGAGAAAGGCACATAAAGTATAAAGGACCTGTTGGTGTGATGCCCTGGGTGGTGCTCAGCTGGGAGAATGGCCAAGGTGGTGGTATGAGCTTGTGCCCTGCCTGGAGCGGGAGTAGGAGGCCCATAGGGGTTACCCTCTTGGATCTGAGGAGATGAGGCAGTGCTATTGGCTTCTGTTGTCCTGAATTATAGGATGAGGGAAGGTCACTGTCCTCCGTTTGATATTGGAGGTCTGAGGGACTGGGCTGTCTTGGAGATTCAGCTGCTGCATGTTTCAGGGTACCCACAACTAAAACTCATGCCCCTAGAGAGAGGGCATACTGGCAGAGCCAAGAAGGGGGTTTCTAAACAAGTTTTAACCATTGATCAATGTAGGGAAACTGATCGGGATGTCGAGGTCTCCCATGACAATCTTCCAAATATTCCTTACCAAACCCTGTCAAAGTAGCCCTCCAGAGGCCTGTTTACACCAAAAGACAGCCACTTCACGTAACACAATGTTCTTAATCTGCCAAGAGAAAACATTATGCCATAGTCAGCTCCCTCTACAAAACCCAAGGGTGTCTTCTGTGAACTCGAGCTTCCCCCCACCATTGCTTGAGCAGAAAATTTACAAAACAGGCAGACATGCAGACAAGAACAAATCAGACTCAGACAAGAGCAATTACTGGGGTATAGGTGGACCCAGTAAAGTCTGCCACCTACAACCTAGACAAGAGCAGAGACATTAAACAGAAAACAAAAACAGGGACAAAAGGTGGCCTCCCATGGCCTGGCCATGGTCCAGGAGATATGACTGTGTCCAGTCCCTCCATGGACCCCTAATGACCGATCAACAGAACAAGGAAGGTATCTTTTATTCAGATGCTGAGGCCTCGAAGATTCCAGATTCCTGTAGGGACCAGGAACAAAGAGCGTGTCCTAAAAGTTGCATCCTTGGCAATTGCATTAACCCTGTCACAGCATTCAAGGGCCCTGGAACATCTTGGGTTGGCCACTCCTTTGAATCTGTAACAGGGAGAGCAATCACTTTGGAGGCCAGTCAGGTCTTAGATCTCACGGCCACTCCCAAAGATCTCACTGTGGCCTTCAAATGTGTTGGCCACCAGCTCTCGAAAGACATATGGAGCACCAGAACTCAGTGAGTTATAGGACTCACACTCTTCATTCATCCAGCGGAGTCTACCAGAGGTATGCAGACCCCAAATTAAGCAGCCCCAAAATGTAGAAATACATGGTTTTAAGCCTCAAATCCCATTCTTCATTCTCTTTGAACACAAAAATCTATTTTTCTTCTATTCACTAACTGACCCACTGGTCAGGTGTGCAAGCTGGGGTACAAAAGAGGAATGTTTATTGTTAAAATGTTATGTTTTTATCATTAATGTCTTATGTTCCTTTGATGCTAGCCAAGCAGTAATTTTTAAACAGTAATCTCCAGCCAACACAGGTACATCTGCTGCCAACTGCGCCAGGGTGATAGCCTGGCACCCAACACAAGGCAGCGGCAGCAGAAGGGATCTGCCCATCTGGAAGACATCAGCTGTGGGAGAGGATGCGTGAGCACATCCAGACCCACCTGGCCAAGGGCGCACTGAGAATGACCGCGAGCAGGGATGGGCATTCTCACTAATCGCTCAGAATCCTGAGAGTCATCTGACACCCTCGTGCCCAGGTAGAACTTCCGGTCTGGGGGCAGGACAACGAAGGCTCAAGGAACCCACCCTGCAGACTTTAGGCCGCAGTGGGACCCAGTGCATACATCCTAGGGAAAGTGCACATTTGCAGCGCGGTCGGCATCTGGGGGCCACCTCTCCTCCACTGCATGTAGGAGATCCTATGATCTGAGTCCCATAGTTCAGCATCCAGGCTGCAGAGAGGAAGCAAGAGAAGTAAAGTGTGAAGTCAAGCTGTAATTATTAAGAAAGAAGGAGCAATTCAGTTTTAAAACCTGTTCAGATACTGCAGGTTCTTCCGGATATAACCCAAGGGACTTTACTTTCAAAGCTATTGCTATAATATTCTTTTTGTCACAAGAACAATGTGAGTCAACTATAAATCTAATTTACTGAGTAGCTGGGCTCTGCAGATTGCATGTAAGAACAAACCTTTTAGTAAGAACAAACTTTTTATTTTTATGTTTTTCTTACCATTGCCTTGAAACTAACTTTATAGATTCTTTTCTCCTGACTTTTTGGCTCTTCCAGGGCTAGAGCTTGAGGCTTGAGCAAATCCCACAGATTTTCCACATACTTTGAAATATAAAGATATAATCTGCTTTCTAGGTTGTAAAAATGTTTGTCCTAATCTAATATAAGAAATGCATTCAATGCAAAGGCCTGACTTTCCCTCAGTTCACCTGTGGTCTATAATTATATGGAATAACAAAGGGAAAGACACGGATCTCTTTATTCACTCATTTTACTGCATTCTTTCTCTACTTTCTCTACTATATTCTGGTGAAGGCAGGAACAGGAAGGAATGTTAAAAAGAAATAATAAGGAGTTATTTATTAAACAAATATTTATTTGATTCGTGTTGTTGCTTGAAGGACAGTTCTCCCCACCTGCCACCAAGAAAGATAAACATGCACACTTCCAGAACCTGTGAATGTGACCTAATTTACGTGGAAAAAAGTCTTTAAGATATAATTAATAATCTTGAGAAGAAATCATCCCAGAATACCCAGGTGGGCCCTA
This sequence comes from Cynopterus sphinx, assembly GCA_030015415.1. Classification (NCBI taxonomy): domain Eukaryota; kingdom Metazoa; phylum Chordata; class Mammalia; order Chiroptera; family Pteropodidae; genus Cynopterus; species Cynopterus sphinx. The sequence goes on along the minus strand of CM057395.1, from coordinate 16,406,197 downwards.
AATCCAATGACAAGTGCATAATGATTCTAAATAGAAATGTAAGACATTGAAAAGGAGAAGGAAAAAACAGAGATGAAGTCCTCCTGAAGACAAAGATTGACTTGACCGTCAAGCTAAACCAGTAAACTTCTACCTGTAGTGGCAAAGTTGTTGAGAAGTGCTATAGAAGTCAAAAGGTTAAAAATTTCTTTGTAAATTTTCTTTGTAATTCTATAAATGTTGTACAGGGAGCTATATCAAGTCATGTAGACCAATGAAATATACAAACTAACTTTTCCATATTTTGTAAATTCAGAAATGAATGAACAGATGCAGAGGTACTATTTTTAAACCAAATATTGATGCATCTGACAACAATGTCTCTGTTGGCACATTACAATTTCATTATGTTGGTACCTTACAATTTTTCAGTTTGTAGTTTAGATGAATATCTATGATGTAACATCAAAAAACAGAAACTTGACATAAAAATCCAAATATAAAGACGTAAAAGACAACAGTAGACAGAAGAGAAAAGCTATGTCCCCGAGAGGGGAGCTGTAAAGGAGAGCACAGGACATGGTGAAATCTATGACTAACTAGAGCAAAAATACAATTTAAGGAAAGGAGACTGATAAATCCCAGAGAAAGCTGAGAACCAGGCTTGGTAGAGGAACTGAAATAGAGTTGGAGGAGCGAAAAAGAGGGAAGGAAGATGTCTGGCACTGCCCCATGCAGTTAATTAGGAATTCAAGATCCTTCCCACTTTTGTCACTGCCATTTTCAGCATATGTCCTCTAAGCTCCCCACTGAAGTGGAAAAGAACCATCCACTCTTAGTCGTCTCAGTCTATATATCAACATTTATAGCAATGGATATCTCAACATATGAATGTATTTGCTACAAAATGAGTTCTATTGTTGAATGATCTTATTATCTAAGGCATTCTACAGATTTGATGCAATCCCCATCAAAATCACATCAACATTTAAAAAAAATAGAACAAAACCCATCAAATTTGTAGGAAAGCATAAAAGACTCTAAATTACCAACATCATTCTGAGAAAAAAAAAACAAGGCTGGATGCATCACTTTTCCAGATTTCAAATTATGTTACCAAGTGACAGTAATCAAAATGGCATGAAATTGGCAGACACACAAACCAGTAAAACAGAATTGAGAGTCCAGATGTAAACCCATGTTTATATGGGCAAAGAATTTTAACATAAAAGCCAAAAAACATGCAGTGCAGAACTGAAAGCGTCTTCAGTAAATGGTGCTGGGAAAACTGGAAAGCCACCGCAACAGAATAAAAAATAGACTGTTGTCAATCATCGGACACCAAAATTAAACAAAATAGATGAAGAACCTGAATATAATACCCAAAATAATAAATTGCATAGAAAAAAACAGAGGTACTCAACTCATGGATTTTTGTATTTAAAGAGAGTTTTATTAACTTGATCTCAAAGGCAAGGGAAATAAAAGAAATTAGTACATAAGGGGGTCTATAACAAACTAAGAAGCTCGCTAGGTAGCTCACTATTCATTTATATAATATCTATTTCATTATGTATTTATATCAATTGACCATATCAATAATTCTTTCTATCAACTCATCAATGTATCACTCTAAAACAATATCTTAACTTGCCTACTGATTAATGAATCATGTAAAATGTTATTTCATTTACTAAACACTTGTCCAATTGTATATGTATCTAAATATGTAAGTATTTTTTAACTTATCAAATGACCTGCTATTTATCTATTAATCTATCTACATATTCATCTGTTCATCTGACTTTATTATGTATATTTATTAATCTTTTCATATAGAAATTTTATACATTTCTAAATCACTGATCATTTATTCTCATTGTATCTTTCTATTTATTTATTTCTCTGTGTGCTTATCTCTATTTCTATATTTATTTATTTCTAATTCTATTTATTCTTCTATCTCTATCAATCCATCTACCTAATGTCTATTTGTATGTTTATTAATCTTTTATTAATATATGAAATTTTTATAACATATTTCTAAATCACTGTTTTTTCTCTACTATATATAATTTAGCAGATTTTTATATTATATTTTTCTTATCATCTATCTACTTATCTATACATCTATCTATCCATCTATTTCTCTATGATCTAGAAGTTTATTTATCTAAATATATATCTAAATATCTATTTATTTATGTATCCATCTCTTTACTTATCTAAAATGTATTCATTTATCTTTAGAACCATTACCTATTTAGCTTTCTAGCTAACGTATCTATCTATATATTTATCTATCCATATCAATGTATTTATTTTTAAGTATCTATTGACTGAACAATATATCCCTCAAAAAATAAAATAAAACTACCTAAATAAATAATGTAAATGATAGTTTTAATTAATAAATACCTGTCTGTCTATTTAAAGATAAATTAAGAGACATGATAAACAAAAAGACTGATTCATAGACACATAAATAAACAGAATGATAATTAAATGAATAAAGTTTGAGATGAATAGATAGGTAGATAATTAGATACATACATACATACATACATACATACATACATTCATAGATACATAGATGATAAAAATATAAAGCAAGAGATAAACAGATGATAAATGGATAGATCAAGATAAATAAATAGAAAGTTAGATAATTATGTACTACTTTAATATATTGATAAAGAGATAATTAGATATTTGATACTAAAACAATTAGACAGCTATTAAAAAATAATACTATCATATTTTACAGGACATCAATCATTAGGTAAGTTAAAAATATTGTTTTTTTATCTATCATTCATTCTATTTATTATAAATTGTTGATTTGATAGATTGTAATAGATAAATTGATTTAGTCATACAAATTGTAATGTACCAACAGAGACATTGTTGTAAGATGCATCAATGTGTGCTTTAAAAATAGTACCCCTGCATTTGCTTGTTCATTTCTGAGTTTATAAAATATGGAAATGTTAGTTCAGGATATTTCATTTGTCTACATGATTTGATGAAGCTCCCTGTACAACATTTCTAGAATTACAAAAACTTACAAAGAATTTTTTAACCTTGTGACTTCTACAGCACTTCTCAAAAACTATGTCACTATGGATAGAGGTTTACTTTAGTGGATTAGCTTGACTTTTTATGCTAAACTTGTACATAAATCTTTGCAATATTAATGTCCAAATAATCACCCTGTCATGATTTAAGCTTTTTAAGTAGAAAAGTGTGGTTGTTGATTCGGTTTATTTATGTGTGTTTATTTGTTTTGCTGGATAATATGGTCTTTATTCTTTTCTCTATGAAAATACTTTACATTCTAAAAAATTCTTAAAATGGCTTCCTATTGTGGAAATGTGCCTGCTGTATTAGGCATCATAACTGCATGAAAATTAGCATGTGTTTTTGAAGTCAAGGTGCAGAGAAATACATAAAACTACATTAAGCAGGTAGCAAGACAAAAAAAAAAGATATATGTCTTTTCGGTTTCTCTTTTCTTTCAAATTCAAGAACAATTTTATTTGTAAATAAATCCTGAGCAAATTCTTTGAGGATGAAAAGATAATCTGTTTTAAATTTCTGAGACAGAAAATAATCTAAGATAGCTTCCAGAAAGAAAGTTCCTCAGATATGTGGTTGGTCTCCAGTAAAGCAATGAAAGTATTGGCCTATAGGAGAAAAGAGAGAAAACAATCCATATATTAATCTTCAAAATTTTGTAGTCTCACTTTCAAGTTTTTTTTATATTGAAACTCTTTGAAGAAATAAACCACAGTGTTTTTCTTCAGTGTGAAGTAATTGAGGCATACAACATCCACACAGGATATAGCTATGTCTATTGCTTAACTGGTAGTTAAGAAACCAAAATAAATAAATAAATAAATAAATAAATAAATAAAGTGTTTCTAGTGATTCTAGTTGAAGATTAGACCATCTAAGTCAAATCAGTCCACAGAATTATAGAAGATAATGAATGCCTGTTATAAGGCATTAAAATTTAGGGTGGATTGCTACACAGCAAAAGTTAAATGACATGTGGTTTCAAATACTAAATAGTAGAAGGTGAAGAAGACTTCCTGTCTATTCAATGACCAAGGAAACCTGTGACCGTAGTTGTGGCTTAGAAGAGAGAAAATAGAGGGAGAACTTGCAATAAAAGAAAGAGTCCTAGTCATCCAGGTCAAAGGAAGAGCTGTTGAACCAAAATTGAAGTAGGGAGGCCTGAGAATCAGGTTATGTATGGATAAGAAATCAATGCATGAAGAAACTGAGTTGCGTTAAATCAAATAATAATATTTCATGCTTCTCTAATTTCTGTAGCAGAGACTTCTAGTTACGTACTCAATATCAACACTCACCTTTTCCACACTAATATGACCATACATAAAGATTTTTGGAGGATTGGGAAGCAATGTGCTCAACTAAAAGACCTCATTTCTCAAAATTTCTTAGATGTAGGAGGCCACTGATGCATCGGTGAGGCTTCTAGGAAGGATCATTAAAGAGAGCTCTCAGCTGGAAACTCACTTGTCTTTTCTCTTCCTCCTTCCTGTCTTCAATGTGGTTGTGAAGACAGCTGTATGAGCTACTCTGTGATCATGGGGGCAAGGAACACTCTTTTTGGAGGAGTGCATAGCTGGAGGCACCTTGGGTCTCTGACGACATTGTGGGACATATCCCCTCTTGTCCCAGACTGGCCACTGTTTGATATTTTATTAAGTGAGAGAAAAATAAATCCTTCCTTGGCCTACCTAGGGATTCAAACTAAGTACAATCTGATTCAGGTGACCAATTTTCCTGAGCCCAGGGGGGTGGTCCTGCCATTTTCTCCACAGAACCATAGTACTGAAACTAATTCCTTATACCCTTAAATACCAACATATAATTTTAAATTCCAGTCAATAGCCCATAGTGTCATAAAGCTCTAGCCTCTACCAGCACCAAATTATACTTTGCTTCCCTTGGGGAAGGAAAAACTAATTCAGCCATGACTCCCATGTCTGTTGTCCCGGCCACCATCCAATGTGCAAACTTCCGTTGTCATCCATCCTCTCTCACTCTCTTATCCCCACAGTTATGGGCCTTTTCCTCTGGATACTTCTACTTTTTCTACTCCCCTCACCATCACATATACTCCCTTGTCTGGTAAACAACTCTACTCCTTCTTAATTCATGCCCAAAATTTCTTCATCTCTCAACCTTTTCTAAACTGATTCTCTCCCAGAGCCATCTCTACCCTCATAGCCTTATCAAATGAAAGCCACTCATTCTCCCACACTACATACATGTCAGAGTCTGGAGTAGAATGTGTCATCCTCTTGCCCTACTCATTCAATCTCTTATGTTTCAACTTCCTTGTAAAAGCTGCTGTTCATTGTAAGTGCACTTAAATGGCTCTTGTCCTTACTAGATGTCATCAACCAGTGGTACCATCTGTGCGAATAACACCTCCAATATCTTGGCTTCACAGTTCTCTGACGTCCTCTCTTCCAGTTACCATCACCTGCCTGTCACTGTCCTTTTAAAACGCTTTTGTCTCAGCAGTCCAAGTTTCAGTGACACAGCTCTCCTGCTGAATGTGAAACTGCACCTGCACCCTGCGTATTTTATACTCTCTCAAAGTTCTAGCAGTGCCCCCTTGTGGCAGCCTATATGCAAGTGTGTGGCTGTCACTGGGCAGACAGTCAAGAGTGTTTCCCCTTTGCTCCATTTCTCCTCCCCAGTACATTGTGAACTCGTGCTTCTTTCTGGGCATATGAAACTTTACAATCCAGTCACCATTGAGATCTTGAAAAATCCAGTCTTACAGATCTTTCATCCTCTCCTAGCAGCTCTTACTGTTCCTATGTCCTGTTCTGCTGGCCTTTGACAAAGAAAAGGAGAAACAAAACTCAAACATCAGGAATAAACAACTGCAAGTGTAACCTTTACTAACCAAAATTTTGTGTTTTATAAGAGCAGCTTCCAGTGTCTTTGTACATGAAACAAACAAGAAGGCAGTTTCAGCTCCTTGGTAAGAGCAGGGATTCTCTTCTGATGGCCCCCCAGACCTCACAGTCACATTAAGATGGAGGCTGGGTCTGATAGCATTTGCTGCTAGCAAGGAATAGAATCAGATCTCAGCTAACTTACAGCAAAGGGAAGGAACAGTAAAGAAGCAGGAGTGTGCAGGCAGGAGGAAAGACCAGTTATCCAGCCTCAGGGCTACAAGCAGAGCTATGGAAAAAAGGCATTGCTGACTAGGATGCCAACACTGTCAGAACATCTCTCACAGTGTTGATCTCCACATTACTCCACTCAAAATTTACACTGTGGGGAGGAGTGTACAATTAGCCAAGCTTGGGTCACATAGATGCCACCTAGTTAGGATAGACTGAAGCACCTGATTGGCTGTTCAGAGAGTGTACTAAAACCTGATGGCCCAAACCCATCTATGTCTACCATGTGGACCCCATCATATAAAAGCTGGGATTTAGTTCATGTAATTGTTCCAGACAACAAACCAGTCTAAAGGATTTACTTTTACTCATGGACATGGACAATAGACTAGTGATTACCAGAGAGTAAGGGGAGAGAGGTGGGAGGAGGTAGACTGTGTAAGGGTAGTCAAATATGTGGTGACAGAGATGTGAGATGTGAACATACAGTATAAAATATATATGACTCACTTTAAAATATACAACTAAAACATTGGATTTTGTTAATTTCACTACAAAATTAATTCATAAAAAATGAAAATAAAAATAAAATAAATAATTTATTCAAAGGTGGTAAGGCCTTCATTCTCTTCAGCAAATAGAAATATAGGTGGTGTTGGATCAGGTCTGATGTGAAGGACAACTGAAAAACTATTTGAGGCAAGTGATACAATTAGTACAATGTATTGAGTTGTTATAGGAGGAGAAATGAGAGGTCGAAGTGAAAAAATATTTCTGTTGGGCAACATAAACCAGAATAGTACATTTCTGGCCAAATGTTTTTCCCCATGAAGATAAAGAACGCCTGATAAATGGTCCCTTCTGGCAACATGCCCAGGGTATATCGTAAGAGGAGGGCTGTAGATGGTGTGTACAGAGAATGAGAATGAGCCTTGAAGCTACGTGGTGCAAGAACTTCGTGCAAGAACAAAAGACAAAAAAAACAGCTAGACTGATGATTTTTAGTTCTAGCTTTATATATTGTCATTCTGATGAACTACTGTTACTAAAATATATATGTGTATGTATGTATACACACACACACACACACACACACACACACACACACACACACACACACACACATTAAAACAAATACCCAAGAACAAAAATGGAGTGAGGCATTGCATGGAACAGTCTACTCATCAGAATCACTGGCAGATTATTTCTCTTGGTAGGTAACCAGACACTCTTACAGAATGAAATCCCACTGGTGGGCTTCAGCTCAGATTTCTTAGCAGCAATTCAAATGGCAATTGAGTAGGCAGGCAGAGGTTCTTGAATAGAGTTGGCATCCTCCCATCTCATTTACTTTTGTATTTTTAAAAAATATTTTACTGATTAAATGGAATTTTGAAGCATCCCCAGTAACCAAGTAGTATAAATATTATTTCATTGCCTCTCAATTTCCTATGATTCTATGATCTGCACCAAGGAATAATTAAAGCCAAACTTTCTAGTCCTTCCTTTGTCTGCTAAACTATTGCCATAAATCCATGGTAAAATGACTCATTTGCTAGAGAAGTGACAAAATGGACTAAAGGTGTACAAAAAAAGAACAGAAGGTATGGGAAAGATCTCACAATGACTATGGGAACATGAGAATGTTAAATGTACTCCCAGTTATGGAGTTTTGCCCAAGCTCCCAAAGCTGAGCTCACTGTTCATCAAATGTCCACTGATTCTAAAGAGACATGCTAGACTAGCTACACAGAGTTAAGTGGGGAGGCCAAACTACTTCTGCCATACATGACACTCAGCCCTCTTTTTAATGTAAAAGAGAAGGCAAGAGTGAAAGAGGGCTGCTAGCGTATCCCCACAAATGGAGGAGACTTTGAAAGAACCCCTCAGAGAAATGGACAGGTTCCCCTGTAATGGAAGAGCACAAGAAATGATGCTTGACTATCCCCCCCCCCAAAAAAAAATTCAACAAGTAAGAAGCCATCTGGGGCTGCCTAAGACAACCGACAGCAAAGAGAGTGGCTTCAGAAGAAACAGTTTCCAGGGCTTTGTTGTGGGGGAGAGATTTTTGTTGGGCTCAGTGAGCATCAAGTAGGTAGCTGGGCTTGGGGTTTTCTGGAAGAACCCTTCCCAAGAGGCCTGCTGCAGGTGACGGGACCCAACAACAAAAGCCTGGGTGGGAGGTGCGCAAACAAAGAGGAGCTAGTGGTCTATCAGTTGATGATCTGAACCAGAGAATGGGTGAGAGAGGGTCTTAATAAAGGGGGTTTTCAAAAAACTCTCAGTGTGAGCCCATAAAAAGAACAGAGGCAGTATTTGGACATTAACACACTGAGAACAACAATATCAGATGACGAATTACTTATTTATATTAGCATGCTGTGGGTGCCATATCTGGGTGGCTTAAAAAAACAGAAATGTTCCAGAGCCAGAAGTCTAACCTCAAGGTTTGCCAGGATAACATTAGCTCCAAATGTTCCAGAGTAAAATCTATTGTAGCTTCTTCCAGCTTCAGATATCTCTAGCAGTTCCTTGGCTTGTGGCCTATAATGATAAAGTCAATCTTTGTCTTCTCATTGACTTCATCTCTGTTTTTTCTATTTTTCAAAGTCTTACATGGCTCTTTAGAATCATTGGGCACTTGTCAGATTAAATAGGATGATTTCATCTCAAGATTATTAATTATATCTTAAAGACTATTTTTTCTCTTCTAAATAAGGTTGTATTCACAGGTTCTAGAAGTGTGCGTATCTATCTTTGGTGGTGGCGGGAAGGGGAGAACTGTCCTTTAATTTACTACACCACTAATCAGATAAATACTTCTAAAATAAATAACTCTTTATTTCTTTTTACCTCTCCTTTATGGAGGACTCCTGGGTTTCTATGCCTCTCAATGAGCCAGGCTCGGGTCCGCCGGGCTTCCTGGCCATCCCTGCTCGGGATGCTCTCAGTGTGTAGGTGTGTTTTCAAGCATTATATTAGCCTATGTCCTAAAACTGTCATTTGTTGTGGTAGCCACTAGCTACATAAGGCTACTGAGCACTTCAGATGTGTCTTGCCTGAATTGAGTTCCGCACTAAGTGTAAAACGGCAAATTTTGGAGAATCAGTATTAAAAAAAAAGAATATAAAATACCTCAGTAATTTCTTTGTAGTGATAACATGTTGAAATGGCTATATTTTGGATACACTGGTTTAAATAAGCTGTGGTTTAAATTTCACCTGTTTGATTTTTTAAGAGGGTTACTAGACAATTTGAATTCTACCTGTAGTCTGAATTATATTTCTTTTGGAGAGTGTTGTTCTAGAAAGGAACGAGCAAACAATGATCTGCAGTTGAATCCAACTTGCCTGTCATTGAAAAAAAGATTTATTGGAATAGAGCCACAGCCATTCATTTATGTATTGTCTATGGCTGCTGTTTCTGCTAAAGAGCAGCGGAGCTTGGTAGCCTTACAGAGATTCAATGACCTGCAAAGCATAAGGTATGTTCTATTTGGCCTTTTACAGAAAGTTTTCCAACCGCCTCATCTAGAACAATGCATGGTATTAATGCAGAAAGTAGGCAAGAGGATTAAAATGTTAATTAAGCTGCAATCAGAGACAGCAGTAGGCTGATCAACCTTGCAGCCAGGCTAGGAGGACAACTTATCTTTTCCCTTCCTCACTGTATGTTTATATCAAAGAAAATGGGAACTAAAAAATGACATATAAACTGAATTTCCTGAACACTCAGGTCTCTCTCAAAGCCTTTCCTGTCTCGCATTGTCTGTGGAGTGTTACACCTTTTCTAATAAACTTTCTTTTTGCTCTACTTTGGTGTACGTGTCAAATTCTTTCTACATTCTCTGCCAAAGGACTTTCTTCCTCTGTAGGTGTAGGGCTTGGTCTCCCCTTCACTTGAAGACATTTGCCCTGTTGTGTATCAGTTCCTTCTTTGATCTGTGTGTTTGTGTTTGCCAATAATGTACTGTTTTGATTGCCATTTTGTTGTATAATTTGAAGTCAAGCAGTGTGATCCCTGTGGCCTTCCTCCACCTCTCCCCCAAGATTGATTTAGCTATTTAGCAGACTGTTAGTTTTTGGTTTCTTTAAAGAATGAAGTTATGATTTCGATAGGGATTGCATTAAATCTGTATGTTGCTTTAGATAATATGGCCATTTTAACTATGTTGATTATTTCAATTCATAAACACAAAATATTTTTCTATTTCTTTTCTTTTTCTTCTTTTTTAAAATAATGTCTTGTACTTTTCAGTGAATTGGCCCTCACATACTTGATCCTTTTTCTACAATTTCCAAAAGAATTGTATCTGTTTCTAAAATTGTAATGTTAGTAAAGGAACTTAATGGATTTTTGTATCTTGGTTTTGTTTCCTGAAACATTACTGAATTTGTTTATTTATTCTAATAGTTTTTCATGAGATCTTTAAAGTTTTCAATGTCATCTACAAAATGACAGTTTAACTTTCCTTCCGATTTGAATGTCTTATTCTTATCTTTTGCCTCATTGCTCTGGCTGGGTCTTCCAATGATGTATTGAATAAGAGTAGTTCTAGGGGACAAGCTTGTCTTATTTCTGATTTTAGAGGAAAAGGTTTTCATTTTTCACTATTAAGTATGGTATTAGCACTGGGTTTGTCAAATATGGCCTTAAAAATGTTCAAGTACTTGCCTTCTATACCCATTTGATTGAGTGTTTTAATCATAAATGGGTGCTATAACTTGTTAAATGCATTTTCTGCATCTGTTGATATGGTTATTTAACTTTTATCCTTTATTTTGTTTATGTGGTGTATCACATACATCAATTTGCATACATTGAACCATCCCTGTGCCGCTGGGCTGAAGCTTTCTTGATCTTGGTATAAAGTTTTTAATGTATTGTATTCAATGTGCTAGTATTTTATGTAAGATTTTTGTATAGTTCCATGTGGGTTGTTACCCTTCTCAAGTCTGGGTATCAGGGTAATGTTGACCTCATAAAATGACTTCAGAAGTATTGCCTCATCTTTAATTTTTTAGAAGAGTTTGAAAAAACAACAACAGATATTAAATTATCTTTGAATATTTGGTAGAAATCACTGGAGAAGCCATCTGGTCCTGGACTTTTACTTTTGGAGAGGTTTTTGATGATTGTTTTACATTCCTTACTGTTGAGCAATCTTGTTAGATTTTCCAGTACTTTATGTCTCAGTCTAGGAAGGTTTTATATTTTTAAGAACTTGACAATTTCTTGTTGGTTATTGAATTAGGTGACATACAATTTTTTATATTTTGATGTAATTATTTGTGGTATGCATCATAAATTTTCAGAATTTTTATGTCCTTTTTTATCTTACAACATTATTCTATTGCAACTTGAAAGACTGCTCATAGCACTATTGTAGTGGTAACTACCGCCCTCAGCTTTTGTCTGGGAATACCTATTTTTGTCTCCTTTTTGAAGGGCAGTTTTGTCAGACACGAAAAATCTTGTTTGACAAGCCCCTCCATACCACCACACTCCTAACCCAGAACTTTAAATATGTCATTCACAGCCTTCTAGAAGCTAAGATTTCTGCAGACAGACATACTGCTAATCATATTAAACATCTCCAGTATGTTAAAAAGAAATTATTTTCTCCCCTGGTCCTTTCAAGATTTCCTCTTTACTTTCAACAAATTGGTTAGAATATCTCTTGATGTAGGTTTTTTGGTTAATTCTGTTGGACTCAGTCAAATGGGATTATGGCCCCACTCAACTTTAGTATGTCTTTATGTTAACTAATTATATCTAATTTCAATGAATCTCTTTTCAAATAAGGTTACATTCTCAGTTACTAGGGGGAAGGATAGCATCATAACTTCTCCATGGGGACACAATGAAACCATGAATTATTCTTCAAAAGACATCATCATATTATAAATTTATGCATCTGAAATCACTTGAACATATATAACATCAAAGGTAATGCAATTTAAGAAAGACAGAAACCCACAAAGTTCATTAGAGACAGTTTTATTTCAGTTTTATTTCAGTTATAGGTAGATAAAAGAGACAAGAAACAATCAGTTATGTAGAAGACATAAAACATTTCTTTCTAAAAAGTTACCCTAGTTGATATATTTAATAACATTTTGAAGGTGCATATGGTACCTCCAAAAAGTTAAACCATATTCTTAGCCATTTCATAATCCACAACCCAAAGTAATAGTGATCCCATGAAGTAAATTCTCAGATCATGATTCTATCAATAATATCAGGAATAACATGCATGTACAGTGAGATTTATATCAGCTATGTTTTGATTTCCACTTTCTCTTTTTTTCTTGGTGTAGCTGTGTATCAATGTCACAGAATTCTGTGTTCATTTCTTGAGCAGGAACCTAGGTTAATCACTTCTCCGCTCCAAAGGGCAGTTAGAGGGTTACACAGGAGCCCCAGGCCTGGAGGTTGCACGTGGGTTTGGGTACTCTGGAAGAACAACCAGGAGGACCATAATGGTGAGAAATGCCATTTATTCCTCATGAGGCAGGAAAGTTCATTGCCAGCGGCCAGTCAGAGCTGCAGGAATAAAGCTGCTGACCAAGAGCAAACAGAGTTCTTTATGCCCATGAGGTGAGCAGGGGCATGGGGAGGATCTCATGGGGAAGCCTTCCCAGCTGAATGGGAGCAAGACATGCTACTGGGTTCCAGGAGAAAATATTGTCTACAGAAGCAGCAAGAAATGTCCTTGTGGGCAGGCGCTGCCAAAGGTCCTCTGTGCACTGCCTACCTTGGCTGCTGGCTGGGGAGTCAGCAGACTTCTAAGTGTGTGTGGGAGCTGTGTTCTGAATTAACCTGGTGTAGCTCCTCTACCTCACATTCTTCATGTCAGTTCTTCCAGACAGGGAGTTTGTGGGTGATTAAAGCATTTATTATTGCATGCATATATCACACATGCAATGAAGACTATACCCAAACACTAACTACACATAAGCCCAGCAGTCCTGTTACCAAAGAGGGCCAACAGATGGTTAAGGGCTTTGCCCCAAGTGCTGCATGCAACACATGAGGCTACAATTTCTGTTACAACTACCCCCTACCCAGAATGACTGATCATTCCTCAGTCTTGAGGGAAGAGAGGCAATGGCCACTCCGGTTGCTTTCTACTAAAAGGGGCAGAGTTCACAGATGAGGAATGATCCTGCCCTGTATTCAACTGAATTTAGTGTTAGGTTTTGGTTCAGTACACATACAAAGTTGCCTTTTGCATGTGTTTGTGTGCTATGTGTTTGAGTCTTAGCTTTTCCAGAGCTGTTACCATAGGTTTAGCAAGTTGTATTAGCCACTGTCAATGAAAACAAGAGGAAAAGGTTAATAGAGCAAATGATAAAGCCGCTTCTGTGTTTGTAAGGTTGTCAGCTGGAAGCATCTACTATCACCTGAAATGTCCCTGATGATATCTGCAGACACCAAGGCAAATTCTTCACATGACCCACACAGCACCAGTCACTGAGGTTGTTCAAACATGAGCTATTGTGGCACCCTCTCAAATTTTATATCGAGTTGTCCATCATTAGCTTGTATGGCTTGGAGAAAGCAGTTAGGGTTTTCAATAATGCCTAGTTGAAGGATGGGCGAAAACTTAGAAATTGAAAACATATTCAAAGAGTCAGAGATAAATATTTAGGAAACTGGAAGAATTTAGTTCCCAGTCCAAAACACAAGTAGGAAATAGAAGCTAAAGACAATAGCATAAGAATCAAACATTTACATAGATATATTTCTATCTATATTGAAGCATATATTTCTCACTGTCTACACCTATATTTATCAGAGAGAGCCAGATTAAGTAAGACTCGTTCATTTGCAAAATAGGTAATTATTTGACCAGAAATAGGTAATAATAAGCCCAGAAAGAATGTTAATTAACCTGATAGGCATTTTTAATTCTGCTTTACTAGAGTTTTACAAGGAATCATCAGAATGAATTTAAAAGTCCTCATGAGGCCAGAAAAGCCAGGATGTTACCGGAGAGTGGGGTTCCCTCTTGACACATTGTCTAGACTCTCAATGTCTCAGACAAAAAATTGAGCAAAACACTGAAGCACAACAGAAAAGAATGGTTCTTTTGGAAGGGAGGGCAAAGTGACAGTATACTTCCAGTTGTGGAAGAGGGCAGAGCAAGAGATGGGTGGCTCAAAGGCTCAGGAACAAAGCCTTCAGTGCTTTCACTTCTATTTGCTGTGGGCAGTCACTTTACTTAGAGGTGTGGGGTTTCTTCATGGGCAACTGGGAAGGACAACACTCAGTGACAATGCATGTTAGCTTTCTGCCCATGTTTGTTTCTAGAATTCAGTCTGTTATAATGATATTAATAAACTTCTGGGCATATGCATCACATTATGATGATGGTATACGAGGCTCAGGTGAGTCGAGTGATTGGAGTCTTCATCTCATCACTTAAGAATAATGACCAGCTTAAACTAGTACCCAGTTTTCTGGTCACTTGCTTCCTTGTAGTTACTTTTAGCCCCAAAATGCCTTCTGGCTTGCTTAATTGTGGGTGGATTAGGGCAGTCCCCTTCTGAGATAGGATGACCTCAGTGTCTTTGCACTGAAACCCCCTAACTGACTTTCCTGACCCTTTCCTAAGAACCATGAACTCCTTATGATCAGTATGGATGTTGAGGGGCAGGAGGTCTCTTCTTTCATGTATGCTTTCTGCTGAGAATGACCAAAGTCCCTGCCTACAGGGCTTTCATAGTGCTCTTTCTCTTTCTGACTCATTCAGAGTGGAGTCTTGGGGTTCCTGCTGAAGTGCCACCTCAGTCCCTAGACAAGAAAAAGGTATAAATTTGTTATTTAAATCATACATCTCTTAATTTTGATGACTGATTTGCCTATTAAGTGAATAAAGGGAAACAGGCTTGGTCAATATGTTTCTTAAAGAGTAAAAAGAGAGACCTTTGGTGTAAAGTACCCTCCCCCATCTAGACTATAAGGACCTGCCTGGCTTAATGCCATTTCTGCTTAATGATAGGCTGATGACCCTTATCAGTAGCCTGAGAATCTGAGTCACCAGGGCAGTTACCAGGATTTGAGAGAGAGAGCCTGTGTTTCCTTCAAAAAAGGAGGGAAGAAAGCTAGGTTTACTAAAAAGACTTAACTCTGCAAGAGATGTCTCATTTCATTTCCTGCTAAAAGATTAAGAATTTTACAAGTGTTGTCCTGTCACACCATCACGTTTTCCTAGAATTTTCCACTCTTCATCGAACCTTCTATAAATATTTTTTTGGGTCTTTATCTACGACAGCTGCCATGTCTTGTAAAACTTCTATTAAGTAAATGTATGCTTTCATTTAGTTAATCTGTCTTTTGTTAAGAGCAACTGAGGACCTAGCCAGGTAAAAGAACAAAGATTTTTTTTCCTTTCCTACATTGGTAATATTGCAAATGGATGTTTCATAAAATACAGGCAGCCTCATGTTTCCTATCTGTGGCCCACACTAAAGAATAACAAAAACACAGATTTCTCACACATGTCTCTCAGTTGCCATGGTTACAGGGAGTAGCTCTGCATTTGGCACAGACATCACTTGTTAGACCTGAATGTAGAACGGCTCTCTTCATGGATTTCCCCATGTCACTCTCCCTCTGTCCGTGTAACTTCTTTTAGATAAAAAGTGGGTACAGTTGCAGCTCTTCTTCCTCCCCAAGTACTTTCTGGGATCAGAGGCCCCTTTCATTCCCTGTTCCCATTTGAAGTACCAGTCAGGAAGCCTGCTGCTGGCAGGCAGTGTGCTCTCACTGCCTTTGCAAGTAAGGGCTGGGCCTTTTCTTTTTAGGTCAGATTGCTTTGATGTTTATAACTTACCAGTAAATGCAAAAGATTCGACTCAGATCTTTTTCTGTCTCCGAGGTATTTCTGTAAGTGTGATGATGTGCCCCTAGAAAGATGCAAGAAGGGGGTAAGACTAGAAGCCTCTATGCCAACCGCCACAGCAGCCATATTTCCTGATTGAATACCTGGTGATTACATTGGTGGACTGTTGTTTAACTCTGTTCCCACAAGAAAGAGGAGGAGGAATTTATGGGAAACATGGTATGAAAATCTGACCTTTAATGTTCCGCTTTCTGCTTCTGTACCCCTGCTTACGCATCATATCAGACCACCATTTGGTGATGGGTAATGAATAGATGATGTATAGATCCACTGTGATTGGAATATAGTGATTAATGGATTTTGGTGTATAAAACTGTGGACTTGAAATGGGTTGATGCTACTCCTTTGTAAGGACAGCCACCGGCTAATAGACTGCTTCTAATAACAAAGCACTCAGGTTGAGTCTGATTATTCTGGTCACCACATTTGTAGGCCCCAGCGAGATCTTCTCGTGGTTGGGACTATTGATCTGTGCACCTGGATGGCAAGCCACTCACGGTCGGGGAGGCCTCTAGGGCTCTTGCCCTAGCCTGCCGCTGTGGTTTCCCGCATCTTGGAGCTTGATCCTGGGAGAGTGCTGAGGCAGTCCTGATGCGAGCTCGAGTGACCGTGCAGATGTCGGACGCGACAAGAAGTCGGCGGTCGACTGAGACTGTGACGACAGAATTCTCAGTCCTGGTTCTGGTCTGTTAGTCTGTGACTGTCTGGCTTGTGTGCTTTATTGTGGAGCAATGGGTCAATTGCAAGGGAGGCTTACACAGCTTCAGTGAATGCTTAATCATTTTAAAGATTTTCGCCACAGGGTGAAAGCTTATGGCGCTTCTGTAACCTCTTTCGATTTGCAGCGTTTCTGTCAGCTCGATTGGCCCACCTTCCAGCTTGGATGGCCCTCCCGAAGAAACATTTGATTTGCAGACTGCATTTAGGGTTCGAAGTGTTGTTTATGGGAACCCTGGGCATCCAGACCAAGTGCCTTACATTGATGTGTGGATTGATATTGGTTTTGATGCTCCTAAGTACTTACAGAATTGCAGTCAAGCTCCTGTCACTGTATTGACAGCTATTCCGCAGGGTCCTAAAAAGCCACCACCGGTGTTGCAGAGACCTCCCTCCGAGGACGACTGGAGGCCACCACCCTATGACAATGGGGGAGGTGGGGACCCTCCTAGGGAGGAGCCAGACTCTTCTGTAACTTGGTCTAGGGCCTGTAGGCCACCTTCCCCCAATTCTACCTTACCAGGGGAGCCGGTCCCTGTACAGGCTCCTTTGAAAGCAATACCTGGGGGAAGTAGAGGTGAGCCGGCTGTCATCTACTCGCCATTCAGTACCAGTGATTTATATAATTGGAAATTGCAAACGCCGTCCTTTTCAGAGAAGCCGCAGGGCTTAACCTCCCTCTTGGAATCTATTTTCTTTACCCATCAGCCCACTTGGGATGATTGTCAGCAGCTTTTACAGGTTCTGTTTACAACAGAGGAGAAGGAAAGAATTTTACGGGAAGCTGCTAAGGGGGTGACGGATCCAAATGGGCAGCCCACCACTGACCCAGTTTGGTTGCAGGCCGTGTTCCCCACCCAGCGACCTAAGTGGGACCCTAACACTGATCAAGGTAAGGAGGCTCTCCTAAGGTATCTCTGCTACAGGGACTCCAGGCCGCTGAATGTAGACCAATAAATCTGTCCAAGGTAAGTGAAGTAATTCAAACTAAGGACAAGTCGCCTGCAGCATTTTTGCAAAGGCTGCTAGAGTCTTACTGCTTGTATACACCTATTGACCCAGAGGACCCTAATAACAGAAGAGCCATTAATTTGGCCTTTGTTAGCCAGTCAGCCCCTGACATCAGAAAGAAATTGCAGAGATTAGAAGGATTTGAGGGAGAGAATTTATCCAAATTGTTAGAGATAGCTCAGAAGGTTTTCAATAATAGAGGTGATGTGCAGAAAGTAATGTTTGCAGAAAAAGCCTATCCTTCAGATAAAGGCCGTGGCAGAGGAAGAAGACCCGGATCTGCAGGACCACCCAGACCAGGGAACAAGAAGGGTTTGCTGAAATTGCTAAACCCCTGTATGACTGTACAGCAGGAAAAGGAGAGACTATAGAATGAACAGTAGAACAACAGTGAGCCTTTGAAACACTAAAGAAAGCCTTAATGTTGGCCCCGGCACTGGTTTTGCCGAACTTAGAAAAGCCTTTCCAACTGTTTGTGACTGAAGTAAGGGGAATTGCGAAAGGGGTATTGACTCAGACTTTGGGCCCATGGAAAAGACCGGTTGCTTACCTGTCCAAGAAGCTTGATTTCGTGGTTGCTCGATGGCCCGGCTGCCTGCGAACTGTCGCAGCCACAGCGATACTGGTGAAAGAAGCCCAAAAGCTGACGCTTGGACAACCTGTGACAGTGATTGGACCCCACTTCGTGGAGCGACTCCTGAAGGGACCACCCTAGCGATGGATATCGAACGCTCAAATCACCCAGTACCAGGTACTCTTGTTGAACCCTCCACAGGTTCAATTTGCCAGGCCAACAGTGCTGAACCCAGAGACTCTACTTTTGGATGATGACCCTCAGGAGCCACTACACGATTGCAGTGACCTACTGGAAAGTTTGACTGGGGTAAGATCTGACCTACGGGATGAGCCTTGGCCCAATCCCGACGCCACCCTATACACAGATGGAAGTAGTTTTGTCACCGAAGGCGTCAGGTATGCGGGAGCAGCTGTAGTTAATGACGATGCTGTCATTTGGGTTCAGGCCCTCGGACATGGGACATCGGCCCAGAAGGCTGAACTCATTGCCCTGACTGAGGCTCTGAGGTGGGCACAAGGGAAGACTGTTAACATCTATACTGATAGTCGGTATGCCTTTGCCACAGTGCATGTGCATGGGGCTTTATACAAGGAGAGAGGCCTGTTGACATCAGGAGGGAAAGAAATTAAGAACAAAGAGGAAATTTTAGCTCTCTTAGAAGCTATCTGGCTACCTAAGAAAGTGGCTCTTATCCACTGCCCTGGCCGTCAGAAGGGCGACAGTGCGGTAGAAAAAGGAAACTGCCTGGCAGATAAAACAGCCAAGGAAGTAGCCAGAAAACCAGTGGGGAAGGACGTTGTGATCAGTCCTTTGCTCGTGCCTCCTCTAGTCCAGGCTCCAGAATATAGTCCCCAGGACTTGGAGTTAGGAAAGCAGCTCCATGGAAAGTTCAAGCACGGATGGCTCTAGGTTCCAGACGGAAAGCCAGTCATCCTTGTGCTCTTTGCAGCTCCCTAGTTCGTCAGATGCACAATGCAACCCACCTAGGGGGGACTAATTTAATTGAGCTGCTGAAGAGGGACTCTTACATCCCCGGCTTGAACTCTAAAGTCCGAGATGTGAGTGCACGATGTCATATATGTGCACAGGTCAATGCCTGCTCAACACCAACAGGGGACACTGGGACCTGACTCAGAGGACAAGCACCTGGAGAACATTGGGAAGTAGACTTCACAGAAGTTGCACCTGGCACTTTCGGCTTTAAGTATTTGTTAGTGTTTATTGACACCTATTCTGGTTGGACTGAAGCCTTCCCTACTAAGAAGGAAACTGTACAAGAAGTAGCCAAAAAGCTAGTATCAGAAATAGTACCCCGATTTGGCTTGCCCTTATCATTAGGGTCCGACAATGGCCCGACATTTATTGCCCAGACTAGCCAAATGTTAGCTAAAGTATTGGGGATCAATTAGAAATTACATTGTAGTTATACGCCCCAGGGTTCAGGGTAAATAGAAAGGATGAATAGAACACTAAAAGAGACATTGACTAAATTTAAACTGGAAACTGGGGAGAATTGGGTGAGTCTTCTTCCTTTTGCTCTTTTGCAAGCCAGTTGTACCCCATACATTTCTGGAATAACCCCTTATGAAACTATGTTTGGAAGACCACCCCCTTTACTTCCTGAAATTGGTATTGATAAGGTTGAAATGAGTAATAATGCTAGTCTCCTTAAGTCCTTACAACAGGTCCAACAGCAAGTGAAGGGCTTGATTAAGGCCACCAGATCAGACCCGAAGGTACCAACGCCTCACTCACGTAACCCTGGAGATTGGGTGTGGGTGAAGAAGATTCAACCAGTGACCCTTGAGCCCTGTTGAGACGGTCCATTTCCAGTCATCCTGAAGACACCAACAGCCATCAAAGAGACATTGGATTCATCATACGCACATTAAGACAGCACAACCTCCCCTGGAGACAGAGAAATGGAAGGCAACACCCACAAGAGACCCTCTCAAGATAAGACTTTCTTGGGGTTAATTATAATTGGGTTAATTGTTATTAATAATGTGAGAGGGAACCCTCATCAACCTCTTGCAATACTAGTTTAACACATTGTATTAATCTGAATTATTAGAAAGAAAATGCTGGATTTTGTATATTAGTGCATGTAATCCCACAAGTGTATCTAATGAATGGTCCAGAAGGAAGACAAGCAATAGATTTGTAGGGAGGATATGAATATCCTCGACAGAAAAGAGCAGTTCCAGTGCTAGTGCCACTGCTAATAGGCCTAGGATTTGCAGGATCGACAGCAGTGGTACTGCTGCTTTAGTTACAGGACATCAGGGTGTTGTGACCAGAATAACCAGACTCGACATGAGTGCTTTGATATTAGAGGCAGTCTATTAGCCGGCGACTGTCCTTCCAAAGGAGCAGCCTCGACCCATTTCAGGTCCACAGTTTTATACCCAAAAATCCATTAATCACTATATCTCAATCACAATGGATCTATACATCATCTATTCATTACCCATCACCAAATGGTGGTCTGATATGATGTATAAGCAGGGGTACAGAAACAGAAAGCGGAACGTTAAAAGGTCAGATTTTCATACCATGTTTCCCATAAATTCCTCCTCCTCTTTCTTGTGAGAACAGAGTTAAACAATAGCCTACCGATGTAATACCAGGTATTCAATCAGGAAATATGGCTGCTCTGGCTGTTGGCATAAAGGCTTCTAGTTTTAACCCCTTCTTGCATCTTTCTAGGGCACATCATCACATTCCCCACTGGTTTTCTTTACAGTGACTCAATCTTCGAGTCAGATGTTGGCACACATGGCCAGTGGTTAGGGGCTGATGCTCCTAAAATTAGAATCTTCGCCCCAGTCATGTGTGACTACATAACACTTCTAAGCCATTTCACTAAGCATGGTCTGATCGTTAACAGTAGGACTATTATGATGATCCGTCCTATTATGGCTGACAATAACGTGGTCATCCAGGAGTTGTTATTGAACCAGGATTTATACTAATTACTGTCTTGTCTTAGTCTTTCATTCCTTTCTTTTATCCTTTGTCTAATAAGTGTTAAACTTTTTTAATACCAGAGTGGTTAGCATAGAAACAATTTTTACCTAAGGCTACACATAGACTTCCTTGCTTTAAAAATAGGAGACCTAATCCCCGTCTATTCTGCAGAACTACTTCAGCTAGAGAATTCAGAGAGGTTTCAAGGTGATTAATCGACTTCTCTAGTGTACTCAAATCTTCATTAATTTGTTTAGTAAGCCAAGTTATACCCTGATGTCCTGTAACTAAAGCAGCAGTACCGACTGCTGTCGATCCCGCAAATCCTAGGCCTACTAGCAGTGGCACTAGCACTGGAACTGCTCTTTTCTGTCGAGGATATTCATATCCTCCCCACAAATCAATTGCTTGTCTTCCTTCTGGACTATTCATTAGATACACTTGTGGGATTACATGCACTAATATACAAAATCCAGCATTTTCTTTCTAATAATTCAGATTAATACAAGGTGTTAAACCAGTATTGCAAGCAAACTAGGTGCCTCTAGGTGCCACTAGATACATAGGAGAAGAGCTACTGATTAGGATAGTTTGATTACAATTTTCCTTATACCTAGAATTACTAATATTATAGTTACTGGTATATACACAAGTTCCTTGACCCTGTAAGCTGCCTAGGGATACAGATGGTCCCTTTGTCTCCCAGGGACAGATAATTGTTCTTGGAGAGCTTACATTTCTGATATCAGCTTCTTTTGTTCCTAGGTCAACAGTTACACTGAGCCCGGTATAATAGGGCGGAGCAGGATTTAGACAGAACCAACAATCCTCTGTTACATTAGAGTTGCTCTCATTAGCAAACTTATAAACATTATTTAACATGGTTAAGACAGATTCAGGAGTATCCCTGAGGGGTCTATAAGGCTGTCTAGGTCTATGTCCTTTGTTGGCGTTATTGGTACCCCTAGTAATTGTTGACTGTGTAGGAGTTAAGACATTTAACCCTCCATTACCAGGCCTAACAGGACTTATAACTAACGGCGATATCCTGACAGGCTTTTTCTGTATTGTTATCAATACTCTAGGATCAGTTCCGGAAACATACAGCCTTAGACCCCATGTCTTTCCAGTTAACCAGGATAGATCATCCCACTGTTTGATAATGAGAATGACAGGATTGCACCTTTCTGATGTGGTACAGGAAGACTGACTAGGTCGAAAAAGAGTTAGAAAGGGGTCACTGTTCTTCCATGGGGCTATGCTCTCACAATCCCAATGGCTACAATAATATTGGTTTGGCTTATGACAGGTGCTTTGGTCTTTTCTGGGACACATATATAACTGTACTTGTTGTAAACCTCTTTTATTCCAAACTAGTCCACACCTATACCAGGGCCCTTGTGAAAAACTGGCTCCAGGTCCCCAGGGCAGGGATGATGGAACAGTGCTAAAAGTTTTCCCTAGTATATCACATAAATCTATATGAAATGTAGGTTGGTACATAGTCTGGTTCACTTATATGGACACACCTGTTTCTGATTTAATCAATTCCCATTTGGCCTGCTGAGGTTGATGAGGGTTCCCTCTCACATTATATATAACAATTAACCTAATTATAATTAACCCCGAGAAAGTCTTATCTTGAGAAGGTCTCTTGTGGGTGTTGCCTTCCATTTCTCTGTCTCCAGGGGATGTCAGGCTGTCTTAATGTGCGTGTGATGAATCCAGTGTCTCTTTGACGGCTGTTGGTGTCATCAGGATGACTGGAAATGGACCGTCCCAGCGGGGCTCAAGGGTCGCTGGTTGAATCTTCTTCACCCACACCCAATCTCCAGGGTTATGTGAGTGAGGCGTTGGTACCTTCGGTTCTGATCTGGTGGCCTTAATCAAGCCCTTCACTTGCTGTTGGACCTGTTGTAAGGCCTGTAAGGACTTAAGGAGACTAGCATTATTACTCATTTTAACCTTATCAATACCAATTTTAGGGAGTAAAGGGGGCGGTCTCCCATACATAATTTCATGAGGGGTTATTCCAGAAATGTATGGGGTACAATGGGTTCGCAAAAGAACAAAAGGAAGAAGACTCACCCAGTTCTCCCCAGTTTCCAGTTTAAATTTAGTCAATGTCTCTTTTAGTGTTCTATTTATCCTTTCTACCTGCCCCGAACTCTAGGGCCTATAACTACAATGTCATTTCCAATTGATCCCTAATACTTTAGCCAATATTTGGTTAGTCTGGGCAATAAATGCCGGGCCATTGTCGGACCCTAATGATAAGGGCAAGCCAAATCGGGGTACTATTTCTGATACTAGCTTTTTGGCTACTTCTTGTACAGTTTCCTTCTTAGTAGGGAAGGCTTCAGTCCAACCAGAATAGGTGTCAATAAACACTAACAAATACTTAAAGCCAAAAATGCCAGGTGCAACTTCTGTGAAGTCCACTTCCCAATGTTCTCCAGGTGCTTGTCCTCTGAGTCGGGTCCCAATGCCCCCTGTGGGTGTTGAGCAGGCATTGACTTGTGCACAAATATGACATCGTGCATTTATATCTCGGACCTTAGAGTTCAAGCCGGGGATGTAAGAGTCCCTCTTCAGCAGCTCAATTAACTTAGTTGACCCTAGGTGGGTTGCATTGTGCATCTGACGAACTAGGGAGCTGCCAAGAGCAGCAGGGATGACTGGCCTTCCGTCTGGAACCTAGAGCCATCCGTGCTTGAACTTTCCATGGAGCTGCTTTCCTAACTCCAAGTCCTGGGGACTATATTCTGGAGCCTGGACTAGAGGAGGCACGAGCAAAGGACTGATCACAACGTCCTTCCCCACTGGTTTTCTGGCTACTTCCTTGGCTGTTTTATCTGCCAGGCAGTTTCCTTTTTCTACCGCACTGTCGCCCTTCTGACGGCCAGGGCAGTGGATAAGAGCCACTTTCTTAGGTAGCCAGATAGCTTCTAAGAGAGCTAAAATTTCCTCTTTGTTCTTAATTTCTTTCCCTCCTGATGTCAACAGGCCTCTCTCCTTGTATAAAGCCCCATGCACATGCACTGTGGCAAAGGCATACCGACTATCAGTATAGATGTTAACAGTCTTCCCTTGTGCCCACCTCAGAGCCTCAGTCAGGGCAATGAGTTCAGCCTTCTGGGCCGATGTCCCATGTCCGAGGGCCTGAACCCAAATGACAGCATCGTCATTAACTACAGCTGCTCCGATACCTGACGCCTTCGGTGACAAAACTACTTCCATCTGTGTATAGGGTGGCGTCGGGATTGGGCCAAGGCTCATCCCGTAGGTCAGATCTTACCCCAGTCAAACTTTCCAGTAGGTCACTGCAATCGTGTAGTGGCTCCTGAGGGTCATCATCCAAAAGTAGAGTCTCTGGGTTCAGCACTGTTGGCCTGGCAAATTGAACCTGTGGAGGGTTCAACAAGAGTACCTGGTACTGGGTGATTTGAGCGTTCGATATCCATCGCTAGGGTGGTCCCTTCAGGAGTCGCTCCACGAAGTGGGGTCCAATCACTGTCACAGGTTGTCCAAGCGTCAGCTTTTGGGCTTCTTTCACCAGTATCGCTGTGGCTGCGACAGTTCGCAGGCAGCCGGGCCATCGAGCAACCACGAAATCAAGCTTCTTGGACAGGTAAGCAACCGGTCTTTTCCATGGGCCCAAAGTCTGAGTCAATACCCCTTTCGCAGTTCCCCTTACTTCAGTCACAAACAGTTGGAAAAGCTTTTCCGAGTTTGGCAAAGCCAGTGCCGGGGCCAACATTAAGGCTTTCTTTAGTGTTTCAAAGTCTCGCTGCTGTTCTACTGTTCATTCTATAGTCTCTCCTTTTCCTGCTGTACAGTCATACAGGGGTTTAGCAATTTAAGCGAACCCTTCTTGTTTCCTGGTCCAGGTAGTCCTGCAGATCTTCTTCCTCTGCCACGGCCTTTGTCTGAAGGATAGCCTTTTCCAATAAACGTTACTTTCTGCACATCATCTCTATTATTAAAACCTTCTGAGCTATCTCTAACAATTTGGATAAATTCTCTCCCTCAAATCCTTCTAATTTATGCAACTAGCTTTTTGATGTCAGGGGCCGACTGGTAACAAAGCTAAATTAATGGCTCTCTATGATTAGGGTCCTCCGGGTCAATAGAGTATACAAGCAGTAAGACTCTAGCAGCCTTTCCAAAAATGCTGCAGGTGACTCGTCCTTAGTTTGAATTACTTCTCTTACCTTGGACAGATTTATTGGTCTACGTCAGCGGCCCAGAGTCCCTGTAGCAGAAACTGGCGATACCTCAGGAGAGCCTCCTTACCTTGATCAGTGTTAGGGTCCCACTCAGGTTGCTGGGTAGGGAACACAGCCTGCAGCCGAACCGGGTCAGTGGTGTGTCCCGACCCGCGGGACCTAGTTATTCGCGGGCTCGAAGAGGGTCCAGCCTGAAAGAGAAACGGGCGAGAAAAAGGAGCGGAGGCAAGACAGTATTCTGATCAAGCCTCAAATTTTTTATTTTAGAGCGGGTATATTTATACAAAAGAACAAAGGGAGGCAGGACTGACTAGGCAGGGGGATACTTGTTACAATTTCATTGGTCCTTGGTTGATGGGGTTAGGGGGTACAAAGGTTAGAAGTGAAAAGAGGAACAAGGAGGAGAGGGGCTCCTTGGGCAGGTCCACAGCCATTCAGTAGGTCCTTCTCTATCTGGCGGGTATGTTAATACATTCTGTGGTTAACTATTCCCTGGAGCATTGTCTGCTCCTGCATTCTTTAGATAGCATACAGGTTTGTTAACGGCCAGGTTCTATGCCGGGGGGCTGGGCGGTCAGGATGAGGGTCTTTTGGCTCCCAACATATCCTCCCTTTCTGTTTTAGAAAAGGTGGGCCTTAACCGAGTGGGGGAACATTGACCTGGTTCCTCCCGCGGGCTATGTGGGCCCGCCTAGTATTTGGCTCTTGGTATCTTTTGGGGAGGAGAGGCAGAGCCGTTTTGAAATAGTAGTTTTTGGATACCAACCTCTATGCAAACCAGGTGTGTTCTCAGGGAAATACAGAGGGGGTCTCTTTATTGAGACCTTCCCTTGCAGATGCTTTGCTCTTGCACCCATCTCGGTGCCCATACCCCCCCTCGAGTTTTCGACGGGCGAGGGTAGACATACCTCTGTTCTATATGTCGTCCCCGTAGGGAGGGAGCCAGGCAAAGTTATATTTCTCCTTTTATAGTGGAACCAGTGGTTAGGGTTTTGTATATAACCTGAAAGGGATTTTAAAGAAGCCGATGTAAATTTAAAGGTGAGATAGGGGCCAGTGGGGATCTTGGGTCTTCGGGGTTTTCATTATTATAGTCGGTGGTGTCATCGCTCTGGTAGCCAAACGGTGATAGTGAATGTGGACAGGTTTGGTCAGCAAGGCATCTACCTGTTGTTTAATGAGGTCAGTTATGCGCCGGAAAGCCCAGGGCCCAAAGGTTATAAGTAAAAGAACAGAAGAAAGGGGGCCGAGGATGGGAAGGAGGTAAGGAAGGAGCCCATTTAACCCAGTTAGAAAGGGGTTCTCTTGGAGCTCTCTGCGTCTTTTGACGAGGTCTTCTTGAAGTTTCTTGATCTTATCTCGTACGATCCCAGATCTGTTGGCGTAGAAGCAGCAGCGTTCCTGTAAAGCCAAACAAATCCCTCCCTGCTCTGCTGTAAGGTCTAAGCCTCTGCGGTTTTGTAACACTACTTCAGCAAGGGAATCAATTTGATCTTGTATGTCGCTTATGGTTCCTGAGAGGGCTTGAACATCATTAATTAATTGATGGGACAATTTGTTGTAGGAGTGGACTGCAACGCCAACTCCAGCTGAACCAGAGGCGAGTGCCCCAGTAATACCTAAACTGACAAGGAGGGGGTGACTTGGATGGCTCCTTTGTGTCGTCCCGCTATGTAATCTAGGCTAGGGAGGGGGACCGGTTCGTCTCCCGGTATGATGGAGATGTCTGGGAAAATATTAACTGATATACAGAGTCCAGTCCAATTTTGTGGTAAGGCAGTATAAACGAGATTATTTCCACATAAGAACACTTGTCCGGGAGCAGGGCATAAGGGCCCAGTGCGATTAAAAAGACTAGAGCAATTGGTAAAGGTGACAAACCCTACATCAATGTCAAAAGAGTTATTTTGAAACGGACCTTGGTAGCAAGTAGAGGAGTTGAAACCTACAGGCTGGACTCTAAAAGGAGGGCTGAGACTGCAATTAAGGTTATGGTCAATAGACGAGTTGAAGACTGGGATAGCAGTGGGCATAGGGATGCCTATAGTCATGCATAGCCAGCAATCTTGAGCAAGTTGAGGATTAGAATTATTTAAGGCCCATAGAGTAGTCTCTAGGATATTAATGGTTTGGGTGTTTATGTCAATATTTCCTCGGGATCTAGGAATAGCTAGGGGATAAGAAGGGGGGGGTAAAGCCTTTTGGAATTCCTCAAATTTTTGTTGTAATTTTATATAATGAAGAGCATCAGCAGGACCATCACCGTCTGACACATAAGGCGGAGGATTGGTTGGCCAGCAAATTGTTTTTCTAACATCTTTAGATGCACCACAAGGGGCTATTGGGAAGCTTCCAGGGCCTACAGCTGACAGGGTATTGGCCCAGTTGCCAGTGTTAGGGGCATAAGGCGCCCATCTTGTT
This sequence comes from Cynopterus sphinx, assembly GCA_030015415.1. NCBI lineage: Eukaryota > Metazoa > Chordata > Mammalia > Chiroptera > Pteropodidae > Cynopterus > Cynopterus sphinx. The sequence goes on along the minus strand of CM057395.1, from coordinate 16,378,207 downwards.
AATTTAGCGGCGTAATATGTCTTATTACCCTTGGTGCATTCAAAACAAAAATTCTACTTAGATTTTGTTGGAAAATTTGTCACTATGTTATAAGGTTTGATCACCTGGTTAAATAGGATTACAGGTCATTATGAAACAATACTTAGTTATCTATTTAACCAATGCAATAATAAAAGATTTCAAAGGTAAATATGACTATTAAAAACCTTAGCATTCTTAATGTTAAGACTGTTTTTAAGTATCAGTATTTAATAGATTAGCAAATTTATGAATATACCAATCTTATAATTTTGTAATCTTGAACAACTAGTAGAATTAGCATACGCACGACCTGACGAATACAGGTAGAATAAAATTGTGTTTCTGATAACTTGAAGACACAACTACTTTTCCTTAACTTATAATATTAAACTATTCTTATTACCAAAGATTATCTCAGATCATGTAGATTTGATAAAACAAAAACAAAACATTTGTATTAGTTTCTATTTTTCTGACAATTTTAGGAAGATGTAATTTATCTATACGGTTCTTATTATTTTTTTTTCTAAACCAATTAAAGCAGAGATCTTTTATTAATTTATTTTTCAATAAAAAATAAATTCCAACCTAAACTGAAGAACCAGCCAGAAGGGAGACTTGACTATTCAGGACTCCACCCCACAGACACTCTGTAAACACTTAATCAGTTTTATGTTTAGTCATTCTTCAGACCTAAATCTCTAACACAAATGCACATTCTCTTCATTGTTTTAAAAGAAACCTATGATTACCACAGATGATATCTCGCATCTCAAAGGCTGTTTGCAGGTCGAGTGGCCCCTCTGATGGTTACTCTGTTCCAAACGTGGGCTAATTTAGCTGGCAGAACCTTTGAAGGTTGAAGGGATTGACGCACTAGGTCCGTAGGCTTGGGCTTGTTTCCTGAAATCCTTAAAATGGTTAAAGAAGTATTGAAAGGCGGGAGAACATAGGACGATTTGAGAAGGAAGCCTGACCCATGTTAGTGAAACAGGTAAGAAAAGAGAAAATCCCCACAAGAGACAACTAAGCCAGGGCTAGGATCAGCCTTTCACCTAGCATCCAGTCGGGTGGGGCCACGGAGGCCAGACCTAAGGAAGGAATCAAAATAAGTATAGGAGGGTAGCAGTACATTTGGCCAGCCCAAACAGACACAAGACAGACAAGACAAACTACAGATAACACAAAACGCTAGCACATCAGAAACCAGAACCAGAACAGGTACAGGGGCAGAGTCTGACGTCTCAGACCGACCGCACTAGGGAAGTATTGCTGCGTCCAGCCTTCCGCTAGTTATCCAAGGGCCCAATCAAACAGGAACAGAACTGAGGCATCTAGATAGATGCTAATGCAGTCTTATTCACCGGTGAGGCTGCTTTAGGTGGCTCGTGCCCAATTACAGTTAAAATGAGACTTCTTCTCCTCCTGTCCTCCTGAGCAAGGCTGCTTGGCGTCTGGGGCTGAGAAACATCTCTCAGCGGCCGCCCCCTGGACGAAGCAAGATCTTACTCAAGGTGGCTGGGGGTTTCAGGTTTTGGGAGATCCAGAACAGAAGTCAAAAAGAGAACAGAAGTTAATCTTTTACAAAGCTAGCAGAAACTGGTCATTACAAAGATAAATGTAGCCAGGGAATTTGCTAGTTTTAAACATGGCCTTGCAGATGTTCTTGTTATCTGTGCCCTGGAATGTTGTGCTCTTAGTATATGAGAGAGCTCTTTCTCACAAGTTTCACAGCAGACACTAAGCAGTTAAAAGTTCTAGGAACTAGGCATTCTTGTCCCAATTAAAAATTGCTCAGGTAAAGATTTCTTTTGTCTAGTTTTGGGACTTTTAATTAACTTTTACCTTTTCCACATTTTAGTAGGCTGTCACATTCCCATTGGTTTTTAGGCACATATCAAATCTTGGATGTCCTATAAATTGCGGAAACTGAGATACCCCTGTTACTTGAGTAGAAAATACTATTAATTTAACAGCCTGGACTCTCTGTTAATATACTTTATAAGGCAATTTACTATATATGGCCTAAATAGCAGTCCTAGAAAAGCTAATATTAAAGGTCTTTGTTTTACTAAGGCTAGACTATCTCGAATTATGCCAAAGTGGTTGGTATAAAAACAGCAGTCTTTACTTAAAGTTATACAATCAAAGTAAGATCTATGCTTTATAAACACATTGGTCTTATATGCATGAATTAATACTCAAGATTCTTAGTTCATTTTACAGATTTTGAAACTAAACTGTTTAAAAGGTAAAATTTGAGACTATGGTTGATGCAGTAAATGAATATTGAAACAAACAAAAACTTTATCTAAATATTTACATTTGAAATAATGTTCTCAACTATTCAATATACTGTTTTTCTAAGTATAAGTACAATTACCTATTTATAATTGGCTTTTAACAATATGGTACACTAGTAAACAACATTTTACAGCAATTATCTTATGTGAAATTACAAGTGAAAAACAAATTTCTCAATAACAGTGAGTTATTAAATTCCTTTATCCAATAGTTGTTACAAAATTTTTAAAAAGCCTAAATACACAAACCTAATTTCTTTGATAGTAGGCGGGTGCATTGTGCTCTTAAAAGAGCTAAGGGAAGGAAGCTTACCTAGTTTTCACTAATTTCTAATTCGAATTTAGTCAACGTTTCCTTAAAATTCCTATTATCCTTTTTTTTTTTTTTTTTTGAACTGAATTCTGTGGTCTATAAGCACAATGCAATTTCTACTCTATTCCTGGTACAAATTTGGGGAGCATAGGGAGGGGGCCTCTGCGGGGGCGCTGAGAGGAGCGGGGGCAAATCGGGGTTGTGGTAGCGTGCCACCTCATTTTCCAGGACAGTTGTATCTCTAGAATCTAAAGGGTCATTATTTACGGTCTTGGAGAAAATTGGGAAGTTCATTGGGGCCTCTAAAAGCGAGGCTTCCTTAGGGAGAGGGGGATAGAGAGAGTTTGAAGGGAGGTAGTCTGTAGGGGCGGCTGGCGGGGCCCCTGTAATGTCTATAACGACTGAGGGAGACTTGGAAGGGATCCTATCAGAGGAAACAGAAACCACCGAGGCCGCTCGAGACAGGGGACGGAGACAATACTCCGCAACTGACAAAAGCTGTTTTTTATCCAGGTCATCAGATGCTGCCTTTACAATGTCACGGATAAGCCCCCAATAAGAGAAGACGGCTGCAGGGACACTATCCGGGCCTTCCCAATTCAGTTTATCATTTAAGTCTCTACCGACCTCTTGCCATTTTTTGCTGTGTATTTCTGGCCCATTTACAATAAACCAAGGACAGACATTATCGACAAATATAAAGAATTTTATCAGGTCTTTCTTTTTGACTCTAACCCCTCTTTCCCTGAGGGATGTCTTGAGGTCCTTAATAAAGAGGGCCTCCTTAGAGAGTCCGCTGCCCATTTTTATTTTCTAATATTAGGATGTTAAGTAGCAGAATGAATTACAATTTTTTAGGATCTTAATTGAAGAACTAACATAAAACAAAGACAAAACGAAAACAAGGATGGCCTTGGGCACCACCCGACTATCCGCGGCAATTCATGAGGTCTCTTTCAACGACCCGAATATCCGCGACAACTCACCGGTCTCTTTCAACGACCGATTTGCTCAGGTCTCTTTCAACGACCCGAATATCCGCGACAACTCACCGGTCTCTTTCAACGACCGATTTGCTCAGGTCTCTTTCAACGACCCGAATATCCGCGACAACTCACCGGTCTCTTTCAACGACCGATTTGCTCAGGTCTCTTTCAACGACCGAGACTTTCTTTTATGTTACTCAACTCCTTTTACCCTGAACTTCCCCTACCGGGGGGGTCTCTTTCAACGACCGAAAAACGTCCCCGTTTCTTAGACGGGCGAAACTCACCGAGGACGTTCGACTTCCATGAGCGGTGAAAGCAGTCCTCACTACTTTGGGTGCCTGGCCAGGCCTTCCTCAATTACGTCGTCCCGGGCTGAGGCCCGGGACCTCCCGTCCGGCAAGGACCTGTGCTTCGAGCCCCACGTTGGGCGCCACTTGTCCCGACCCGCGGGACCTAGTTATTCGCGGGCTCGAAGAGGGTCCAGCCTGAAAGAGAAACGGGCGAGAAAAAGGAGCGGAGGCAAGACAGTATTCTGATCAAGCCTCAAATTTTTTATTTTAGAGCGGGTATATTTATACAAAAGAACAAAGGGAGGCAGGACTGACTAGGCAGGGGGATACTTGTTACAATTTCATTGGTCCTTGGTTGATGGGGTTAGGGGGTACAAAGGTTAGAAGTGAAAAGAGGAACAAGGAGGAGAGGGGCTCCTTGGGCAGGTCCACAGCCATTCAGTAGGTCCTTCCTTATCCGGCGGGTATGTTAATACATTCTGTGGTTAACTATTCCCTGGAGCATTGTCTGCTCCTGCATTCTTTAGATAGCATACAGGTTTGTTAACGGCCAGGTTCTATGCCGGGGGACTGGGCGGTCAGGATGAGGGTCTTTTGGCTCCCAACAGTGGTGGGCTGCCCATTCGGATCCGTCACCCCCTTAGCAGCTTCCCGTAAAATTCTTTCCTTCTCCTCTGTTGTAAACAGAACCTGTAAAAGCTGCTGACAATCATCCCAAGTGGGCTGATGGGTAAAGAAAATAGATTCCAAGAGGGAGGTTAAGCCCTGCGGCTTCTCTGAAAAGGATGGCGTTTGCAATTTCCAATTATATAAATCACTGGTACTGAATGGTGAGTAGATGACAGTCGGATCGCCTCCACTTCCCCCAGGTATTGCTTTCAAAGGAGCCTGTACAGGGACCGGCTCCCCTGGTAAGGTAGAATCGGGGGAAGGTGGCCTACGGGCCCTAGACCGAGTTACAGGAGGGTCTGGTTCCTCCCGAGGAGGGTCCCCACCTCCCCCATTGTCATAGGGTGGTGGCCTCCAGTCGTCCTCGGAGGGAGGTCTCTGCAACACCAGTGGTGGCTTTTTAGGACCCTGCGGAATAGCTGCCAATACAGTGACAGGAGCTTGACTGCAATTCTGTAAGTACCTAGGGGCATCAGAAACAATATCAATCCACACATCAATGTAAGGCACTTGGTCTGGATGCCCAGGGTTCCCATAAACAACACTTCGAACCCTAAATGCAGTCTGCAAGTCAAATGTTCCTTCGGAGGGCCATCCAACCCCGAAGGTGGGCCAATCGAGCTGACAGAAACGCTGCAAATCGAAAGAGGTTACAGAAGCGCCATAAGCTTTCGCCCTGCGGCGAAAATTTAAAATAATTTGAGCACACACTGAAGCGGTGTAAGCCTCCCTTGCGATTGACCCATCGTTCCACAATAAAGCACACACAGCGGACATACACAGACTAACAGACCAGAATCAGGACTGAGAATTCTGTCGTCACAGTCTCAGCCAACCGCCGACTTTTTGTCGCGTCCGACGTCCGCACGGTCACTCGAGCTCGCACCAGGACTGCCTCAGCACTCTCCAGGATCAGGCTCCACGAGGCGAGAAACCACAGCGGCGGGCTAGGGCAAGAGCCCTAGAGGCCTCCCCGACCGTGAGTGGCTTGCCATCCGGGTGCACAGATCGACAGTCCCAACCATGAGAAGATCTCGCTGGGGCCTCCAAATGTTGTGACCGGAATAACCAGACTCAACCTGAGTGCTCTGATATTAGAGGCAGTCTATTAGCTGGCGGCTGTCCTTCCAAAGGAGCAGCCTCGACCCATTTCAAGTCCACAGTTTTATACCCAAAAATCCATTAATCACTATATCCCAATCACAATGGATCTATACATCATCTATTCATTACCCGTCACCAAACGGTGGTCTGATATGATGCATAAGCGGGTGTACAGAAGCAGAAAGCGGAACGTTAAAAGTTCAGGTTCCCATACTATGTTTCCCATAAATTCCTCCTCCTCTTTCTTGTGGGAACAGAGTTAAACAATAGCCTACCGATGTAATTGCCAGGTATTCAATCAGGAAATATGGCTGCTGTGGCGGTTGGCATAGAGGCTTCTAGTTTTAACCCCTTCTTGCATCTTTCTAGGGGCACATCATCACAACATGACTGGGGCGAAGATTCTAATTTTAGGAGTATCAGCCCCTAACCACTGGCCATGTGTGCCAACATCTGACTCGAAGATTGAGTCACTGTAAAGAAAACCAGTGGGAAAGTACCTCTAGGAGCTATGGAGGAAGAAGCAGCCCGATGCAATGCAGTTTCTATGCCCGCTGTGCTGCTGGCTGCACTGTAAAAGGCTGTTTTAAATCTTGTCCCTGGCTCTTTAAGATAATCCCCCTAAAGGAATTTTCCATTTAACCCTGCAGCTAACACCTGGCCTAGCCCCTGGCCTAGCCAGCAGCCCGCAAGGGACAATAAGAGAAGTTACCCAACAGTTACCCAACAATACCAGTAACAGTAATAAAAGAAAATTGTTAATAGGAACATAGCTCACCCACGTTCTGCTTGGCTTATGCATGTAACTTCAATGACGCACCTGAGTCCCACTGATCAGGGAAAAGGTCACGTAACCACCCCCGCCGAGAGGGTATAAAACTCAGGGGAAAGAGAGTCTCAGGGCTCTCGCCCTTGGTGGGGCCCCGGGTTCGAATCCGTAAATAAAGAGCATGCTGTAACATCTTATCCGAAAATAAAGCGCTTACTGTAACATCTTATCTGGAGGTTTCTGTCCTTTGTGGCGGTCTCAAAATGCCGCACAACATGCACCACCAGCTTTGTGCATTCCACAGCATCCCCCGATAAAGCCCACAGGCTGGGATATCACGCCAAGCAGGATTGTGTCATATATCAGATTCATGTGTGGCTACAAAAGCCCAGTTGCTAACGATGCGACAACCTACAGCAATGCTGTCCATCACAGTGTTAAATGGCAAAGGTTGGCTCAAACCCTTCAGTCTGTTGCCAAGCAGCCAGCCGGACACTACTGTTGGGCTCTGAGAGTCCTGAATTCTTACTTGGTTGGTGAAGATTACACATACAAATTCTTAGAGTTTATCCTCATTGATTCATTCCAGAAAGTTTTCAAATGGAATCCTGACACCCAAAGGATTACCAAACCAGTCCACAAGCACAGGGTGATGCAAGGGCTGACGTCTACAGGTCACATGGGCAGTGGCCCCAGAAAGAGCCCCAGTTCTGCCGTACTTTCTATGGTTCTTGAATTGGAGCTGGGAGAAGGTGTAACACTCACCAGTTCCACTGTTGCCACTGACTTAATGTTTGTAATGTTCTTACCTAATAAACAGTTTAGAACAGTAATGTCTGCTCAAAGTGTTCTTTATTTCCCTTGCAAAAACTAGTTGTCTACACATTGCTTCATGAATACATTGTCAAATTAGGAAAGCTAAAGTGCATTAATTTCTGAATATCTGTGTGATGGTATACTTTCTTTTTCATAAATGCTTGTCTTTATCTTCGTTTATATGCCACTGCTTAAAATGCTATTTTGTATTGTTGCAAGAAGCGACACCCAAAGGAGGAAATTATATGCTGAGACAACTTTCCTAGAGTAAAAGAACTTTTTTGCCAGCAAAGCACATGGGGAATTCAAGAGACCTAAAGCACGACATCCCCTTGGTTAGTTTTCTTACAGTTCATTAACCTCTCAGTGTCCATGGAAGGTGTGCATAATTCCTTTGTCTGAGGTTTCACTTGTGCTTCACTTTTGGGAGCCCTTTACCTGATGGCTGCCCTTGGGGCAGATAAGGATTATTTACTCAACAGGATGTCTGCATAGCTGGCAAATACTTTGCTAATCTTGTAATCTGAAAAGCAAATTTGTGGCTCCAGGGAGTGAGCTGAATGTTTTAAGGAGGAAGATAGGATTAGCAACAGGCTTCTTATGCAAATGTAAGCAATTGTTTGTGTATACATGGGATTTTCAGATTCCCTCACAGTCATGATGGATAAATGGAGTGTGCTGAATAAACTCTGGACTGCAGCAGTACTGTCAGTCCTCCGGATTCTTTCTCTTCTGTCTTTTCCTTAATCCTCACTCCCCCTCTCAGGACTTTTTGATCTTTGCCTCTTTCCCCGGCGTGCTCTAGCACTTCACTACTGAGGATGTGAGGGCGAGCTTCTGGTCAGTGGCTGTAAGGGTCTTATAGGTCATTTTTCTTGTGACCTTGGCATTATCAGCACTGATAAAGAAGTCTGGAAAGGAGAGACAGGACATTGAGGCTATAAGGAGGAAGCAACACTCATTTATGCTGGCACTTGCCCTGAGGATTCCCATCTAAAGGCTGAGCTCTCATTGTCACATAACAAGCAGTTTTACAGTCTTGTTATTCCTACATGACTACCGAGATAAGAATGTTAGTTGTATAACAGCCTATGAATCAAAAGATATGAGCATGTGCGCTGGAGAGTCCTTGAGGTGGGGGAGGGATCCATGAAAAACATGTTAACTGGAGAGCACTAGGCAGAAGGGGAGAGAGCAGTTAGGAATGAGCTTTAAACGGTTGAGATGTTCTTTTCTTCAGGTCCTTTTCTTTGCATTTTTTCTGAAGCCTACTCTCCTCTCTCAGTATAACAGGTGAAATAAATTGTGTGAAAAAGGAATATATTTTTTTTAATTTTCCAGAGCTCTGTGTTATTGAAAGGCAGTAATAACTAACTGCACTCTGGTTGACACTTTGTTAGGCATTGAGGATAGAGAGATGATCAAGACACTGTCAGAGGCCTCAGGACCCATATATGCAGGGCAAACAACAATACCCTGTGAGCAACAGTCATTTTACATTTGAAGAGGCTAAAGAGACAGGGGCTTAGCAGCCCTGGGAGCATCATGGAGGGCTCCCCAGGGGCTGTGACCCTTCAGATCAGTCTTGAGATGAATTTAGCTAGGCAGAAGTAGGGTGAATGATGTTCCATGGCCATATTCACTAGCTCCCTGGCACTTCATAAAAAGTGTCTCATTTAGTCTTTACAAGTTCCTGCCAGCATCTTAAAGGTGACGACTAAAGCTGAGAGATTGTTACTGGCTCAAGGGTACACAGAGACAAAGCCATAACTATCTTATAATAAAGTGGGTGAGATATTGTGATTTGTTTTTGTTGGTTGGTTGGTTTGGGGGTATCAGTTTGCTTACGGAAAAATTTAGCTTCCTATTAATTCTACATAATTTTCAACCTTTTTAAAATTATGGCTGGCGTTTCCAGTGACAGGAGTGTATAGCATATTAGCTTATCCTTGACTCTGTGCTGTGCCCTCCTCTGTCTCACAGTAAGATCTTCCAGGAACACCTGATATGAGTTGCTACAGGGGAACCCATATTAATCTGTCTTTAACACAAAGAAACTTGCCAAAACTTCTTGTGTAATACATGTAGTTTATCTGGTATTCTAAGAAATTATTTTTAAAATACTTATATTTTATGCTATAAAAATATTCCAGTTTTAAAGGACTATTTATTTGTTAACATTTTTTATTAATTTGAAGACTCTAGGTATGTAAATTTGGTTTAAAATATATTTCCTAGAAAATATAGCGGACTTTACATATTTGACATTTCCATAACAGATTTAAAACAAGTGTAGAGGCAGCAAATATCGTCTACAAAAGAGAGAATAATTTAAAAGTGAAAAGAATGGAGATTTATAAGAGACAACTTTTTTTTTTCCTAGAATCCTTTAACTTTTCTCTCCATTTAGTATATTTGAGTGAGCATCAGATATGATATAAAGTCTTAGGCCCTATGTGCTCAAACTCTAGGATATAAATAATTGTCTTATAACCTTTCCTTTTTTAGTGCATTGCTTTCCATTTTAATATTAGAAAGCATTTTCAGTAGAAATAAAAAAAAGCACATTAAAATTATTTGTTCATTGTTTTACTTGCTAAAAAATTCAAAGAGTTTTTTGATTTTATTATTGTTATTAATTTAATTATCTATGAATTACAGACCATACTTGGCTGTGTCAGCAATTCTCTGACGCAGAAAATAATCATCTGCAAAACATCTATATAAACATTGTTTAAAACTTACGAGCTATTTAAGCTCACATACATTTGTTTGTTTTCTTTTTCCAGTGGTTTTAAGTATATTTACAAAATTGTACAACCATGACTATTACCTAATTTCAGAACATGTTTATCACCCCCCCCAAAAAAACTAGTCCCTTTGATAAGTCGCTCCTATTGCCCATCTCTCCAGCCTCTAGAAACTACTAATCTACTTTCTGTCTGTACATTTGCATATCCTGGACATTTCATATAAATAGAATCATACACTATGTGGCCATTTGTGTTTTGCTAATTTTATACAGATTTTTTTAACCTTAAGAAGTAAATTGTATTTTACTAAACAAGTAACTCTACTGAACTTTATTTAAAGTACAGCTTTAACTAAATTTGCATATGTAATTTACCATTTACATCTATCACAATTATGTTTTCTCAAATTTGTGTATCAATAATTATTTTTGGTTAACCATCTTCAAAAAAAAATTTTTGAAAGCGGGCTACTCTTACCTATAAGATAAAATCATAAGATTTTTTTAACAAAAAGGAAATATGAATATTTTCTCCCTGATTCTGAAGTTCATTGGCAAAGATGACTTCAGTTAAATTTCATCACTATAACTGAAGTTTAGAATTCTTAGCAACATATTGGATCAGTTTTTCCTCCCTTGCATATCTCCTGGCAAACACATACCCTCTGGCATAAAATTACTGCTTCTGAATCATAGGGTTTATGATAAAGCAGTCCTCACAGGGTTCCATTATATCACTAGGCAGGGGTGTTTCACACTTACCTCACCTGATGAATTTTCTCTATTCTGTCTCTCCTCTTTGTCATCACTGCTTTATATTGCAGTGGCCATGTTTTTTTCCTTTACCCATTGAGTTAGGCTTGTATCCCTCAAAGTCCACGGTTAATTGTGGGCATGGCAGATGCTTAATGTAATTTGTAAAATAGGTTTTACTCTGAGAGTGAAATTTCAATGTGAATTCATAGTTATTCTGTTCTGCATAGTCCACCTCACACTGTGGAAGCACTGCATCTAACTTCAGTAAACTGGATCAAGTGTTACTACTGTTAATGTTTCAAGTCCGATCTCCAGAAAAAATAATTTTCTCAAAATAAATTTAATTTCATTCAGGTTATGGAATTTGAAACACCTAATTAGTGAAACAAAGCCCTGCATTATAGGAGGTATATCAGATTGTATCATTGATCAGACATTGGACGACCATTCCAGGGGACAATTCTAGAACCCCCACAGCACTCAGATCAGATTTGCCATGTGACTTGCTGTGTCCTTCCTTTTAGAAGGACGATACATCCCAGATTGTGACTTCATTTGGCTAATGACATATGGATAGAAATGATGAATGTCACTTCTGTGTGGCCCTGTTAGAGCCAGCTGGAGTATCATTTTGGTCACTTTCTCTCAGTCACTGAGACCTGCAATATATCAGAAAGGAGTGGCTCCGTTATTCCTGGTTCATTAGCTTGTGTCCAGATGGAAGATGACAGGGAATGGAACCACAGCTGACCCCTATTAGACATTAATGTGAGAAATAAATTCTTGTTTTTGCAAGCCACTGAGATTTGGGGAAAGTGGTTATGTTTTACCATGGCATGACTTAGCCCACGCTGACTATGAAAGTGTTAAGAGGGGTATAATGCCATTTGCCTGCATTTATGTGATGAATCACAGTAAACTTGCACTAGATAATCTATAACATACAATCTCACTTTGTACCATTCAGATTTTGTAGTTGCAAGTAAAAACATCATCTCCTTCTGACTTAGGAAAAGACTTTCTTGGGGGAGTTATCGGATTGCTCTTAGAGGCAGGGCTTGATCATTGAGTTAGTTCAGGTGGGCAGGAACAATTGGAATCCAGGATACTAATGGCCTGATTAAAGTGCTGTCACTGCTAGTATTAAAGACTGCCACTGTCACCATCGCCTCTAGCAACATCTTTGGTCACTAGGTACCAGAGGCCATTACTATCCATGACAGAATGAACTCTGAACTGTTCCGGCATCTCTGCATTGTTAGCCCAAGACTCAGACCTTCAACAAGAGTATGTGATTAGTCAGTCTTGGATCTCGTGCCTGTATTCTTGTTGCTAGGTCCCAGAAGAGCAAGTATAGAAGTACCTGGGGTTTTTACAATGAAAAGACTCACAAAATAGTTGGCTCCTTAACTCTCAGAAAGATCTTAAGATGCTAAGCAAAACCCCATCTTCTCAACCCACAAAAGGCAAGGCCAAAACTCAGAAGACAAGAAAACTTTACAACTCTTAACCTGTATTTCTCACTAAGTCATGCTTTCATTTGTGTCAGTATAACGTATGCAGTATAATATAAATGATTGCATTCTAACCAAAAATTTATGAGATGAAGGGAATTATGCACCAAAAAGACATCACACTTATTATTTTTTAATGAGGTTTATTGGGTTAACATTAGTTAATACAATCATATAATTTTCAGGTATGCGTTATCATTTGATATCTGGATATTCTATTGTATGATTACTGCCCAAAGTCCAATTTCCTTTAGCTACCATATATTTGATCCCCTTTACCCACTTCACTCTTCTTCTACACCCTGTATTTGGACCCTTTACATCATCTACCTCCTCCCCGCTCCCCAAACCCACTAGTAGCCACTACTGTATAGTGCCCTCGTAGCCACTAGACAATAGTCCACGTCCACAAGTGTCTGTTTGTTTTTCCTGTTCATTTGTTGCTTTTAGGTTTATATGTTACATATAAGTGATATCATGAAATTTTTAACATTTTCTGTCTTGCTTATTTCACATAGCATGATTATCTTGAGGTCCATCCATGTGGTCACAAATGGCAGTATTTTATCTCTTCCTGTGTCTGAGTCATATTCCATTATGTATTTGTACCACAGTTTCTTTAGCCAATCATCTATCATAGGACACTTTGGAAGGTTCTGTGTCCTGGCCAAAGTGAATAATGCTGCTATGAACATCAGTATGCAAATATCCTTATAGATATGAGTTGTCAAAACTCTGAGGTAAATACCCAGGAGTGGGATTGCTGGATCATATGTTAGATCAGTTCTTAGTGTTTTGAGGAAACTCCACTTTGTTTTCCATAGATGCTGTACCAATTTGTAGTCCCACCAGCCATCTATGAGAGTTCCTATTTCTCCACATTCTCTCCAATCTTTGTTGTTACTTGTCCTGTTGATTATAGCAATTGTAACAGGTGTGAAATGTGGTTTTGATTTTCATGGGCCTAATTACTAGTGATATTGAGCATCTTTTCATATGTTTGTGTACTATTATTTGTATGTCTTCTAGGAAGAAGTGTCTGCTCAGGTCCTCTGCCCACTTTCTGTTTGGATTGTTTTCTGTTGTTGTTGTTGTTGTTGTTGTTGTTGCGTGTGCTCTTTCTATATTTTGTTTAGAAGGCCCTTATCAGAGATGTTGCTTGCAAATATATTTTTCCATTTGGATGGTCGTCTCTTTACATTGTTGATGGTTTCGTTTGCTGAGCAGAAAACTTTAGTTGATGTAGACCCATTCTCCTCCTCCTCCTTCTCTTCCTCCTCCTCCTTCTCTTCCTCCTCCTCCTCCTTCTTCTTCTTTATTATTATTATTATTATTAATTATTATTATTAATTACTTGCTTTTACTTTTCTTGCTTTTGAAGTCAAATTCATAAAATCCTTTTTATGTTTAAGGTCCTTGAGTTTAGTTCCTAGGTTTCTTCTATATGTTTTCTTGTTTCAGGTCTTGTATTCCAGTTCTTAATCCACTGTAAATTAAGTTTGGTATGTAGTGAGAGACAACAGCCTGTAGTTTTAATCTTTTGCAGGTGGCTTTGCAGTTTTCTCAGCACCATTTATTAAAGAGGCTTTCCTTTCTCCACTGCATGTTTTTGGCTTCTTTGTCAAAAATTAAATGCCCATGTAAATATGGATTCACTTCTGGACTCTCGATTCTGCTCCACTGGTCCGTCTGTCTGTTTTGCTGCCAATACATCCCATTTTTGGTTACTGTCATTTTATAGTATAATTTGAAGGTGAGCAGAGTGAGGCCTCCAGCCTCGTTCTTTTTTTTTAGCATGGCTTTGGCAATTCGGGGACTTTTGTGCTTTCATACAAATCTGATGACTTTTGTTGTTTCTGTAAAAAATACCGATTGATTTTGATGTGGATTGCATTAAATCTGTATAATGCTTTAGGTATCTGGAACAGAAATTATCTTTCCATTTTGTTATATCTTCTTCAGTTTCTTTTTAATAGGGTCTCATAATCATTATATAAGTTCTTCACATTTTGGTAAACTTATTCCTAGGTATTTTATTCTCTGTGTAGCAATTGCAAAAGGAATTTTGTTTTCTGCTTCTTCTTCTTACACTTCATTATTAGAGTATAGGAATGCTATGGGTTTTTCAATGTTGATTTTATATCGGGTGACTTTAGTGTTTTTATTTTATTATTTCTAGTGGTGTTCTTGTGGACTCTTTAGGGCTTTCTATTTAGAGAATAATGTCCTCTGCAAGTAGTGACAGTCTGACTTCTTTGTTTTCTGTTTGGATGCCTTTTATACCTTTCTCGTGTCTGATTGCAAGTTCTAGGACCGCTAATGTTTTATTGAATGAGAGTGGCAGTAATGGATAGCCTTGCCTTGTTCCTGATCTGAGAGGGAAGATTTTAGTTTTTCACCATTAAGTATAATGTTGGCTGAGGGTTTTTCATAGATGGCCTCTATTAAGTTAAGATGCTTTCTTTCCATACTGATTTTGTTAAATGTTTTGATCACAAATAGATGCTGTATGCTGTTGAAGGCTTTGTCTGCATCTGTTGATATGACTACATGATTCTTATTTTTATTTTGTTTATGTGGGGTATCACATTAATAGATTTTCATATGTTGAAACATCCCTGTGCCTTTGGGATGAAGCCCACTTGATCATAGCATATAATCTTTTTAATATGTTGCTGTATTCGGTTCCCAAGTATTTTATTTAGAATTTTTAGATCTGTCTTTATGAGAGATATTGTCTGTAGTTTTCTTTTTGTGTGTTGTCTTTACCAGGTTTTGACATCAAGGTAATATTGGCCTCATAAAATAAGTTGGGAATATTGCCTCCTCTTCGACTTTAAGAAAGAGTTTCAAAAAAATAGGCAATAAATCTTTTTTAAACATTTGGTAGAATTCACTGGTGAAGCCATCTAGTCCTGATCTCTTACTTTTTGATAGGTTTTTGTAGATTGTTTCAATTTTTGTACTGCTGCTTGGTCCACTTACAAAATCCAGTTCTTCCTGATTCAGTCTAGGAAGGTTGTATTTTTCTAAGTACTGATCCATTTCTTCAAGGTTATTAAACCTAGTGTAATATATTTTTTTCATAGTATTCTTGCATGATTTTTTTTGTATTTCTGTGCTGTTAGTCATAATTTCCCCTCTTTAATCTTGATTTTGTTTATTTGTGCCCTTTCTCATTTTTCTTTAGTGAAGGTACTTATTTTTTCTGTCATTTTTGTTCTCAATTTCATTTATTTCTACTCTAATTTTGATTATGTCTTTCCTTCTGCTGACTTTAGTCTTCATTTCTCTCTCTCTCTCTTTTTTTTTGTCTAGTTCATTAAAATGAAGTGTTAGGTTGTTTATTTGGTCTCATTCTGATTTTAGGAGATAGGCTTGTAATGATAGAAACTTTCCTTTCCTGACCGCTTTTGCATGTCTCCAAAGTTTTGATATGTTGTTCTATTAACTTCATTTATTTCTATGTATCTCATAACTTCTCTTTTTATTTCTTATGTGACCCAATCATTTTTCAGTAGCATGTTGTTTATTTCCATGTGTTTGTGTTTCTTCCTGCTTTCTTCTCACAGGTGATCTCTAGTTTCAAAGCATTATGATCAGAGAATATGGCTGCATGATTGCAGCCCTCTTCTATTTGTTGAGGCTGTCTCTGTGTTTCAATATGTGGTAGATCCTTGAGAATATTCCATGTGAAGTAGAGAAAAATGTATAAGCAGCTGTTTGGGTGTGGATGGGCTCCGCAAATGTCACTTATGTCCAGTTGGTCTAATGTGTCATTTATGGATGTCATTTTCTTATTAATTTTCTGTTTGGATGATCTGTCCATATCTGACATTAGGGTATTTAGGTCCCCTATTACGACAGTGTTTTGGTCTGTTTCTCCCGTTAGTTCTGTTAATAATTGCTTTATGTATTCTGAGGCTCCTCGAATGGGAGCATAGGTATTAATAGGTGTTATGTCTTCTTGGTGCATGATTCCCTTTATCATTATGAAGTGCTCCTCAGTATCTTCTTTACTTTTTTTTTCTAAAGTCTATATTTTGTCTGATATTAGTACCACTACTCCTAGTTTTTTCTAGGATGCCATTTGCTTGAATGCCATTTGCTTGAAATGTCCTGTCCCGACCCGCGGGACCTAGTTATTCGCGGGCTCGAGGAGGACCTAGCCTGGAGAGAAATGGGTGGAAAAAGGAGCGGAGGCAAGACAGTATTCTGATCAAGCCTCAAATTTTTTATTTCAGAGCGGGTATATTTATACAGAAGAACAAAGGGGGGCAGGACTGACTAGGCAGGGGGATACTTGTTACAATTTCATTGGTCCTTGGTTGATGGGGTTAGGGGGTACAAAGGTTAGAAGTGAAAGGAGGAACAAGGAGGAGAGGGGCTCCTTGGGCAGGTCCACAGCCATTCAGTAGGTCCTTCCTTATCCGGCGGGTATGTTAATACATTCTGTGGTTAACTATTCCCTGGAGCATTGTCTGCTCCTGCATTCTTTAGATAGCATACAGGTTTGTTAAGGGCCAGGTTCTATGCCCGGGGGCTGGGCGGTCAGGATGAGGGCCTTTTGGCTCCCAACAATGTCCTTTTGCACACTTTCACTTTTTGAGTCTGTTTTTAGAACTGTGATGTGTCTCCTAGAGGCAGCATATGTTGGTTGTTTTTTGTTTTTTTGTTTTTTATTTTTTTGGTCCAATCTGTGTCTTTTTATTGGTGAGCTCAATCCACTTACACTTAGGTTGATTTTTGAGATAATGAGGTCTTTCTATAGCCATTTTATGTTTTTCTTTCTGGTAGTTTGTTGTTTACATTACTTCCTTGACCTTGTGTGTATTTTATTGATGGGGAGAGGGGTGTTGTACCTTTTCACTATGGTCCTTCTTATTTTATGTGGCATACTTCAGTTCTGAATGTTTAGCTTGTGGTTACCATATTTAGAGGACACACACACACACACACACACACACACACATACACACACATTCGTCCATTTTTGTCTGTGTGTGCCTTATCTTCATTCCCCACTGCAAATTTGCGTCTTTGAATCTCTCTCTATTTAGTCATTGTTTTCTCAGTTTGTCCCTATATGTGCCGAACATCACTATCTTGCTACAGCATACCTCTTCTTATTGTTTAAGTTTATTATATTCTGATTTTATTATTGAGTTTATTGGGTAACATTTATTAACACAATCATATAATTTTTAGGTGTACATTATAATTTGACATCTGTATATTCTTTTGTGTGATTACCACCCAAAGTCTAGTTTCCTCCAGCTACCATTTATTTGATCCCCTTTACCTACTTCCCCATCCTCCAAAACCCCTATATTTGGCCTTCTTTATCTCATCTACCTCTCTACTCTTCCCCTACCCCCTACCCTCTGGTAACTACTGGTCCCTGAGTCTCTCTTTGTCCTGTTCATTTGTTGCTTTTAGGGTTATATCTCACATATAAATGATATCATGTGATTTTCTACTTTTTTAGTCTGGCCTATTTCGCTTAGCATGATTATCTTGAGGCCCATCCATGTTGTAACAAATGGCTGTATTTCATCTCGTCCTATGGCTGAGTGATATTTCATTGTATAAATGTGCCACAGCTTCTTTATCTAGTCAGCTATCATAGGACAACTTGGTTGCTTCCATGTCCTGACCACTGTGAATAATACGCTGTTCTTAATAAGGGTTGCGCTCCTTGCTTCTATTTGCCTGCTAGTCACCTTACTCTTAATTATGTTTTTATTTGTTTGTTTGTTCATTGTTTGTCATTTTGTTTTAGGTGTGTTGACCCCTTTCAGTATTTTCTGTAATGGAGGCCTCATAGTGGAGAATTCTTTTAAATTTTGTATGTCTGGAAACCTCTTTATTTTTCCTTCATATCTAAAGGAGAGCTTTGCTGGATACATTATTCTTAGCTAGTAGTTCCTTTTATGTAATAGTGTGAACATTTGATTCTACTTTTTGGTTTGTAAGGTTTGTGCTGTGAAGTCCGACGACAAACTAATATGTTTTCTTTCATAGGTTACCTTCTTCTTCTCCCTAGCTGCTCTGAGAATTCTTTGTCATTGATTTTTGATAATTTTAATACAGTATGTCTTGGAAAAGGACTTTTTAGGTTGATAAAGTTGGGTGTTTTTTTGACTTCTTGATTTCCAGGCTCCAGTTCATTCCTTAGATTTGGAAATTCTTGTCCACTATTTGTCTGAAGATGCTTTCCAGTCCCTGCTCCTTTTCCTCTACTTCAAGAATGTCTATTATTTTTATGTTTCCTCTCCTGATGGTATCAGCTAGTTCTTCAATTTCTCTTTCATCATTTTTCATTCTTTGGTTTCTTTCTTCTGATTTATTTCTAGATTTGTCTTCAAAATCACTGATTTTCTTGTCCATTTGGTGGATGCTATTTCCCAAGCTTGCTATTTCACTTTTTATCTCTTGCCATGTGTTTTTCATTTCTGGAAGTTTATTTGTTTTTTTCTGAGTGTTTCAGTCTTTTTGCTCTAAAGAACTCATTATGCTCAACTAGGAAACTTTTTTATTTTCTAAAATTATTGATTTGAGAATTTTGGATGTCATTGAATTATATTAGAAGTACAGTCTTGAATTCTCTGTCATTTAAGTTGCATATTTCTATGTCTGTAAGCTCATTTTCTGCAGATTTTTTTCTCTCTTTCTGAGGTACCTTCTCATTTTGGTTGTTCATGGAGTTTATTGGGCTGTTTATTTCTCTACCTGAGCACCAATAAAAGTATATTCTACTTTTTTTCCAGAAAGAAGATTTATTATATAAAGGTCTCTCTTTAGTCTTCTACAAATAAGGTGCTTTTGTTTTGGTTTCCAGTAAGTGGATTCTAAGCCTATTGGATCCCTGCTTTATATCAAGCTTTAAAAATGCTATTTATTTACCTTTTAGTTATTCAATCATACTCGGTGCCCTCAGTCTCAGTTCCTGTCAATGTTAGCGACAATTCTGGTAGCATTCGATCAGAATCACCTTGGGCTTCTAGGTATTCAGTGTTGGAGGGTATGAGAGAAGGGGCCCTCAGGGTTAGGGAATGGGGACTGCAGCTCAGCTCTGCATTTTGCAACTGAGATTTTAAAAAAGTGTTGTTTTTCTGCTGTCCCCACATGTCTTGCTGCTAGCCCCATGGCACTCACAGATCTCACAGTCAGGGCTGTTCAGGGAACCCACCACTCCTTCTCCCCTTCGATCCCCCCTTTCCCTGCAGGGAGCTCCAGCTGCCAGAGGCACCTTCTTTGTTTCTCCCAGTCCACCCCCGACACCCAGGGTTCTGAACTGAGGTAGATTTTGTGTGCAGATCCCATGCTCAAAATGCTGCTGTGCATTTGGGGGTGTTCTTTTTTTTTTCTGCATTCTGAATGTCAGCTTACTGTTTCAAGGGGAAAGATCTGGGGACATCTTTCAATTTGCCTTATGCCCCGGCCGGCGGGGCAGGACAACGCGGGTCGAAGAGGATCCTGTGGAGGATGGGGGGAGGGGAGAGACAGGAGATACGAAGAAATGGAGGCAAGACAAAGTTCTGATCAAGCCTCAAATTTTTTATTTTCTCATGGCCGCATATATACGGGGGGAACAAAGGGGGGCAGGACTGACTAGGCAGGGGGATACTTGTTACAATTTCATTGGTCTTTGGTTGATGGGGTTAGGGGGTACAAAGGTTAGAAGTGAAGAGGAACAAGGAGGAGAGGGGCTCCTTGGGCAGGTCCACAGCCATTCAGTAGGTCCTTCTCTATCCGGCGGGTATGTTAATACATTCTGTGGTTAACTATTCCCTGGAGCATTATCTGCTCCTGCATTCTTTAGATAGTATACAGGTTTGTTAATGGCCAGGTTCTATGCCGGGGGCTGGGCGGTCAGGATGAAGGCCTTTTTGCTCCCAACATCTCCTCCCTTTCTGTTTTAGAAAAGGTGGGCCTTAACCGAGTGGGGGAACATTGACCTGGTTCCTCCCGCGGGCTATATGGGCCCGCCTAGTATTTGGCTCTTGGTATCTTTTGGGGAGGAGAGGCAGAGCCATTTTGAAATAGTTTTTGGATACCAACCTCTATGCAAACCAGGTGTGTTCTCAGGGAAATACAGAGGGAGTCTCTTTATTGTGACCTTCCCTTGCAGATGCTTTGCTCTTGCACCCATCTCGGTGCCCATACCCCCCCTCGAGTTTTCGATGGGCGAGGGTAGACATACCTCTGTTCTATATGTCGTCCCCGTAGGGAGGGAGCCAGGCAAAGTTATATTTCTCCTTTTACAGTGGAACCAATGGTTAGGGTTTTGTATATAACCTGAAAGGGATTTTAAAGAAGCCGATGTAAATTTAAAGGTGAGATAGGGGCCAGTGGGGATCTTGGGTCTTTGGGGTTTTCATTATTGTAGTCGGTGGTATCATCGCTCTGGGTAGCCAAACGGTGATAGTGAATGTGGACAGGTTTGGCTAGTAAGGCATCTACCTGTTGCTTAATGAGGTCAGTTATGCGCCGGAAAGCCCAGGGCCCAAAGGTTATAAGTAAAAGAACACAAGAAAGGGGGCCGAGGATGGGAAGGAGGTAAGGAAGGAGCCCATTCAACCCAGTTAGAAAGGGGTTCTCTTGGAGCTCTCTGCGTCTTTTGACGAGGTCTTCTTGAAGTTTCTTGATCTTATCTCGTACGATCCCAGATCTGTTGGCGTAGAAGCAGCAGCGTTCCTGTAAAGCCAAACAAATCCCTCCCTGCTCTGCTGTAAGAAGGTCTAAGCCTCTGCGGTTCTGTAACACTACTTCAGCAAGGGAATCAATTTGATCTTGTATGTCGCTTATGGTTCCTGAGAGGGCTTGAACGTCATCAATTAATTGGCGGGACAATTTGTTGTAGGAGTGGACTGCGACACCAACTCCGGCTGAACCAGAAGCGAGCGCTCCAGTGATTCCTAAACTAACAATTAGGAGGATGGCTTGAATGGCTCGTTTGTGTCGTCCTGCTATGTAATCTAGGCTAGGGAGGGGGACCGGTTTGTCTACCGGTATGATGGAGATGTCTGGAAAAATATTAGCTGATATACAGAGTCCAGACCAATTTTGTGGCAGGGCAGTATAGGCAAGGTTATTCCCGCATAAAAATACCTGTCCAGGGGCTGAACATAGGGGCTTATTATAATTAATAATATTGGAGCAATTAACGAAGGTGACAAATCCCACATCAATGTCGAAAGTTATTTTGAAACGGACCTTGGTAGCAAGTAGAGGAGTTGAAACCTACAGGCTGGACTCTAAAAGGAGGGCTGAGACTGCAGTTAAGGGTATGGTCAATAGATGAGCTTAAGACTGGGATAGCAGTGGGCATAGGGATGCCTATAGTCATGTATAGCCAGCAATCTTGAGCAAGTTGGGGATTAGAATTATTTAAGGCCCATAGAGTAGTTTCCAGGATACTATTGGTTTGGGTGTCAATGTCAATATTTCCTCGGGATCTAGGAATAGCTAGGGGATGATAAGAAAGGGGGGCGTAAAGCCTTTTGGAATTCCTCAAATTTTTGTTATAATTTTATATAATGAAGAGCATCAGCAGGACCATCACCGTCTGACACATAAGGCGGAGGATCGGTTGGCCAGCAAATTGTTTTTCCAACATCTTTAGATGCACCACAAGGGGCTATTGGGAAGCTTCCAGGGCCTACAGCTGACAGGGTATTGGCCCAGTCGCCAGTGTTAGGGGCATAAGGTGCCCATCTTGTTAATTTAGCGGTGTAATATGTCTTATTACCCTTGGTGCATTCAAAACAAAAATCCTACTTAGACTTTGTTGGAAAATTTGTCACTATGTTATAAGGTTGATCACCTGGTTAAATAGGATTACAGGTCATTATGAAATAATACTTAGTTATCTATTTAACCAATGCAATAATAAAAGATTTCAAAGGTAAATATGACTATAAAAAACCTTAGCATTCTTAATGTTAAGACTGTTTTTAAGTATCAGCATTTAATAGATTAGCAAATTTGTGAATATACCAATCTTATAATTTTGTAATCTTGAACAACTAGTAGAATTAGCATACGCACGACCTGACGAATACAGGTAGAATAAAATTGTGTTTCTGATAACTTGAAGACACAACTACTTTTCCTTAACTTATAATATTAAACTATTCTTATTACCAAAGATTATCTCAGATCATGTAGATTTGATAAAACAAAAACAAAACATTTGAATTAGTTTCTATTTTTCTGACAATTTTAGGAAGACGTAATTTATAAGATTCCTATTTCTTTCTAAACCAATTAAAGCAGAGATCTTTTATTAATTTATTTTCCAATAAAAATAAATTCCAACCTAAACTGAAGAACCAGCCAGAAGGGAGACTTGACTATTCAGGACTCCGCCCCACAGACACTCTGTAAACACTTAATCAGTTTTATGTTTAGTCATTCTTCAGACCTAAATCTCTAACACAAATGCACATTCTCTGCATTGTTTTAAAAGAAACCTATGATTACCACAGATGATATCTCGCATCTCAAAGGCTGTTTGCAGGTCGAGTGGCCCCTCTGATGGTTACTGTTCCAAACGTGGGCTAATTTAGCTGGCAGAACCTTTGAAGGTTGAAGGGATTGACGCTCTAGCTCCATAGGCTTGGGCTTGTTTCCTGAAATCCTTAAAATGGTTAAAGAAGTATTGAAAAAACGGGGAGAACATAGGACGATTTGAGAAGGAAGCCTGACCCATGTTAGGGAAAACAGGTAAGAAAAGAGAAAATCCCCACAAGAGACAACTAAGCCAGGGCTAGGATCAGCCTTTCACCTAGCATCCAGTCGGGTGGGGCCACGGAGGCCAGACCTAAGGAAGGAATCAAAATAAGTATAGGAGGGTAACAGTACATTCGGCCAGCCCAGACAAACAGACACAAGACAGACAAGACAAACTACAGACAACACAAAACGCTAGCGCATCAGAAACCAGAACCAGAACATGTATAGGGTCAGAGTCTGACGCCTCAGACCGACCGCACTAGGGAAGTATCGCTGCGTCCAGCCTTCCACTAGTTAACCAAGGGCCCAATCAGACAGGAACAGAACTGAGGCATCTAGATAGATGCTAACGCAGTCTTATTCACCGGTGAGGCTGCTTTAGGTGGCTCGTGCCCAATTACGGTTAAAGTGAAACTTCTTCTCCTCCTGCCCTCCTGAGAAAGGCTGCTTGGCATCCGGGGCTGAGAAAAATCTCTCAGCGGCCGCCCCCTGGACGAAGCAAGTCCTTACTCAAGGTGACTGGGGGTTTCAGGTTTTAGGAGATCAGGAACAGAAGTTAAAAAGAGAACAGAAGTGACAAAGCTAGCAGAAACTGGTCATTACAAAGATAAATGTAGCCAGGGAATTTGCTTGTTTTAAACATGGCCTCGCAGATGTTCTCCTTATCTGTGCCCTGGAATGTTGCGCTCTTAGCATATGAGAGAGCTCATTGTCACAAGTTTCATAGCAGACACTAAGCAGTTAAAAGTTCTAGGAACTAGGCATTCTTGTCCCAATTAAAAATTGCTAAGGTATAGACTTCTTTTGTCAAGTTTTGGGACTTTTAATTAACTTTTACCTTTTTTACAATTTAGTAGGCTGTCACATTCCCATTGGTTTTTAGGCACATATCAAATCTTGGATGTCCTTTAAATTGCGGAAACTGAGATATCCCTGTTACTTGAGTAGAAAATACTATTAATTTAACAGCCTGGACTCCCTGTTAATGTACTTTATAAGGCAATTTACTATACATGGCCTAAATAGCAGTCCTAGGAAAGCTAATATTAAAGGTCTTTGTTTTACTAAGGCTAGACTGTCTCGAATTATGCCAGAGTGGTTGGTATAAAAACAGCAGTCTTTACTTAAAGTTATACAATCAAAGTAAGATCTATGCTTTATGGACTCATTAGCCTTATATGCATGAATTAATACTCAAGATTCTTAGTTCATTTTACAGATTTTGAAACTAAGCTGTTTAAAAGGTAAAATTTGAGACTATGGTTGCAGTAAATGAATATTGAAAAAAACAAAAACTTTATCTAAATATTTACATTTGAAATAATGTTCTCAACTATTCAATATACTGTTTTTCTAAGTATAATAAGTACAATTACCTATTTATAATTGGCTTTTAACAATATGGTACACTAGTAAACAACATTTTACAGCAATTATCTTATGTGAAATTACAAGTGAAAAACAAATTTCTCAATAATAGTGAGTTGTTAAATTCCTTTATCCAATAGTTGTTACAAAATTTTTAAAAAGCCTAAACACACAAACCTGATTTCTTTGATAGTAGGTGGGTGCATTGTGCTCTTAAAAGAGCTAAGGGAAGGAAGCTTACCTAGTTTTCACTAATTTCTAATTCGAATTTAGTCAACGTTTTCTTAAAAGTCCTATTTATCTTTTTTTTTTTTTTTTTTTTACCTGAATTCTGTGGTCTATAAGCACAATGCAATTTCTACTCTATTCCTGGTAATTTTTCTATAATACTTGGCGTTTTATGAAAACCTAATCTCGACACCTATTGTGATAGGCCCTGAAGTTTTTCCTGAGCTTGCTGCAGCTGTAGCTGTTGCATCTGGGCAGCTAATGAAGTGAAAGCGTTTTGCAAGCGCTGTACCTCTGCCCACAAGCAGATCGCGCCCCAGGGGGGCTGCAGTTCCCGCCAAGGCCAATCCTCAAGCATATCTATGGAAATAGAATGGCAGACTGAAGGAGGACGTGAACTTTCTTTAAGGGCAGTTTTCCCCATTTCTATTACTTTTTGGATATCTGGATCATGGGAATGAACTTTGAGGACATCATTAATTAAATTCCAATATGAAAATGCAGAAACAGGAACTTTGGCTGGACCAAAAACAGTGTAGTAATCATTTAAGCTGTCCCCAACCCTTTTCCAACACTTTATATCTATTGTTCCCTCCTGGGGGAACCATGGACAAACATCAGACAGAAAAGTAAAAAAATCACGTACATCTTTTTTCCGAGCCTTAATCCTTCGTACCTTGAGAGAGTCTTTAAGACCCGAAATGAAGAGCTCTTGAGAGCTCAATTCCTGTCCCATAATGATCACCCACTTACCTCTAAACCGATCGCTCCGGCAGGGCGGCTAGTCCCACGGCGATCACTCACGGGTCAATACCTCGTGGCGAGCCTAACTCACTCCTCGTGGAGGCTCAAGGGGTCCCAGGCCTGGGCTTCTCTAGTGGGTGTCCCCATGAGAATTCCAGACTTGAGCCCCACGTTGGGCGCCAATTCTGCCCGGCCGGCGGGCAGGACAACATGGTCGAAGATGATCCTGTGGAGGATGGGGGGAGGGGAGAGACAGGAGATACGAAGAAATGGAGGCAAGACAAAGTTCTGATCAAGCCTCAAATTTTTTATTTTCTCATGGCCGCATATATACGGGGGGAACAAAGGGGGGCAGGACTGACTAGGCAGGGGGATACTTGTTACAATTTCATTGGTCCTTGGTTGATGGGGTTAGGGGGTACAAAGGTTAGAAGTGAAGAGGAACAAGGAGGAGAGGGGCTCCTTGGGCAGGTCCACAGCCATTCAGTAGGTCCTTCTCTATCCGGCGGGTATGTTAATACATTCTGTGGTTAACTATTCCCTGGAGCATTATCTGCTCCTGCATTCTTTAGATAGTATACAGGTTTGTTAATGGCCAGGTTCTATGCCGGGGGCTGGGCGGTCAGGATGAAGGCCTTTTTGCTCCCAACAGCCTTATTTTTATGTATGTTGGGGCATACCTTCCACACTTAGGTAGGCACAGCGCAATTCTGCCTTAGTCTTCATTTCACATGTGCAGGATCTCAAGGTCTGTCAGAACTGGGGGATTAGGAGATTTGCTGGTCTATTTTGAGTGTACGTACTGCCATGGCTATGTGGTTCACATAGATTCTTCTAGGCCATGTAGTGATAAAGACACAAATTAACTGATTTCCTCAAAATGAGTAAACAGTAACAGAAAGCTTCTCATGGCACTTGTGACAAACTACATAGCTTCTTGTCATTAGGACAAGAATATGTTGGAATTTTCAAGTCTTCTATGCACAGCTCATTCCAAAGCAGGTTCTTGTTTGCCTCAACCATTATCACATAAAGTTATTGCAGTGTTAAAAAATGGGCACACATTTTCAATAAAAGCCTCTGGGTAGAAATATAAAAATCAATAGGCTCTTAATAAGGTTTAATAAATTTCTACGAGTGGCAGTTTTCAAGAACTTCCATGCAATTCCTTAAAATGGTGTTTTGAAGGATCTTAAAATACATACTGCCTTTTCAGTAGCTTTCAGGATGCCAGATTTTTCGGCCATCTGGACCTAGGGTGAAGAGAAGGGAATAGTGCAAGGTAAAACACTACAATGCTTGTTCTTATTTCACCACATTTTTTGTATAAACTCTTAGATGATTGCAAGCATTCAGTTAATTTCTGAAGTTCTGATTAAACTGATTTTGACAAGTTTTCTGAAGGAGAGGATTTTAGAAAGTCCTTAAGCTACAGTTCTTATAAATATCACTTTGTATGTACATTTTTTCCCAGCTCTATTGAGATATAGTTGAAATATATTATTTAAGATGCACACAGTGTAAGATTTGATATCTTTAGATAGCAAAATGATTCCCACTACACCATTAATTAAACACCTCCATACTGTCATGTAATTGCCATTTCCTTATTTGTGAACAAACTGTTCTCTTTCATATAATACAGTGTTGCTAATTATAGTCAATATGCTTCACTTTGAACTTGCTCATCTTATAACTGAAACTGTACCCTTTGGCCAATATCTCATTTTCCAACATCCTAGCCACATTGGCTGTGACCACTGAACTCTGTTTCTGTGAGTTTGGCTTTTTTTGGTCATACTAGTGAGATTTTATACTGTTTCTCTTATCTGTCTTATATTACTTAGCATAATATTCTCCAGGTTTATTCGTACTGTCACAAATGACAGAATTTCTTTTTTCTCAGAGCTGAATAACATATCTGTGTGGGTGTGTATGTGTGCATGTGAAGAGACATCTTTTTTCATTTATTCAGTAATGAATAGATTGCTTCCTTGTCTTGACTATGCTGAACGTGGGGTTTAGTTATTTTTTTTTCCTTTTTAATCTTTTGAAGCACACTTCCACTGTTTTTCATAGTGATTGCACCAATATACTTTCCCACCATTAATGCATAATACTTAGCATTTGCCTCTTGTCTTTTTGGTAGTAGTCATTCTAAGAAATATGAGTGATATTTCATTGCTCTTTTGATAGGAACTTCTCTGATGATTACTGATGAAAATGTTTTTATGTATTTGGCCTTTTGGGGGTAAAAGTGTTAGGCTTTTGGTTCACTTTGAATAGAATGATGTGCTTCTTTGCTATTGTGTTGCATGAGTTCCTTCAATATTTTAGATATTAACTATTTCAAAGTATTGTTGTGCCCAGAGATGCGAATCCCAGAAGACCACAAAGGAGCCAACACCGATGCAAATACAAAAGGGTCTTTATTCAGACTCAAATCCGGACTCTCCACCGTCACTGATGCAGCAGTGTTGGAATGAGAGCCCTGAACTCTGGGGGAGTGCATAGTATATAGAGTAAATGTGGGAAAAAGAGAAATTCTATACTTGTTCCTACCTGATTGGTTGTATCTATGGTGGTACAAGGCTGGGTAGGGGTTGATTAGCTGCATCTAGGGTGGTGTGAGGCTGGGTAGGGCTTGACATATTTCTTTTTTTTAACTAAGGATCAGCAAGCGCTTACAGCAGCTTAAGAGGCCTGAAGGCATTAATTTTAAAATGGCAGCACTTATACTAAGGGAGGGTTTGGAGGAAAGCTAAGTCCTGAAAAAAAAAAAAACCAAGTTCCTTTCAGGATGTAGTTTACAAATATTTTCTTCCATTTTGTAGGTCACTTTTTCATTTTATTTTTTGTTTGTTTGTTTTTTGCTTTGCAGAGCCATTTAGTTTGACGTTACACTTGTGTTTTGCTTTTGTTGCCTGTACTTTTGTTGTCATATCCAAAAAATAATTGCCAAGTGTACTGTCTAGGTCTTTTATCCCTGTGTTTTATTGCAGTTCTTCTATATTTTCAAGTCTTCTGAAGTCCTTAATCCACTTCAGGTAAATTTTTTGTGAGTGGGTTGATTTTCATTTTTCTGTTGGTATGTTTTTATCTGGTTTCCCCAACCATTTATGATAGAGATTATGCTTTCCCAGTTGAGCATCCTTGGTTTCCTTGTCAAGTGTTACTTAAGCACATATGCAAAGATTTATTTTTAGGCTCTTGTTTCTGCTCCATTACTCTGTATGTCTGATTTAATGCCAGTATCATACTGTGTTGATTACTGTAGTATAGTTTGGCATTAGTAAATATGATGCCTGCAGCTTGTTCTTTTTCAGAATTGTTTTGGCTATTTGCAATCTTTGTGGTTCCTTACAAATGTTAAGATTTTTGTATTTGTGTGAAAAATGTCATTGGAGTTTGATAAAAATTATATTAAATTTATATATTGTTTTGGTTGGTATGGACACTAACAATATTAATTATTCTGGGTTCAAGAACACAGGGTATCTTCATTTTTCTGCTGTTTCTTTTCATTGGCATCTTACAGTTTTTGGTGTACAGATCTTTCATCTCTTTAGTTAAATTTATTCCTAAGAATTTTGTTTTGATGCTGTTTTGATTAAGGTCTTTTTGTTTTATTTTTGTTTTTATTTAAATTGGTCCTTTCTGCTGTATAGAGATAACCAGTTTTCAGTTTTTGGTGTTGAATTGTTATATCCTGCAACTGTACTGAATCTGTACTGAAACTTTTTGTATCTGTTTTTGACTCATTCATATATTGTTGTCCTTTCCTTATTTAACAAAAATTCTATAATAAAAACTGTGATTCCTCATTAAAAATATTTTATTTTTTATGTTCTTTATCTTGTTCTAATTCCATATAAACTCTCAAAATGGAGAGAATAAACAATTCCCTGTTTATTGCAATGAAACTACAATTCTTACAAGGATTAGTACTGTAACATTAAAATGATATTCAAGCTAGTGCTTCTGATTCTTTGTCTTTTGTTACTAACTCTTGCTCTTCACAAAGAAGTACTGAGATAATAGCAGCACCAGTATTATCTGAAATCATGTTAGAAATTCAGATTATAAGTTCAATCTTGTACTCATTGAATGATAAAGGAAATCTAAATTGAACAAAATTTTTTTGTGTTTTGAAAGCACGTTACAGTTTGAGAAGTATTGCTTCGTGTCTCCCCCTATGGTTGAATTACTGTGATAATCTTAGTTTTGTTTCTTTGTATTTATTTTTTTACACTGATTATAAGTATACAGACTCTATTTCCCCCCCTCTAAATGACTCAGATTATTAAAAATGGTGAAATGTGAAAATTTTAGCACAGTAATTCTCAGAGCCATTTGTATCATAAAGAACCAAAAGAAATACAGATATTTAAATATAGATTTTTGTGCAAGCAATATCTCTCATAAGGGCCTAATATCAAAAATATACAAAGAACTCATACAATTGAATAACAACAACAGCAGCAGCAGCAACAACAACAACAACAAAAACAATCTAATCCAAAAATGGGCAATGGACCTGAACAGACACTTTTCCACAGAGGACATAGAATGGCCAGCAAACATATGAAAAGATGCTCATCATCGCTAGCTATTAGGGAAAAGCAAATCACAACCACAATGAGATACCATCTCACACCTATTAGAATAGCTATAACCAACAGGACAAATAATAACAAATGCTGGAGAGGATATGGAAAGGAACCCTCATACACTCCTGGTGGGACTGGAAATTGGTACAGCCACTATTGAAAACAGTATGGAGGTTCCTTAGAAAATTAAGATTTGATCTACCATATGCTCCAGCAATCTCGCTACTGAATACTTACTTCAAAGACTTGAAAACCCATATTAAAAAATATATTTGCATAACGATGTCTGTATCATTATTCATGGTGGCCAGGAAATGAAAGCAACCAAAGTGTCCTATGATAGATGGTTGGATAAAGAAGCTGTGGTACATTTATACAATGGCATATGACTCAGCCACAAGAAAAGATGAAATACAGCCATGGATGGACCTCGAGATACTCATGCTAAGTGATATGGGCCAGACAGAAAACATTGAAAACCACATGATATGACTTATATGTGAGATATAAACGTAAAGCAACAAATGAACAGTACCAACAAACCAAGACTCATGGCCAAAGACAATAGACTAGTGTTTGTCAAAGGGGAGAAAAAGGTAAATGGGATAAAAGGGGTCAGATAAGTGGTTCCAGAAGAATTCTATATATGGGTATATATATTTAGTTATGCTGTACAGCAGAAACTTACTGGATTTTGTTAACCAGTATCACCAAAAAATGGGTGGATGGATGGATGGATGGATGGATGGATGGATGGATGGATGGGACAGGCAGACAGAGAGACAGATAAAGGTACAGATTTTTGGACTTCACCTCACAGTCTTTGAGGTCTGTCAGACATCAAGAGATATAGATGTGTTTATAAAGCCCCAAGCATTTCTGATAGGGAAGCAAGCACCTTGCACTCTTTCACCTATCTTTTTCCGTTCTTTTAAAATAAATTTTATAAGTAATTTTTCTAGATTATTAATTATTATTTGTCATTCATTTAGTCATCTTCCTACTTCTTTAAACCCAAAGATATATTTTTTTAAGAATGTAAAGGGTAGGGGAAGAAAACCAGTTTGTAACAAAATAATTAAGTGAACTTTTTCTAAATGTATTTGACTTGAATGTAATTTGTGAAAGAACTGATGATATTTTGACATAGTCAGTTTTTTAAAGTTACCTGTTTATCTCTAAGGATAACAAAGAAGATGTAATTTTAAAATATAATGCAGATGAAGCTAGAAGTCTGAAGGCATATGGCAAGCTTCCAGAACATGGTAATGTTAAACTTACATTTTCCTGGCTTATGGAATTATTTGTTGGTGTTTAGCAATTTTGATAGAATCTGTCTCTTGTACATGTTGTTTCTGTATATACTTAACAATGTGAGTTTTGCCTATGCCTGTCTTACTTCATAATGTTGATAATTTAATAATGAATAAAAGTCTGTTTCTACTAAATGTTGTTTTGGTGGGGAGTTTAAAAGTTTATAAGCTTAGGACTTGTGTATAGTATATGTTAAGGGAATACCTTTGTGACAGTGTTTTCTTGCAATTCTCAAGAGCTTCTTAGGTTTTAGATACACCAGGAAACACTCATGATACTGGTATTGATTTATATAGAATTCAGTGTTCAGTTCAGTTAACTTAGCGAAATTCAGTTTTGTGTGTGTATTTTTTTTTTACAGCTGTTTTTTTTTCTTGGTGGCCAAGCATTGCATTCTCACTGAAGTATACTTCAAAAGATTCAAATAAGTTTGTCATAACATCAAAGAGGAGATGTACTGTTTCCTAAGCTATGTTATTTGTTGTATTCCATTGGGTTTTATAACAATATAAGATCTTTTCATTTATAATAAAAATTCTGGTGAAAGTATTGGCATTTTTTTAGAAGTGATTAAATATCTGAAAATGAGATAAGCCTAATTTGACCAGGTCTTCTGATTTACTAAGTCTAATAATTGGTGAATGAGCTCTTTTTATTCAGGAAAACCTTGTGTTTGCTGAGGATGAGTTGATAGCATGTGTTCATAGAAGCATACTTGGGAAATGTAAGAGCTATTAAGTTAGTGTAATTATAGCAGCCAGCCTTACAATACTCTTGTTGAACAAAAAAATATATATATAATACCTACATTTTTCATTGTAATTACTTTGCCATCTGGGGTTGTTCCTTGTGTGTGTGAATTTACTGTGTGGTGATTTTTAGTAGTTAGGGGGATTTTTCTTGAAATGTTTGAATGTAAGTATCACTTGTAAAAGACTTTTATAGTTCAGTATTTTGTATTAAATACATTTCTTTATATAGTTCATCAGATAACATCTTGAATATACATATAAGAATATTAATTTTGTGTCTTTAGCTAAAATCAATGAAACAGATACATTCTGTCTTGGAGATGATGATGAAATTCAGTTTGATGATATTGAATATGATGATGAAGACACTGATGGTGTAAGTATGTATAAACCTTGTGGGTTTTTGTTTGTTTATTATATGAATTATTAAGGAACTAGCTATTGGACTTTACATACTTTTTTGAGAAACCTTCTAATCTGTTGAAAATGATACCTTGGATAAGTAAGTGTTTATAGAGATAGCTATTGAGACACGTAACAGACAGTTTTGAGAGTGTGTCTTCTCTTAAATTAAATGTTAGTATGTTAGAAGAATCTTATTCAAACAAGCATGCTGAGGTTTAAATTGTAATATACTCCAAAAGCCATACTGAAATGGAGACATGTTACCAAGGTATGTACTGGGATTACATTATTTTCTCAGGTGTCATTACATTTTCTATACTTGATCTGTCACATCGATTCTTCTATTCATCTGTCAATTTATATATTGATGTATTTCTAAATCATTCCAATTACTCATACCATGAAAGAAAAATTGAGTGCTATCTCTGATGTTGATTTTTACCAATTTGTTTTACCACATATTTATAAATGTTTAAACATGTGTACTATACCAATGTTAATGTGGGTTTTAGAGAATACTAAGAAATAGGAAATGGAAAACAATGATATATAAGTATTGTTCTAATATTTGTACCAACAAACCAAGACTCATGGCCAAAGACAATAGACTAGTGTTTGTCAGAGGGGAGGATGAAGGTAAATGGGATAAAAGGACCCTGAACCAAAAGATTCATGTGACTAAATAAATAGTTTGACAGTAAAATGAATAATTATCTTCTATCACAAGAACCCCCAAATTGTAGCTTTTTTTTTTTTTTTGTATATGAAGAGCATATCTGAAAATTGTGACAGCTAAGCTAGTATTGAAAGCTAGACACCTAATCAGAGCACAAGATCTGATATGAAGCCATGACAGGGTCAAGGCACCATTCAAAAGAAAACTACTTTCTGGATGGGTGCCAACAGTTTCCTTGGAATAGGGCCTGAGTAACTTGGTTGGGAATACACTAAAGATTTATAAGAGTTTTATTATCTAAGAATCCTTCTTCCATATTTATTCCTTCAGATGATTTACAGGTGTTCTCGGTTCACTCCAATGCCTAAATTGACTCAGGAGAATTTGGTTTAGTACCACACTATGGATTTTAATTCCCACCCCCAACACATAAGGTCTATAACTACTAACACAAAGGGAGGAGATGCTAAACTTCATTAAGAATAGTCTGCATAATGTACAATAGCTTCAAAGACATCATAAAGATTTTCTGGTAATGTGGGAATTGAAAAAATTTTTCTATTCAAAGGGTTTATTTTCCAGATACCCCAAGGGAATATTTATATTCTGTACATTGCTATATTATGGGAATTTTTGTTCCCTGAAGGATCTGATATTTTTTTCTCTTACAAAATCTAAATTGAACTCAGAGTTTCTGAGTATTGCTCCGCAATTTAGATTTTGGCCATCACCTCTTACGAAGACCAAAACTTCATTAAACATGAATGCATTTTGTGAGGACACACTCATTTATTTTACTGTTCTAAAGTATTTATTATATTTCTTTAAAAACTGCCAAAGCTGAAATATCTTAAGTGAAATGTTAACAGTTTATTCTTTTGATGTAATAGAACTTAGTGGTAGACCACAGTATCTGTTATTTAAAACAGTAGGAGAAAGTATATTAATTAAAAAATGCTTTAATGGATATTTTGAATAAATTGTTTTATCATAGACCATGTTAAACCCTAGTTTGAACTAGTCTGATTAGAAACTCTTTCTGAATGTTCCAGGAACCTAGATGTTCTCTTGAGATTTTAGTTTAAATTTAAGAAAGACGGAAATCTACATCTGAAGTCAAGAAAAGGGGCTATTTTCAAATTTATGTAGCTGTATGTATTTTTATGCTGTTTGATGAGATTCTTTTCATCATTTTATATCATCTCCATCAAAACAAGCATTTCAAAATACAGCTTTAGAACATAAGTTTGAGTAGAAAATTTTAATTTGTAAGATCTGTAGCAGCAAGAATTCAGTGCTAATTAATTCCCAATTGTCTTAATATTGGAAGTATTGATATATTAGTTGACAGTGTTTTTCACTTAATATGTGAAAAATTAATTACATAAGACAATTTTTAATGGCAACTTTTAGTGGAATAATGTTTACCATAAAAAAAAGTTTATGTTAAAATATGTCATTTTATTGTCAAAAGTCATTTGCATTTGTAGCCTATAGTTTTGGAATTTGTGAGCAATTAACTTACAGTGTATAAATAAAAAGTGAATTTCATAATAAATTCTAAAAACTAAGTCTTTTTTACATTATTACCATTAAGAAACTGGCATAAAGAAAAGGAAAGAACCAAAAGCTAAATAATACAATAAAATGTCACATTGAGTGTATTTTGGCATTACTTTCAGTTACTGGTTTTACTTTCAGTTATTTTGTCGTGTGTACCAACTTTTTTTTGCATATATTTAGAGAAAGTTAAGGACAGAACTAGTTAAACTCTAGCTACAGTTAAATCTTTACACAAATTTACCAGATAATGCTCATTAAATAATTTGCCAAACATTACATATTTTTTCTTCAGAGGATTTTTTAGCAGTGAAAATTATAAAGGGAATACACTTTTATTTGGTTTCAATAACATAAATATCACAAATACTCAGGAGAGTAAAGCTTTTTCTCACTCTGCTATATTTTGACTTCCTATGTGTGAAAACTCCAGAGTCAAAAAGGAGACCAAAATCTGAGTACACTAATGTGATTCATTGTTCTTACCCTAAATAGGTGGAATACATGTGAGACCAGTGTGAGACCAATGACTGAGGTTTTAATGCTCCCCCAAAAAACCTGACTTTGAGGAATTGGCTTAGTGATTGCTTATGGGCAATCTCTAAGAACTTGCTGAGATGTTTAGCCTTTTGAAGAGAAAGATATACTGAGTTCATATATCATCTGTCTATATTTTGCCAAGAGTGTCAGATACTGCATACATGATACAGTACATGGTAGGTTACAGCCACTTAAAACACTTATTTTCCTATTGCCTTCCTCTACCAAATATAGATTGTCTAAAAATTTTCATTAAGAAGTGCACCTATATTCCCAGTTTGCATTCTCCAGTTATTGTGGTCTGTGCATGCGCCCTAACATTCATGTTGAAATGCTACCACCTAAAGAGGCTTTTTTTAAGGAAGTGGGGCCTTTGGGAGGTAATTAGATCATCAGAATGAAATTCTTATGAGTGAGATTAGTGCTGTTATAGAAGAGATGGGGCTTCTCCCTGAAAGTAAGTTTTAGTTTGCAATGCAGAAGCCAACTTTTATCAGAACCCAAGCTGTAGCTGGCAAAATGATCCTAGACTTCCGCTATATGGAATTGTAAGAAATTAACAAATTTCTCTTTCTAAACCACCCAGTATAGTATTTCATTATACCAGCCTGAATGGACTAGCACACTGCTGATACCATGTGATTTGTATTCTTGCTACTTAGTAACAGTTCAGCATGTTTCATCCTGGAAAACAGAGAAGCATAATTAAATATTAGTTGGATAGAAGTAGTTAATGTGCAACATTGCATCAAGATTTGTTTTGAAAAAATATATGTAGAAATTGTATAGCTATATTAATTTAATTGCATTTCAAATAAAGGATGAAAGAAATTTTTGTTCCACTCTTTGATTTCTCAAAATATAATAAGTTGTGTCTAAAAAGGAAAAAAGATGTTTGAAGGCCGAGAAATAAAAACAAATTGGTGATTTGATACTGATTAACTTGCTAAGAGGATGTACAATGAATTCAGTAGGCTTGCATTTTTATGAGTATAAATGAAATTAAAAGTGACCAAATAAACTAATAAGTATTTACATAAAGGGACTGGTAACATTTAATTAATTGACTTTTAACTCATTCTCAAATGTCCAGCCTCTAAGGCACCTCCATCTTGTTGGTCCTATAAATTATCTTTTATAGACAGTCTTATTTTAAGGCAGAGTCCTTTGGGTTATTTTTGCTATATCTCTGGGATCTTGGCTCAAAATATACCTTTTTACAAAACTTGTGATAATTCCTCTATGAAGTAAATACTTTTTAATTAGGTATGTGCTGCCAGTATTCACAAATAAATGTAAACACATATTTTGAATAAAACATTTATTGTGAATATGTTTTGTTTGTTTATACAAATTTAATTCACATTCAATTTTGTTTTATATGAAAGAAAAGGAAAAGTTTTTTCTTCTTTCTTGATTGTGTTAAAAGACAGCAAAGTTAACCATCATAACCACTTTTAAATGTAAAGTTCAGTGGTATTAATAACATTTAATTATTTAAGCAATCATTACCACCACCTAAGCTCACAATCTTTTTATCTTCTAAAACTGAACCCTAAACTAAACATTATTTTAAAATTTCTGAGAAAATGCCATACTGCTTTTCACAGCGACTATGCCATTTTACATTGTCACCAAGAGTGCCCAAGTGTTTTGATTTTCCATCATCTTTCTCAAAATTTTTAAAAATATATATATAGATGATCTTCAGCTTACGATAGTATTTTATCACAATGAATTGATGGTAAATTGAAAATATCGGGTGAAAATGCATTTAATATTTACCTAACTACCTAACTAATAACATAGCTTCACCTTACCATAAGGTGCTCAAAACACTTAGCTTTAGCCTCAGATAGGCAGTTATCCTGAGTTTCATCTCAACCTTTTTTCTATCCAGGAGGGGGTAGATACAGATGGTGTTTTGTACGTGTGGTGGGATGTGGAAATAAGATCCAAAGAAAAAACAAAAAACCATGAGGAACACAATATACTGTAGGAAATATATTGTTTACCCTTGTTGTCATGTGGCTTATTGGGAAGTGTGGCTCTGCCAGTACCGAGTGCCATAAGAAAGAATACTAAATGTTGCTACCTTGAGAAAATAACAAAATTTAAAGTACGATTTCCATTGAAATGTGTACTGCTGTTGCACCTTGGTAAAGTTCCACCTTACCTTGCATTTGCTTGCAATTACTTCAACAACTCTTCCTTTCTATCTTGTATTCAAAACTCCTTATTCCCTTTGCAAACTCCCAACTTGTTTCCCTCAACCCAACTCTTTCCTTAAGCATGTGCTTTTTAATTTTTTAATTTAATTTATTATTTTATGCCTTTAGTTTCTGGTCTTCCTAAGTGGTCTTCCATTCAAGTACTAACCAGGCCCAACCTTGCTTAGTTTCTGAGATCAAATGGCCCTCTTCCCAACTTTTAAGAATGGGCATTGCCTTATTCCCATTATTCTCAAGCAGGTTCATTATGGAAGAATTCCCCTCCATAATTTCTCTAATCTGCCATCTTTGCTGCAAACAAGTAAGACACAATTCTCAAATTTGATGACTTCCACTTTCATAGTCTTTCATTAATTTAAAGGTGAAAATGATATTTGAAAATAATCAGGTTTAATTTTTTTAAGGAAACCCCCAAAAATCCCTTTCTAGTTTGTTGTTTGTTATTGCTGTTGTTGTTTGTTCTTGTTATCTTTCTCTCCACTAACCTATACTATCCTCGTGGACTAATGATCTGCATAAAAATTCTCCTGGATGTGGTTTTGCCATCTTTGATAGTCCATGAACCTTGATTGTTCCACTTTAAAGTCCTATGTCCTTTAACACATGGCTCAAGCCAATCTGGGAGGGGGAGTTATAGAACATGACCATCTGCCCAAAGAAACAGCCAGCAAACACACAAGTGTAACCATGATTTTTCAAAATCTCTTAACTTTGGTATGAGATTAAAACCTCATATCCACAGTAGCCATTTGAGACTTCTGTTATTGCTTTATACTTTTGAGAATGAAAACTTTTAAGTGGTAGCTAGTTTGGTAGGACAATACTCCAAATGTATTCTTCTTTCTCACCATCTCTTTCCTTTGAAAAATTCACAGGAAACACCAGTCTGTGTGGTCTTT
The DNA here is from genome assembly GCA_030015415.1 of Cynopterus sphinx. Classification (NCBI taxonomy): domain Eukaryota; kingdom Metazoa; phylum Chordata; class Mammalia; order Chiroptera; family Pteropodidae; genus Cynopterus; species Cynopterus sphinx. Next base: position 16,339,844 of record CM057395.1, on the reverse strand, counting down.
TGAGGTCTGAGCTCTTTATAAAAAATCAGTCATGAGAGTTGACAAAACAAGACCCATCAACCTAGACAACTCAATTACTGCAGTGTTCTAGTTTTACTTGTATTACCCAAAAAGAATTCACAAAATCAAGAATAGATTTTGGCATAGAAAATAAAGGTCATAGGTGATAGAGGTTTTGTTCATCCCTCTTGTGACCAAATCAAAGTTGTGATAGAAACATGAAGTAAACAGCAAGGAAAGTTACCTGGGGATTAAATAAACAAGCCCTACATCAGGGAGAGAAATAAATCATTCTGCAATGATTATGCAAATGAGGATGCCAGTCCCAAGTGGCTGAATGGGACAAAGGTTACAGCATCACTCTTAAGAAGGCTGTGTCTGAGGTCTGGAGAAACATGGCAGTGTGAGAGACATTCCAGGATCTCTCTCTTTGAAACAACAAACTGAACAACTAAAACAACAAAAAACACCCAAACTGCACAACAGTCTCCCTGATCATGGGATCTGCACACAATAGCTACCACAAATCAGAACCCCAGGTGTCAAAAGGCTCCCTACAGGAAGAGAGAGGGAGAAGAGAAGAAGTGGTGAGTTTCCTGAGCAGCTGTGCCTAGGAGTGCTGCAAGTTCCATGCAGCTGGCAGCAGGACCCAGTCATCAGGACAGAAAGAAGAGCAGTGGGAGAGAAATGGGGATGGCAGTGAAGCAACAGGTGATAATTACCAACTGCAGTTACAAATCTGAGGCTGAGCCACAGGCCCGATTCCCCAGCCCTGAGAGCCCCTATCTCATATCCTTCCAGACTGAATACTGAAGAGCCTCAAGTGAATCTGAGCAAACACTACTGGAACTAACACTAACAGGGACTGACACTGAGGGTAGAAAATGTGATTAAACATCTACAAGGGAAAAAAAGGCGATATTAAGGCTTACATAAAGCAGGGATCCAAGAGGCTTAGACGCAACCTACTAGAAACCAAAAGGAAAGTGCTTTCTTCTCAACAGGCTAAAAGGAGAGTTTTACATAATAAATCTTTATGGGAAAAAAGCAGAATACACTTTTGTTAATTCCCAGGTGGAGAAATAGTTCACTAAACACCATGAAAACCAAGGTGACAAAGCAGCTCTAAAAGGAAAAAAAAAAAAAACAAAACCCTGCAGAAAATACCTTACAAACTTAGAAATATGCAACTTAAATCACAGAGAATTCAGGATAATACTTTTGAAAAAAACTCAATGACATCTAAAATAAGTCGTATCAAAAATTTCAGGAATTGAAAAAAAAATCTGAATGTTCAGATTGAGCCCTTTAGCAAAAAGACTGAAACCCTCAAAAAAAAAAAAATAGAACTTCTGGAGATGAAGAACACACTCTAAGATATAAAAAATGAAATAACAAGCATGCAAAATAGAGTCAACCAAATGGAGAAAAGGATCAGTAATACTGAATCTAGAAATCTAGAAATAAATCAGAAGGAAGAAAAGAAAAATTGGGGAATAAAAAATAATGAAAGAAAGATAAAGAACCAGCTGATACCATCAGGAGAAGAAACATAATAATGGGCATTAAAGAAAGTGAGGAAAAGGAGCAGAGACTTAAAAGCATTTTTAGACATATAAATGACAAGAATTTCCCAAATTTAAGAAATGAGCTGGAGCTTGCAGTTTAAGAAGTCAACTGAACACCCAATTTTCTCAACCAATAAAAGGCCTTAACCAAGACAAATTGTATTAAAATTATCAAAAATCAATGACAAAGACTGAGCTCTCCAGGCAGCCAGGGAAAAGACAATGGTAACTAATAAAGGGAAACCCATTAAATTATCAACAGACTTCTCTGTACAAACCTTAAAATCCAAAAAGCAGTGAATAAAATATTCAAAATTAAGTGAAAGGAACTACCAGCCTAGAATAAGGTATCTAGCTAAGCTCTTCTTTAGAAATAAAGGAGAAATAAGACCTTTCCAGACATACAAAAATTGGGAGAATTCTCCACTCTGAGGCCTGCACTATAGAAAATACTGAAAACGTTCAGCTCACCTAAAACAAAAGAAAACAACAACAACAACAACAACAAAACGTAATTAGGGGTAAAGCGACTAGCAGTCAGATAAAAACAGAAGAATGCAACCTTTACTAAGAACAGGGCATTATAAAAAACAATAAGAAGAGATTTTTCTATTTTAAGATAGTAATAAAATTCAGCATACAAAGGAACAAATTGAGACAATAATAATAGAAAAGGAAAGGATCAAAAGATCTAAATTCAAAATAAGGAATAAGAAATATGAAAAAGAAAATAGACTACTATATATAATGTATAACTATCCTCTACATATTTGTAATGGTAACAACATAACAAAGATTCAGAACTTAAGTATGTAACAAAACAAGAAAGACCAGAGGGAAAATATACAAAACACAACCAAAATTTAAAAAAGAAAAACAGACACACGAGGACAAGGAAGCAATGGAAACATTGAACTACCAGAAAGAAGAAGATAAAATGGCTGTAAGAAGACTTCATATTTCAATAAACACCCTAAATGTAAATGGACAGAACTCACCAATAAAAAGGCATAGAGTTACAGACTGGGTCAAAAAGAAAACTCAACCATATGCTGCCTCCAGGAGAAACATCTCAGCTCCAAAGACAAATGTAGACTCAAAGTAAAAGGGTAGAAAATGATATTTTAAGCAAATGGCACTCAGGAGTAGTGCTACTAATATCAGATGAACTAGACTTCAATATAAAAAAGGTAAAAGATACTGAGGAATACTTCATAATGATAAAAGGAATCATAAACCAAGAGGACATAACACTTATTAATATCTATACTCCAAATCAGGAGCCTGAAATATGAAAGCAATTACTAACAGAACTATAAAAGAGAAACAGACCAAAACAGAACCTTAAATACTAAATACCTCATTGTCAGGTATGAACAGATCATCCAGACAGAAAATCAATAAGGAAATAACATCCTTAAATAACACATTAGACCAACTGGACATTAATGACATTTACAGAGCCTCTTATACCAAAACTGCTCCTTATACATTCTGTAGTGCTCATAGAACATTCTCAGGATCAACCACATACTAGAACACAGAGAAACTTCATCAAATACAAGAGTTTCAATCATACCAATCATATTCTCTGATCATAATGCTTTGAAACTACAGATCAACTGCAGAAAGAAATCAGGAAGAAACACAAATACATGGAGATTAAACAACATGCCACTTAAGAATAACTGGGTCAGGGAAGAAATAGAAAGAGAGATCAAAAGATACATAAAAGTGAATGCAAATAGTAGTGCAACATATCAAACTTTTGGGAGACAACAAAAATGGTCATAAGTGGAAAGCTCATATCATTAAAGGGCTATCTCCAAAAAGAAGAATGAGTCAAAATAAACAACCTAATGTTTCATTTGAAAATATTAGAAAAGGAAGAACAAATGAAGCCTAAAGTCAGCAGAAGAAAAAAAAGTACTCAAAATTAGAGCAGAATAAATGAAATGAAAAACAAAAAATATAAAAGTAACAAATAAATGCAAAAAAGAGCTGGTTCTCAGAGAAGGTTAATAAAACTGATAACCTCTTGTCTAGACTTACTAAAAAGAAGAAAGAGGAAAAGTAAATAAACAAAATCAAGGATGAAAGAAGAGAAATTATAACAGACACTACTGAAATACAAAGATCATACAAGAATACTACAAAAAGTATGTAATACCAAATTTAATAACCTTGAAAAAAAGGAAAAGTACCTAGAAAGAAACAATCTTCCTAGACTGAATTAAGAACTTGAAAATCTAAATAGACCTATAAGCAGTATGGAAATTGAAACTGTTATCAAAAACCTATCAAAAAGTAAATGTCTAGAACCAGATGCCTTCTCCATAACAAACACACACACAAAAAAATTACAGACCAATATCTTCCATAAACAGGTGCAAAAATCATAAATGAGATTCTAGCAAACAAAATACAGCAACATATTAAAAAGATTATACACCACAATCAAGTGGGTTTCATCCCAGAGGCATGGGAATGATTAAACATACTCAAATTGACTAATGTGATACATTACATAAATAAGTTAAAAAATAAGAATCAAACGATTATATAATAGGTGAAAAAAAAGCCTTTGACAAGATGCAGCACCTATTTATGATCAAAACACTTAAATTGGAGTTGAAGGAAAGTAACATAATAAAGGACATATATGACAAACCTCAGCCACCATTATATTTAATGGAGAAAAACTAAAAGCTTTCCATCTAAGACCAGGAAGAAGGCAAGGCGGTCCACTAATGCCACTGTTATTCAACATAGCATTGGAGGTACTAGTGAGTGCAATCAGAAAAGAGAAAGATATAAAAGTCACCCAAATAGAAAATGAAGAAGTCAAAATGTCAGTTTGTAGAGGACTTGATTCTCTACATACAAACAAACAAACAAACAAACAAACATAAAGATTCCATAAGAACACTACTAGAAACAATAAGCAAATACAGTAAAATTTCTGGTTATAAAATCAATGTTCAAAAATCCATAGCACTCCTATACTCTTAACTATGAAGTATCAGAAAAAAGAGAAAAAAAATTCCTCTCACAATTGCAACAAAAAAGAATAAAATACATATGAATAGCTTTAAGAAAACATGAGAAGAATCTATATAATGAAAACTATAAGACTCTATTAAAAGAAATTGAAGCAAATATACAAAAATGAAAAGATATTCCATGTTCTTGGATTGGAAGAACTGACATAGTTAAAATGAACTTATTACCTAAAGCATTATACAGATTTAATGCAATCCCCATCAAACTCCCATTGGCATTTATTAAAAAAGTAGAACGAAAAATCACGAGACCCCAAATTGCCAAGGCCATCCTGGGGAAAAAAGAATGAGGCTTGAGGCATCACTCAGCCCAACTTCAAATTATACCACAAAATGACAGTAATCAAAACAACATGGCATTGGCAGCAAAATAGGCACATAGACAGTAGAACAGAATTGAGAGTCCAGAAATAAATCCATATTTATATAGGCAAATAATTTTTGATAAAAAAGCCAAAAACATGCAATAAAAAAAGGAAAGTTTCTTTAGTAAATGGTGCTGGGAAAACTAGAAAGCTTCCAGTAAAAGAATGAAACTAGACTGTTAATCACTACACACAAAACTTAACTCACAATGGATTAAGGACCTGAATATAAGACCTGCAACAAGAAAATGCATAGAAGAAAACATAGGAAAAAAACTCAATGGTCTTGGACTTCAAGAGGATTTTATGAATTTGACCTCAAAGGCAAGAGAAGTAAACCCAAAAATAAATGAATGCGACTATATCTCCTGCTCAGCCAAAGAAACTTTCAACAAGATAAGAGACAACCATTCAATGGGAAAATATATTTGCAAGCAACGCCTTTGATAAGGACCTATATCCAAAATATACAAAGATCTCATACAACTCACTAACAACAATAACAAAAATAAATGATTCAATCAAAAACAGGCAGAGGACCTGAATAGACACTTATTCCTAGAGAACATACAAATGACCAAGAAATATTTAAAAAGATGCTCACCATTGCTAGCTATTAGAGAAATACAAATCAAAACCACACCTTTTAGAATAGCTATTATCAAGGACAAGTAGTAACAAATGTTGAAGAGAATGTAGAGAAATAGAAACTCATACGCTGTTGGTGGGACTGCAAATTGGCCACTATGGAAAACACTATGAAGTTTCCTCAAAAGGACTGATCTACCATATTATTTAGCAATCTCTCTCCTGAGTATTTACTGCAAAGGCTTAAAAACCCATATCCAAAAAGATATTTGCACACCGATGTTCATAGCAGAATTAGTCACAGTGGCCAGGACATAGAAGTAACTAAAATGTCCTATGATACATGATTGGTTAAAGAAGCTGTGGTATATACATACAATGGGATATTGCTCAGCCATAAGAAGAGATGAAATACTGTCATATCTGATAGCATGGATGGACCTTGAGATAATCATGCTAAGCAAAATGAGCCAGAGAGAAAAAAGTTGAAAATCACATGATATCACTTGTATGTGGGATATAAACCTAAAAGCAACAAAGAAACAGAACAAATAAAGACTCATGAACATGGACAATAGACTAGTGGTTACCGTAGGGTAAGCAGTAGTAGTGGAAAGGGAGTAGATGAGATAAAAGGGCTCAAATATAGAGACGTAAAGGGAGGATGAAGCGGGTAAAGGGGACCAGCTGAAGGAAACTGAACTTTGAGTGGTAAACACACAATAGAATAGACAAATGTCAAACTATAATGTACACCTGAAAATTATATAATTGTATTAAGCAAGAAACTTAATTTTAAAACATGTATAAACAAGTAAAAATTTAAAAAATAAAATAAAATAAAAAGAAATACCAAAGGAAAAATGAAAAAAAAATATCTTTAGAAACGTGTGCTTGGACCATGTTACTGGGACTGTGAATGCAAGACCATGTCCCAGAATCGATAAGCACATGTCAAAAAACCTATAGCTGGGATTGTGTGGCCAGGACAGTTAGCCTTTGATAATTAACCCACAATTATGTTTTCAAGATCATGTGCAATAACTGTATGCCCAGGATCATGTTCCAGGACTGAGTGCATTGATGTGTACCAAAAACCATGTGCCCAGGAATATGTGTTTGGCCAAGACAATGTGAACAGGATTTTGTACCCCAAATAGTATAACCCAGCACTGTGTATTTTAAGATACCACTCCTTATTTTTACCCAGCAGTCAAAGCCTGTTTTCTCTCACTTCCTGAATTGCTTTCACACATTGTCAGATGGCATGTCAAGAAGCATGTTTCTGTAACACCTGTGTCATTATTAGGAAGATAACACTCATGTCTGTGGGCTTGTGCAGTTCATTTATAAGTTTTTTAGCATCAGCTCTATTCTTATATTTTGTCATCAGAATTTCTCACTACCTGCAAGTCTTTTTCACTCAAAGGTCATACTTTATGTCTTTGACTAAAATGTTTCATCAGCTAGCATTTGCTGCTCTGCTCTTTGGGTCATTATTTAGTACAACCATGGCTACCTAAATACACACATGTGATCTTGCAATGGTTAACCTGATATCTGATATGTCTGCTATGTGTCTACTGGCAGGACAGTATGTATAGACAGTGTGGAGATGCTTGACTCAAACTCCTGGCGTAACAGAGTAGGCAGCAAAATATTCCATCACACTAATGAAAACAATGCACAATTTAAAACTTACAAATTATTTGTTTCTGAAATCATTATCTAATTTTTTATGAATCTGCAGAAAGGTGGGGACTACTGCAATAACAATGGCAGCATTTACTTAGACCTCATCATACCCTAGGAGAAACAAATCCAGAAGGAAAGTACAAGTGTGAGTACACTGAATGAGAAAATAAAAGCAAACAGAAATTCATGTGCCAAGATTTACATGGCTGGGAAATGACAGAGCTACTGTTTAGACTCATGTCTGTGGCCTAGATGTGGGCCCATGCTGTCTTGGCTCTCACAGACACCAACTTGCAGCTGAGACAAGGCTGATGGGAAAGAGACATCAGAGCCACAGGACAATCCTTATCACCCACGGGTCTATGCATGGGCTGACCCTAGAAAAAATGTGTGACCCTGAGAGCAAGCTTCTCTAAATTTAGGTTCCATATATAAGTGTAGGTTCACACACAAGACCTCATCAGAAACATGGCCTTCATGCATTGGTTAGTCTCCTTCAGAGTGAACTAGCTATTTTAGTAAAAGACATTTTCAATTCACCAAACTATTCTGGTAAGTAGGCTCCACTATGATTTCATTTTAATAATGAGATAACCAAGACCTAAGTGGAAGAAAGCTGGATTTATTGTCACCCACAGTCAGTACATCAATGAGACGATTTTAGGGGAAATTAAAAGGTTTGGATGTTTTCTTTGCATACTTATTCTTCATTCGTAAGCCTAAATACATCTCAAAAAAAAAAAAAAAAATAGCCACATCAATCTATATCATTTGGGGGGAAACCCAAAAACAAATCCCAGGACTGGAACCGATTTCACAAGCCTGCTAGCAATGTTGCCTAGCACTCAGCAAACTTAAGAACTAAAAACATTCTTGCCTATATGATGCCAAAAATAAAGCACTGATGGAAACTGTCTTGATCCATGCAGCCAGCAGGCACTGGGATTTTGGTAGCAGATGTTAAAGTACTGAAGTACTTCTATGCAGATTAGTCAGCAGCCATGGCCCTAGATCACAGAGCATGCCCAGTCATGCATGCCACAGAGCCCCTTTCCTAGGGAATCCAGGTACTTATCAGGGGACCCACAGGCTTGAGCAGCATGTGGGCTTGTATGTCTAACAACTGGTGGGAGACCAGTGCATGTGGACCAACAAGTATTCTGTCTTTCTTCCCTGGATGAGCCTGGAGTTACTGCCGTCACCTTCATAGGGCTCCTCATAGCAGGCAGCACCAGCAGCTGCACCCCCATTCAAAGGTGATGTCAGGGTAAGTTTTTCCAAAACAAAATCTGTGACAGAGAGAATTAGGTTGAAAGCAGGCCCTCCAGCACCAGAGACTATGGAAGTGTCTTAGCACATGGCGAAATCTACACCAAGAAGAAAATGCACAGATATGAAACAAAGCAACACATAAAGTGTTTAAAGTCCATCAAGGGATAAGAACAATTTTTCTTGGTTTTGGCATTCATAAAAAGAGAAACTAGTGGTAAGTCAGTTGGGCTGAAAACTGATTGCAGGCCTGCGGGTTTTACTGATAACCTTGACAACAATTAGAGGCATTTGAAGTCATTTATTTTATTACAGATTAGGGTAAAGTTTTATAATAGAGAGATGATCATGTAAGTTTTTGAAGATGATAATGACAACAGTGTTTGTTCTAATTCAGTACAAAAGTAAATCCAAGATCTTCTCTTTCTACTTATTATCAAAGTGAAACATATTCTGTGTACAACTATTTAGAATGGTGAAAAGATGATTCCTGAGAACAAGAGTGCTGCTTAGTCTTTGTTGATAGCTGTTAGACGTGTCATGGTTTATTAGAGATATGAGAAAATGTCTCTGGTTTTCAGAAAGTTTTTTTTTAATTCTTTAATAAGAATTTTCACATGAGATCATGGCAGTAGAGGTTATGGAAAAAACGAGAATTAACCACAGAGCTTTTACTGTGCTGGTTGAAATGTCACTGCTCTTCTTTTGGAAGCAGTGAGCAGTTGACAGCTGTGCCCCACAGTCTCCAGAGTTAACTGGTTTGACCAAGAATTTCAACTCCAATGGTCAGAGTGTTCATTTAGAGAAAAATTCATTCTTACAGGGTTCAAATCATGTACATGGCCTGTGAACAGACTGCAAAATTATTAATACCTCACAGAAAATGTCTTCTTGGTGCACTGGAGTGGAGCAGAATGATACAGAAAAAATGTTTTAAGCTCATTACACAAAGCATTTTTTCCTATTTTTTTAAAAATAGAAAAATGCAATTATTTATTCCAGATCATTTTCAAATGTATTCTTAAATCTGCCCAAGAGCTAACTTAGGTCATTCCATTCTGTTCCCCAGAAGTCATCTCTGAGCTATTTGTACTCAGAGCAGCAGTGAATGTTAACTTTGGATGCAAACCTACTCTGTGCATCCAAAACACAACATCTGTGTCAGAATGGCACCAGAAGCTCTTCTTCCTACCCAACTATGCTGAGATTTGGCTCATGCAGGAAGCTGTGTCCTCTGAAAGACCCAGCTGACTCTGTACCAACTCACTCACTAGTTTCAAGAATTAAAGACATAAATATTTTGAAAAAAAAATACCTCCTGTGTGCTGCTATTGTCAGCATCTTTCCCTCTAACCACACTGACTGAAACAGAGGCTCCAGCACAGGCAACTCAGGCATGACCTTCCAAACCCTTCAATGAAAGCACCACATGGAAGACATGATTACCTAACCATCTGCCAGGAGGATGGGCGGCAAAACCCATGCCTTTTGAATTACAGCTGCTTTCTGTCATTGTAAAGAAAAGCTAATAATTTTTTTCAGCAAACCACACTCTCTATCTCTTGCATGGACTATTATAAAATTGCCAAGGACCACACACTTGGCTCTGTCTGTTTTCACAGTTTCTAAGGCTGTCATCAAAGGCAAAGGGCACAGAAGAGGGTGTTTCTTTGGAGCACAGCATCTGAAGTGGGTTCCAAGGAAGAATTCTGTTGTCTGCTGGCTGCTTTGCAGCAGTACCATCTCCATATTAAACATTTATAGTGTGACTTAAAATATCAGGAGACAAAATTTCTTGGACTGTGTCCAACTGAGAGAGTGCCACGAGCCCTCATCGTTATGCTACTGAATATTCTGGAAATAAAATTGAAGGACCAAAAGCTATTCTCATAATATAAATTTTCAGTTTGTGATAACATTTACCCCTATGTTAATAATGGATTTGCAAACAGATAGTTATCCAGATATTTGAAGAGGTACACCATGAATCAATCTGGCTATGTACTAGTGATGTGAGACATGGATTTTAGCAGAGTGAACCCAATGTGAGACAATGATTTCATATGTGAAATTATTTTCACAGAGTTTTGAAATGCATGCTATCTGAGTAAGAGGCATTGGATTAGAAGCAGGAATTCAGCACAAAAGTTTTAGAGAGGAGTGTTGATGATGTAAAGTTTGTTTTCAAAATAAAATGAAGGAACATTTCAGATCTAAAGGCAACCTGACCTAGTGGCAGGAAAGGATGTGTCCCTGTGCCCAAAGTTTAGAAGAGTCACTAGAGCTGCCAATTGGTTCATCCAGGCAGCCCTCCTGGAAGTCCTGTAACAAAAATCTCCCCACTCCCACTTGCCCATTTACCCCTACCAGTAGGGATCCCAGTAGGGACTCCCAGCTTCAAGTGTGTCTCCACCCCCTTGTCACCCTTTAGCAGTGGCTCTGGCTACCTCCCTGGCCAAGCCCTGCCCTGGTCTCCTGGCAGGACCCGCAGCCCTGGCCTTCCACACACACACTTGTAGAAGATAGTCAGAGGTTCTGTTTGTATTCCAATTTCCATCTTAAGGGCTCGGGTAAGCAGAGCCTATTTGCAAGAGCAGCATCTTTAACCCTCAAGGAGGGTAGTAGGTACCTCTGCTTCCCCTGTTCCCATCACGTGGACTCCATTGTGCCTGACTCCCAAATTGGCTCTGTTCCTGCAGACTCAATTCCAGCACCACCTCTAAAGCCTTCTTCGCTTTGACTGCTTCCTGTGGTTTTTCACTTCACTGCTTCCAACCCACACAGTATCTGCTGCTATAAGTCAGGATACACTGTCTACTCACTTTATTACTCTAACTTGTCTTCCACATGTAACTCAACCTCCCTCCTAGACATGAAAGGCAATCTGAGGGTCAAACTGTACTTGTTTGATGTTCTCCATGAGCCTGATTGCTGAGTGTCACTCAGGAAGTAGCACTGGAAGTACTGAAGGAAGACTCTTCAAACTTCAGTGGAGATTGTAGCTAACATGGCAACACATTCAGAGAGCTATCCCCAAAGCTCTGCCTTGACTAGCACCAAGTTTCATTATATTTTGAGATTTACTCCCCTTTTTGTGAATCATTTGTTTTGTATATCAGAGGCCAATGTCTGAGACCAATGTGCCCTGTGTGACATAAACAGTGCCGCCAAATATTACTGTGTTGGAATCAACTGAAGAGTTTATTAAAAATTCAATTCTAAGCTAAGACTCACACCAAACAACTCAAGAGGCACTTCTCAAATGGGATCAGAATCTTGTCTCTGCTCTAACAAGCTCCCAAGGTTCTGGCACAAGTCATCAGGTATCATCCATCACAGAAACACAGGGTCCAAGGGCTGGTTCTGGGACTTAAAAGCCATGTGATTTAGGAGACACTGTTTAAACCCTCTGATGCTGATGCACTCATTTGTGAAACTGGAAAAGTTAAATTCAATTACAAAGAGACGGCCCTGTTCTCACTGCTGTCCTCTGATGTGGCTTTGTCCTCTACACCTGTCATCCTGGGTCATTTCTCCATAACAGGGAGTGTCAGCCATCCCACGGCCAATCTCCCTAGAAGGAGAGGCTGCTGAGACCAGAAGTAAAGTCTGAGAGGGCAGCTTTTGTCAGGGAGGTGGTCTCAAACTGCTTTGAGCTGGCTCTGATACAGGCTAGGCTAGGGTCCCTGCCAGGACACTGCCAGCTGGGACCCTGGGAAAGGGAGCTGGTGGCAGAGGGTTGAGGAAGAACCAACCTCTTAGCAAGCTGTGCATTATTCATCATAAAATCGCTCTTTCTGTTATCTTGGAAATTTAGCCACATCTTGTCAAATGTTACAGCTTGGTCTGAGGTGCAAATGAAAGGCTCCATGTGCTCCCTTTGTATATAAATATATACATATGCCCAGATGTACGTACCAAAATGCAAAAGAGAGATAAGAATCATGCCAGTCGCCTACTAAAAGAAGGCAAACAATGGAAAGTGGTGAAATTACAATTTTTAAGCCACATAAAGAGCCTTTGTCCTGATACCATGAACGTATGTTGACAATGTTTCATATAGCAGCAGACAAGTATTAAAAGTGCCCAATGACTGAGCCTGATGATACGTAAGTCCCCTGGTATCACTTAGGGACATGTTCAGCCATTCTGTTAAAAAAAAAAATAGCTTAAAGATGGTGAAATCATCAGTTGCCCATCCAGAGACAACAGCCCTGAGACCAACAGAAAGAGAAAATAAAGGTGCTTGTCATTGTCACCCAGCTTGGTTCCAGTATCTCTCATGAGGTCTCCACTGAATCACTGCACTTGGTGGTTCAGGGACCCAGAGTGTTCTCACCATGTTACTCTGAATATCCAGACTCTGAGGCTTATGTACCCTAGTTAGAAACTATGTCATCAACCCTGCCCACAAGGGACAGAAGCAAGCACAAGCAGCCATCGCCCTCTCATTTGGAACCTGCCCTCATTGCTCTGCTCACACTCCATCAGCAAGTTTCTGCAGCCAGTGGCCAGAATGAGATGTATGGGCAAATAAGACATGAGACTGCCAGCTGGGTGGCCATGTGTCCAGCTAGATCTTCCAAAGCTAGAGTACAAGAGAAGGTAAGGGGTCATTTCAGCCACTCTACCTTACAGAAGCCAACCAGTTAAAACCCTGTCCTCCTTTGTGTGACTCATTGTGGAGCATCCAGACATGAGAGTGGATTCTCAGTGACTTAAGAGAGAAGACTCAGAGTTCATCTGAATCAGTGATTTCTTATGCACCCTGACTGAGGACACGCTCACCTCCCAACATGCGTGTGCTTCTCAGCAAAAAATCACCATATACCAGATGTCAGGCCTGGAACTTCCAGATGAAAACATGTGTTCCCTCTTTTGGCAGTTTGCTTTAGTGAAGATGACAGTCACAGGAAAGGTAGTGAGAGCTAAATTCACAGTCTGAACAAAACAGTGGTAGGAAGGACATCCTGAGGTGAGTGTAGAAGGACTAAGACGAGTCCTCATGAATAAAGACACTTTCCCATTAAGAAGTGGCACAGGGCAAGTTCTGGAAAACCTTGGATGGGCACAGTGACATTTGGTACTGAGGTGGAGATTGGCAAAGTGTGGATGAGAGTTTCTATGGGACATGAGCAAAGCCCAACATGCTTCAGGAGGACCAGGATAGTGGCCATGCACCACTGTGGGTCAGGAACATTTCCTGGAGAGTAGGCTGTTGCAGAGGCCCAGCAGCTGTTGCCACAATCAACTGTGTGTTGACAGAGGCCTGCGCCAAGGAGGAGGGGCTGACGCTGTCGGGGAGCCTCAGATACAGAGCCTCCTCTTTCTCCCAGCATGTCTTTTGGGCATTGTGCCTATGGCTCATTGGCCCAGGCTCACTGGTGATATAGGAAGTAAGAAATGACATCACCAGTGAGGTTATGCTCAGTGAGGTTACAGCCTGACAATGGCATTATCAGGGCCAGTGACTCTGATTATTGGCCACATCTGATAAAGCAGAGAAAAAAGGAAGTGAATCATGTAATACACTCCACTCAGGAGGCAAAATTCTTTATAATCTGGAATTAACAGGGCAAAAACCAAAGAAGGTGCATCTTATTGCTGAAAATGCCAGAAACTAGTGTGACAGAAAAATCACATACATACATAGACATTAAACACCCATTTAGTAACTATTGGCTTAAATTTTTGTGCAAATAACTTCATATTCTATTAGGGTTAAACTAGAATTCAAGTTATGTCTACTGTTAAAAAATGTGCATGGAAATACATACTTTCTGGAATAAGCATATTAGTGAGATATGCTTCAATGTATAATAATAAACTATGTTCTTAAATATTAAAATAATAAAAAACATACACTAACAATTCTTGGGAACCTCTAAAATTGCTTCTCTGTAATGACTGGTTTAACCAGCCTTTCTGAGAGAGTGTGTAGCATTTGCCCAAGGGCAGTTGGAACATTCTTCACCGCATTAGGAAGAGGCCGCTTCTAGCTCCATTGCCCACTGGGTTTCCCAGGGTGCAAGCAGACCCAGGGACAGAATAAACCTAGAAGCAGAACAGACCTATGGACAGAGCACCCAGGGACAGCAGACTGAGACACAGAGTAGACCCAGAGACACTGCACACAGAACGGAGCAGAACAAGAGCCAGTGTACCCAGGTACAGAATGTACCCAGCGACAGAGTGGTCTCAGAAAAAGCATAACCAAGGTCTGAGCACACTCAGAGAGACAGTGCACACAAAAACAGAGTGGACTCAGGGAAGACATATCCAGGCACAGAGCAGACCCATAGACAGTGCACTCATAGACAGAGCAGACCCAGAGACAGAGTGGATCAAGGGATATCCAATGGAGGGACAGAGCAGACCCCTCGACAGCCCATTCACAAACAGAGTACACCCAGGGACAAAGCAAACCCAGGATGGCAGACTCAGAAACAGCTGATTTAGAAAGAGAACTGTCCCGACCCGCGGGACCTAGTTATTCGCGGGGTCGAAGAGGGTCCAGCCTGAAAGAGAAACGGGTGAGAAAAAGGAGCGGAGGCAAGACAGTATTCTGATCAAGCCTCAAATTTTTTATTTTAGAGCAGGTATATTTTACAGAAGAACAAAGGGGGGCAGGACTGACTAGGCAGGGGGATACTTGTTACAATTTCATTGGTCCTTGGTTGATGGGGTTAGGGGGTACAAAGGTTAGAAGTGAAAAGAGGAGCAAGGAGGAGAGGGGCTCCTTGGGCAGGTCCACAGCCATTCAGTAGGTCCTTCCTTATCCGGCGGGTATGTTAATACATTCTGTGGTTAACTATTCCCTGGAGCATTGTCTGCTCCTGCATTCTTTAGATAGCATACAGGTTTGTTAAGGGCCAGGTTCTATGCCGGGGGCTGGGTGGTCAGGATGAAGGCCTTTTGGCTCCCAACAGAGAACAACCTGAGGTACTGGCACCCAGAATGGATGTGGTACTAGGGACAATTCACCCAAGGCAAAGCAGAGAAAGGACAGTATATCTAGGGACAGAGCAGTTGAATAATAGTGGCCCCAGTGACAGCTGACCGAGGGACAGAGTAGACCCAGTTACATCAGATACAGAGAGAGTTGACTCAGGGACGTTGCATCCAGGGACAGACAACAAAGATCCTGCAGACTCAGAAAAAGAGCAGACCCAGGAACAGTCAATTCAGAAACATAGAGAATCCAAAGACAGCAGACACAAAGACAGAGCAGACCCAGGGACACTGTGCCAATGACAAAGGGAAAGCTGACATAGAAACAGCACAACTAGTGACAGAGCAGATCCAAGTACCGTGCACCCATGGACAGAGTAGACCTAGTGACAGCAGACCCAGGGACAGAGTGAATCTAAATAAAGCAGACCAAGGGACAGAGCTGACATAGGGAGAGCAGACATAAGAACTCAGTGGATTCAAGAGATAGGGCAGATCTAGAGTCAGTACACTCAGAGACAGTGTAGACACAGAAACCAGCACAGACCCGGGGACCATACTTCCAGGGATGGGTTGAATCCAGAGACAGCACATTCAGGGACCAAGGGCATCCAGGTTCCAGCACACAGGGACAGATTGGACCCAGAAACAGTGCATCCCGGGGCAGAGCGGCAGAACCAAGACTGAGCACACCCAGGGACAGCACACCCAAAGACAGAGTGGACAGGGAAAGTACATGCAGGCACAGAACAAACTCAGAGACAGCGTGCTCAGGGACAGAGCATACCCAAGGACAGTGTACTCAAGGATAGAGCAGTCCCACGGACAGAGTGGACCCTGGAACAGATAATTCAGGGGCAGAGCAAAGACCTGGACAGTCAACTCACAAGCAGAGTGGACTCAGGGACAGGAGAGCTACACCTGTAGCTCTGGTTGCAGGTACCATTTAGTTTGTGTGACCCATATTAGTCCCACCTCACGAACTTTGCTTGTACTGTTTTCTAGCCACTCCTACCTTCATCTCCAGCTCTGGAAAAACTGTCCAGGACCTGGTGCCATTCTCTCCACCCTCCACTGAGATGTTATCCTAACTTTCCCAAGCTCCTAGAGTAATGTCTACTGTCTGGCTATGAACATTGGGCCTGAAGCCAAACTTTCAGAATTCAAATCTCAGCTCTTGCTTTCATGATAATGTGCAAATCATGCCACTTCTCTGAGCCTCAGCATTCCCATCAGTAAAATGGGTTTTATTAGTATTTGCCTCACATATATAAGATAATACACTAAAAGCATTTAACACAATAGCAACCACATTGTCAGTGCTTTACACTGACAACTAGCATTTATTTAAAAAGTGTCTATATACTGGCACCAGACTTAGGGCATTATTTCACGTAATCCTCAGGGGTAAATTAGGTGAGATGGGTACAGTTACCCTTTTCATTTTCCAAAAGAGGAAACTGAGTCTCAGTGAGGTTGAATGACTTGCCAAAGAGCACAGCTCTTGCAAATGGCAGGGCAGAGATTCAAACTCATGACATTCTTACCGTAACAGAGCCTGGCACATAAGAGGTTCTTTTATTCATAAAGTGGAAATCTACTGGTGCTTCTCACAGCTGCATGGGAGCTCTGTATATATGAGCCCAAACACTTACAACAATATTCCCATAGGGTATCATCAATATTATTCTCATTTTCTCAATGAGGGAGCTGATCTGGGAGGGGCAAAGATCATCTGTCCTATGAACAGGCTGGGATCAATGTCAAGGTCTCCTGCTTGGCTGCCCAGATTGTTGTGGGGAGCCAAGCAGCCAGATAGGCAATACATCTGCTCCCTACCCCAGTGAACTCAGGAGTCACAGTTACTGCCAACTTTGTGCTCTCACAGCCAGGGTTCAACAGTACCCGCCTCCACCACTTCTGCTCCAGGCATCATCTTTTATCATCTTTCAGTTATCTCTCCTAGCATACCAGGGACCTCCAAGATCCTTCCCTCTGACATATTGGTTGCCAAAGGAGAATTGTGGTAACAAAAAAGAATCAGCATACTAAAAGTGCTTATTATAAAGAGAAAGAAGCAAGTCTGAAAAGATTACTTACTGAAAAGATTCCAACTCTATGACATTGTGGAAGAGTCAAAATAGTAGTATCAGGGAAAAAAATCACTTGTTGCCAGGGGTTGCGGGGGAGAGGCATGAATAGGTGGAGCTCAGAGGGTTTTTAGGGCAGAGAAGCTGTTTTGTTTGATACTATAGTGATGGATATATATATCTATATGTTTGCCAGAACCCATAAAGGACAATACCAAGACTGAACTCTAATATAAACCATGGACTTGGGGTGATAATTATATGTCAGTATAGGTTTATCATTTTAACAAATGTACCACCTGGTGCAGGAGTCTGTAGAGGAGTGGCAGGAGGTATATGAGAAATTTCTGTACTTTCTATTCAACTTTTACTGTAACCTAAAACTGCTCTAAACAAGTTTATTAAAAAAAAGAAATGTCCATTTCTCACTCTGCCAGTAATGGAAGACGGCGGTAGAGATCCCAGCCTTTTGGCAAACAGGCTAAGGTCTTCTTCTAGAATAGCTTCTCTGTTGTCATGGCCTCTGCTGACCTGCCATGGGCTTTTGGGGCCTTTTCAGATAAGAGATTTGAATGTATATGGTACATAGCAATTCATGCTGAATCTTCTGAACATAATTTTCTCCTGAAATTCTCTCTCTCAAATAGTTCCAAAATGGCTTTGATTCATCTTCCTCTCCACACATTTTCATTCTGTCTTCCATGTCCATGTACAGAGATAATAAAACTAAAGCCACACCAGTGTTTTTCTGTAATTACTTCCCTGTGATTGGAGTGAGTAGGAGAGTGGAGGAAACATAAGTGATGAAGCAATACGTGGATCTTCAGTGTTAGAAGAATGCACTCCTGTAGTTTTCGTTTCTTAACCTACCATTAACAGGTCTGTTGGGCTGGCAGGACTGCCTGTCACTCAACTGCTGCCAGCCTGGCCTCAGTGACTTGTTTACTGGCATGATACAAATAGGTGCCAGGCATTATTCCTTAACTGGATTAGGACCTGCCAACTTGCCATGACCTGGAAAGAAGGAAGTTCTGGAGCTGAGAATGGGGTTCACATGAACAGGCATCTGTTGCTGCCCTGAATAGGTACCTCTGACACCCAATTCCAAAGTCTTCACTCAGGGGCAACTTTGCAAAACGTCTTTCTGGCCATTACTCTCACACACAGCCAGTCACTGCTGGAGACAATGCTGAAAACAATCCCCTGATTGCACCCACTCTTAGAGAAAAATACTTGCAATTTCCTGGTACACTGCCCACTGAGTGTGGAAGCTCCCTTGGCAGCTGACCCCACTTCCACAGACCCACAGACCTCATGAATAAAGAATGTTCAAATGGACTCTCAAGAGTGCCTAGATTCTCTGTAAGGTTGCCCAGTCTTTGGAGGGTCTAACCAGCTACAGAAAATTAAGAAATAGAATTCCCAAAATGTTGCTTAAAATATGCACAGGATGAACCAAAAAACAGTCTACGTTTACTCAACCTTAGGAGGAAAAGCAGTTAAATATTGCATCTAGGGACTTCTTTAAATCTGCCTCTGCCTTTCACTGCCTGTGAGACTTTGGGCAAGTCACTTCACTTACCTGTGCTTTAATTTACTTACCTGTAAAATGTGATAATAAATACTACCTACCACTCTGATTTTTTTTAATTAAAATATTTATGTATATAAAGCACTTAGCATTGTTTCTAGAACATAACAGAATTTTCTGGAGAGCCTCTTCTTTCCGTTGTCAATATTGTCTCACCAGTTACATATGGTTATTGAGCATGTGGAAGTATGGCTAATGAGATAGAGAAACTGTATTTTAAACTTAATATAATTGTTACTGAATTTAAATGTAAGTAGTGTTGTTAGTAGCTCACATTGGACAGTGCAGATCTGGAACATACTAGGAGTTTAATAATGCTAATTATTATTATTAACACTTGTTGTTATTATTAGTGGGCACACTGGGTTAGAAATTAGTAGGCACCATGTCATTTCTGAGTATAGTGCCGTACTGTAGTGATCTCTATATCCACCCTTACAGGGAGGTTCAGAACTATGTTTGTGTATTTGAGTTGTGAACGGCTTAGTGTTACTGATGAGAGCTGAGGCCAGTCTCTCCACATAGAAGGTACAAAGTATGTGTATAGTCTCACAATTTGTGCATGGTTAGAGTAGAAATCTCTGATCCAAAGATGCCTGGCACACCCTAGATCCCCAGGAAACACCTGGGAGTATAGCCAGGCACAGAGCACAAGAGTGGATGTTTACTTATACATCAGGCACTCTCACTCCTTAGAGATGGACATCTGTGGTTTGTCTGCCTAGTTTCTGTGTCTGATCCCTTCTTGTTGATGCTCCTCTGGGTAGCTCACTTGCTCTCATAAATCTGACTCCACACTTCACCCATCCAGGTTGAACCAGTCAGATCACTGTCTCATGGTGATTGACACAAAGAAGCATGTGATCAAGCTGGTATAATGAGACCTAATCCTAAAATCCTTTGTTGTGATGCTAGCTGGCAAATTATGCCTCGAGAGCAGCTGGGCAACACTCTACCTTCCTACAGAAAAAGGTAAGAGCACAAACCCAACACTGAGAATGCCAGCAAGGAGAGAGAGAGAGAGATGGGGTCACTGGTACCCCTGGATATAGTTGTATCTTAAAGTAGACTCACTCCCAACTTCTCAAACCCTTGAACCAATGAATTCATTTTTTGATTGAATATATGTTATATATTGAGTCATTGTTATAGCCAATTTTACGGGCAAGTTATATCCCAACTGGAAATAGAGCTCATTAAAATATTCTGTTCTACTGCTTTTCAGCTGTGTAATTGTGTTCCAGTTTCTTAACCTCTCTGAGCTTAAATTTCTTTAGCAGTAAAGAAGAGCTGCTATTTGTACCTACTGTATAGGAAGACTGCTTAGTAGATTTAGTGGGGAGAAGAAAGACCTGTCTTGACTCGCAGATATTTAGGCAAAGAAGATCTCTTTACTATTTCACTGGATACTGGCTCTCTTATGTTAGTGGCAGACACTCCCCAAAGAGGTGGCTAGAAGTCTGATCTGGGGGGCATGGACTTGTCATCATGTTTTTAGAGGAACCCATGTTAAATGGGGGCTCACAGACAGAACATTTGAACATGTTCCCATTTACTCATCTGTGAGCTTGAAAAATGATTTACTCTCTCTGGGCCAGTTTTTACATCTGAACAATAAAAATTATACTAACCATACATGATAAGATTGTAGTGTTGTGAAGACGTAGAGAGGCATATGTGGGATATAGAGGCAAGAACCTGGCTCTGATGTCAGGCAGAACTGGGGGGTAAGTCTCCAACTCTGTACCTTCTTGGCTGTGTGCTCTTGAGCTACTTGCTCTTCTCCCTAAGCCTCAGTTTCCTTATCTGTAAATGGAGAAAATCTCATTCACCTCCTAAGTTACTGTGTACACAAGGTAGGAAATAGAGCATCCTCCCCCCATACACCCCCTCCAACTGATGACTGATATAACATGCCCTGAGGAACATAGAATTTAGAAACGACCAGCAACTTTGACTATTAAGCCTTGCCTTTTGTTTGCAGAGCCAGTGTCAATGGGTGCTTGAGGCCTTTTGTCCAAACTTGCAAGTTTTGCCCATGTCCCCCATAAGCACCAAGCAGAAGGCCAAGAGGTCTATCTCATCAGGAGAGGGCCTTGAAGCAGATAGAAATCTCATTCTGAGCCTCAAACTCAGCTGCTCTCAGGAGAGATGATACTGGCCTATATCCCTGGCCATGAGGGGCAAAGTAATTTCCACAGCCTGGCCAAAAACCCAAAATAGACTGACCTTCAGGGGACCTCCAGGATCATGGACACATGCTTCCTTCTCCAAATGGGTAAACTGAGTACTTGATAGGGGAGAGGACTTAATCAGGGCATGGAGGGAGGAGCTAGTTGGGACCAGAGCCCCAGCTTGAGCTCTATGCAAAGAAAGAAGCACTGCCCTCCAAAGATGCCTTATTGACATGCCCCCTGCCCAATGGAAATAAACAATCATATTTTATAAACAGAGACATTCTAGGTGAAAACATCTGAGGTTGTTTGTTTAAAGAATAAAAAGAAGGACTGGAGGTTTTAACCTGAAGGCTTTTGGGAGATCTGTACACATCACCCCAAAAACAGTCATCCAAAAGTGTTGATTCTTGGAAGGAGAGTCTAGACATAGCTTCTTCGATTCCAACAGTGGTGTCTACAAGGCCTGAGCTGAAAAGTCCTGGAGGTTTCTGACAGATTACAATTATCCTTTAGGTCTCCATATTCACAAAGGCCAAAATATACTACTAGCCCTGGATCTGATGCCAACCATACCCACACCATTCATGCCACAAACCTAAATCTTTCACACCTTGTATTCACATCATTACAACAATTTCCAGAGCTTTCCCACCACATATTCAAAGCTTTCATGTCCATGCTTACAGCTTTCACCTTGCAAACAGACAACATTTTTTTGCCAGACACTGCATCTTTGATGACACATATATTTTTCAGGCTGCTTATTCACATCTTATGGCAGTATACCAACCCATTTTGTATCATAAAGCATCTATTCAAGCAGCATGTCCACAACTTTTACATCCCATAACATCAATTTTCACACCTTATGTTAACATTTTTCATGCCACTATGCAAACTTTTCAC
This sequence comes from Cynopterus sphinx, assembly GCA_030015415.1. Taxonomy (NCBI): domain Eukaryota; kingdom Metazoa; phylum Chordata; class Mammalia; order Chiroptera; family Pteropodidae; genus Cynopterus; species Cynopterus sphinx. The sequence continues at coordinate 16,317,582 of CM057395.1, read as the reverse complement.
ACCACAACCTAAACATTTCATATCATAACCTACACCTTTCACATCACAGTTCAAAGCTCTCACATGACATACCAACACTTTTCATGCTACATAACCACAGGTTTCATATGTGGGCAAACAAGCAGCTTTTAAGCCAGTATATATGGATTTCATACTGCAAACCAAAGCCTTTTGCAGCACACAGACATAGCTTTAATGCCAAAATCTTTCACACCACATAACCCACACCTTTTGTGTGGAATACTTACACCAAATAAGAACAGTTTTTACTTGCATACAAAGAGCTTTCACGTAACATACTCACAATTTTCATGGCTTATACCCACAACTTTGATGACACATATCTATACCTTTCTTGCTGACTACTAGATATTCTTTACTCCAAATGTACCCATACCTTTTTTGCAGCATACCCAGAGTTATCACAACACATACCTACACCTATCACAGTGCATACCAACACTGTTTACACCACTAAACCATACATACCACATTGCATATTCACACTTTTCATTCTGCATGTCCACAGATTTCACACCAATTACCCACAACATTTACATTGCATACCTACAGCTGTAACACCCCATTTCTTACTTTTCACACTGCATACCCAAAGCTTTCATGCCACATATCAATCATTCTTAGGGCACCTATTCACAGTTTTAGCCCAACATACCCAGAGCTACTGCTGTGTGTGAAAAAATCTTTTACACGGCAGACGTGCACCATTTACATGACATACCCAAAGCATTTGTGCACCACATAAGCACATATTTTATGCCTCATACAAACATGTTTTGTATTGCATTTACACACATTTCACACCTTTTGCTCACACCTTTCGTGCCTTATATTCAAAGTTTACATGCTGACTACCCAAAGCTTTCATGCCACATTTTCACATTTTTCAAGTCACATTGCATAGTATTCACACAGCAAAGTACATTTTTACACTGTATTCATGTATATTTTATGCTGCATTTTCACATCATCCACACCTTTTATTATCAGTTTTCGTGTCATACTTTCACATTTTTATGCTGTTTACCCAAACTTTTGTTGTGACATACCCAAAGCTTTAACATTTAATACCATATTTTTCATGCTGCATACTTACAGGTTTTATAAGACATATTAAAATTTTTCACATTGCATATCTACTTTTTTCATGTTACACACTGATAATTTAATGTCATGTACTCACACATTTTAAACTGTTACCCACATCATACACACCTTATATCCTCAGCTTTCATGCCAATTACTCACAGCTGTCATATCACATCCGCAGAGCTTTTGCTGAAAAAACACACCTTCTACGAATCACACTAAATCTATTTATGCCCATACACAAAGCTTTCATATTCCATATGCCACATACCCACATAATTTATGTCTCATACATCTTTCATGATGCATGCTCAACCATTCATGCCTCATTACCACAGCTTTTTCTCTACTTATCCTACCATTCATCACACATACACACATCATTCACACTACTGACAGACAGTTTTACACGGCATATCCACAGCTTTAACACCACATATCAACAACTTTGATGCTGGATACTCTCTTTCACACGGCACAATTACAACTTTAACACCACATACTCAGCTATAACACTGAATACTCACAAATTTCACACTGTATACAAATTTCTTACACACTGCATATCCATAACTTTCTCATTGCATTACCATAGCTTTAATGTAATGCCCACAACTTTCACATTGCACATTCTCATTTCATTCCACTTACCAAAACTTTTACTCAGAATATTTACATTTTTCACATTGTATAACAAGCCCCTCTTTAAGTTTTGGTTAAAATTTACATGTATTTTATAGTTGTTCACATTAAATATGGTAATATTAAATACATTATATTTTGTTTTAACTTGGTTTACAAAAAATGGCTTAATAAAAGACTTTTAAAATCTCATGGAGTTATTAAGAACTAATAATTTAACATAACTAAAATAAAAGTTTTATAATAAAACTTTTAGTAATAATAATTACATATATACATATATACAGATAAAATACATATGAAAGATTTGGGTATGTGGCATGAAAGCTGTAAGTGTATGGATTAGAAACTGTAGATATGTTTCATGAGAGTGTCTGTATTTTATGTACATAGATATGCACGCTTAAATATCGCTTCTCAAATTCTTTTGGTATGTTAAAACATTAAAGTTAAATGATAAAAATTATTGTATGTCTATATATTTCAAAATAATATGAAATGCTACAACATTAATTATTAGATAAGTCTGAATTTACTACATTTGGCTTCTATAGCAGAAAAAGTAAAAGATAAGTTGGAATCTGTTACTAAATGTCTTCTAGCTTGTTAAAAATATTTCCCAAAAAATTGTACCCATGTTGTCACAAAAGCTTATAATTCTAAAGATTACAAAATGCCAATCTAAACAATGGTAATTGCTTACATTTTAGCTGCCACTAAAAATTAAGGTTTTTAAAAGTTAATAATTCTAATTACAATGGAAAATTTTTCTGAGTAGAAAGCAAAGATTCATAAAAATAATGTTCTGTGTGTGTGTTTTATGTTTTCTTAACTAAGTTCCTGGTTACTTAAGAAAAACAAAACAGACTAATCTCCACAATAGTAAAAACTACGTTTTTCTAATAATTATGTAAAGTTTCTATTTTGGTCTGTTGGGATTCAGGTGCCCTTCTCAATGATAGGTATAAGGCAGTATAAAGAAAAATTTCACTATTTTAAACAAAAATCCCAAATAAGTTTAGGGATGAATTAATTACGCTTAGCCTGACCTTTCCCCTAATCTGGCAGGATGTGATAGTAGTTGTGACTAGCTGTTGCACTTCTGATGAAAATCACAGTTTCTAGGAAAGGCAAGAGAATTTACTGTTTACAATATTCAGTGGAACTATAAGGGCAGGAGAGTTCAGCTAAGGATGGTTTGCTTTTCTAATTACACATCCAAAGAAATTTTAAAAGGATGCCAAACTGAGCCAGTGTACTGTAATAAGTTAAGAGAGATTACAGAGAAAGAAAATAGTAAGCCAACTGTATGTCTTAAATAGCTTTCTGAGGTTTTTAGTAAATAACTAACATTGGCCCAAAGTTTGATGAGGACTAGAGACTTCTGGCTATACGTTTTATAACAGGCTGTGCCAGATATGCGGAAGAAGTTTCAAAAATTAGAAGTTAGTTCCACAAATTCTGCAGGCTGTCTTGGTACCAGAGAGTTGTAGGGTGTTCAATAAGCCAGTGTAGGCAGATAAAAAAAAAAGGCATGAATTTTAGTTGTCATATACAGGGACCATCTTGAGGTGGGTCTAAGCAATAAACACCTTTCAGGCCTGGAGGGCCTCACTCTTGGCTAGCCATGAGTGTCATTGTTGGGACTGAGGCATAATTAATGCACAAACTCAGGAAGCAAGGGCACTGGAAGGGTGAGTGTCCATTCAGCCCTGGGAAGCCAGGAGGGTGGACCCCACAAGCCCTTGTCACTCTTGAAAGCCTCTCATTAGAGGGCTGCTCCTTCCTCCAGCAATGGAGCCCCAAGCTCTCTCAAACTCCAGTCTTAGAGAAATCCATTGTAATCACAAGAGTGGAACCTCAGGTCATCCTCAACATGGAAGGGAAAAAACCAAATTTTTACAAAATATTAGAGCTGCACACTCTGTCCCAACCCATCCCATGAGCTTGTCTCCAGTGCTGACTACACAGTGATGAATATAAACAAGCTGCATGAGGTAAGATAATTTACTTTTTCTCTTCTTTATGACAGTGGGTCTAAGATTATTGCTCAGCCCTTTTTATATGTTCCTGAATGTTCCATCTCCCTAATTGGCCAAGATTGTTATATGAGTTAGGCAGGAGGTCTCAATCTCTCTTTAGGAAATACCATACAAATTTTAATGAATCAGGAAAATAGGAAATTAGGACCCAGGTGGCAGAGTCAGTGTGAAAGATTACACTCCACTGCAGACAATTAATACCAAGCCAATTAAAGTAAAACTTAGACCAAGGTTCTCTTACCCCTATGAGTGTTAACATGTCTTAAAATCAGAATCCTGGTGAGAACAGAACCCCTTTTAGAAAATTTCTACAGCAATTCAGCCTGGGAAGAAGTCAAATGGAATAATGATTTATCCAGTATCTTGAAACATTTAAAAATAATTGTTCCCTTTTATTCCTGGTGGGTTGTAGAGAAAGGAAGTACTACCACTTTTGACCCTGGCCTTACATCATGAAGCTTTCTTGTCTTCTTTTGTCAACCAGCCTTGCCTGGCAGGGTTGCAAAAAACCTTTCTCTCTTTTTCTCTCCTTTAGCTTTTTCTCTGCTGGGAAGCCCTATGTTAGTCCTTCAATTCTAAAGAACAGTTTTACTGGATAAAATATTCTTGATTGTAGGACCTAACTTTTCATCACTTTGAATATTTTCTGCCAGTTTTTGTTGAGAAATCAGCTGTCAGTCTTATGGGAGCTCCCTTGTGGGTAACTAGCTGTTTTTCTCTTCATGCTTTTAAAATTCTCTCTTTGCCTTTAACCTTTTCCATTTTAATTATGATTTGTCTTGGTGTGGGCCCCTTTAAATTCATCTCTTTTGGGATTCTCTGTGCTTCCTCATCTTGTATGTCTATTTCCTTAACCAAGTTAAGGAAGTTTTTAGTGATTCTTTCTTGAAATAGGTTTTCAATTTCTTGTTCTCACTCTTTTCTTCCAGGGGTATGCCTATGATACAAATGTTGGTATGTTTGATGTTGCTCAGAGACCCCTTAATCTATCCTCATTTTTTTTTTTTGTTTTTTGTTTTTCTTTTTGCTGTTTTGATTTGGTGTCTTCTGCTATCTTATCTTCAAAATCACTGATTAGATCCTCTAATTCATCTAGTGTTCGTTGATTTTTTTCTAGTGTCTTCTTTATTTTTGTTACTGTATTCTTTATTTCTTATTGGTTCTTTTTAATAGTATATATATCCTTTTATGTTCTTATTATCTCTTTACTGAAGTTCTCATTAAGTATACTGAACCTTTTGTAACCAGTGATTTGCACTCTGTACTTAGTAGGTTGCTATTTTCCATTGTGTGTGTGTGTGTATGTGTGTGTGTAATATTCTGTTTTTTCATTTAATACATATTTCTTTGCTTTATCATTTTTGCTGCCTCTCTATGTTTTTTTTTTGTTTGTTTGTTTGTTTTTTTTTTTTTTTTTTGATAGGTAGAACTTCCATGTATTCCAGTCTTGTGTAGGTGGTCTTATGTAGTACGTATTTGGTGCAGTCTCCTGGTCTTCTGTACCAGGAACTCCAGGTGTGTTCCTTGTGTAAATTGTGTGTGGTCTCCTATTATACTTGAGTCTTGATTGCTGTCTACACATCAATTGTTTTGAATCTTAGGCCAATTGGCTCTGAGGATTAACAATGCTTGCAGTGTATAAACTACTCTGTGGAGGTTAACCCCAAGGGGTTTTGGTGCCTATAAAAACCAACATTTGGGTGTGTTGTCTGTGGGGCTCATCAGTTGGTATTTCAGGTGTGCTATGAAGCTTGTCTTCAGTGTGTTGGTTTCTGGCCTTCTAAGAGGAGCTTTCAAGCACATCAAAGTCAGCTTCTACATGTGACAGGACTTGGGATACCTTACAGAAGCTAAAAATTGATCCAAGGTTGGTTTCTTCCTGTGTGGAGTTTGAGGTGGGTGAGAAAAACTATGATAAAAACTTAGGCCAGCTGCCACCAGTACCATCCTGGGGAAACTCAGCAAAAGGCTCAGGGAACCCCAAGGACTTCCACTGCCTCCTGGCTGCCCAGAAAGCTTATCTATTAAAAGAGCCTTGGGCAGTACATGTGTGATTGATGAGGCTGGGTCTCAGGAAATTATCACTGTGAGAATAGTAGTGTTTACCAGATTAATGCAAAAAGCTCAGAACACCCTGAGGCCATTGGGTTATACCAAACCTTGACAGTTGTCCAAGAAACTTACAGCTTAGGTTGGAACTGGTTGCCCACTGCTAAAACTTTACCTTTGGCAGTACAAAATTTAAGTGGTGCAGGTTCCCAGGGTATCACATCATAGAGTAAATGGATATCATCAGAATCAGATGTGTAGGGAAGTATAAAAAAAGGAAAGTTGGTGCCCACTCATAGGCTGCATGTCAGGATCACTCAAAAGAGGGGCAATCACTGCCTCCATTCTGCCCTGGCCCTGAGGTCATATAACTCAGTTTCTTTATCTATGTCCAGGCTTTTCTGAACTGCAGTTAATCTGACAGAGATCAAGGTGAATTCCTGGGAGCAAGAGATTCCATTTGTGTGCCCTTTAAGAGAATACTTGTGTTTCCAGGTTATGGAAACTTCACTGTTTTACACAGCAAGATATAAGGATTTTTATTCTCCGTACTATTCCTTCAGCCTAGAAAACCCAGAGTAGAGTTAAGAACTCTCTTTTTACAGGGGATATCTCCACAGCAAAGATATGACTCCTGAATTTTAGCTGCTACACATGGGTGTGAAGCCAGTTTATTTAATGTCTCCATCAGCCCTTGATTCTCCATGGGGCTTCTACTTTATATTCTTAGTTACAGGACTTTGATTCAAGTAGTCTGTCAATGGTTCTCCAGGCAGATTGTTCTATAATTTAGTTGTAATTTTAATATGGCTACAAGAAAGGGCAAGTACAGCATTACCCACTCTCCTATCTTGAACAGAACCTGCTTTAATCTCTTTTTTGATCCATTGGTTGTTCACAAGTACATTTTTTAATTTCCACATACTTTTGAATTACCCAATTTTCATTATGTTAATATCATATTCCCACTATTGTAGTCAAAAGAGGCTTTTGATATTATTTCAATGTTCTTACATTTAAGACCCATTTTTCACTTAACATATGATCTGCCACTTGATTGGGATAACAGAATAATCATATTAACACTGTTATGAACACTTTTTTATGTTTACTATGTGTGAAAATACATGATGAAAACATTTTCTGGACAATCACATGTGTTACAGAACGCATTTCTTTTACCTTAGAGATATACAAAGTTGGTAAACACCTTGCAAGTAACTTCATAAAACATAAATATCATAAATCACTTTAAGTACAGTGCTATTGACATCTGACATTAGGGTTCAGTTTCTCTAACCAAATAAACACTATGGTAACAAAGTCTGAATTTATCTCATTTGGTAATTATGAATTACAGCCAGGGACAAATGCTCTAAACATACTTTGCACATCTTTAGAAGTTTAGTACTTAAATGACTAGTGTACTAACAGTGTTACCAACTAGCTTCTTATCAGGCAACTGATTAAAAGTGAATTTATAAACTATGCCACACATGATTACATGTGTTTGAGTTTCATTCTATGAAGGAACCATGATGAACACACTATGCTCAATTCAAATTATTTACTATGTATGTGATTTATTTTCTCTTTATAAAGCTTTAATAACACTTTTGGTGCTGACAGAGTGCTGGTATTATGATGAAAACAATTCAGTCCCAGACCTTTTGCTTCAGAGAATGCATTCAATTACTGTTTACTGGAGGGGAAGATTATGAAGCTTGTTATAATTAGTTAGAAACAAAGAGATTACAAATCTATATAAACATCACTACATGCACCTCAGACTGGGTTCCAATTCTATTCAGCCCATAAATGAGAGCTAACAAAGTTTGAAAGTATCCCATTTAGGATGTTTCATTACAGGAAAAGTCAAATTCTTACTACATGCTTCACAAAATATATGAGATGTTCATTGAATAGATGCATATTCTTTTAAAGACTATTTGCTAGCTTATTAATGTATGAATTGCATGTAAAGTCCAATCATTTACTCTATAGTTTACAAAATGTGTAGGAGTTTGATGATTAAAAGGTCACCTCTCTAAATGGTGTTAGAAGGATGCTGATTAAGTCGCATTATGAATTTAGCAATCCATATGACCAGATATTTTTAAATTTTTTTCTGTGAAATAACTTCTGAAGATAGTGTGCTCAATTCAATCTGTTTACCACAGGCATTACAAGTAACTGTTATTTACATTTTTTTGGACTATGCATTTTTCTTAACAGTTTCAGTGGTAAGGTAGTGCCTTGTTGAAAATATTGTTTTGATAACTCTTTCACATACTTGCATTAAGCAATGTGTTTAGTTGTCATTTCTGGGAGATAAAGTTAAAAAAAACAGTTGGCAAGCAATTTATTAAAAAAATAAAGTTTAATAACCATGTTTGAATAGAGTACTATACACCTCACATGATTTGTACAATGACTGTACACATATTTGTTTCATTCAACAAATAAGCAGTATAGTGACAGATTTAGTAAGTTTCCTGTTAATAACAAAGTCAAAATTTTACATAGTTCACACAATATTTAGGATGTTTAATAAATTAAAGTTCACCATTCTAAGAAGCATTTCCTACTAGCTTCTAAAAAGTTACTCATAATTAATCATCATAAACTAGCTACTTGCATGACAAGAAGAGTTTGAGTTTCATTCTAGGAGGTATCCCTACTAAATGCAGAATGAATAACTCAAACTTTTTACTACATGAATTTCAAATTACTGTGATATTCATACTTTGACTAAGCATTATTCTGAAAACAGTTTAGTGCTTACAGAGTATGCCAGTACCCTGTTAAAAAATCTTCTGGATGGTTTAGAAAAAAATCACATGAATTTTATTGCCATTTACTGAGACAATGATTATGAATAGCTTTCAGGTGTTTTATTAGAAATTTAGAGATTATAAATTGTGTTCAAATACATTACTACTCACATCAGAGAATGGCTTTCAGTTCCACTCACCAAATAAACACTGTGTTAACAAAGTTTGCAAGTAATCTATTAGGTACCTAATAATTGTTAGGAGTGTTTAAGGTCCAACACTTTAACTATGGTTTACACAATATGTAAGAGTCCAATGACTAGTTGTTGTTCTCAAGAGTGTTTTATACAATCTTGTTATAAAGTTACTCATAACAAGTCACATTATATACAGAACAATCATTATGGAGAATCACCTGAACAGAAGTCCTACAACGTGGCACATACAGAGGGGACCATTTTGAGAATAGAAGAAAAGGCACAGACACAGAATGAGCTGGTCCCCACACATGTGTGGCAGTTAAAATCAGGAGAAATATCTGTGGATGCACATGAACAGCTGCAGATGTTCCCCCAAAGGAGTGAGGGGTCATGGCCCCAAACCAGGCTCTTCAGCCCAGGTCTCCAGTTTCAGGGAAAAAAAATACCCACATCTCCTGGCTGTGAAAATAGAGATTGTGGATGAGTAAGAAAAGGGCCAGCTAGAATCCCAGACGTTTCTCTTAGAGGGCCCACATGCGAAATACAGATTCACTCACTCAGCTCCAGCTCTGTGACAGCAGCTCAAAAACTGTCAAAGATATAGGCTCAAATATTGAGTTGTGTGGCTTTAGGTTGAGGGCTGGAGGGACATCTTTTTCCCAGTCAAAAATGTTATTGATAGTCATTGTCCCTTTGTTGAGCCCTCCCACTGCCCAGCATGCAGACACAGGCAACTGCTGTAGATCAATCTTTATCAACATGGCTATTCCTTGAGATCTTACCTTTCCCAACTTGCAAAGCCACATAGCACATTTAGTGACCTTCCCATACAAATAGACTGTCTTTCTTCATGCTTGACAGCTTCCCAATATATCTCAAAAGTTCACAAAACCCAAAAAAGCAGCAACTGGTGTCCTGGCCCGCGGGACGATCAACCGAGGCCCTAGAAACCAAGAAAAGAAGGGGGACAAGAGACGCAAAGAATGGAGACAAGACAGGCTTTCTGATCAAGTCTCGTTTATTGGGGGCTCAAGCAGTTGCTTATATGGGATCGGTCGTGGGGGAAGGGTTTTTTTTCTGCGAATGCAGGGTTGCTATGGTGACCTAGCTGTAAAATGCAGGGTTGCCATGGTGACCTAGGTGTAAGTTGACTCTTCTTCTTATCTATACCTTCCTAAAAGCAGCTGCAAATACTTTCCTAAAAGCAGTTATAAAGATTCTTGTTCTTATCTATACTTTCCTAAAAGCAGCTATAAAGATTCTTTTAGCTGTACTTTCCTGACAGCAGCTGTAAAGACTTGCTGGACAGCAACTTCAAAGGTTAGAGGTGCGAAAGTTAGAAGCAGGGCCTGGGCTGAGCTCTGGGAAACAACTCGCACCTTCGCTCTCATGCCATTTGTTGTTCTTCTGTCCGTAAGCTTTTTCTTACGAACTGCTCCCCACAAACTGGCCTTGGCATGCACTGTATCTCTTGCTGAGTAGTCCCAAGCTCAGCACTAGTGGCAGCTGGCCTTGGTTTGTGACTTGACCTTTGATGGATTGCTCAATGACTCTTGCACGTGGCACCAGGCAGTTCACAGGCTAAAGTATGGTACTCCTTCCTATAGGCCAGCACTAAATGTAGCTAGCTTTTCACTGAGCTAAATTACTACCTAGAACTGCACCACAGAACAGCTCACCCAAAGGAGAGACTAGGCAGGCACAAGACCCCTGCTTAATCCTGCACTGTAGCATCAGATTCTACACAACAGCTTCTCCACTTAATCATGGCCAGTGCTCAAAACCAATCAGTTTGAGTCAACCCCTCCCATTGACATGCAAACAGCAATCAAGGCTCAACTACAACAGAAAGGCACACACAACCCATACAATAAACAAACCTAAAGCACCTGGCTCAGGTCGCCAGGGAGACTGCACTGAGTCCCACAAGACTCCTATTATATAAAGCTATTCTACTAAGACTAGGAGACATATTAGCTCTACATAATACATTGAAACAAACACAGGGAGGCAGCCAGAATAAAAAGACTGGGGATGAGGGAAGAGTAGGTAAACACTGTAATTGCTTTCTCCCATGACCACAAAAAAATTATAGCAAAATTGTAGAATGATCAACCTGGAGAATTATTTGAAGATTAAATGAACAGAATTTTAAGAAATACATGGAAATAGAAGTATATATAATGAAAAATCCAAATAGATGTATGAATTTCAATGCTAATTAAAGCACTATTCACAATAGCTAAAATCTAAAAATAACCTGTGTCTATCAATAGATGATTGAAGAAAGAAGAGTAATATCACTCAGCCATAAAACAATTAAATGTTATCATTTGCAACAACATAGATGCACCTAGATGACATGATGTAGAGTGAGGTCAGAAAAAGATAAATACAATATGATTTCACTTATATGTGTAATCTGAAGAAACAAATCAACAAACAAAACAGAAACAAATGCATGGATAGAATAAACAGTAGTTGCCAGATGGAGGTGTGAAAAAGGAGAAGGAATAAAAAGTACAAAACAGCAATTAGAATTATGGGGATGTGGGGTACAGCATAGGGAACATAATCAATTATACTGTAATAGCTGTGCATAGTGCCAGATGGGTGCTAGACTTATCAGGGGGTTAATTTAACCTCATAAGTTATATGAATGTCTTACCAATGTGCTGTATACTAAAAACTAGTATAAAAATAATAATGTCAACTCTAATTGAATAATTAAAAGAAAGGGGAATAAAGAAAAATAAGAGATTCAAATTTTTATTTTTAAAATAAATAAATTATATAGATGTAATGTACAACATAGGGAATATTGTCAATAATATTGTAATAATATATAATGTCAGATTATTACTAGGCTTATCATGGTGATCACTCCTTTGGAAATATGTGACAAATAACCATGTTGTACACCTAAACTAATATAATATCATATGTTATTTATACTTTTTAAATCTCCAAAAATAACAAACATACATATTATGTTATTTTATAAAAATCAGTTTCATAGATTAAAATAAAACATGCAGAGGAGAGTTGGGAATATGGCAGACTAGATAAAAGTGGAGTTCTGCGGGATCCGCATCTAATGTAGCTGTTTGACAAGGTCACAGCATACAGTATGGCACTTTTGCAAGGCTTAGGCTGCTCCAGATGGGTTCTTTGTGGCTCCCTCAGTGTGAGTGTGTTAGCGTGTATATTATGTGTGGGATACTTAATACAGCCTCATATGCAGATCAGTGGTGGGGACTTGGGGGGTCTGAAAGAAGCAAATACATTAGAGCCAGAAGAGAAGCCATGTCCTGGCTTATACGAAAATTTATCAAGAAAGCCTTATGCATTGCCTCTGAGAAGCAGGGTGGGAACATCAGAACATCTTAGACTACTTGAGAGCCTATGACAGTCAGTGTTACAGGAGTGTACTCAGAGGATGGTAGAAAATGGGTAGTTGTAGGAGGAAAGAAAGTAGATGCTTCTGGCTTGAATCCACAGGAGCAGAGACCTCCATGCAGAGGAGAATTAGGACTTAGAGCTTTACATGAACAGCTATGTGCTTTTTATAGGTATTATATAAGAATCCTAGAAATAAGTGTTGTTTTCTAGGCAAATGTTATAGTTGGTAAGATTAGTAATTAATAGAAATATAAGATAGATATTATTAATAAATAGAACAATAAAAATAGCTTAAGTACTGAGAGAAGCAAGACTGCAGTGTGGGCGCCAACTTAGCAGACAATGTGGTCAGGACACAATAGCCACAATCTACAGTAAGAAATAGTATGAGGGAGTAGCCTAGTTGAATTCTCAGAAATCCAGGAGAAGGACAGGCTGACCTTAGAAGATTGGTGAAGCTGTAAGTCTATAATGATTTGATTAGAGAGGTCTGTTGAAGCCGAAAACCACGGGCTTGTGTGTGTGACCCGAGAGTATAAAAATGTAGCTGTTTAAGACAATAAAGAAGAGATCCTGATGCATTATCCCTGAGTGCGGTCAATTCCTTCGCCAACTCCGCAGACACCTCTCAGGTCCCGGACTCTGGAGCTGGGGCTGTTCCCCGGCAGACTTCATCTCTTCCCAGGTCTGCATTAAAATTACAATCAAATTATAAAATAATCTACATGAAGAACCACCCAAAGTTGAGCCAATTATAACACTTACATCTGATAATATAAAGAAGCTCCATCAAATTCAGCAGGAGAAGCAAAGTTGTGAATCTGGCTGGATCTGCTTCTGCAGGTGGTAGAGGATCATAGGGAGGGAGAGCAAGGCTGCAGAAGCTGTCTTGAAGGAGAGGAAGATTCTGGTCTCATCTGGGTCTCCCCAGCCCAGGGAAGAGGACATTGTAATAATTGTTACTGTAGAAATCAGAAGGATTCCAGCCATCTGGGTGAGACAGAAGGAGACTGAACACCTAGACATCTCTTTGAAGGACCAGTGCACAGGCTCTCTGACCTGCAGATACTCACCCAAGTACAGCTGCAATGGGCCAGAGGCTTCCTGTGATTTATTCTGAGGACATCTACGTTATCCAGTGCCAGAATTAGGGCTGTAAGGGCAGTCACCATTGTGCCTTTGTCTGGCTCTTCAAATGGGTAATCTATAGACCCCGCCAGCCTAACTGTGCAGACCCCTCTCACAGACCCATTAGGCAGCACTGGTAAGAGAGGATTAGTCTGCCCGGCCCAATCTGCAGATTGCCTGGGGCATTTTTTGCTGAATGTTTGCCAAGCTCATCTCCCATTTAGGGATAAGCATTCACAGTGGGTGACCAGTACTGTGAGCCACATTTCTGAGATAGGTTCAGGTAGATCACTGCTGCCAACATGAACCTGGGTGAGTAGCAGGGTCCTATGTACCAGCTGTGGTCTTGCTGTGATCTGATATTTCTAAGGGAACTCACAGTTACCAAAGTTGCAGTAAGATGGAGGCTTCTTGATCTGTCATTATCTCTCTGAAACCCCACCCCAACCTACCCACAAATTGCCCCTGGTGGTACATGGTCAGTGAACTGCCACAGCCCAACCTCTACTCTCCCCTGAACTTCCAGTCCTCACAGGCAACAAGCTTTGGCTAGTACAGGTTGGTCACTGCATGATATCAGTGGCAGACAGACTTTTGCCTTCTTCAACAGTAGCAATGTTGTATCAAGAGAGAGCAGAAATCTGTGGGATCTCCTTAGATGGCAGCTGGTCTCACTGTGATTTGTGTTTATAGCAGGAACACCTGGGAACAAAAGTTGCAGCACAACCTATGCTGGCAAAATAGACGTCTCCCAGAGCTTCAGAAAGCCACAAAGTAACTGCAGCCCATTGGCAAGCAGTCTCCTGTGCCCTGTTTGGCTCTGGGCTTGTACAATTAGTGCAGGCAATAGACCTTGACTAGCATAGTGAATGCATTTTGAGGGAAACACTTGTGGACAGAACATGCTGTCTGTAAAAACTGCAGTCTCTTGAAGGGATGGCAGGGGTGTATATTGGCCTGATGGCCCTGAATTCCCTAAGCTGCCCCATCCAATACATAAAGTGCCTGCTGCACAGTGATAACCAGATGCTCCTGCTCTGAGATAGCACATTAAGGCCCAACATGGGCAGCAGCTGACCTTGCTAAGATTAGAAACTTGTACAGGGAGCCACAGAGACCACAATAGCACATAAACTGACATTGCAGTGGCAGGGGGAAATTTACTCAATAGACTCAGGAGACTCCCAGGGTCCCTGTGCCATCCAACATGCATATAACCCAGAGGTTTGATACTTTGGAGACTTATAGGCAACTGACAGGCAGTGTCAGGTCCTGAGGAACACTGGACCTTTTGCTAAACTGCCATAGGTATGGGACAGGGGATACTGACAATTGCCTATAGTGTTGTCTCTTTCACTTATCTATAGGTCCATCATAGGCAACAACCATCAGCAGATCACTTTATAGTTCTCACTGGGTAGTCCTGAACAACCAAAAGCAGCAGCTAACCTTGCCTATGGGGGAGCCTCTCCCAAGGAGCCACAAAAACAATGCATCTAGAGGCTGGCACCAGACCACAACAGAGCAACTCCTGACTGCTTCTAGTAGTGATACACAAAAATGGTGATGGCAACAAGTACATGAGCCTGCTAGGGCAAATCCCACTCAGTGGGGTTAACCCCCAAACAACAAGTCCTACCTTGTGGGTACAGCCAATTCCCACAATTAGTCAGCTTGAGCGTTAATCCCATCTACTAACAACAATAAAGGCTTGGTGACAACAGAAGATCACACACAACCCCCACAAAAATTATGTCCAGAACTACCAGGGAGAATGCGCCACTGGACCACACATGACACCTTCTACATAAAGTCATCTGGCCAAGGATAAAAGACATAAAAAATATTCCTAACACATAGAAATGAACACATAGAGGCTAATAAAATGATAAAACAAAGAAACATACCATAAATGAAAGAACAGAAGAAAACTCCAAAAAATAAGCTAAATGAAATGGAGGCAAGTAAACTACCAGAGACAGAGTTCAAAATAATGGTTATAAGTTGCTCGATGAACTTATAGGAAGAAATGATGAACACAATGAGAACCTCAACAGCATAAAAAAACCCCAACAACATAGAAATCATAAGAAAGAACCAGACAGAAATGAGGAATACTATAACTGAAATGAAAAATGAGCTAGAAGGATTCAGTAGTAGATTAGACAAAGCAGATCAAATAGTGATGTGGGAGATAAGGTAGCAGAATACGCCCAATGGGAACAAAAGAATTTTTTTATAAATGAGGAGAGTTTAAGAGATTTCTGGAACAATATGAGGCATAAAAATATCTGGATCATAGGAGTACCTAAAGAGAAAGAGAGAGAACAAGGGGTTGAGAAACTATTTGAAGAAATAATTACAGGAAACTTCTCTAACCTGGCAAATGAATTAAATATACAAGTTTAGAAAATGCAAATGGTCCAAAACAAGAGGAATTCAAATAAACCTACACCAAGACACCTCATAATTAAAATGGCAAAGGTCAAAGACAAAGAGAAATCTTAAAGTAGCAATAGAAAGGAAGCTCATTACTAAAAGGGTACACCCATAAGAATGTCTGCTGACTTTTCAATGGAAATTGTGCAGGCCAGAAGGGAATGGCAAGAAATATTCAAAGTTATGAAAAACAAGATTCTACAAACACAAATACTGTACGCAGCAAGGCTTTTGATTAAAATGGAAGGAGAGATAAAAAGTTTCCCAGATAGGAAAAAACTTAAGGAATTCATAATCAACAAGCCAGTATTACATGAAATGTTAAAGAGTCTTCTGTAAAAAGGGAAGGAGTGAAAAAGAAAATAGAAATAACAAATATGAATAATAAAATGGCAGTAACTATGTAGCTATCAGTAATCACTTTAAATGTAAATGGATTAAATGCTCAAATCAAAAGACATAGGATAATGAAATGGATAGAAAAACAAGACCCGTGCACATGCTATCTACAAGAGACACATTTCAAATCAAACAACAATGAAAGACTGAAAGTAAAGGAATGGAAAAAAAAATATTTCACACAAACAAAATTTTTAAAAAGCCAGGGTAGCAATACTGATATCAAATAAAATAGACTTTAAAACAAAAATTTTTATAAAGAAAGACAACAACAGGGCATTACATAATAATAAATGGATCTATAAATCAGGAAGACATAACCCTGGTAAACATTAATGCACACAACATTAGATCACTTACATACTTAAAACAATTATTGACCAAAATAGAAGGAGAGATCAATAGTAATACAGCCATTGTAGGAGGAGACTTTAACACCCCATTGACACCAATAGACAGATTTTCCAGGCAAAGAATCAATAATGAAACAATGATTAAAAACACACTAGAACAGATAGACTTAATAGATATTTCAGAGCATTTTATCCCAAAGCAGCAAAATTTATTTTCTTATCAAGTGCACATGAAACATTTTCAAGGATAGACCACAGGTTAGGATGCAAATCAAGTCTCAAAAAATTTAAGAATTATATCAGCCACCTTCTTTGATCACAATGGTATGAAACTAGAAAATACACAAACACCTGGAAGCTAACTAAACTGCTACTAAACAATGAATAGGTTCTTAATGAGATCAAGAAAGAAATTAAAAAATATCTAGAGACAAATTAAAATAAAAACACAATGATTCAAGATCTTTGGGACACAATGAAAACAGTCCTAAGAAGGAAATTCACAGCAATAGAGACCTACCTCAAGAAACAAGAAGAAGCTCAAATAATCTAACCTTAGGAAAAAAACAGCAAACAAAGCCCAAAGTGAATAGAAGGAAGAAAATAATAAAGATCAGAGTGGAAATAAATAAAAGAGTCTAGAAAAACAATACAAAAGATTAATGAAACCAAGAGCTGGTTCTTTAAAGGATAAACAAAATTGACAGACCCTTAGCAAAACTCATCAAGGGAAAAAGAACTCAAATAAATAAAATCAGAAATAAAAGAGAAGAAAATAACCATGGACTTCACAGAAATACAATGAATCATAAGAAAATACAAGAGCAATTGTACACCAACAAATTGGACAATCTGGAAGAAATTAACACTTTCCTAAAAACTTAAAATCTCCTAAGACTGAGTCAAGAAGAAACAGAAAATCTGAACCAACCAATTAACACCAATGAAATCAAATCAATAATCAAAACCTCCCAAAAAACAAAAGTCTGGAGTAGATGGCTTCACAGGCAAATTTTACCAAACATTCAAAAAAGAATTATCTCCTATTCTTCTCAAACTATTCCAAAAATTCAGGAAGCAGGAAGACTCCCTAACTCCTTGTGTGAGGCCACCATTACCTAGATTTCAAAACCAGGCAAAGACATTACAAAAAACAGAAAACTATATGCCAATATCTCTTATGAACATTGATGCACAAATTCTCAAAAAATTATTAGCAAACTGTATTCAGCAATACCTTAAAAATATCATAAGCCATATAAAGTTGGATTTATTTTTGAATTGCAGATTGCTACCATATCCACAAATCAATCAATGTGATACACCACATTAACAAATTGAAAGATAAAATCCATATGATCATATCAATAGACACAGAATATGCATTCAACATCCATTTATGATAAAAATGTTCAGCAAAGTGGGAATAGAAAAAACATGCCTCAACATAATAAAAGCCACTTGACAAACCTACAGCTAACATCATACTCAATGGAGAAAGGCTGAAAGTGTTTTCCTTAAAATCAGAAATAAGACAAGGATGCCCACATTTTCCACACCTATTCATCATTGTATTAGCAGTCTTAGCTACAGCATTAAGGCAAGAAAGAGAAATAAAAGGCATTTGAATTGGAAAGAAAGAAGTAAAACTTCCATTATTTGCAGATGACATGATATTATATAGAGAGAAACCTAAAGATTCCATCAAAAAACTATAGAAATGATCAATGCATTCAGTAAAGTAATAAGTTACAAAATAAATATTCAGAAGTCAGTGGCATTTTTATACACCAATGGTAAATTTTCAGGAAAAAAAAATTAAAAAAACAATTCTATTATATTTGTGTTGAAAAACTATAAAATACCCAGGAATTAAATCAAGAAGGTAGAAGACCTGTTTTCAGAAAATTATGTCATTGAAAAAGAAATTGAAGAAGATACAAATAATTGGAAGCACATACTATTTTCATGGGTAGGAAGAATTAATATTATTAAAAGGGCCATACTACCCAAAACAATCTATAGATTTAATGGCATTAAATGGCATACCAATGGCATTTTTCAGAGAGCTAGAACAAATAATCCTAAAATTTAATGGAGCCAAAAAACAATATCTGAGTAGCTATGGCAATCTTGAGAAAGAAGAACAAAGTTGAAGGTATTACACTACCTGATATCAACTGTACTACAAGCCTATAGAATCAAAACAGTATAGTTTTTGGTGTAAAAACAGATACATTGATCAATAGAACAGAATAGAG
Organism: Cynopterus sphinx; assembly: GCA_030015415.1. Taxonomy (NCBI): domain Eukaryota; kingdom Metazoa; phylum Chordata; class Mammalia; order Chiroptera; family Pteropodidae; genus Cynopterus; species Cynopterus sphinx. The sequence continues at coordinate 16,298,783 of CM057395.1, read as the reverse complement.
AGCCTAGAAATAAATCTACACCTATACACTCAATATATGACAAAGGAGGTAAGAATATACAATGGGGTAAAGTCTCTTCAATAAATCACGTTTGAAAAATTAGATAGGTACATGTATAAAGATATATACAGATACACTGTAGTAAAGAATAGATTAAAGACTTAAATGTAAGACCCAGAACCATAAAACTTCTAAATAAAAACATAGGCAGTAAACTCTATGATATTAATAACAGGAATTTCTTTTTAGATATATCTCCTCAGACAAGAAAAACAAAAGAAAAAATGAACCAATGGGATTACATCAAACTAAAAAGTTTTTGTACAACAAAGGAAATATTCAAAACAAAAGGATACCTAATTGTTTAGGAGACAATATTCACAAATGATACATCTGACAAAGGGTTAATATTCAAAATATATAAAGAACTGATACAGCTCAACAACAAAAATCAAACAATCCAATTAAAAAATGGGCAGAAGATCTGAACAGATACTTCTCCAGAGAGAAAACAGAGATGGCTAATAAACATTTGAAAAGATGCTAAAGGTCACTAATCATCAGAGAAATGCAATTTTAACTACAATGAGATATAACCTCACACCTGCCAGAATGGCTATCACCAAAAAAAAAAAAAAAAAAAAAAAAAAAAAAAAAAGAAGCAAGTATTGATGAGGATGCAGAGAGAAAAGAACCCTCATACATTGTTGGTGGGATTGCATATTGGTACAGCCACCATGGAAAATAGTATAGAGGTTTCTCAAAAAATTAAAAATGAATATACCTTTTGACCCAGCATTTCCTCTACTGGATATTTAACTAAAGAAAACCAAAACAATAATTCATAAAGATTTATGCACCACAATATTCATGGCAGCACATTTTCCAATAGACAAGATATGGAAGCAATCTAAATGTCCATGAGCAGATGATTGGATAAAGCAAATATGGTTCATATGGACAATGAAATATTACTCAGCCATTAAAAAAATAATAAAATTTTACCATTTGCAATGACACGGATGGACATAGAGAGTATTATGCTGAGTGAAATAAATCAGAGAAAGATAAATATCATATGATTTCACTTATATGAAGAATCTAAGACACAAAAATATCAAACTAATCAAAAACAGATTCACAAATATAGTGGACAATTGGGATGAACAGAGGGAAGAGGGGTTAGGGAATTAGTAGATTGGGATAAATAAGTACAAATTAGTAGTTGGTAGTTGGTCACGAGGATGAGTATCATGGCAGAAAGAATGCAATTAACATTAATATGATGGCTAGGTGGAGGGCCAGAGGAGGGAGAGAGCAATTGGGGGAATCATGTTATGACCTATATAGATCTCTAATCAATCAAGTGTACTGAACACTTGAAACTCATAAATTAAATCAATCAATCAATAAATAAAAATAAAACATACACTGTGAAACTAACTGTAATACAGAAAATATTTAACATATAAAACTGAAAAATAAAAACATAAAGGTGAAAAAATATAATATGTAATATAGAATGTTAGCTGTATTTTAATGAAACTTTTTATAAAGAAAAGTAAAAGTGACAATTATTATAAAACTAAATAAAATATAGAATAGCTGAATAAATTAGGAAACAATGCCCATACATCTGCTGTCTAAAAGAGGTTAACTTGAGATCAAAAGACACACACAGACTAAAAGTAAAGAGATGAAACAAAATAGTTCACTTGTCTAAAGATGATAAAAACAAGCTGAAGTAACCTTATATAAATCAGACAAAATAGGTTTTAAAACAAAAGGAAAAATAAGAGATAAAATAATACCATTATGTAATGATAAAAAGATCTAACACAGCATATAACCCTTGTAAATATTTATTCATATACATAGGAGTATCTAAATACATCAAGCAAATATTGAAAAACATAAAAAAAGAGATCGACATTAATACCGTCACAGTAGAGAATTTTAATAACCTACTGACACCAATGGACAGATTATTTATATCAAAAAACAACAAGAAAACAGCAACCTTAAATTAGACACTAGACCAGATACAATTAATCAATATTTTTGAAGCAATACTCTCCAAAGAAAGAGAATTATAATATTTTAAAGTGCATATCATATATTTTCCAAAATAGACCACAGGTTAGGATACAAAACAAGTCTCAAAAATTTTTAAAGATTAAAATTATATCAAATATAGTCTCTGACCTTCATTACAGAAAAAAAAAACTGAAAAGCATATAAACACATAGAGGCTAGAACATACGGTTGTAAACACTGAATGAGTTGACAAGGAAATCAAGGAAGAAATCAAAAGATTACATTGAGACAAATGAAAATACAAACACAATGATCCTAAATCTATGGAACAAAGCAAAAGGAGTTCTAAGTGGGAAACTCATAGCAATACAGGCTACCTAAAGAAATGCAAAAAATCAACAACCTAACCCTATACGTATAGGAACGAGAAAAAAAAACTAAACAAAGCAAAAATGAAGTAGAAAAAATAATAATAAAGAATGATTATAAACAGAATACAGTCTTAAAAAGTAATACAAAAGATTAATAAAACCAAGAGTTGGATCTTGAAAAAGATAAACAAAATTGATAAACTAGATTCATCAACAAAAAAAAAAAAAAAAGAGAGAGCAGACAAATAAAAAAATATCAAAAATAAAAAAGAATAACTGGCTATAAAGTAATACAAAAATTCTAAGAAAATAGTATGAGCAATTATATGCTAACAAATTGACAATGTGGAAGAAATGGACACATTCTTAGAAACATACACTATCCTAAGACTGAGTCAAGATGAAACAGATAATCTGAACTAATCAATACTACCGCCAAAATCAAATCAGTAATCAAAAACTACCCCCATCAATAGTCCTAGACTAGATGGCTTCATAGATGAATTTTACCAAACATTCAAAAAAGAATTAATATCTATTCTTCACAAATTATTCCAACACTTTCAAGAGACTCTCTAACTTTTCCCATGAGGCTACCATATGCTGATTCCCAAATCAGACAAAAACAGTGTAAACAATTATGGCCTGATATCCCCGATAAACATAGATACAAAAATCCTTACAAAATATTAGCAAACCTAATTCAGCAATACATTAAAAAGATTATATATCAGGATCAAGTGGAATTTACTCCTGGGATATAAGATTGGTTCAATATCCACAAATTAATTAACATGATATACCATATAAACAAAATGAAAGGTAAAAATCATGTGATTATATCAATAGATGCAGAAAAGGCATTTGACATACCCAGCTTTGATGTATAATAACAAGTCTCAGCAAAGTGAGATTAGATAGAATACCTAGCTAACATATTTGAAGGGGGAAAATAAAGGCACTTTTAAAAACCAGAAATAAGACAAAAATGTCCAATTTTACTACTTTATTCAACATAGTATTGAAAGTCCTAGCCACAGCAATTAGACAAGAAAAAAAGAGATTCAAATTAGAAAGAAAAGAGTAAAATTGTCATTATTTGCAGATGGCATGAAATAGTATCTAGAACCATAAAGAGTACACCAAACTACAACTGAAAAATGAAAACAGTAAAGTAAGACAATACAAAATTAATATTCAGAATTTAGTTGCATTTTCATAGAACTATAATGAAATATCAGAAAGAGAAATTTTTTTAAATCTCATTTACAATTGCATAAAAAATAACTGCATTTAAAAATGACAAAATTGTATCTGTCACTACAAATGTTTATATTTTTTATTAAAAATGTATTCATTATTTTTATTAGGTCTCTCTGGCAAAAATCACCAAGGTTTGGAATGCCAGTTTTATTGAATTGAAATATTAAGCTATTTTATAGAAAAACATCCACCTGGGAATAAATTTAATGATGAAAGAAAAAGACCTGTACATAACAAAGAGATAGAATGAGATATAAATGGAAGTATATGTTGTTCTCATGCTGAAAAAAAATTAACATCATTAAAATGTTCATTCTACTCAAATGAATAAATATATTCAATGAGATTCCTATCAAAATACCAATAGAATTTTCAAAGAATGAGCTTGAATAATTTTGAAATTTATATGGAACCTTTAAAGACTTTGAATAGCCATCAGAATCTTGAGATTGAAGAATGAGATTGTAGATCTCACATGCCTGATATCAAACTATACTACAAGACTGCAGTGATCAAAACAGCAAAGTACAGCACAAAAAAAAAAAACAAAAAAAAAACACACACACAGATCAATGAGAAGCAAAGAAATAAATGCAAGACACTGTGGTCATTTAATCTATGACAAAGAAGACAAAAATATACTATGGGATAAAGACAGTCTGTTAAATAAACAGTCTTGGAAAAACTGGGCAGATATATGCAAAAATAAAACGGGACTACCTTCTTATACTATAATAAAATTACACGTAAAAGGGTTAGAGACTTAAATGGAAGACCTAAAACCATAAAACTCTTAGAAGAAACCAAAAGCACTAAACTCCCAAATATTGCTCATAGAGATATTTTTTTCTGATATATCTCCTCGGAAAGAAACACACACAAAAAAATAAAAATGAAACTAAAAAGGCTTGTACAACAAAGGAAACCATAAAGGAAACAAAAAGACAATCTATAGAATGAAAAAAGATATTTACCAATGATATATATGATACAATTTGTAAAGGAGTCACACATCTCAAAACCAAAAAAATGAACTATTAAATTAAAAATTGAAACAAGGATTTTGAAAAGGCATTTTTTCAAAGAGGACATACAGATGGCCAACAGACATATGAAACATCACTGGTCATCAGACAAATGCAAATGAAAATCATGAGAAATCACTCAAAAAGGCAGAAAGGCTATCATAAACAAATTGACAAACAATACATGTAGACAAGGATGTGGAGAAAAGGAAACCCTCACACATTATCGATAGGCTTATAAATTAGTGCAGCCCCTATGGAAAACAGTTTGGAGGTCTTCAGAAAACTAAAAGTAGAACTACTTTATGACTCAGTATTTCTACTTCTGAGTATTCTGGATATTTATTCAAAGAAACCAAATAATCCAAATAATCCAAAAAAAATACACACCCCTGTGTTCATTATAGACTATTTATAATATCCAACATGAAAGCAAGCTAAGTAAGCCAAATGGTTACTCCATTTGTGGCGATCATTTCCTTAGGTTACAAATGCTGGATAACAATGCCATCACCAAAAAAATGTAATATTGTATGTTAGCTACAAAGATTTTAAGAAAATCTTTTAAAAATAAAAAATAATAAAATTCAAAGCTAAAAAGGCAAAACTCTTAATAAGAGTGTTTTCAAATTGCTTGTTACAAAGTTACTAGTCACAGCGTAATCTCAGCTAGTTGCCAGAGCAGAAGTGTTTGAGATCCAATCCATGAAGGAAATTTACAGATTATATGTGCTCGTCAATTTCTTTATTACGTGCATGATAAACTAGTGTGATCCCCATGGTGAGGATGAACACTGTTCTAAATACAGTTTGGTGCCATCAGAGAGGTCCTACGCTCTCTGGTCAGAAACCCCTTGGGAATAATTCTGAAATAGCTAGCAGGCATTTGAAAATGCTTTGGAAGGCCACTTGTTTACCAAGTGAAGAAAGTTTGCCAGGGAATTTCTTCTGCGCCTCTAGAGCTTCCAAACAATGATTGACTATACTCTGACACATGTTAGCGATTGGCTTTGGGTCCAGTCACCCTATAACCACTGTGCTTAAAAAGTTTGCAGGTATCTTGTTGGCTACGGAGATACCAAAGGGATGGGCAAAACTTGTATCCCCTGCTTTACACCATCTGCAGGAGTTGGGGAATTAAAGGTCAACTTGAAAACACAAGTTCCTACCAGCTATCACAACATTATCAATCAAAAGGGAGGAAACAAGCTACGCGCATGGCAGAGGGTGCCTGAGCTTTGCTCCCTGACAAGATGTTGATTCTGCTGACAGTGCTCATTCAGTAAATGAATTTCATTTGACGGTCCCTTATTTGTGTCAAAGAAGCGATATTCTGAACACATTCTGTGCCACAGCATTCCCAGCATTCAGCTACACCTCCTATTACAGTACAGGATGGGCACAGGACACGCTCACTGAGCAAGAGGAGAACAAGTGGACAAGGGATGTGCTAAAGAGGACTTGTGTTGCAACTCAGGTTAAGGGCAATCCTGCTCAGAGCCCCAATGGAATTTCTGTTGCTTTGGTGAGATAGAGCTGGGCTGCAGAAAAGTTACCCGGATTTAGTCCCTTCCTAGCTCTGGCAATAAAGTGAAGGGGATGGGCGAGAGGAGGCACAAGGACAGGCAGATGAGTGGAAGGCCACTCTTTGATCTTGGTCTTTGGCCCTTAGCACAGGAGTGCAAGTGGGAGAAGCTGAGGCTCCAGGTGCGCGTGGCCAGCCACCTTCCCCGTGGCCTCGAGCCTGGCTCTCAAAGATCCCTTGTCCTCCCAACATTATGCCCTGCTGCCCGGGGCAGTGCCCAGGGCAGTTTGGCGAGGGCCTCGGGGCAGCCCAGGGACGAGTGGTCACACAAGGGCACCCGCTAGCGGCAAAGCCTGGCGGGCACGCAGACGCGCCAGAGACCCAGGCGACCTTTGGGAAAGCAGCAGGAGCGAGGACCGGGCAGAGGCCACCGGCAGGTAGCCATCAGGGTGGGGGTGCAGCGCCACGCACTGGGGCGTGGGTCAGGCTGATGAGAGGGATAGGCGGCGGGCGTCCAGCCCCGGGGCCGCCCACAACCATCTGGCGAACTGGGAAGGAAGCCGCCTGCAGCGTGTATGTGTCGCCCCCGCCCCAACCGTGCCCCTTCGTTTTCCTAAAATATCCACGCGCAGTGTCATTGGATGGTGGTCTCCCAAAGACTCTCTCGTTGTCATCAGACAGATAGACTACGTGCAGAAGGGTGAACTCTTAATGTATTGTTCACTGTTGACTTACACACCCTCCTAAGGTATAGGATTGCACTGTCAATGGCTGAGACAGCCAGTCTCTCAGGGCCAGGGTTCCAAGCTACATTCAGGAAAGGAAGAGTGAAGTGTATGTTAGGACTGTGGGAATGGGAGTGAGAGGCATGTGGGGAGGCGGTGAAGATGGGACTTTGTCTTGATGTAGGTCAGCAGGTGAAGGGATAAATTGCCTGGGAGGAAGGTACACAGACAGACTTGCTCATATCAGTATGGCTTCATGTGAAGTCCATTGTACTTCTAGCCTCTCATTTTAGGTCCAAGGTGCACATGCAGGGAGTGGAGTGGTAGGGGTTTGGAGGTAGGGCAGGGCCTTTCAATGGCCAAGTTACTCACTCACATGTTCTGTGTCCCACAGTGAGTCAGTATTCCTATTTTTGGAGAGTCCAAGGCCTTTTGCCCAGGTAAATACCCCAAGAGGTAAACAACAGCAAGAAAGCTATGGTTCTCTCATGAGTCCTCCAGAGAGAAGGTCCCCTCGTCCGGGTGTCACAGTGTTTCCACCACACAGGCTACCCAAAGTCCACTGCCCAGGCTTTCTCACCATTCCTTGCATAAGACCAGTTGAAAGGCCTGGGGCAGACAGGCTATGTGTTCTAAGACTGAGCCAGAAAGTATTGGACCCTTCAGTTCCTTTCCCAGTAGATGGCTGCTTCCCAGAAATATTTGTATATGAACCAAGCAAAGGACTGAGTTTGCCCAACTACTACGACTACTATGACTACTACCTTCTTCCCTATTCCCAGACATAGTGACTCAGGGCAAACATTTCCAAGCAAGTGGTGCCTTTGACCCTTAAAGATAACAGGCATTTTGCTGGTGGCTATTGGTTAGGGTTTCTTTGACAATAGTAAAGAGTAGCTTTTGCAGACAAGCAGCTGTAGGGAAGCTATAGGCAATTCCAACAGAGAGAGAAGAGGGACATGATTTCATGGAGGAAAAGGAGGAAGTGGGCGGGTTGTTTAGAAGGGAATTCCAAGGGAGAACAGCAGGAGTTTGGGAGATGAAGGTTTCTTACTGGCTGATGACTGGCATGTTCACTTTCTTGTAGGAGACCCAGACACAGCTGTTCCTGTTGGGACTTGAGCCTGATGACTCATTTCTGTGGACAATTCTGGTGGTGGCCAGAATTGTAGATGAACTCACATGGTACTTTGTGGAGGAAAACCACCCAGACTGGAAACCTAACAAGGAGGTACACTAAGATTTTCTCCTTACTTTGCAGCAGCTCTGGGGCCAGTGAGGGACTATCACAACTCAGTCACAAAAGCCACTCCACTTAGGGAAGTGGGAAGGTCAGGAGAGAAAGGTTGGACGGAAATGCTTCTGCCAGACAGAGCCTCATGTTTACCTCATCCTACCCCATGACCTGGTGTAGAAACATTGTTACTTAGTCTCTCTTACAAGGTCCAGTAGCCTGCTCGGGGTCCCAGCAATTAAAAGTCAACAATGCCCCAGAGCAGTGCATGTCTCCTTGGGACAGAAACAAGTAAGGATCTCTGGGGCTCACAGAGTAGCCATCCACAGGCAGTTTCACCAGCCAAGGACCCTCTATTTAGTAGATTTCTTGAACCCCAGAGTGCCTCAGGCCAGGCCATAAAAGAGGGGAAGTCCTGGAGCAGACAGATCAGGGGTTACATGCCTCCGGGAACACGTGGCAGGTGGAGGTGTGGAGAGAAGTAAGGGTGGCAAGCACCTTCACTAGTCTTGTCTTTCCTGAGTGGACATCCGTGATCCAGAGGCTCCCCAGTTACTGCAGGCAGGAGGTTTGGGTCTGACTGTGCTGCAGCTGGCTTGGGAGATTTCACCATGCATCCCAGGACTCTCTGAGTCACATACAAATCAGATCTGTCATAAGATTCTCTATCCCTGATGAAATGTCTGACATTCCTTAGGCTCCTGAGACTTTTCCTCACACTCAATAACTCAATGTCCAACAGCCTTTTCCAGGTTAAGGAAGCTTTGACCCCCATGTGCACAAATCCTGATCTCACCTGCAAAAAGCATTACAGAGCATGGCAATGGAAAACCTGTAACTCATCCTGCACAGCTCCAGGTAGCCAAGAGTCAAGCCCTGGACAGACAAGCCCTGGACAGACAGTCTTGACTCACTCTGCCTGACATCCCCACAGTTAGAATGTAACATAACTTTCCCACAGATGGATTTATTTGTGGGAAGAACTCCTTGCAGGTCCCACAGCCAGCCTCTACAATTCATCTTGTGATCAAGGCAGACGTTTTCCAGTGATCCTATGGGTTGCAGCAAGTGGGCAAATTTCAGTGGGCCCTGCTGAGTTCTGAACTGGCATGAGTACATTTTCTCTTGAAATTTTTATCCTTTGCCTAGTGTTTATTTCAGTTAAGTTTTTACGTGAATTATTAAATAACATATGTTATTGCCATTCATGTATTATTAAACTCCTTTTCCAGTAAAATGTTTTGTGTCTTCTTAGGAGCCATAGGGGATTTTATACTAATTTTTGTGTGAGTGTGTTGTATTGCATAGCACAGGAGTTATTTGCAATATTAAAATTTGAGAGTGAGGTATGTGCTCAAATTCCTAGAAGATTTTATTTTTGTTGATGTTTGAAACTTTTATTTACTTTAAACAAATCTGATGTTTTTCTCATGTTAATTTAATGGTTAGAATTCCCTGAATTTTGAAAACGTTTAATCAAAGTGTATGTTCATGTTACAAACAGAATGCAGTCATTTTTGACCTGTATGTCTTTATTTAAAGAATATCTAGAAGATCCTCATGCCTAAATTTAATGTTTTCAATTGTATGTTACTTATGTCTCATGTTACACATTTTGAAAATACTAGCAGTGCCTTTCATAGTCATTGGATTACAAAAGACTCTGAAGTACAGTAATCATTATACAAGAAAGGAATAGTGTGTTTGGCTGTTTTAGAAGTCCAGATGACCTAGGCTTTTCCATCCAAGGCATGAGGGCCTGGTTTATGAGATGACCAGCTTTTGCAGAGATGGTTAACATCCATGAGTAGTATAGCCTCACAATGGTAGCTAGGTCTTTCAGACTTGTGAGGCCTATTCGTCTCCAGCTGCCATTGCCAGATATTGGTCTGTACATAACAGCACTGCTTGGATTCACTGACTCCTATGAAGCCAAAGGTAGAATTTAGACTCAAGGCACTATCTCAACGTTTTACTTAGTCCTGGACTTTGTAAAATGGCAGTAAGAACAAGTATCTTGAGAAAGGGAGACTTTAAATACGTATATTTAAAAAAATCATCATTACTAAATAGATTTCTATCTAGGTAATATTACAAATAAAGTCCTGAGAATTAGTCTATAAAGAGGTCATTCATAAAACAAAAATTTAAAAAGGTTTTTATAATGGATTCTAAGGAGCAAGAATTCTAGTTACAAGAGAGAGAATTCTATAAAATGCCCATTTGTTTGGAGAGCACTAAGCCAGCTCTTAAGTGTGGTTAGAGAAGAGCTAAGTCAGATAAATCAGAGATTAGTAACACACTATTTTTGAGAAAGTTCATTCTGTATTTAAAAAGAAAATTATCTCCCACTGAGTGAGGATTTTGTTTCTTATAATTTATGGATGGGTAGTCTGCATATCCATACACACACACACACACACATACACACACACATATGTATATGTATATGTATATGTATGGAGAATACATACATACATACATACATATATAAATACAAATATATAAATAAATAGAGAGAGAGAGAGAGAGAGAGAGAGAGAGAGAATGTTGTTATGGCTATTATGGAATCGACCAAACCAAGTATGCTCTCAAAGGCTGTTTATTAGCTGGTGGCTATCCTTGCTAGAGCAGCCCTGAACAAAGATTAAGTCCAGTTTATACACTTCCAATTTTTCTTCATGCCATGTAAGCAAACGGGGTTACACAAGCTAAAATGAGCAGTTAGCATAGTTAGTATATGAGCTCATTGTCACAATTTCAAGACAAACAGGTACAGTTAAGGGTCCCAGGAACTAGGCATTCTTGTCCTAGTTAAAAAATTACTATGGGATAGATTTCCCTTGTTTAGTTTCAGAATTTTTAATTAACTTTTACCCTTATTACATTCCAGCAGGCTGTCACATTATAGTTTCTATCAATTATAATTAGAAATTTTAAAACGGAGCTGCTCACCACATTTGTGACAGAGCCTTTGTCCTCATTCATAAAGCAGACAGAACTGCCTATATCAGGGTAAGGGATGCGCAGCTTGAAGCACCTGTCACCTGCATCTGTAACATTTCTGGGTTCTCATCTGTCTGTCCTAAAACAACAGATGGAAAATAAAAATCCCAAAAGACATTTGTTATATTGAAACATCAATTGTAGAAATAAGATTATAATCATTATTATAAATTACTGTCTAACTTTTTATGCTAACAAGTTTTATTTTCTTATTTCTACATTTTCATCTTACTCCAAAAATTTATCAAATTCTCTTTCCCTCATTTTTTAAATGCTTCATTTCATAGTAAACAAGTCTATTTTTATTTGTAAAATTAAAAATTTCAATTCACATTCAGCTTAATTTTCTTAAATAAGTATAAATAAAACAAACCCAACCTTCTTTTTCTTTGTTCTAATGTTAGCATAGAGTTGGAATGCAAATTATTTCTACCTTTTTTGTGAAACTTGACTATGCACAAAAAGATCTCCCTTGTATTATTTTTCATCTATAAAATCATATAAAGTCATCATGAAAATCATCATTTCACAAACCATGAAGAAGTCTCAGAGCATATCTCTGATTTGTACAAAACCTTAGAATTAGGAATGCAGAAGACTGTGATTAGAGTTCTTTTTGGAACTGCAGTGTCAGAAATATGGATGCTTGATGTCACTGGTTTTAAGACTACTGCTGTAACAAGCAAATAACTACTGACCTGACTTAAGACTTAAGAATGCTGTCCCAGAAAGCCAGCATTCAGAGCTATTCAGGTTTTTCAGATGGCCCAAAGGTGCTAAGAGTTGAATGGGAGTCTAGACTTTTTGAAGGAGCAGCAATGCTGTATCATTTCTTGCTGCCCCACTCACCAACCAGAATCTTTCATGCAGTAGAATAGTAGATACCTTAACAACTCTCAGAGGTGCCCCAGGGTGCCTCAGGCCCAGGATTACAGCAGTGTCTTCAGGATTCCTGTGTGAGTAGTTAGAGAATAATTAGAACAAATTTACTAGGAAATATGAGCCAGTAAAGACCACCACATAAGGCTTTCCAATGTATTTTTCTAGCCACAAAGTTCCTACTTTGCACTGGGGAAACCAGAAGTCTATGAATAAAGTCAAACACAACCAGTTTTTACAGAGGTATTTTCTAGCAGAGGTACCGATATCCAAACGCATCAAGGGAAATTTCTTAGCTTGAATTAAAAATGTTAAGGGGTTAAGAGAGATGGTTCAGGTTTAATATTAAGTAAATTTATCTAAAGAAGGCTTCAGCAAAGTAATTTGGAGATACTGAATTATGGTGTATTGGAAGAGACAAGATTCAAACTTACATATTCCTGACACAGTGGGGAGCAGTGAGAACCCAAGAGCTGCTAACAACAGAACCACTACAAATTTGACTGCCACAGCTAATGATCATGGCCTGCCAAGGCATGGCATACCTCAGAGAAATCCAATCTGCCAAAGCTAAGAAAAAAAAAAAAAAAACAGTAAAGGTAAATTCATCAGAATTTTCATCCTTGACCCATCTTTCCACATCCCTGCCCCACACTCAGCCTTACTGATACATAATTGACATGCAGCATTACATAAGATCAAGGTGTACAACAGGATAATTGATAAACACATATAATGCAAAATAACTACCCTAATAACATTAGTAAATATATCTATCACCTTATTTCATACATTTGTGTGCATGTTGAAAACATTTATGATCTACTCACTTAGCAATTCTGAAGTATACAGTAGAGTATTATTAACTATAGTCAACATGCTGTATAAGTGGTCCCCAAAATTATGCATATCAAAACTGGATTTTGTACCCTATGATCATAATCACCCACTTTTACCGCCCACACCCATGCCCATCTTTAAAAGTTCTTCATTTATCCTAATACTGCTAAATATATCAATGTTATTAAAATTGCTTTGTAAACACAAACTGAATTTTTGTGTTCATACTATTTTCCTGAAAAGAATGTTCCCCTTGTTATTGTCATCTCAAGTCCATAATTTCTTTATGGCTCAGTTTAAATTCTCTTTAGTCTCACTGTTGGGTCCTATTTCAGCTCACTCCCTTTTAATATAGTTATTAGGATTTATTGATGTGGTAGGCAATAAAAATAATACAAAATTGATTCAAAATGTTAGAGAAATAAATTTAAAATTTTAATGTAACTGCAACTGGAAGGGGATGAGCTTGCTAAAATTAAAATCTTGGTGAGATTAAATAAATACACTAGGAGAGTCATATTTGAAGCTCAGGAAACAACTTATATTTAAAAAAAAATTTAGAGTTCCTCAGAAAAGTGAGTTAAAGCAATGGTAGTTAATAAATATATTAAAAAATGGAGAAGATAGATCAAAAAAAGATGAAGATAGAAATAAGAATCTTCAGTGAAATACAGTCATTGAATTCTCTGAGTGAAAAATACTCTGAAGGATTTAAACAAAGAAGTGAGATAGCCTTGCTTATGATTCAAGATCATCATTTTCTATAGATGTGATAATTAGGTATAACCTGCCTTTTAAGCCATGTGGTAAATGATTTCCATTACTTCCTTGGTATAAAAACTTATGATGAATTTCTCAAGAAAATAGCTTTCTGTCTCCTATCTACTTCCAATATCCTCTTCTTTTTCTTTCTTTCTCATACCTCCCTCGCTACCGTTTTCTTGGCCCTTGCTTTGCGACTGTGGCAGAGAGATGAAGCGTAGCCGAATAGAAGCAGTAGTGGAGGTAACAGCCGAGGCATTCGTAGAGGTAGAGACTGAAAGGTAGATGGAAGCAGAAGTAGTCATTGGCCCTTACTGGGACCAGGGTGCATAGTTGGGCCATGTAACTCCCTGGAGCCAGAAAAAGAAAGGGCTCACTTGGCTGAAGATGTAGGGCAATGTTCATCAAAGTGACTCAAGATTCCCACCTGTACCCATGTGTCTTTTTATTGCAGATGGCACACTAGAGGTGCCCCCAGGTCACCCTGCAAGAGACAAGGAACAAAACATTCACAGATACTTTAAAGGAGGCTAGAAAGTAACTTCAGGTGTTGAGTATTCATCTGTTTCTCTCTGAATTTTGTACCCCCTCAACTTTTCACCTTACAGCCAATCTCCCCCACAGCTTTCTTGGCTTCAATACAGAAAGTGAATTCATTTAGCTTGGGCCAAAATTGGGCACAAGAGCTGACTTCCAGGATGCTTAAGTGCCTTTTCTGCAAAATTCCAGGACTTCCTGCTGAAAAACATAAAATAAAGAAATTTTTATCTTTAGCCTATATTGGAAAGAGAAATATAGTTGAAAAGAAAGATAATAACATATCTACTTTACATGAGAAAGAATACCCTCTTTCTAAATGTGTCATTCTCACCTATCAGTCACCATAGCATTACTCATCCCTCATAGGGACCAACTGAGTAGACAGCAGTCATACAGTTGCATATTTTTCTCTTGCTCCAGGCTCTCCTCCAGGCAGATAGGCAGCACCAGGGGTTGAAAATGCAGTGGCTGCTTCAGGAAGATTAGATCAAGTCCTAAAGGTCCCTAAGGAGCTACATAGGGCATGGCATGGTGAGTGCCTACAGTCTGAGCTTGAATAGGTTCCTGAAGATCAGTAAGTCCCACCTGGACCAGGGCCAGGGCTTCTGAGTTTTTTCTGGTGGAGAGGAATTTGTCAAACATTTTGTTATTACATTATTTCAATGTGAAAAAAAAAACAACTTTGCACTTAACATGAATCACGTGAAATCCAAGTGAGCACTAAGGGACTACTTCAATTCCCTCCTTGTTGCCAATGTGCACTTTTTATTAGGTGCAACATGTGTGAAGATCTTCAGGTATGGTAAGATAAATATTATGGTGCAATCCACATTCTGGTTAAAAAAAGAAAAAAGCTAACTTAAAACAAGTTGTTATATACCCTAACATTTATCATGTTTAACTTTTAGTGATACTAAAGTTGAAATTTAGGAGTTGAAATATCCCACTTACAAGATGTGAGACTTTGGACAGTTTCTCCCTCTTCCTGAACTTTGTATGTCTTGTCTGTACTAATGGCTTTACTTCAGTATGTTAAAATGAGAAATAAAATTGCATACCCAAAAGAATATGTTAAGAGAATCATAGTCATTATTCTTCTAGAGATTAATAAATGATTTTAAGAGACAAGATTCTACAAGTTATAAAATGTAAAATTGTGATTCTAATGTGATAATTTATACTGAGGATTCTGTTCATCATTTTACAGACAAAATTATATAAACATGAAATTTAGAATTGTTTTAATTTAGATCTTGAAATCATTCCTAAAAACTGCTAACACACTAACTTGGAGATACACGAGGATATTGAGAGATAGAGAGCACACACTGTCTTTAGCTAAGAAAATATATCACATGATTACCAAAAGTAAGAAATACCAAATTTTATTTCTGTAGCTAAGAAAGACTATCTACCTTCTTAAAAAAAAAAAAAGGAACTAAAAAGATACCCATTAACAATCTCAAAGTTATACTTTATAATAATATAAAATTAACTTTCAAATGACACTCAGACTTAAATGAAATTTGCACATCTAGCTGTGGTAAGGATCCACTGTTCATTCAGTATAGAACCAGCAAAGAATTGAGAGAGAGAGAATTGCACTGAAACCATCTAAGGGAATTCACCAACTTCTGCCTCCCAGCAGTTGGGACAATGTGGCACAAGACCAGGGCTTAATCCACACTATGCAGAAGAAATCCACACATGGGATAAGACAAAGTTAGAGTTATCATCCTCTTTTCCCTAAACATGTTGATTTCCTATTTTTATATTTTAGGAAAATGTTTGTAAATCTTTAACTTTGGGCAAATAATTGGAAATATCTTTTAATCCTAAAAATGTAGCTAAAGTAACAAAGACCTGCTTATTCTCTCTGTGAATAATATGAGATATTACAATTCATTCCTCAAGTGGAACAAAAAAGCATTTCTAAACAGTAAAAGTATTTTTCTAGTACAGTAAGCTACAAAAAAACTAGGTTTACAATACTTAATCTTAAACTCTTTCTGGCAAAAATAAAGTATTCTTCTCTCAATATATGGACATATTTTAAGAGTACATTATTCAATACCCCCTCTTCTGATGCAGATAATAATTTGAATTTTCACTATGCCAAAGTTTGACTTCTGATTTAATCAGAAACTCTGGTTTTAGGCTCTAAGACTTTGGTCCCAAGAATAACTAAAATAGATAACGAGGCTGAATTTACCTTTGGTTTCATGAGAAATAACAGCTGTCTCAAAGAGCCAGAAAGCCTAGAGACTCTCTTTCTAGACCAAACCCAGATGACACTCAGCCAAGGAAACCCTGAGTTCTGAATACTTGAGAGGCCCTGGTTCAAGCTGTTTGGACTTAGTTTCAAATTCAGATCAAGGCATCTGATCAAGTTGCTTTGTTAAAAGTATGATTGGAGCAGTGCACAGGGATGACAAACTACAAGAAAGAATGGTCTCTTCAGTAAATTTTGAGGTAGATAGTTCCTAGGGAGAATTATTAGAAGAGGCTAAGGTCCAAAGGACAGGAGAGAATGCCATAAGAGAAAGAATGGAGCAATAAGGGAAAATACAGGATAAAGGAAATGTGCAAGGAAAAAACAATGAACAGGAAGGGACAATGTACATGGAGTTGGCAGAGAACAAGGAACCAGAAGGAAAAAGATGGAGAAAGAGGGTTAAGAAAATTAGACGGGACAGCAGGGCTTCCTTTTGTTTTGGTGATTTCTAAGTTACTTCCAAAGTTCAGGTAATCAACTCTTTCAGGAAGCCAGGTGCTTGAAAGTGTAAGAAGGAGAATTTTTGCAAGTCACTGGGTAGCAGAGAATTGGTTTGATCTTGGTTTTCTGTTGCAGGTATCTCAGTCGACAAAGCTATTATAAAATACTGACCTGAAGAAAGGATAGTTTCTGTTTGTAAAAGAGGTTCACATTCTGACCAGGAGCCAAACTAACTAGTTAATGGAGTTCCTCTATCTGGTTCAACTTCAGGAGAAACAAATGATGTAATTATATCAGCTTATAATTGCTGTCAGGCTTTACTTCTTTTTCACATGGGATCCTTGTTTTGACTTTGTCAGGTTTAAGTATAGCAGAGGATCCAATAATGTCAGTTTCAGGGTGGGCCCAGAGCCTCCCTTCTAGGGTTTCAGACTGTATCCAAGACTTAACTATGCCAACTTCAGGGTAGATCCAAGCACTGAATACTTGAAATTCTGAATGAATCCATGATATGACTTTATTCATTTGAATGTGGAACCAAGATCTGACTGTATCAGCTTCCATACTGACCCAGGGTTTGACTGCTTGTGTTTCAGGGTACATCAAGGGTTGATTTGTAATAGCTTCTTGCTGAGTCCAGGGCTGAACTACAGAATCATTAGCCTGGGTCAAGGGGCTGTCTCTCTGAGAGTCAGGTTGAATCCAGGGTCTAGCTGCTTTACTTTGAGTCTGTAACAAAGGAGTAATTGTATCAACTTCAGATAAAGTTATAGGTTTTACTAGTTGTCTTTCAGTCTATGACAAAATACAGAATGTTTCAGTTTCAGGCTGGGTACTGGGTTTAGCTGTAGCAGCTTCCTGCTGATTCCAAGGTTTGACTGAATCTATTTGAGTCCGAAACCAATGTCTTATTACTGTATTAGTATCCACCTGGGTTGAGGGGTAGATTTTTAAAGTTTCAGCCAAGGTCCATGGTCTTATTGCAGCAGCTTCAAGGTGGATCCAGAGTTGGATTGTAGCAGTTTCAAGCTTAGTCAAGGATCCAATTGAATCACTTTCATACTGAGTCCAAGGGATGATTACACCAACTTCATTTTGAGTCCAGGAACACAGCATTTGAGATTCAAATTGGTACCAGGGACTAATTGTACCATTTTGCATTGGGTACCGAAATGTGACTGTATCCACGTCAGTCCAGGATCTGACAAATTGTAGTTCAGGGTGGGTCCATCGTTTTACAGTATCACTTTCGTGATGTTCCAAAATCTGACTGTATTAGTTTTGTGTTGGATCCTAGTGTGGGCCCTCTGCCATTTTGGTTGGATCCTGGGAATAGCTTTTTGAGATAGAGGTTGAGTGCCTTGTCTTATTGCACCAATATGAGTATGTAAACAAGATCTGACCATATTAATGTCAGTCATGGTCAAGGATTTTGCAGCTTGTGTTTTGGACTGGGGCAATAATGTAAACATATTAGCTTCCGATTGTGTCCAGGACCTCACTGCTTCAGATTCAGTCTGGGCCCAAGGTCTGAAAGTTATACTTTTAGGTCAAGTCCAGAGACTAATTAACCCAGCTTCATTTTTGATCCATGGTCTTATTATATCTGCTTCAGAAAAGGTCCAAGATCTCACTGTGTCTCCTTCAGACCAGTTCCCTTGATGAAATACACCAGTTGTAGTTTGAAACCATGATAAGATAGTATCAGTATCATGTTGAGCCAAGAGATTCACTCTACCAGGTCCAAATTGAGTCAAGGTACTCACTGTTTGAGATTCTGATTGGCCCCGGGGTCTTATTCTTATTGTTTCATTTTTCAACCAAGATCTGCTAATATCAGCTTCAGAGTGGAGCCAGAGTCTGGTTGCTTGTGGTAAGGGCACTACCCAGGGTGTAAATGTTCCAAATTTAGACAAGGCCCATGAGTTGATATTATCAGTCTTAGGATGTGTCCAAAAAAGGGAAAATTGATTCTCAACTGTAATCAAGGATCGAGTAGTATCAATTTGCAGATGCAATGAAATACTAAATATACTAGGTTCAGGCACTCTCCAGGGTTGCTCAGACTCAGTTTTAATCATTGTCCACAATGTGACTGTATCATTGAGATTCTGTGTGTATGAATTTACTGCTAGAGAATCAGACTGCATCCAGAATATGACTGAGGAAACTGTAGACTGTATCCAGTTTACTAGTGGATATTCAGTCTGAGGCCGTGGTATGACTGTGGCAGCTATAGCCTCTGCCCAGGAGTTCACTGCTGCAGGTTCAGTTAGGGTCCAGGGTATGACTGTGACAGTTGCAGCCTCTGCCCAGGGATTCACTGATATACACTCAGTTTTGGTGCACTGTGTTTTTATGTCTTTTAAAGGATTTGTCTCTGTCTTTAATTCTGGAATTTCAGTTTTGGTACAAGGGGTGACTATGTCAGGTACAGTCTGCTGGAGGTTTCGTTTGAATCCACTGTATAACTCTCTCAGATACAGGCTGTATTAGGGTTTTTTAGCTGCAGAATCAGCCAGAGTCCACAGTCTGTCTACATCAACTATGGATTGTGTCCATGGATTCACTGCTGGAGATTCATCTTGACTTCATAAAGTGACCAAGGAAGCTACAGCCTCATTCCAGGCTTTTTCTAAAGATTCTGCTGGAGTCCATGCTATGATTGTACCACTCTCAAGCTCTGTCTAGGTACTTACTGGTGGAGATTTAGCTTGAGACCATGGTGGAATTATGTCCACAACAGGTTGTATCCAGGAATTTATTCCTGGGATCTCTGCCTGGGACCAAGATGTGACTGTATTCACTTCTGATTGTGCTCAAGGACTTCTGGATTTCCTTTCTCAGTTCATGTTGAAATACTCTCAGTTTCAGACTATCTCCAGGAATTTAGTATTAAAGATTCTGTTGGGATCCATGTTGTGACTGTATCATTTTCAGACTTTTTCCCAGAATATAATGAAGAAGATACAGCTGGAAGATACAGTGTGGCTGTGTCATCTATAGACTGTGTCCATGAATTTATTGCTGGAGATTCAGCTTGGGTCCACTATGTTATTGCCTCAGCTATAATGCCTGTTCAAGGAATTACTGCAGAATACTCACCATGGATCCATGGTTTTATTATATTAGCTTTAAACTATGTCCAGCAATTTCCTGCTACAGATTCTGTTTGGGTCCATGCTGTGACTGTATCAACTACAGACTATGTCCAAGGACTTATTGCTAGGGACTCAACTTGGCTCTGTGGTGTGAATATATCACTTTTAAACTGTATCCAAGAATTTACTACTGGAGATTAAAACTGGGTCAATGTTGGGACTTTGTAAGCTGTAGTTTTTGTCCAGGAATTAATTTCTGAAGTTTTACCCTGGGCTCACAATGTGACTGTTTTAGCTACAGACTGTGTCCAGGGATTTATTGCTATAGATTTAGCCTGAGTCTTTTGTATTGCTGTAACAGATCCAGGAGGTGTTGAGAGCTTTTCTCCTGGAAATTTAGTCTTTGCCCACAATATGACAGATTTAGTTAACAACTCTCTCCATTAATTTACTGCTGGAGTTTCACTCTGGATTGATGGTGTGACTATTTAAGTTTCTAACTATGTCCAAGAATTTACTTCTAGAGATTCAGCCTGGGTTGATGGTATTAAAGCATCTGCATCATTTTGTGCCCCAGTGTTGATCATACCAATATCTGGCTGAATTCATGTTCTTACTGGAACTGCTTCATACTGTGTCCAGAACCTAACATGATTACCTTCTTGTTCATCCCAGAGTCTGACTGGGTTAGCATCACATTGTACCCAGGCTTTTACCTTATCATCCACAGGTTAGTTCCAGGGACTGACTTTTTCCATT
The DNA here is from genome assembly GCA_030015415.1 of Cynopterus sphinx. NCBI lineage: Eukaryota > Metazoa > Chordata > Mammalia > Chiroptera > Pteropodidae > Cynopterus > Cynopterus sphinx. The sequence continues at coordinate 16,278,000 of CM057395.1, read as the reverse complement.
TTGGTCTATATCCAGTGGTGTGCTGTTTTAATTACTGGTTCCGTCCACAGTATGACCATCTCCATTTGTGTGTAGAATCAAAGTTTGACATTATCAGTCTCAAACTGAATCCTAGGCCTGGCTATATCACCTTCAGGTTGGGTCTAGGAGTGAGATCTTTGAAATTCTGTTTTAATCCAAACTTTGAATGTATTCACTTGAGGATGCAACCAAAATTTGACTATATTAGCTTTAGGCTCAGACCAGGTTATGTCTGTCTGAGAGTCAATTTGGCTCCAGGTTCTGATTGCAACAGTTTATGTCTGCAACCAAAGTCTGACTGCATCAGTTTCAGAGCTTGTCCAGTGTGGGACTATATTAACCTTGGATTGTGTCCAGAATCTGCATGTAGATGATTCAGGCTTTGCTCTTGGTTGGATGCCACCACTTCCAGGCTGAATTTATGGTTTGACCATGTTAATGTCATTCTGAATCCAGAGATGCAGTGTTTTAAGGTCTGGCTGGGTCCTCAGTCTCATTTAATTAGATTTAGTCCTAAACCAAGATCTGGCTTTATCAGCTCCAGATCAGATCTGGCTTTATCTGTTTCCAGGGTCTGATTGTTTCAATTTCACTGGAGGTCCAGGATCTAATTATATCTGCTTCTCCTTGGGTCCAATATTTACCTTTTTCTTTTTCAGTTCTAGGTCTGATTATTCAAATTTTATGCTGAATCCAGAGAATGATTATTTCAGTCTTGGTCTGTAACCATGGTCTGATTGTATTAGCTTTTAGCTGAGAAAAAGATCTTTCTGCTTGGGTTTCTGACTGGGTCCAGGTTTGGACTATGTCAGCTTTAGGCTACATTCTATCAACTTTAGAGTGAATGCAAAACTTACTTATATTAGTGATAGGATGGAACAAGAGCCAATATATATATTCAGTCTTCATCTGGGGTTTGACTGTAATAGTATCATGTTTACTCAATATGCTGATACTATACATTGACTTGAGGGTCTGATTACACTTGCCTTATATTGGGCCTAACACATAACAGAAATGGCTGCAGATGGAGCCAAAGAAAAGGGCATATTAAACTCTGAGTAAGTCCAAAATTGATTTGACTTAGGTTCAGGGAGAATCCAGTATTCTTCTGTCTTTTCTGCAGGCTCTTGGGATCCAAATATATTTGGGGCTGACTGAAACCAATGTTCCAAGGTATGGATTACTGTTGGATATTGGTATCCATTTGTATTTAGTGTGGAATGAGTCCTGAATCCAATTTCATTACCTATTAAAGGTCCCCATGGACGTAGGTTATAGTTTACAGATTTAACAACAGGGTTAATTTTATCAGCTACATTGTGTATTTGGGTTCTAACATTCTCTTCACTAGATTGAACCTACATCACTGTTCTTGTTTTTTCCCATTACACTATGTGTCCAAGGTCCAACATCTGGGGTGATTTCTAGCCAGAATCTAGCTGGAAGTTGACTATTGAAAGGAATCTTAGTAGCTTGCACTTGAGACTGGACAGTAGTAATCTCAGAAGGAATATAGGATCTACTTATGTCACTTGAAAACAGAACCCAGGTTTCTTTAGCATTAACTAATGGTAGGGTATGAAGGCCAATTATACTGGCTGATTGTTTAACTCAAGATCTTACTGACTCAGTCATAGTTCTATGTTGATGTGTCACAGCATCTTTCTGAGGCAGCTCCCAGGGTATAGGTATACCAGTTGTTGAAGGATTCTGGGGATCAGAAAGACCCCAAGGTTCATAAATATCAGCTCTTGGGATCAGCTATCACAGAAGGATCCCATGGTTTGGCAATAGGAAAGGTCCAAGATTTAACCATTGGCAATTTGCTAGCTGAAGATTGCGGATTACGTCTACTGCCAGAAAAAAAATCTCTATTATTTGAACCAGAAAATATGGGAGGACGATTTTGGAGCTGTCTCCTCAGTGGCAAAGTGTCTAACATCCTATATGACTGTATAGTAAATCTATAGAAAATCAAAATGGCAGAGCACCTGTTCAGGCTAAGCCTGTTTTGTGGATCATGTTCTACCATGGGAAAAAAAAAATCAGGGGAGGGGGAAATAGAATCCATCAACTTCTTGGATGCCTCAATAAGCCATCTCATCCAAGATAGGCATGGGGCCATCTTGATGACAAGAACAGGATCATAAGAGGCCATTGAGGACTCGCTGACCAGGCCTACCAGCTCCCAATGTTTGCCAAGAGACAGAGAACAGGACTACCCTGCTGTACCTGAATGAAGAAACAGAAAATTCATGTATATGTAATATAAATAGACAGATATAGGATACATATATTAAAATATGTCACCTACCAATTGCATATAAATATCTAATACATTTATAAATCATAAACTATATGAATGAATATTTATGTATTTATAAACATTTATATATTACATATATACTAAATGTTTTTAACATTAAACATATAAGATTTATATATTTTTCTACCACATATAATTCCATGTGACATGGCAAAAGAGTAATAAAGGTTATATGGTGCATACTTCAAGGAGCTTTAGAAACTCACTTAGGCACAAATAATTATAACTGGTTGAAAGAGAAAAACCAAATGCTAAGGGGAAAATTTAAAGACAACTCTAAAGATATCAATTATATATTCAACATCTTTTTTTTTTTACATATTATTTGGCAATTTCTAGGCAGAGCACAACTAATACAATTACATCTATTGATTATGTTTATCTCTATTATTTACACTGCCATTGCAATGGTTCAAATCATCATGGGTTTTTTTTTCCCCCTTCATACTCTTGTTTTCAAGCCATTATCATTTCTATTTTCCTGTCATATCCACCCCTATTTTATGGTTTGTTCGCCCAGGAGGCAGAATGATACTCAGAATAAAAGCCAAAGATTTCATTAGTCTCATTTGCTCATTTGCTACCACTATACTTGCTCCATTCCAGTATCAGAAATTTTCTAATAGCTCCTTTTGCCTGAGATTTTTTTCCTTCAAATATTCATGATAAATTGATTCCTCAAAAGCTTTAGATCTTTGCTTAAATGAAAAACCTTTAAAAGGCCTTTTGTGCTGCTCCTATTCTGATGGCACATTTTCTACATCTATCACTAATTATTTTCTTGAAAGTTAGTTTTACCAGTCACATTTTATTTTTTTATTTGTTGCCTGTAACTTGTAAGCATGATGACAGTAGGCAATTATATACCTTTTGAACCCTCAAATCTTGTCACAACACCAAACCAGATTTAGGCACTCAATGTATAATGAGTATATGATTCCTGATTGTTTTGCTTTACATGACAGAACTATGATGATGAAACAAATGTGGAGTACAAAGGTTCTTTAACAGACTATTAAATAGATTCCTGAATAAATCTGATTTTTTTTGTTTATTATCCTGTGGCCTCCACTGCTTAAGTAATTAAGTCCATGTATCATTACATCATAATATAGTCTCAAATTATTTTTCTACTCTCATTTCTTCTGCATCTCCCATATGAACATTTTCTCCAAAAGTTTTATTGCTCAAATATTATCTATGCATTAGATGTTCTTTCTATATTTACATAGTGCATCACCTTCCTCTAGTCAGTATGAAGATAAAGCAGACCCTCTCCACATTGCCTCTACTATTCACTATAGAGATATATGATACTGACAACATTATATTGTAGTTAATTATTGTATTATGTGATACTTTGAATTTATCTCTTATCAAATCATAAGCTCCCAGATGACTGGATACATGCTGGGATTTTCTGAGTTGGGATCAGGTCTGTTTTCTCTCTATACAGTGTCAGATTTGTATCCCCTATTTGTACAGTTAATTTGTCTTCCTTCATTTCAAGTTTCTTAAATATTGATTTTAAGACTCTTTCTTCCCTTAGTCCTTTAGACTTCACAAAGTTCTTGCAATTTTTTTAATGAAAGAAATATTAATGTAATCTCATGTTTCTCCTCCTTCAGGAATTCTAATCTCTGCCATATCAGCAAATTTCAAATGACCTTTTTTATTTTTACTTTTTCATTTTTTTGCCTTAAGTTTTTTTCTAGCCATTTTTTATTCTTAAGCTGTATTACTCTCTCTAAAATGTACTAAATTATCTCATAGGTTGAGGTTTAGACAAAAACCTATATCCTTAAAAAAACAATTAGTGACTGGCAGATATTTGTTTTTCATAGCAAATTGTATATTATGTTATTTTTGTAACCACAGGACAAATAGATAATGATTATAACTCATAAGCATAGACTTTTATTTTTCATAAATACTCAGTTTATGTTTGCTAAATTGAATTGCTTGTATTCTAACCCAATTTAAAAATTGTAACCTCATGTTCTTTCCATTGTTTCAAAGATATTTGTGGTAAGTTCTCTATCCCTAAATTTCTCAATAAAATATTTATTGTTTAATAAACATTACATAAACATTACATCATAAACATTATATCAGTGCATTACATGTGGAAACAATATAAACATTACATCAGTGCGTTACATGTGGAAACAATATAATATCAGCCTTTAAAATTTTTTAAGCATACAGTACAAAGCTGTTAACTGCATATACTGTGATGTACACTATCTCCAGAATGTATTAATTTTTTGTAAATGATAATCTATATTCATTTCATATTTTATAAATGGTTTTACATCACCCCCAATGGTAACTTTGCCTTATACAGTTAGTACCCAGCATTCTTCTTGTGCTTGACTCCAGATGGGTAGATTGTTGCTTTCAATCAGGTGGAGATGTTTTTGGCAGAATGAGAGGTCCAGCAGCTTAACTGACAGCTTCTTAATACTGGTCTCAAAAATATTGCGGTGTGAAGGAACATATACAATATATTTATGGATTATTAAGTATCTATACATTTTATAGCAGAGCTTCCTAAGATTTTTACACTATAGCTTTCAATCATTTAATTATATAGAATTTCTGAGATACTCAGACTTCTCTCTTGTTCCATTTTTTCTCATACACACTATTTTTGAGCTATACCTAATCCTTCTTAAATGGTATAATGAAACACAATAATTGTAACCCATGATATTGTCACTTTACTTCCTTAAGGACTTAGACTTTACCCCTGTAAAATGGAGTAATATGAATATAATTATTTTTATAAAATTTTAAGCTCTTTCCTTTTTCATCATTCTTTTAATATTAATAATCAAGCTATAATATAGAGAATATGACTTTTATGGCTTACTCTGATATTGGTATACCCTTCAGAGTCTGTACTGGCAGTTATAACAATTCTTCCAGAAGATGTTTTAAGTGTGAGAAAGTGGCATTTCTTCCCTGCTGATGTGGTATTGCAGGAGGACCACTCCTATGTTTCCTTTCACTCTATATATTCCAACTTGTGCAGCAAAGCCAGGGTGCAGACATAGTTTGTGGTCACATATGATACCGTCTTGGTTAACGATTCTAGAAATTTCAGAGTTCAAATGCTTCCTAAGGGAATTGAAAAAGAAATGAATAATGTTATAAAATTAGAGTGAAAATAATTTCATTAAACTTCCATTTAACCTGAAATGTTTATATCACTAAGGCCCTTACTTAGCAATGTAATCTGACAACTTTCTACTTTCTATCCCTGTAAATTAATGTTTTATCTTACAAATTAAAGAGAATTTGACTTTTAGAACTTTAAGCTTTATATTTAATATAATATTTTCTGAAGAAAAGTCTATTTAATGTATCAAAATTCAAACAAATAGTTAATTATGATGAATCAAATATAAAAAGTATATATAAGTATATCATTTTCTCATGGTCCTCACTATACTTACAGTTTAATTGGACAGCTGACTATTGAGAAGACACTCCACCAATTTAGAACAATGTCCTGGCACGTTTCAGGCATGGTCACTAACCATGAGGTGTTGTTGGACACTGACAATGAGGCGAGTTTAACCACTGCTTTTGAGAACTGAGTACTAAAGGGTCAGATAGGGAGAGGAAGAAGTAAACATAACATTCAATATCTTGTTGAATGCTTAATGATATATTTGTTATTCTACTTTTTTGAATAATGAACAGGAGGAGACTATAGAGAAGAATGAGAATATTTAAAAGGTGACAAAAATACAAAATTATGTGATATAGAAGCATAAATAAGAAACAAGAAATTAGATAAATGACAGAGATCACAGACCATATTTAAAAGGTTAATGAAAATCAAGAATGTCTTTTCTATTATTAACACAAACAAGAAAAGAAAAAATCTCAAACGTCTGTAACTACTACCATAGCAATGAAAAAACAATCCCCCAAAATGATAGAAGCAAAGTACAGTTCTCATGTTGCCTCAAATGGTTGTAAATGTAAGACAGGGTTCTAGTAGAGTAGTTATCAGGGTTGGGATTGCAATTACAGGGATTAGAATGTGTGACATAATAACTGCTTGTAAGAAAACTACCTTCTTTCTATTATGATCAACCAACTAGAAAGTTATAGATAAAAAATTTAGCCAACTTAAATGCAATTTAAAAATTAAAATAAAATTTAGCTCAATATTAACTTTTACTTTTGGAGTGGGAAAACCAACATCCCAGACCCACATTTTGTAAAAAAAATGATGATGTATTTGGTAATATAATGTAGTTTTAGTTACCTGCCACATATAGTTAGTAATTAAAAGAATTAGGCTATAAGACCTGACAAGTTAAGAAAATACTGATTGATAATAGTTTAATATAATTTATAGATCAATATATAAGAAAGATAGCATATTTCAGTTATACATTTATTCACATATTCAAACCTACTCACCACTGTCAACTCAGAAATAATTATGTTGCAAATTTGTAGACAATTATCTCAAGACCTAATTTCTCTTCTCTCTGATGGCAATCTAGAGCAAAAATCAACAATTAAACAAATATTTACCAAACTTTTCACACATTGTACCACATGTTTAACGCATACATGTGAGAAAAAGAGGTCTTTGTTCTCTTGTTCTTTGCAATTTAGTTAATTAGTTAAGGTTAGTACCTGCTGAACGTATAAAAAATATAAAATCAATTATATAAAAATAAATTTATATTTCACATGGTTTTATGATTTTACACAAATCTCAGCTCATTCTATCACACTGCTTAGCAATTGTAGTGCTTTACTTTCATTCTCACTTGACTGAAAGATACCTTTGCTGTACCAGTCTTCACGCCATTGTTCTAGATACTTTTCTTATATTTCCATGGCCACCCCATAGCTTTTTTCTCATCTTTTTTTGCTTACTCTGTGAGCTGCACTATAATTAGGCAAGCTTTATAATAACAGTTAAAAATATTTTAAAATAATACATTTGTAAAAGTGATATTTGTTTACCAATAAATACTCAAAATTAGAGAAGTGAAAAACTATTACAATGAATGAAAATATTTTAAAAGCTATTAAACTAATGCTTGAATTGTTTAAAGGATGAGTAGGAACTAAGCAAACAAAATAAAAATTTCTACTCTTTGAATAACTCTTTTGAGGCCTGTATAAAGAAATAAAGGTAAGTGGTATCCAAAATCTTGTAAGAGAACAAAAAAATTTTTTGAAAAATTAAAATGGGCAAAGGACTTAAGTAGATATTTCTCCATTGAAGATATATTAAAAGATGCTTAACCCCAGTAATCATTAGAGAAATGTAAATGCAAACTGCAATGAATACCACCTCAGATCTATCAAAATGACTACTTTTGGGTAACACACACACACACACACACACACACACACACACACGCTAATGAGTGTTGGTGAAGATGTGGAGAAATTAAATTTTTGTGCACCTTTGAGAATGTAAAATGATATATCTACTGAAAAATTCTATGTGGAAATTCCCCCAAAATTAAAAACATAATTATCTTTGATCCAGCAATTCCACTTCCGGGTATTCACCTAAAAAAATTAAAGCAGGGTGCTGAAAAGACATCTTTAAACCTAGTTCATAGCAGCATTATTCACAATAACTAAAACATGGAAGCAATCTAAATGTTTATTAATCAATAAATTGGTAAAAAATCGTTAAGTACATATAATAGAATATTACTCAGCATTAAAAAAGAAAGAAGTTCTACATTATGCTACAAAATATATAAAACTTGAAGATAATAAGGCAATCACAAAAAATATATTATGAGATTCAACTTTCATATTGTATTTAGTCAAAACAATTAATATAGAAAGTGTAACAGTAGTAGTGTAACAGGGCCTGATAGGAGGGGAAAATAGGATGTTATTGTCAATTGGTATATAGTTTAAGTTATATAAGATGAAAGTCATTGGGTTGTCTGGTAATGAAAATAGTTATGAGGATAAATTGTTATACAACAATGTGAATGTATTTTATACCACTAAATTGTATACTTAAAAATAGTTAAGATGATACAATTTTATGTTATATGTATTTTGGTCAAATTTTTTTTAAAAAGGAAGAAAAATGAGTTCTGAAAATTAATGTACAGCATTATGACTACAATTAACAATACTGTATTCTATACTTAAAATGTGCTAAGAGGGTAGATCCTGAGCAACCTTAAAACACATTTAAAGAACAAATGAAAATATTTATGAGGTATTGGGTATGTTAATTAGCTTGATTATTGTGGTAATTATTTCACTATACATGTATTATATCAAAACATTAAGTTATACACCTTAAGTATGTACCTTAATGAAGCTGAAAAAAATATATGTTTATACAAAAAAAAATATCCAACTTACTGGATCCAGTCTCAGGTCAAGAAACCTCAGACTGTTTGAAGTCATCAAGACACATCTCAAGGTAGCACATCAGGTGGCCCCTGGTCCACATATGTCATCTGCAACATTCCTCAGAATTTTCTGAGCTTAATTTGGGTGCCTCAAAGTGGATTTAGAGTCCTCTTAACTCTATTTCAATCTCCAGCACTGACTTTGAGTTACTTGAAGTGTTTCTAGGATTCCTGATATGTAGTCTGTGAAAGCCTGTTCTCTTGAATTGTGCCTGCAGTGTATGAATTGCTTTAGGGCACACTAAGTTAGGATGGGTAGTTTGTGCTGAGGTTGATGATACAGGACTGGGTCTGGCATAAATTAAAGTAGGTTTTGTTTTCCAGAAGTGAGTCTGAAGTAACCTGAGACCCAGATAATACGAATTACACCCTAGCATACACATTAGAATTCTTGAACTTAAGTAAGGTTACCTGCATTCAGTTTTAGGAATCCAGACTCAGTTTAGGGATTCTCGAGAATACACTTGGAAAATAGAATCATACCATATGTTCACAGAGTAAAACACAGGGAACCAATAATCCATTCTGTGGAATCAAGGCATTCTCAGAATACTGGCCCTCATTAAGGAGATATTCATAAAATTCAGGGAATCCTGGAGTTTTTTAAGTATTCTAAACCTCCTCTTTAGTCCCAAGGCCTACGTCAGGGGGTATAGGTTAAATTCTATGAGTTTTTATACCCATAGCATCAAATCTAATACCTACATCAATAGAGTCAGACTCATTTCAAACAGACCCAGGTATAGCTCATACTCTACCTGCAAAACCCAGAATTAACCATTTTGTGGGCATCAAACTTAATACATATGTGTATTTCCAGATAGTATTTCAGAAGACCCAGACATACCTCAGAGACCTCACAGATTATCAACCATTCCTAACTATCCATTTGTGTGCACACTTACAAGAGGCTTTCACAGATACTATACTAAATTCCTTATTTGATCCAAATTCAGCTCAAAACATTCAGAACCACCTTCAGAAAATCTAGCCCTGATTCTAGAAAGGTAGCTTTAGTTTAGATGATCCAGATTCACCTCAGAGTTATCCGAACAATCTAGGCAGACAACAAATAAATTTTATAATAACTTGGCTCAGCTCTTGAGACCCTGGAAACATGCTGGAGAAAACAAATGCATCTAGGAGTATTACAGAGCAATCTTAGGTGACTCAGATTTGTTGCTGACTCCTTCTATTTACCTCAGGGGATCCTAAACCTATTTTATAAGACCTAAGTTTAACTAAGTAAGGCACCTCAAAAAAATATATATTTCAGTGGCCTCAGCCACTCTTAGAAGAACCCAGACCCACATTATAGGTTCAAGGCTTGGTTCACAGAATATACACACACCACTCAAGTATGCCCACACACAGTTAAAGTGACCAACAATGAGACTGTAACTTAAACTGTCTTCAGGAATTCATGTGAAGCTAAGTAAACAACAGGCTTACCATAGAGAACCCCACAATGATCTTGGTACCCAACTCTGCTTAGGCATTGCAGGGTAACCTGTATCCACTTTCTGATAAAAGAATAAAGAAAAAGAGATCTAACCCTCACACACAGACCCAGACTTAGTTTAGGGAATCACAAATAACATACCAGAACTCCAGACATAACTCATGGATTCAATACACAAACAAAGGGCCCAAGACCTATCATTGTGGAATCTCAGACTCACCTAATGAAACACATACACATAATTTGGAATCCAGAATATGTTCAGACACCCATACATTAGGAAAATGTAGCCCATTAGTCTAGTTCTATAATCAGCACAGAACAATTCCAAACTCATCTCATGGAACCTAGATTCAACTCAGTAGACCTAGACTCAGTTGATGGATCAAATTCATTTCAAAAGACCTCACATAATATGCCACATGATCATAGACACAAGGCAGAAAGATTGAATTTTTTAAAATAAAAATTCATAAGACACTCAAAAAGAGACTTCAGACTCACCTAAAGGAAAACAGACTCAACTTGGACATCTGCAAATAATACCCCAAAGGCCCTACACATGGCACAATAAATTATGCACTCAACTCAGGGACCACAAAACTATTCAATAGACCATACTTACCTTAGGTGACAAAGCCAAAAAATCCCAAGGCACCTCAAAGAGGGCCACACCAGAAATAATAAGCACAGGCCCACATCAGACAACTCAAACTAATTTTGTGAGGCTTATAACTCCCTCAAGAAAACCAGCACAACACACTGGGCATCCCCAGGGAAGTTATAAATACTGACAATGGGAAAATATGAGCATGTGCATCACCTCTGATCTATATTTGTCTGTTTTATATCTAATATGGTGTTTCAGTTAAGAATTCTAATTATGTTGGAAGGAAAAATGTATGTTTTTAGTAACAGAAGTTATAAAGTATAGAGATTTATTTTGAAAGAAATTTAAATGTCAAAAATAAGCTAATGCAAAACTAGAGTAGTATTTTAATGTTTCTTAGACTATTAGTTCACTACTGATTTTATAAAAAAGTTTCTGAGTAGAATATAAGGATTCGTTACTTCATCAAAATAAATTCTGTGTTAAATTTTGCTTTAACCAGTTTCTGAGGATTTTAAAGAATATAACATTAGCCCAAAGTCTGAGGGCTAAACTCCCCTAGCTATACATTTCATAACTCAGTCTATGCCCAATAGTCAAAGGAAGTTCCAAAAGTTGGAGCCTAGACCCCAACTCCTCAGGCTACCTTGGTGCCAGAATTCTTTAGGGTGTCCAATAACTGGGAGAGGGCAGAAAAGAAAGCAAAGTACAAAAAGGGAACAAATTTTAGCTTCCATAATACAGGGAACATCTTGAGATGACCCTAGGCAATAAAAACCTTGCAGGCCTGGCAGGTCTTGCCCTTGGTTGCCATGTTTGGCAATGTCAGGTCTGGGGCATAATCAATGTGCAAACTGCAGAAGAAAGGGTACTGGAAGGGCAAATGTCCATTCAACCCTGGGAAGCAGAGGAGGATGGACCTCACAAACCCTTATTCAACATTGCAAGCCTCTCATGAAAGGGCTGTTCCCTCCTCTAACAACAGAGGCCTAAGCACTTGCAAGCTCCAGCCCTAGAAAAATCCACCACAATCACAAGAGTGGAAACTCAAAACCCCCTCGGCATGGTAGGAAGACAACACTGAATTTTTACTAGATACTAGAGCGACCTACCTACTCTGTCCTGACCCATTTCATGGACCTCTCTCTAATACTAACTGCACAGTGACAGGAATAGTCAGCCAAAAGGGAAGGTAGTCTCCTTGTCCACTGCACAGAGCATGTTTATAGGGAAACTAAGGCTAAATGATTTGAAGACAACCTGCCTCTATGTCAGGGTTTCCAAATAGCAGAGCAACTATCTCCCTGAAATCTGTTGAAAGTCAGCCCTCAAGGCAATCAGAAAGGGCCCTGCTAAGTTTTGTTAATTTTCCAAGTGCTGTCAAATTACATGGAAACAACATTAATCACGAATTAAACCAGTTTCTTATGAGTCCTCACAGTTTCCTCCATTAAATAAACCAGAAAGCGCAATCTATTCCTGTAAACCCATGGAAGATCTGAAGCTCTTGTTCTGGAAACTAGATAAGTCCACAAGTCCCAGGGAATCAGGATATTTTTGTGTCCTTTGAATTAACAAACTGCCTTGAAAAAGTAACTTCATTGTCAATTACCTCTACTATTAACTGTGTCTTGTCTTTTCTATCTTTTTGCTAAGTTTATATCTTCTAAGTTACAAGGCTTTCTACCATTTCTATAGGCTGGAACAACCTCACATTGTCTTCCTCTTGGGCCTCTTGAATAGGCTTTCAGTGATTTTTATTCCCTGTAGGCAGGGACTACAGTTCTATCTCAGCTTTGAAGAAGTTAGAGAAGACAGACCTTCCTCCCTCAACATGCCCTTAAGATGAAGGGAACAAAATCTCTGAAGAAAAACGATGTAGGGAGGAGGCAGAAAATTAGCAGTGTTAGATCCCATTCAGAAACTACAATGTGCTAATCAACCCTGCCGCCAGGTCAGAAAAAACCTACAAAACAAAGAAAGTTTGGCTGAAAGAAAAGCTCACTTCCTGAATATCACTTCCTGCTATGTATGTGGAGGAACTCTGATGGAGGATAAGTAGCTGTGGGAAGCTACAAAACTAGTTCTCACTAAGGCAATGCAAAATATAATGATCCCACGCACCTCTGATGATGGTCAATGGATTTTAAAACATAATTATAGAACAATACTGGCTGGTATCTTTTAGGTAATGTGCAGTTGCTGTTAATTCTTTTTTGTGCATTCTTAGTTGGGTGCCAAGTCATTCAAAGACAAGTACAAGACCTCTGAGTGAACAATTATCAACTGTGCTTAAACTATAAAAAAGGGGAGATGTAGAGAGGTAGATCTGAGCCTGACCTGTGTCCACAGCATTGGCAAAGGTAGGCTTCACTGTGTTGCAATCTGCCAAGGTCAGAGAAGCAAACAATTGCTTATGGTTTAGCAAAGATAACCGGGACCTGGCCTTTGAAAATTATTGTTGCCAGTAAGTTTCAAGTCCTGAGAAGAAGATGCCCACACTCTCTGTGACCTTCAGATGTATATAATAAACACACCGAGCTTGCCTCAGAGGCACTGTGACTTTAGCATAGTGCAATGTTCCCTCTGGCCCAGCTTTCTTATATACTGTCTGTGTTTTTCTTCATTCTTCCATCACCCCCTCTTAAGAATATTAACACTTTGCCATTCAGGTTGAAATACATATCCAATCTCAGAGGTGCCAAATCCAATTCAAGTAGTCCTAGACCAACGTTAGGAATCCAATGAAGTCATAAACTCAAGATCCATCTCAAGATATTCAGACACAGCCCAACAACATAAAACCGTACTGTAGAAGGCCTAGTCCCCTATCACAAGATCTAAACTCACCTCCTAGTAAATTTTTTCTAACTGATTGGTTTAAACCACCAGAATGAACACTAAAATCACTTTAAAAGATCCAGATTCAGATCAAGAGACCTATTTTCAGCTTAGAATATCCAAGTTCTACTTCAGGGGATTCTAGACATACCCCAGAACTCCCTCAAGACTGACTATTGTGAACCAGAGAACCACATCAGGATACCTAGATTCATTTCAGGCATATCAGGAAACATACCAGGGGACTCCAGATCTAGTAAAAAACAAAGATGCAGCTCAGAAACTTCAGAACCAATACACAGTTTGCCAGACCCACCTCAGAAGAACATAAAACCACTACAGAGGAATCAGATTCTGCTTAAGCAACCTTAAAACAAACCTCAGAGTACACAGACCCACCCACCACAAGGTTCCAGACATACTCCTCAACTCAGAAAACCTATATTACTATGCTAAGAAACCTTAAATCCATTTTAGGAGCCTGTAACACACTTCATTTGACTCATATTCAACCTGAGACCAGAGACCCTCTTCAGAAGAGCACAGACTTTTCTTTTGTTCCTGTGGTCTTTGAAAAACCAGCTGTGTCTATGGTCATACCACCAAGCCTGATCCTGTTTGATCTCGGAAGCTAAGCCAACATCAGGCCTGGTTAGTACTTGAATGAAAGACCTCTTAGAAAGACCAGGTACTGTAGGCATAACAGATAGAAAATAAGGGGTTTAAAGTCCTGATAACATCCTTGCTTCTGTGAGGTCAACCAAAGCTTGCCTCGCCTAAAAAAAAAAGAAAAAGATTAACTGTTTTTCCAAGTAGCCCCAAATTTCTTTCACATTTTTTATTGCTAATTTATTCTTCATTAGAGGTGTGTTTACATGTTCTGTCATTTTGTTTTTCATCCCCCTTTTAGGCATGTTATTAGCAAAACTGTACAATGATGATTTGGATACACAAGGCATCCAAAGCAACACAATTTCTTTTAAAAAATATATATAGTTTCAAAGGTTTTGACCAGTTCATAAAAAAAAATAAGTTTACAAATTAACATCAGCCTGCTACTTAATGCAAAGATCATTACAATATTTCCACAATTTTTGTAGCTCTGAATTATGTTTTAAGTGTTGTACTCAAGTTATACCCTGAATATCACTTAACTTCACAATAATTGTATATAATACCATTAATTAATTTTTTGGATATATTTAAAAGGTTAAGTAGTTTATTTAATTTTACACAACTACTTAATTATAACAGCTGCTCTAAAACAAAAGCAAGTAGCTTATTTGCATAGCAAGCAAAATGTTTCATGATATGTGTTTTCTCCTCTTAACCTACCACAAATGGCTGACCTGAAAATGCAGGTTATTCCCCAAGTTGTCTTTACTTTTAACACTGAGAGTTTCTGTACATTCTTACCCAAAACCTCATTCTATACTTATTTTCTCCTTTTTATTTTTCCACACTGCTTTTAATAAACACATGCATCTGCAAATATTGTTACTTCTGCCTAGAACAGGTTCCTTAAGCAGTACATCTAATAAGTTGTGATCCATTTTTAAATCTCTTAAAATCCAAGAAGTATCTAGGGCAGATCATTGGATTCAAATCTCTGTATTTCTAGAAAATGATTACTGAAGCTGTGCACTGTTTTAAAGGTTTTTAAAAAAATTATTTACTTTTAACTTAAGCTTAAAGTTTTAATTTGTTTCCTTTTTTACAGAAAGGACATAATTATACTGTTGCTGAAGTTCTAAAAGTTAACTGCATATACAAAATAGAGATATTTTATCCAAGTGATTGATCCCAATATTATTTAGAAAATGACAGTTACTATTTTGTATAACACTCTTTTTTAATCAGAGGGGCATTGTCTTAAATATTTTATGGCATCTGTCATAACACATTATTTCCTGTCTACGTTTCCAAAGGTGTCTTCTCACTAGTTAGTATATTATTTATTTGTATTATCAATTAATTATATATTATTCAATTATTTATAATCATATTGAACTTATTAATAAAATTCACTTTCCCAAAGAGATATAAATTAACAAAGAACACATTTCACCTGTTCAAAATGAAAAAAAAAAAATCTATAGTGTTGACAGAGCCATGGCAAAATTAATGTCTTTTGGCAAGAGTGTAGTAAATATGTGGTTGAAATGTTAATGGAATGATTTTGATAAAACAAACAAACAAACAAACAAAAACAGCACTAGTACTAATACATTGGTAATTGTCATTTAAAAAGCAATTTTGTAATAAAAGCATGTAAAATATCTTTACTTCTGGTGCCTAAGTTCTCTGCTGGGTTATTTACATGAAAAAAAAACTGAAAAGAGAAAATTAAGATTTTAAACATAGATGTGTTCAACACATTATTTATAGGAGCTATGACAATTCTAAATGTCATAATTAGATATAAAAGTTAACAGACGTTAGTCTGTTAAAATAGTAAAAACACTAAAAAGTATAGCAATAGCATTATATGAATTGTAAATTTTAAGAGACAATTCATTCCTATGTAAAATGTGTAGACAAAAATCTACAGAAACTCACAAAAATAATTTTAGTCAAATTCTGTACTTATGTAAGAGTATTTTGTAATGTTGATTTAATTTTAGGAATTAACTCATAGAAGGAATAATTTTATGGTGGGAAAGAATAATTTGTCAGCTAACATGGCATTTTTTTCCAGATTACAAATATTTTTATTTTACCAGATAGTATTGTTTGTTAAAAAAAATTGTTCTTTTATACAGAAATTGAGGTCTGAAATCGTCTCATGTGGATATTTTTGTTAATTTTGAAAGTTCTTGTCAAAACATTAAATTTACCTATTTAGAAAAGTTATCTTTTTCATATCTTGCAAACATATTGAAGCTTGGATTCTCAAATATTTTCATTATTTTAGTTCTTTTATCATATTCTCCTTTTTTCAATTATATATTTTTTCTTTTCGTATTTTAAAACTGTTAAAAAAACTAGACGCCATGCGAGAATGAATGTACAATATTTGGGAGGGAGGGAAATTATAGATCACTATTTGATAGTAAAAATTTAGTTTTTCCTTTATCTTGATTATATCAAATAAATAGGAGCAAGTAAATAGTAAAAAAAAGTTAAAAAATATTTTGATTTTACATTTTCTTTAGACTTTCCTGTCATTCTCTTTTCTATTCATGTTTTCTACTTTGTAAGTCTTCCTCATTCCCTACTTCCTCTGCGGTGCAGCCTCCGCTCACATCCGGGGTTTTTTATCCTCCTTTCTATCCGTTGCTCTGTCGTTCTCCACAGAGAAGCGTCCGCTCGCTCAGGGGTTCATCGAGGTAGAGCCGTACAAAAACAAGCAAAAAGGTACGGTATTTGGAATTTTTAAAACAGAATACAAATTTATGCCTCCGGAGAGAGTCCATAGATATATTATGTTCTGTGGATATGGAGACAGCGGTAATTCTGACTAACTTTACTCGGGGTTTTCTGTGTCTTAAAATTGCAGTAAATCGTGCGTATATATTTAAACATATATATGACCTTATGATATCAAGGAAGTTACGTATAGATCTGTTTTCTGATGAATATGTTTCTGATAACTTTTCAACTCAATAATGTGTTCGGGAGTAGCAGTGGAAAGGCAGTGAAGTGTCCAGAATTTGTCCATGAATGGAGGTTTAGGCGGTGGCAAAATGCACCAAAGTTAGCTGTGGCGGATAATACTGAGTACAGAACCCCGCAGTGGAGCTAAGAAATTCAGTGTGAACTTAGTTTATCTCACTCAAGTTGTGCCGGGTAATCGCCTACTATATTTCATATGGAATGTCGAGCCGCCATTTTGTTTCATGTGTGCTTTTTTTTTTTACCGGTTTTTTGTTATGAAAAATATAGTCAAGATACTAAACCACTGATTAAAGGCCACTGATTTTAGTTATCAAATGTCGAAATGTTGATTCGCTTGTTAGAAAGCGTCAAATTTTAGCATTCATTATAAATCACGTTGCTTTAACCAGTATTTGCTAAAGCTGATCAACATAATCACGTTTTAAATTTGCTTTAGTAAGAGCTTTAATTCTCTCCTTGAATTTACTGTTTTGCATTTTGAAAACCATTGGAAATAAAAAATTACATTAAATACTTTTGTGATTTTTTTTTTTAAATGGAAATTGCAGGGAGGGGAATGGAAAATATGTTTAAGGGCTTTTTATGTATATTTCATGAACTTGCCTGCATTAACTGATATGCAGAATCCAGAAATACTTTTTTTTCTTCTTTTAAGCTAAAAACCCCATTGTCTTTAGAAAGTGAAGGCTTGTATGTTACATCTCAAAAGAGTAGCAGTAGCCTTCCAATCCAGTTTTTACATAATGGACTATTTATTAGGCCACTGCTTATTCAACTGTATATTACAGGTTGTAAAATTTTTAATTAGCTTGAATAGGGTATTTCACTTGAATTTTAAAATGCATTGTGTCATAAAATTTGATCCTTTGGCTTGTACTTTTTTGTTACATATATATTGATATATATTTAACCACCTTACAGCACAATGGTGGAAGCAGATCGGCCTGGGAAGCTATTTATAGGAGGCCTCAATATCGACACCAATGAAAAGGCCCTTGAAGCAGTATTTGGGAAATATGGTCCTATAATAGAAGGTAACTCTTAGAACTATCATACATATGTGCTTAAAGTAAATATATATTAAATATACACTATTGACAGCTCAATTTTATTTTCTGTTCTTGATACTGTATTAGCATTGTTTTTAAGTTTCTGTTTTATATTAGGAAAGCATTCATAGCAGAGAGTTAAAAGTTCTTCCTAACAATCTTAATACTGAAAGCAAAGAAATGGTGATGAATGAATCATGGAAAACAGGGCAGGAAATAGGATAAGATAGGCTAACTGTAGAGTTTATTTACTGTAAATATTAATGTACTAATTATAATGATATAAAATGTAATGCTTATTTTTAAAATAATTTTCAAAATATACTTACTATGCTGTGTCCAGGAATTCAAATTAAGAGAGACTTATAAGAAATTGTGAAAGTATGGATAATTTTGAAAATATGAAAAGTTTAGTTTTAGGTAAGAGTAAATTTAAAGGATTTACATGTATTACAGTTCTTCTGATGAAGGATCGAGAAACAAACAGGTCCAGGGGCTTTGCTTTTATTACATTTGAGAACCCTGAAGATGCTAAGGTTGCCACCAAGGATATGAATGGAAAGGTAAACATTTTTTCATAAAGTTCATGTTCTCTATTAATGAATAAAATAATCTTTTTCCTTCTGTATCTTAAAATCTCATGAGTATGTATCTCATATCTTTTAAAGTTTTCAGTGATTTAAATAAGAATTTAATATTGCACTCAAGGTCACTTCATTCTGGACTCTTGGCTTATTTTTTCTTACATTATCTCAATATGATTTACAGTTCTTTTATTTGTTAAGCTGTTCCCTCTATTTTATACTGTTATTTTAAGCCTTGGGGTATTTTTTTTTTTTTAGACTTGTCAGGAATGACTTTTCCCTCACAAACTAAAAGGTCTCCTTCAAAGAGAAGTTGCATATTTGCTCCATTTTATGTCTTCCCCATCATATATATAATATGTTCTTATTATATAACATGATATTACTAATACCGTCTTTAATATTTGTAGTCCTTGGATGGTAAACCAATTAAAGTAGAGCAAGCCAACAAACCAACTTTTCAAAGTGGTGGCAGACGGAGACCACCATTTCCTTCAAGAAACAGAGGCCATCCAAGAATTCCGAGATGTGGAAGAGGAGGAACTGGAGGAGCAAGAGGACGTTCTTCACGTGGAGGACACTTGGGTAATGTTTTAAAATGTAAAGATGCAGCCATAAGACTGAAAAGCTAAGTATGAATATATAGAAATACCTCAAATTCTATATACTTTGTAAGCAAAGTAAACAAGATTCATTACATGGGGAATTAACATTGATAAAATTATTTCTAAGAGCTAAATAATTACTACAGGTATAAAAATGATTGAAATAGTTAATGTGCAAAATAGTCTTAATCACCTTGCAACAAAATGACATAAATTCAGACTAAATTGTCTTATTTTTACTGTTGCTTCTGTTTTCTTTATTCATATTAATAATTTTTCTACAGAACTAATTTCTGTTAACTATATGTTAGAATTTTCTACTTTGAGTCTAAGAACTTCATATGAGTTTATATTTGTGACTGATAAACTATTAAAATACAATCCTTTTTTCTGAGAATAGTATCATTGCATTATAAAAATATTATGGAATCTTGAAAAATATCCAATGGCAAGTAAAAATCATTTGCAATACCCATATTCAGGGATATACGCTTAATATTTTAAGTTTAACCTTGGAATGTTTGTGTTTGGTGAATACATGTACAAACAAATTTCTATTATTTTGATAGGAAGGTTTTTACCTGGGTCTGTTATAATGAATTCTACATTTGGGGAAATACCTAAAGGAACTATCTAGAGCTTTACTTAGATTCTCAAAGATAGCTCTCTGATGCAGGAAAAGACTAAGTACCACAGCTTCACAACATGTATGTATCTTTCTTTGTGTTGGAGAATGAGTTCCTGAAAAGGCATTTATTACCTTTTTCCATAGAAATCTTTTTTTTCCCCCTCAATATAACAGTAAGGCACTTTTAATTTTAAAAATATCTAAGTATCAGACAAGCTTTGTTTTATATGTTAACCAGTCTTCTCAAATCAGAGTTAGCTTCTGTTTTTTATTAGATGTGATTTTTAAGAAATGCTTCCTGATGTGTAGTTGCAGGGTTTGCCCCACTTTAAGATAGTTGTTTTTTCACTATGTTCTTGAGAAAAGTTTATCAATTTATCATAATTCATATTTTACCATAAATACAAATATTAATTTTTTTAACTGTGACAATATTGGAGAATTGGAATATATCAACATTTTTTTTAGATTGAAAGGTAAAACATTTTAATATGTATTTTTAAAATATTAAAATTGAGCAGAACACAGTTTTTTTCATTGACAGGCCTATTTTATAAAGAAATTATAGAAATTGTAACTTGGTCTTTTAGAGAATGCATTTTCTGATGCATCTTCTGTTTAATGCTTTGAATTGTGCCTGATACATTTTTAAGTTTTCTTGACGTTAGTCTTAGATGGACTATCACCATTTTCTTCCTGTTTTTAAAGACCTTTCTTGAATTTAATTTATCCATATTTTCTGCACCTAATTAATTCTCTACAAATCTGTTTCTTTCACCGATATAAAATGCATTTTGAATTTTTCTTAGGTTTATTCAGATTGACTTTTACAATGAGAATGTGAATTGTCATGTAAAGAGAAAACTTTATTAGTTTAGACTAATATGAATATTTAAGATACTACTATTTAGTAAATAAAGATTTGTAAACAATAACTGAAACTTGATTATTTAAAAATGTTCATTCTACTTAACTAAAAGGATGTTATTTAAACACAGATGATGATGGATATGCTCTTAATCTCAACATGAGTTCTTCCAGGGGACCCTTTCCAGTTAAAAGGGGTCCTTCTTCTAGAAGTGGAGGACCTCCTCCTAAAAGATCTGCTCCAGGGCAAAGTAATACCAGGATGGGAAGACGAGGTAAGTGTTATATAAGGAAAAAAACAGTATATTTTAATGAATGAAAATGAACTGTTTAAACTGAATGTTTAACTTTAAATTCATCAAGTAAAATGGAAGTACATGGGAGTATTTACTCATCACTAAGTTATTTATTGATTCGTGGTAAAGAAATAACCATGTAATTCTTTAGCTTGTAATTATAGATACAATATGTAGTTGACAGTAGAGAAAACTTTTTTTTTAAGTCCATGTTTGATATAGAATACCTCTTAATTTTTAAAGTTCCTGAAAATACTCTGGTTAATGGGCCTTTTCACGTGGCTTAATAAAAATCCCATGAATACTAAGGTCCCATGAGAGTATATTCTGATCAGTGGCACAGTTGAGCAAACTGTAATTTGACAACCTGGTCATATTGAGAAACAACTGAAACTTGCCTTATGAATTTTATTTTCCTTTGGGACATGATGGAACTTTAGTGATAATTTCATATTAAATGCAGATGCTGGTAGGTACATTCTTAACGTCAGCATGAGTTTTTCCAAAAGATCCTTACTTATAGTTCCTGTTCTAAAAGTTACTAGAAAGTTCAGTTTTAAAGCCATATGTTTATATGTAAAGCAGTGGTTTAGGTTGTATGAAAACAGGCAGAAATATGTAAATACACACTAGATATACATTCTGCTTCCAACAATCATTTTGTTGGAACAAAATAACTAGAACAAGGAAGGCTTAACCAGTAGAAAATAAATATTTTGTCATTTAGCTGAAAAGAGACCAGTGTGGGCTTAAATGGTATTTAAAAATAAAATTAAGGCTTGTAAGGTAGAACTGAAGGAGTTAGAAATGGTAAGTTGGGAGGAAATGATAGAAATGCAGTTAGTTGTGAAATATATGGAGGACATAAATTAATCATTAAGAATGGTATAGAAATGTTATAAACTATAACATTAATTGTAAAAGATTTTAAAGTCTTAAAGCATGAGATGAATAAAATATAAGAACAGAAAATACATTTTGAACAGAAAAAACATTTTGAAAAGATGTTTGATGCTAGATTGAACAGAAAAGGAAATAAAAGGATTTAGTTAAGTCTAAGAGACAACTTTAGTTCTCTTAACTGTAGAATTTTTATCTTACTCTTGATACAATATAAACTTGAAACTTCGCCAAATTAGAAGATATATTGTTGGACTGCCTGCCTAAGAGTTGTTTCTAAGTCCTCTTCTTTTTAATCTGATTTCACTTATACGTGGAGTCTAAAAATAAAATAAGTGAACAATCAAAGCAGAAACAGACTCATAAATACAGAATATTTTGATGGTTGCTAGAGGGAAGGTTGTGGGGGCTAGGTGAAAAAGGTGAAAGGATTAAGAAATACAAATTGGTTGTTAGAAAATAGTCATGAGGATTTAAAGTACAGCATAAGGAATGTAGTCAGTAGTATTGCAATGACTGTGTATGGTGTCAAATGGGTATCAAATTTATAGTGATAATCACATAAGTTATGAAATGTATAATCATGTCTACCTAAAACTAATATAATATTGAATGTCATCTATAATTGAAAAAAATAATTTAAAAAAATTTACTTTTCACGTGTCAAAGACCAATAAAGCTAAGTACAAAATGGCTCTTGATTTCAAAATACACAACAAACCTATACTTTCTCATTATGGATTAGCTAGAGAACAAATAAAAAAAGACGGAACTTTAGGAATTAGGAATAAGAGTCAGCACAATGTTATTTTGAGTGAAAATTTCGTATTTTTAAAGATTTATAGTGCTTTCAAAATGTCATCAAATAGTATTGTCAATATGCAAGAGAAATCTATATTGCCATCATTACAAAGGTGAAACTTGTACATTCAAATTTATTAGCATATGAGGTCAACCACTTGGTTTTAAATTATAAAATATATGTAAAGAATTTGACATGAAGTAGCCCAGTAAAAATACTAATACAACAAAGAGTAGTCTTGACAGTGTTAGAATATATACAATTAAAGGACAAGAATATATGGCTGTATTCTGAGCCCTAAAAAATGGCTGCAAGAATAGCATAAAAAGACTAAAGTAAGTGGGAAACTAAATTTTGATATTATGATAACGGATTAATATTATGATCTCTGAGGAGCAACTGTTTTACTCAAGATGGTGCTATTACAAAACCTAAATGTTGTAAAGAATAATTAATTGTAATGGGACCATTTTAAGGAAAAGTACATTAACAGTAAGAACAAAAGCGAGATTAAGAGACTCTGAGGTGATTGAGGCAAGAGAAGAACAAGAAAGATGCAGAGAGGGAGAAAAGCTGACATAAGAGATTTAAAAAGATGTAATCAGATTGAATATGTGAAAGTAGTTGTCAAAATTATATTCAGATCAAATTTTTGAGAGAGATTACCTACTGATGATAAAGATTATATAAAGTGTATATGGAGAGGGGAAAATGTCAGAAGATGAAACATTTATGAATAACTTAACAAAAATGTGCATATTAAATAGAATCAGTAATTTTTAAACATTTTGGTAAAAGGAAAATAGTTTTTATTTTCTTTGACACATTACAGTCAATTTGAGATTTCTAACTTAAGCATTTTAAAATTGAAGGTCCAGTGTCACGTGGGAGAGAAAACTATGGAGTTCCTCCTCGCAGAGAGCCATTCTCTTCCAGGAGAAAATACTGTTTGTCACCAAGGGATGATGGTTATGCTACTAATGATAGGTAAAGGAAAACAAAATATGTGAACTGTTAAATCATAGTTGATATTATTTTTTGTTGAAATGAAATCCATCTACCATAAAATTAAACATGTTAAGATGAATGACTGAGCAGCACTCACAGTGTTATTCTGTTATCACCTCTGCAGGTTCAAAACATTTTCATCTCCCCAAAATAAAATGCTCTACTTATTAAGCAGTCATTCCCTGTCAATCTTTTTATTCTGGAAATAACATACTAGTGGAATCAAACAATATTTGACCTTTTATATCTGGCTTCTTGCTAGCAGAAGGGTCAACCATGTTGTAGCAGTACATCACAGGTACTGATTTTATGGCTGATTAAATATTACATTGTAGGTATAGTTAACAGTTTTTCATTTGGTTATTTCTACCATGGTACTGTTGTAAGCATTCATTTGAGTATCTGTTTTGAATTTTGGAGGCATATATCGTGACTGTGGCATTCCTGGGTCATAATGTAATTCTGTTTAATTTCTTTAAGGAACCTCCAGTCTTTTCCACAGCAGCTTCACTATTTAAATTTCTGTTATCAATGTATAGGATTCCATTCTCTCTACATCTGAATCAGCACTAGATGTATACACACACATTTTTTAAATTGTAGCTAACTTAGGAGTAAAGTAGTATCACATTTTGGTTTTGATTTGCATTTCCCTAGCGACTAATTATATTGAGCATATTTTCATATGCTTGTTGGCTATTTATCTTTGGAGAAAAGTACATTCAGATCTTTTGTCTGTTTAAAATTTTTTGTCTTTCTGTTAAAGTTTTTTAAAATATATTCTTCCAAATGTTGGAAGGCACATGTTAAAACACTTGCTGCTTTATTTATTTATCCAAGCAGAGATTATCCCAGTTATCGAGACACCAAGAATTATGCTCCACCACCTAGAGATTATGCATACCGTGACTATGGCTATTCAGGTGCTCGGGATGAACATTCCTCTAGAAGATACAGGTAATATGAAATTTTTCTCTTTTTATTAAATAGCTCCTTACAGTTCTTGATGTGGACACTAGTTAATAATGTTTGTTTATTTTTTTAATTCAGTGATCGTGATGGATATGGTGGGGGTCGTGATAGAGATTATTCCGAACATCCTAGTGGAGGCTCTTACAGAGATTCATATGAGAGCTATGGTAAGAGTCCAGTTTTGACTTGTAAATCACAGAATTAGATTTAATAGGCCAGACTGTTGTTACTTTAATGTTACTTCCAGTTCCACAAAAAGAAAACTAACATGGACTTTTCATAGTTTGAAGGTCTTTGAATTATGGTCTTAATAGCTCTTTTAAACTGTGAAATTAAGTTTAAGGGTGAATTGGAAGTCTCATCTATTTTCCTCATCAAAGAAAAGTTATTTTAAACAGTATGAAGCATAGGGATAATATGAAAGTCAGAATTTCAGACCATTTTCAGATAATGTGACTAAGCATTTACTTTAAAACAAGTTACTTAGCTAAAACTATTGCCATTAAACTTCCTGTTAAATAAATTTAAAATCCCTAGATGACTGCAGCATAGTTTATATCTTAGCAGAGGAAAAAATATATTTTGTAATGTAGTTTAAGTTTGTTATTTGATCATTGATTTTACAGGTAACTCTCGTGGCATACCACCAGCACGAGGGCCCCCTCTGACTTATGGTGGAAGTGGTCGCTATGATCATTATTATAGCAGCACACGAGATGGATATGGTGGAGGTCGTGAAAATTTCTCAAGCAGCGGAAGTGATATTTATATAAGTGGTCGTGAGCATTCTGGCAGACGAGAAAGAGGGTATCCACCATCTGTGGATAGGGTGTATTCTGCTCCTCGCGAATCGTATTATAGCTCAAGTTACAGGGCTTCCAGAGGAGATCGTGGGGGACGCCGATCTGAAAGAGGAGGCCGAAACAGATACTAAAAATAACACTCAGTTATGTACGAAATTTTCTTTTCAAAGAGAAAATATAAATGCTATTTCTGTTACCTGTTTACTACTAAAAGAAAAACATTGATTTGGGATAAAGACATGCATTTCCCTCCCATGAATTTTTAGGTAAGATAGAAAAGTGGAATTACTCAAAGTAATTTCATAATTGTTAATTTTAATTAAAAAATAGAAGTTAACTGTTTAAATTTAATTTTTTATTGTTAAAATGTTCAGACTAAAAGTCTTCACAAGATGTCATTTTATGTCTGATTTTACTCCTGAGTTAAGCATGAATGTAATATGGAGGGTGGATTGCTCTGTTTGTCTAAAATTACCTTTTGTGTTTTTGAACCTCAATGCATAAAAAATTAAGCAGTATATTACATTTTTTACTGGCACGCTGTACTTGTTTTCTAATTTGCTAGACAATTATATATTCCTCCTTGAAGAGCTAAATGTATAAAAGTTTTAAGAAGTCTCCAACTAGTCTACAAAACAATGTTTGCCTCATAACTGATATTTTGTGTGTATCCCCCTTAAAGAATATTATGTTGAAAGAAAAAATAGGTATGAAATGACATGAAAGTTTTAAGAAACAAAATTAGGCATCCATTTCTTAAATTAGAAGCAGCAGATGAGTAAAATGTTAATAACAGTAAAGAAGTCAAATTTTTCACTTAAAACTGAACGAATTAACTTTCATGTATATGTATCAATAAAATAAAAGTGCCTTGGTTATAAAAATATTGAAAAATAAGTGTTTTGTTTTAGGAATAACTCATTAACTTTATCTTGGAACATTTGACAATGTAACTCAAAGGATTTAATAATTATGTTCTTACAAATTTGAAATTATCTGGAAGGATTAGGATTTTTATCAGTAAATTTAAGTGAAGATAATAAATAGGAATACTTGAAAAAACTCCTTTTTGGAAACAAATGTATGAAATTTTAACAAGTCTGCCATATTGTGAGATTGAGTTAGCAAATTTAGCACAAAATTTTGTCATTTATTAAAAGTACTCTTAACGGAATAGTACTAAATGAAAGCCAAAGGAAAACTTAGATACTGGAACATATCAAAGTGTAATAAATTTAAAATTTAGCATGTAAGATTAAAACATCAAATGAGTAAGAAAGGAAAGATGAAGATAGCAAGCTAAGTTTAGAATCTGATCAAAACCAAACCAGTTTTTCTGAGTATACAGCTAATGACATATTTTTAAAGTTACAATATTTATCATTTTATTATCCTTAAAAATACAGACTAATCTGGAAGAAGGAAAGACACTTTTAGTGAGTAATCATTGATGGAGAGTAATAGAAACACTTGAAGTAATTGAGAAACCAACAGGATGAAAGTGTTTTTCACAGTAGGCATTGCCACTTCTGAATGAGAGAATATATTTGCAAATAACACCTCCAATAAGTGATTAATACCCAAAATATATTTAAAAACACACAACTTATCAACTATGCAGTTAAAAAATGGACTTAGGACCTGAACAGATATTTTTCTCAAGAAGATATAAATAGCCAACAGACATTAAAGATGCTCAGCTTCACTAACTATTAGGGAAATTCAAATCAAAACCATAGTGATACACCACCTCACACCTATTAAAATGGCAATGATCAACAGGACAAATAATAATCGGGAGGGGGGGAAGAAATCCTCATATACTTCTTGTATATGAGGACTGCAAATTGGTACAGCCACTATGGGAAACATTATGGAGATTCCTCAAAAAGCAAAGAATTGATCTATCATATGACCCAGCAATCCCTTTTCTGGGTATCCACTCAAAAATATGGAAAACATTTAGCATAAAAATGGAATGCACCCAGATATTAATAGCAGTTTTATTCATGGTGGCCAAGGCAACTTAAATTTCCTTTAATAGATGATCAGATAAAAAATGTGGTACATATGGAATATGACCCAGTTGTAAGAAAAGATGAAATACTGTCTTTTGAGACATCATGGATCTTGAGATTATAATGCTAAGTGAAATGTCAGAAACAGCTGGGAACCATATAATTTTACTCGTCAGATATAAAACTAAAAGCAATAATCAAATAAGACAAACAGACTCATAGACACAGACTGGATTAGTAATTACCAGAAGGAATGAGGGAAACAGGGATGGTAGGTAGGGTTAAAGGGAGTCAAATATTTGGGACAGTAGGTAATTTAACTTTGGATGGTGAACACAATGCAAAACACATATGACACATTATTGAATTGTACACTTGAAACATGATTTTACTAACCAATGTCACCTCAATAAAGTTCAAAAAATCCATGCCATAAAATATTTGGGGCTATATTAACAGCCATATTTAATTTCCTTTGTAAATGATACAGTTGTCTACAGGATTTTCTCAGACCCTCAAGTAAGACGTATCCTTAAATGTTTCTCCTTTACGCCAGTAATTTCTCACTGATTGACTAAAGGATAAGAAAATAATCATTAGAATAATTAAAACTGTTTTCCAAATGTATACTGGCTGAATTTATCCCCTTCTCACAAAAAGTTGGCTTGAGATTAGCTGGCCTACACTCTTAGACAAAAAGCAGGTTAACCATCAAATCCCTAAATCAGGAAACATAACTTTGTTGGTTTTAATGGTGAATTTTTGTTTAATACGTGTAATTGTACACAAACATTTTCACTGTCTTTTGATGGTATTAACTGATCAACTGTAGATAAAAGGGGCACTTTTCATAGTCAATTTTCTCAAGTATACAATAATCATAAAATTAGTACAGAGACTTTGCAAGTATTGAAATCACAGATATTAGTACTATGACTTTTAAGAAATCTGATTTTTCTCTAATACTCTGTGTATTTAGTCCTATGCAAATAAGAGGTTTTGAGGATATCACATAAGAAAGAATTTCTGCTGGGGAAAAAAAGCCTCTAACAACTGCCTTGTGTTTTCCTTTATTTTTTATTGCTAATCCAGAAATTTCATGTCTGTTTCCTGTGGTAGGTAGAATAATAACCCCCAAAAGATGTCCACATCTTAATTTCCATTATTTAATATGATGAAAGAGACTTTTCAGATTTTATTAATTAAAGATTTTGAGATGGCAAACTTATCCTGGATCACCCAGGTGGGCCCAAAGCCACTACAGTGTTGTTATGAGGAAAGATGAATATAGAAGAGAGAATAAAAATCAAAATAAAGGTGGTGGTGATATGGCCATAAGCTAAGTAACTCAGGCAGCCTCTAGAAGTTGAAGGCAAGAAAATTCTGTCCTGGATCCTTCAGAAATAACATGGTCTTGCTGAGCTGTAGCCCTTTAACATGATTCTCAGACTTGTGGCCTCTGTAAGTGTAAGATAATATATTTGTGTTGTTTAAACCACTAACTTTGTGGTAGTTTATTAGGTCAGCATTTGGAAATAATATATTTCCTATAATGATTTTTAGACAATTGTCTTTTAATGCTAGATTTTTGGAACCAGGACTTCATTGCTTATCTCACATTGCACAGATTTGTCACATTATCTGATAGATTTTCTGTCTGCCCGATGATAGTAGATGATTGTAAATCATTTAAATCTACAATCATTAAATCTTTTAATGATTGTAGATTTAAAATGTCTACTCCCAGGAACTATTAATAGATCCAAAAGCTGTCTGGCTTCTAGAATATAGGAAGATTTAGTAAATCTAGCTGTTGAGTTAGATATTTCAGTAACCCTATAAGGCATAGGTGGAGCTTTAGGCAACAACAACAACAACAACAAAACCAGCAAAAGAATAGTGTCTCTTGGATTCTGGCCCCAATGATAAAAGGAGACAGAGACCAGATACATCCAGACAGAATAGAAATTAATAGCAGTGTATAAGTGTTCCTACAGGTGGAGACTTACCAAAAACAGCAGACAATTAGAGTAAAACTTCCCTCCCAAGCATGACAACATGTTCCACCTACCAGCTTCTTTCAGTTCACAGTTACACTGACTAAAGGGTGTATTTGTTTAGAACAGAGGACTGCTCTGTCAAATAATCCTCTGTCTCTAGAACAGCAACTGTTAAATGTATAGACCTTTCAAATATCCTGCTCCTATCCTCGTGTTGGCCTCTGCAACCTGAAAAACACTGACAAGTAGTTGGGGGAAATTCTGGCTGGTACTTAATTAACTGGTGGCTCTAGCTGAGAAAATCTATCTACCTGGATGGTTGTTATCATTCAACCATCTACTGACAGTATCTGGATGGAAACAAACAATAACCACGGACCAAGTTGGGTGGGTGGTTGGTAATCACATATGAACCTTGGCCTCTGATACTGTGTACTAACAGTCAAGCCATTGTAAAAGGATATACTCAGTTTTTGGACAGTGAGAGGCAGAGCAATGGATGATCATGAATAAACCTTCATGGTGGCAAGAGATGGGCAAAAATATTTGGGCATATTTTTAGGAACTGAAACCCAGTATATAGGGTAGACAAAATCAAAGAAAGGATCAGTAATATTGAAGACAGAAACCTAAAAATAAATCAGAAGCAAGAATAGAGAAACCAAAGAAATAATGAAAGAGAAATGCAAGCACTAATTCCATCAGGAGAGGAAACAAGATAATGAGCATTGTTGAAGGTGAGGAAAAGGAGCAGACACTAGAAAGCATTTTCAGACAAATAGTGGATGAAAATTTATCATATCTAAGGAATAAGCTGGAGCTTAGAATACAAAAAGTCAACAGAACATCCAATTATCTCAACCTAAGAAGGCCTTCATCAAGACATATTTATTAAAATAAACAACAATCAATGACAAAGAATTCTGAGGCAGCCAGGAAGAAGGAAATGGTAACATATAAAGGAAAACTCATGAAACTATCACAAGACTTCTTAGCACAAACCATATAACCCAGAAAGAAACAAAATCAAATATTTAAACTGTTAAGTGAAAGGATGTACCAGCCTAGGATAATGTATGCAGCTAAGCTCTCCTTTATATATGAAGAAGAAATTTAGACTATTCCAGACATATAAAAATTGAGAGAATTCTTCACTATGAGGCTTGCATGACAGGAAATATTGAAAGGAGTCAGCACAACTAAAACAAAAGGACAAAACAAAAAATATATAATTAGGAGTAAAGTGACTATCAGGAATATAGAAGAAGAGGACTGCACCCTTATTGAGAACAGGGCATTATAAACAAAATAAAAGAATTTCTATAGCAAGATATTAATGAACATTCAGCATACATAGAGACAAATTGAGATAACTATGAGTAAAAAGAGAGAATTCAAATATCCAAATTTGCAAAGGGAAATGGAGATAAGGCACTTGGACAAGTGTATATGTGTAACTATCCTTTACATATTTGTAATGGTAGCTACACACCAAAGATTCAGAACTAAAGCATATAACATAAAACAAGAAGAACTAGAGGAAAAACCCACAAAGCCAAACAAAAAAAACACAAGGACAAAGAAGCAATGGAAATACCAAGCTACCAGAAAGCAAAAGAAAAAATGGCTATAAGAAGACCTCACATTTCAACAATCACTCTAAATATAAATGGACTGTATTCACCAATAAAAAGGTACAGAGTTGCAGAATGGATCAAAAAATAAAACCCAACCATATGCTGCCTCCAGGAGACATAGCTCCAAAGGCAAATATAGACTCAAAATGAAAGGGTGGAAAATGATATTTCAAGCAAATGACATGAGGAAAAAAGTGGGAGTAGTGGTACTAACATGAGAAAAAATAGACTTCAAAATACAAAAGGTAAAGAAAGATACTGAGGATGCTTCATAATGATAAAAGGAATTATGCACCGAGAAGATATAACACATTAATATCTTGAATCAGGAAGCCCTGAAATATGTAATTACTAACAGAACTAAGAAGAGAAAGAGACTAAAACACTATCATAATAGGGAGCCTAAATACCCTACTGTCAGATATGTACAGATCATCCAAATAGAAAAATCAATAAGAAAATATCATCTCTAAATGACACATTAGACCAACTAAACATAAGTAACATTTATGGAGCCTTCCATACCAAAACAGCTGCTAATGCATTATTCTCTGGTACACATGGAACATTCTCAAGGACAGACCACATACTGGGATACAGAGACAGCCTCAGCAAATATAAGAGGGTTGAAATCATATCAACCATATTCTCTGATCATAATGCTTTAAAATTAGAGATCAACTGCAAGAAAAATCAGGAAGAACCATAAACACATGTAGATTAAACAACATACTATTGAAGAATAACTGGGCTAGAGAAGAAATAAAGAAGATTCAAGAGATACATAGAAATGAAAGATAATGATAGTACAATATATCAAATTTTGGGAGACACAGTAAAAAATGGTCATAAGAGGAAAGTTCATGTTATTACAGGCCTATCTCCAAAAACAAGAATGAGCCCAAATAAACAACTAACACTTCATGTTAAAAAGGTACTAAGTAAGAACAAATGAGGCCTAAAGTCAGCAGAAGGAAAGAAATAATCAAAATTAGAGCAGAAATAAATGAAATTGAAAACAAAAAAAAAGATAGAAAAAATAAATGTAACAAAGCTAGTATTTTGAGAACATTCATAAAATTGATAAACCTCTGGCTACACTAAAGAAAAAAGAGAAAGGACACAAATAAAATCAGGAATGAAAGGGGAAATTGCGACTGATGTCACAGAAATTCAAAGGATCATACAAGAATACTATTAAAAAAAAAGTATATAACACAAAATTTAATAACCTAGAAGAAATGGACCAGTACTTAAAAAGATACAATCTTCCTAGACTGATTCAAGAAGAGCTGAAAAACCTAGACTGATCAACAGTGTAGAAATTGAAACAATCATCAAAAACTACCAAAAAGTAAAAGTCCAGGACCAGATGGCTTCAAACAGTGAATTCTACCAAACATTCGAAGAAGATTTAATACCTTTCATCCTCAAACTCTTCCAAAAATCGAGGTGGAAGCAATACTTCCGAATTGACTATATGAGGCCAATATTACCCTGAAACAGAACCTGGTGAAGATAACACAAAAAAGAAAACTGCATACCAATCTCTCTCATGAACATAGACACAAAAATAAGATACTAGCAAACTGAATACAGCAACATATTAAAAAGATTATATATCACAATCAAGTGGGCTTCATCCCAGGAGCACAGGGATGGTTCAACATATGCAAATCAATTAATGTGATATACCACATAAACATATTGAAAATTAAGAATCAAATTATATATCAATAGAGGCAGAAAGCTTTCACTTAAAATGAGTATAGAAATAAATATCAACATAATAAAGGCCATGTATAACAAACCCTCAGACAACTTTGTATACTTACAGCAAAAAACTAAAAACCTGAACCTTTCATTTGCAGGAAAGAATTACATTTTGTGCTGTTTGCCTATAGAAACACTGCCTTTCTTTGTTGGCTCCAGAGAGCAGTTTGGGTTGCTAGCCCAATCTGTGTCTCTTGCATTGCAATTCTTTTACTCAAAGAATTACTGTTTTTATTATGCTCAGACCCTCCTCTTTAACGTTTTATTTTGTTGCAAAACGGCAAATTTTCCTAAGCTAGTGAGGAGTCCAACCACTAAGAGAAGAGGGGCCTTTGAGACAGTGTGGAAGGAATTCAACAAACCAAATCTAGAATCAAAAGGAGAGTTTATTAGAAAAAGAGTAACACTCCACAGATTTAGTGTGGTCTCTTCTCAGAGGCATAGAGAGGGACAGTGAGGAACAGTGAGAAAGCCACAGGGAATGACTCTTTGTTCCTGTTTCCCTTTCACAGGTGTGAGGAATGGGCTGTTAGCAATCCCAGAAGAAATCATCCTTTGTTCTGAAGCTGTCCCCGTGACCTGGCTGCAGGGCTGATCAGTTCATTGCCTGTCTCTGATTTTGGCTTAACATTTTAATTCTCTTACCTCCTCTCCCCGCAACCGCTCCCCGCAACCGCTCCCCCACCCACCCGCCCTCATCACCCCTCTTGCCTCAAAGATTTTATTCCCTTATTCTTCAGGGGATATTGAGGGACAAAGTTTAGTCTTCTTTAACTTCTTCAAAGCTGTAGGCTGTAGTAGCTACTTATTGAGAATAAAACTCACTGAAAGCCTAATCTAAGGGCTTTGGAGGCAGACAATGTGAAGTCATCCCAGGATGTAGAAGTGGTAGGAAGACTAGAAGATATAAATTTAGCAAAAACATTGAAAAGACAGAAGTCAAAATTAATAGTAGAGATAATTGACAATGAACTCACTGTTCCATGCAGTTTGTTAATTCAAGGTAAAGTAGCTAGTAAAAGGAAATTGAATTGTTTTTGAAGAGAAGAGTGGCACAGACACTGAACTAAAAGTGTTTTTTGATTCCACAGGATAGGGTACTTATCTAGTTTCTGGAACAAGAACTTAAGGTCTTCCACAGGGTCACTGGAAAAGGTTGCACTTCTCAGTTCATTTTCTGAAGGAACTTGTGAGGACTCAAGAGAAACTGGTTTTAATTCAAGACGGATGTACCCAGCCGTTGATTCCTTGGAATCTGACTGCAGCTGGGGAACCTAACAAAGATTGGTGGGTTCTTTCTGTTTGTGGAGGGCTAGACTGATTTTGAATAGATCATAGGGAGAGAACTGCTCTGCTCATAGGAAGCCCTGACATAGAAGCAGGTCATCTGTGAATGGTTTAGCTTTAGGTTCCACACAAACATGCTTTGTGTGATGGACAAGCGGGCTGGCCCCCCCTTTGTCTGTGCCCCATTTCCTGGGATGAGAGGATCCCTGCACCAGACCCTGCTCCTGATGTGTGCTGTAGAATTTCTTTGCTAGTCCTAGCCTCACAATGGAAAAAGCAAAGTATCTTATCTTAGGGTGGCCATTTATTCCTGTCACTGTGCAATCAGCATTGGAGAGAAACCCATGGCAGCTCCAGTATCTAGCAAATATTGTTTTCCCTTCCTACCATGTCAAGGGTGACCTTAGGCTCCACTGTCGTGATTATAATGGATTTCTCTAGGACTGGAGTCCAGGAGCCCTTGGGCCTCCATTGATGGAGAGTTTTGCCTGAAGGGTGAGGGCTTGTGAGGTCCATCCCTACCTAGTTTCCCAAGGTCAGATGGACATTCGCCCTTCCAGTACCCTTCCTTTTGCAGTTTGCACATTGATTATTCCCCAGTACTGACATTGCCAAGCATAGCCAACCAAGGGCAAGACCTGCCAGGCCTGCAAGGTTTTTATTGCCTAGCGTCACCTTGAGATGGTCCCTGTATTATGGCAGCTAAAATTTGCACCTTTTCGTCCTCTGCTTCCTTCTCTGCCCCATCTCAGTTATTGGACATTTTTAAAAGTCTCTGTACAAAGGAAGTGTGTGGGGTTTGACTCCAGGCCCAAACTTTGGAGCTTCCCAAGTTATGAAATGTATATCCGGGAGTGCCTGGTCCACAGACTTTGGGCCAATGTTAGCATATTCTCTTAAAGCCTAAGAAAACTGGTCAAGGAACATAAAAGACAGAAAACTATTTTGATGAAGCATGGAATCCTTCTTTTCTACTCAGAAAAGTTTTTTTTTTTTTTTTAATATTATTAGTAGCAGACCAATGGTCTAAAAACATTAAAACACAACTCTAATTTTTCATTAAAGCTTACTTTTGACATTTAAAGTTCCAATCTTGTTTAGCTTAATCACATAAAATTTCCTCTCAGAATTTCTCTTCACAAACCTTCTACCACTTTCCTCATTATATCATGTTGCCTCTTCTCACTCAGTCAGAAATAACTAACTTTAAGACAAAGACCTTTCTTTAAACTTCCTTCAAAATATATCTCTATACTTTCTACCTTCTATTATCAAAAACATACATTTTCCTTTCTGTCATAATTAGAATTCTTAACCACCATATAACATGACTCCAACAAATATAAACCAGAGTCCTGCACATACTGTTATTGCCCCATCATTTATAGTATTTATAATTTTCCCAAAGGTGCAATAAAATAGGTGTAGTCCCTGGAGAACTCAATCCCATCTCAGAGTGTGAGGGTGAGGGGGTAGGAGAGAACTGATTGTTTTGATTCTGTGGAAAGGCACTTCTATCTATCATTGGGCCATCTAATGATGGAATAAGTCTGGGTCTTGGTAAAGGAGCATAGTAGCTTGTAAATGGGGAACTTTCCCACTTCTCCTGTTTCATATCAAGAAGATCTAATTAGAGAAGAAGAGTATTGTAGTTTAGCAAACTCTTTACAGGCCAGACTTCTTAGTCCCACGTCGTTAGTTTGGAAGGAGGAGGGGCACCTCCAGGGCCTACCTGTGAGAAATTGCTGTCACCCATTCACTGAGAGTTGGGCTATGGGGCTGTGTCTCCTGCCTCCCGCGGGGCAAAAGCTAGGAAGTGCCCCCGCTGTGGAGGAAGAAGGAAGAAAAATATTCTTCTCTTACCAAGAACTGAACCTGGACATTTGGGTAAAGCACTGAAACTAAATCTCAAAATAGCAGTGCTAGCTGTGCCTGAGTATGAAAGTGCTTTACACACCCTGAGAGGGGTGTGCCCTGTGGTTGGGTGCCTCCTGGTAAGGCACAAGAAGGGAGACAAGAGCATGAGTCTGGGCCCATTACTGCTGAAAGCACCGACTGTAGTAGGAATCTGAGTCCACTACTTTAATGAGTATGCACAGGGGTTGACCTTTGGCTAGAAAAACGGGATGTAGGAGGTCGTCCTGGGCCCCCCACTATCAGAAAGGGAATGACAGTGTGGGTCTAGGCCCACTAGTGCCCTGAGCGTGTTCAGGGATTTACTTGCAGCTCCAAGGGAGAAAGACAAAGACACAGAAATTCAAGGATGGTAACAGAAGGCTAGCTTTTTGGGTAAAAATTACCTTGAAGTCCAGCGCTGTAGAAGTGCAGCCAGGGAAGCCGATGCAATTGGGGCTGGCTACGAGGTGCGCAGATCTGAGCTATCTGGACCTTCTCTGAGATTGCTCTGGCATACCAGAGCCAATCAAGAAATGAGGACAGGACAGATAGAGAGTGAGTTTGGAGGGTTCAGGGGAACTACTACTGTGACCCTGCCTCCTCCCCACTGGAGTTCCCACTAGAGAGGGGAGGGAAGGAGGTAAAGGTTGAGGGCTAAGATCTGGGAGTAAGCCGGAGAAAGCGTTGGAAGCCCACTGCTTCCCCAGCTATGAGGAGTGCTCAGCAAAAATGAAAGCAAGGGGCTGAGAGGAAGAACAGAGAATTCCATGGGGGCTTATCCATCTGTTGTGGCCAAAAGGTGCTGCAAAGTCTTTTAAATATGAGTTCGAACAGGATCCCTTAGCAGGTCTTCTCTGAAATTCCAATGGTGAGGCAAGTTAGGGAAGTTAGAGGAAGGAAAGTGGGAAAGGTAGACAGGGCCAGTTGGACTCCTACTCAGTTAGAGAACAAGTTTCTCACTAGGCCCCCCAGAAAATGCCCAAGGCCAATTGATCTGAATAGTGTAGGGAAATGAATCCCAGCCACTCTCAAATAAGAGGAACCATGTTGAACTTGGGAGAGACTATTTATATCCTTTGGTTCCTTCATGGTTGCCAGAAAAGGTGGTGCAGAACAGGGCAAATTTCCCCAAGTGATGGGGAGAACAGGTCCTGCATCAAGAGAAGAAAAAGGTCCTTTGGTGGAGAGTATAGAAAGAATGACACACATATCAAAGTAGAGCAAAAAGGAAAGTTTATTAGGAAAGGGGTAACACTCCACAGATAGAGTGTGGTCTCATCTCAGAGGCAAAGAGAGACAGTGAGAGACAGAATAAAGGCACTGAGAGGGACTTAGAGGGTAAGAGACAAGAAAGGAGACAATAAGAGACAAGGACAGTGAGAAACAGTAAAGGCACAGAGAAGGACCTGAGTGTTCAGGGAATTCATTCTTTGTCATTCTTTAGTTCCCATTTCCTTTGATATGGACAGTGAGAAGGGAAAGGATAGTTAGAGTGAAAAGGTAAAAATATGTGGAGTGAAAAGCCTGCTGGCAGTTCCCAGCCTTGGACCTGTAGGTGCTCTATGGATTTAGCCATAGGAAATGATGACTCTTGGTTTGTTTCCTCTTCACAGGTGTGGAGAATGGGTTGGTAGCAATCCTGGTAAAAATCTAATGAATGTAGGGAGGAGGCAAGAGAATTAAAATGTTAGCAAGACACAGTGTTGACTGCAATGTGCTGGTCATCTCTGTAGCCAGGCCAGGAAGACATCTTCAAAACCAGGAGATTTCTGCCAAGGGATAAAAACACCAAGGAGACCTTTTACACAGGAGCATGGTGG
Source organism: Cynopterus sphinx (assembly GCA_030015415.1). Taxonomy (NCBI): domain Eukaryota; kingdom Metazoa; phylum Chordata; class Mammalia; order Chiroptera; family Pteropodidae; genus Cynopterus; species Cynopterus sphinx. Next base: position 16,239,740 of record CM057395.1, on the reverse strand, counting down.
ACACAGAAAACATCCCAATTGCTCAGCCATTTGCCTAAGTCTTCCTCACTTGGGCAGGGAGGTATGGTCATCTGCAGGTACAATGTTTGGTCCACTTGGCTGGTACACATGTCCACCCATGGTTCCCACACTCCCAGAGACTAGTGGGGAGCAAGGAGTAGGGAAAAGTGGGGACCAGCCTGTGATGTTTCAATCCTGTCTAGCAGTGTGTAGGGAAGTAAAAGCTATTATATTGGTGCACAGTGGCTGAAGCACCCAGCCCACAAAGTGGGTATCAATACTCTTGGTTCCTGTTTTCCTTTTACAGGTGTGGTGAAATGGCTGTTAGCAGTCATAACAGAAATCTTTCTTTGTTCTGAAGGTATTTCCCCCTCTCCTGGCTGCAGGGCTGATTAGCAAATTGCGGGCTCTGATTTTGGTTGGATTCACATTTTAATTCTATTGGTTCCTTCTTGCATTAATTTTGTAGTAGTATATTGAGCAGTTCTTATAAAACATTTTAGCATTTTTTTTTATTATGAAGAGCTGTAATCTGAAGTTAAAAATGGAAAGATGTTTATGGAGGAGTAATTTAAATTAAACAGTACATAAACATAATTCATTTTACAAAGGTTCCTGGAGAGTGAAAGTGGTGTAACATACTTCCTTTTTGCAGAATGAGATACGGAATCCAGAAGCCAGTCAGTCTCTAGAAAATGTTGCAAGGACTTCTGAGAACTCAAAATTGGATCCTGCTCAGAAGAAAAGAGAGGCAAGTTGCGCTAGTTCGAGTTTCTTCCAATAGAGTTAATGGAGAAGCCCTCCCCACGCCCTTCTGAAAGCCTTACCTCCAGTGCGCAGGCGTAACATGCGCAGTGAACTCATTTTAAAAAATCCGGTGTTCTATTTGTATTGTTTTGTGTTCGGGTTGAGAAACTATTAATATCTTTGCAGCGCCTGGTTTGTTGGGTTCTCCCCTCCCTGTCCCCACCCCATGTCCGCCCAGTCCCCCTACCCCCCGGATTGCTTCTTGTTCCCAGCTCTTATGGGGTTTAACATCTCTCAGCTTGGGCGATAAAGCTTAAGAATCGGTCCGTGGAGGGACACGGAATGTAAAAAACCCGGAAAAGCTCAAGGTCAGGATGGTGGTTATGAAACCGACCGCTGTGGTGACCGGTAAGCAGCTACATGTATCAAAATAACTCTGGAATTTTGTAAAACTAAGGCCCACTTGGGTCTTACTTTTTGGCTAGTCAAGTCAGGATCAGTGAGCCACTGAAGAGACCAAATCATATTTTACGTATTAGCATCCGAGCTGACATGGATTCCGGAACTGACGGCTTACTGCCGTCACATGAGTGCCCAGTGTTCCAGCCTACATGGGCTGAGTTCCGAGACCCGCTTGACTACATCGCGAAAATCAGGCCCATAGCCGAAAAGTCGGGCGTTTGCAAGATCCGACCGCCAGCGGTAAGCCTCTTAATCAAAATTTGTAGAGGGTAGCTTTTAGATTGAGTTCAGGGTTGCTAGAGATTTACAAGGCTTTAATTTAGATGTAGAGCTAGAAACCCATAGCAGTTAGATGAATCCTCCACTTATTTGTTAATCATTATTGAAGAAAGAAAAGATCTTCGAAATTGATTCTGCACTGTGCCATCAGTTATATGGATTTTTATGTCTTACCCTTAACATTAAAACAAATTTTAATGTATTCAGAAGTGATTGTTATGTAACTGAAGCGACGAAAAATTATATGATTTTTTTTGTTAACCACAGGATTATTTCGTTTTCTCATAGAACTGGAGTGTTTGTAGCAAACAAAACAGGATGGCATTTGTAGTTCTTCCGACCAATCTTTCTAATACTAATTTACTTAGAGACCTCTCCTTCTGATGTAATTTACTTAGAACTATTAATTAAAATAGATGTTTGCTAAATTAAGAGTGCAAACTGAAAAAAACCTAGGCCATCACTTTAAATAATATATTTGGAGTGTATGTCAACTTTAATGGCATACTGTTCATTTGTTACATGCTTTTTGAGACTATATTATTTGCTTTTTTCTATTTGCACGGTTATACTTTTCTCAGTATTATTATACTTATGCTTAGCTTTTCTAAGACAAGGAGGAGATAATAATCTACTTTTGAAAATAAACAATTTCTTAACCATATTTACTTGATCTCAAAACTTCCTTAGGCCATTTTTTACTAGATGCATCATTTAAACTCGGCTTTTAGGCTGTTTGTGGGAATTTCTTCTTCTTTTTTTTTTTTTTATTGTTTGCATTTTTTTTTTTTTTTTTTTTTTTTGGCGGAGACATACCAAGTTAGAGTTTTGCATTCATAACCTCCCTCCCCCCTCAGTTATCTCATGTTAAAGAAGCAACTATTCTTGAGCACTTGGGGCAAAAATAGCAACCTGAATTATCTTAAAACAGAAGGATATTAAAGTTGAAACAGTTGAATCCAACTATCAGTATCTTCATCTTTTACTGTGCCATAATTGTTTTTTGTTTAATTCTAGGACTGGCAGCCTCCCTTTGCAGTACAAGTTGCAACTTCAAATTTACACCTAGAATCCAGAGACTAAATGAACTAGAAGTAAAAGGGAAGTCACCTTTTTATAGTGAGAGCTGAATTCTGATCTCATTTTACTTGTAGTTTTGTAACTATAGTTAAAAGAACTTAGGTTTTGAGATCAAGTATATATTGGTTATAACTCAAGTGCAGTTGTTTCCTAAAATATTTATCTTGCATAAAGTCTTTTCAAAATTTCAAGACATGAAATGTTTAAGTTTTTAGAGATGAGCAAACTAAAGTTAGAGCTGTCACAGATACTACCTTCTCTGTTTTTTTCACTCCATACTCATTTTATCATTTTGGATTTTTCCTGATTTAACAAAAAGTTCAGAGAAAAAATATGGCCTTCTAAATTTCCAGCTAAATTAGATGGTCGTAGTTGTTCTTTTTGAATAACATACATTGTTTAGGAATGGGTCAGAGTAAGTAGTAGAAAGGTAGAGCTTGTTTATTAAAGCAGTCATAAGGATATATTTCACTTAGTATTAAATATGGGAAAGCTTATGAATGGTTCAGCATTTTTTTTCCTTTTGTTTTTGCTATTAGAAATTACTGAGGTAAGGGAAGGATAGTTCAGAAAAGAGTTTCACATCCAATTTTTGACATAAAATCAGAAAATATTTTATTCACTTTACTTGTATGTCTATAGACTCACATGGATATCTTAAGGAAGATATTAGGTTGAAACAAAATAGTGTTTTTCAGGCTTCATTATTCCAAGAGTAATGCTTTAGATTTTAAGAAATAGGATTTTTAACTCAGCATTTGTTGGGAGCCAAAAGGCCCTCATCCTGACCGCCCAGCCCCCTGGCATAGAACCTGGCCTTTAACAATCTAAAGAATGCAGGAGCAGATAATGCTCCAGGGAATAGTTAACCACAGAATGTATTAACATACCCGCCGGATAAGGAAGGACCTACTGAATGGCTGTGGACCTGCCCAAGGAGCCCCTCTCCTCCTTGTTCCTCTTTTCACTTCTAACCTTTGTACCCCCTAACCCCATCAACCAAGGACCAATGAAGTTGTAACAAGTATCCCCCTGCTTAGTCAGTCCTGCCCCCCTTTGTTCTTCTGTAATAAATATACCCGCTCTGAAATAAAAAATTTGAGGCTTGATCAGAATACTGTCTTGCCTCCGCTCCTTTTTCTCGCCCGTTTCTCTTTCAGGCTGGACCCTCTTCGAGCCCGCGAATAACTAGGTCCCGCGGGTCGGGACAAGTGGCGCCCAACGTGGGGCTCGAAGCTCGGGTCCTTGCCGGACGGGAGGTCCCGGGCCTCAGCCCGGGACGACGTAATTGAAGAAGGCCTGGCCAGGCACCCAAAGAAGTGAGGACTGCTTTCACCGCTCATGGAAGTCGAACGTCCTCGGTGAGTTTCGCCCGTCTAAGAAACGGGGACGTTTTTCGGTCGTTGAAAGAGACCCCCCCGGTAGGGGAAGTTCAGGGTAAAAGGAGTTGAGTAACATAAAAGAAAGTCTCGGTCGTTGAAAGAGACCTGAGCAAATCGGTCGTTGAAAGAGACCGGTGAGTTGTCGCAGATATTCGGGTCGTTGAAAGAGACCTGAGCAAATCGGTCGTTGAAAGAGACCGGTGAGTTGTCGCGGATATTCGGGTCGTTGAAAGAGACCTCATGAATTGCCGCGGATAGTCGGGTGGTGCCCAAGGCCATCCTTGTTTTCGTTTTGTCTTTGTTTTATGTTAGTTCTTCAATTAAGACCCTAAAAAATTGTAATTCATTCTGCTACTTAACATCCTAATATTAGAAAATAAAAATGGGCAGCGGACTCTCTAAGGAGGCGCTCTTTATTAAGGACCTCAAGGCATCCCTCAGGGAAAGAGGGGTTAGAGTCAAAAAGAAAGACCTGATAAAATTCCTTGTTTGTTGATAATGTCTGTCCTTGGTTTATTGTAAATGGGCCAGAAATACACAGGAAAAAATGGCAAGAGGTCGGTAGAGACTTAAATGATAAACTAAATCGGGAAGGCCCGGATAGTGTCCCTGCAGCCGTCTTCTCTTATTGGGGGCTCGTCCGGGATATTGTAGAGGCAGCATCTGATGACCCGGATAAAGAACAGCTTCTGTCAGTTGCGGAGTATTGTCTCCGTCCCCTGTCTCGAGCGGCCTCGGTGGTTTCTGTTTCCTCTGATAGGATCCCTTCCAAGTCTCCCTCAGAATTTATAGACATTACAGGGACCCCGCCAGCCGCCCCTACAGACTACCTCCCTTCAAACTCTCTCTATCCCCCTCTCCCTAAAGAAGCCTCGTCTTTAGAGGCCCCAATGAACTTCCCAATTTTCTCCAAGACCGTAAATAATGACCCTTTAGATTCTAGAGATACAGCTGTCCTGGAAAATGAGGTGGCACGCTACCACAACCCCGATTTGCCCTCAAGACCTCTCAGCGCCCAAGAGAGGCCCCCCTCTCTATGCTCCCCAAATTTGTACCAGTAATAGAGTAGAAATTGCATTGTGCTTATAGACCACAAAATTCAGTGAAAAAAAAAAAAAAAAGGATAATAGGACTTTTAAGGAAACGTTGACTAAATTCGAATTAGAAATTAGTGAAAACTAGGTAAGCTTCCTTCCCTTAGCTCTTTTAAGAGCACAATGCACCCGCCTACTATCAAAGAAATCAGGTTTGTGTGTTTAGGCTTTTTAAAAAAAAAAAATTTTGTAACAACTATTGGATAAAGGAATTTAATAACTCACTGTTATTGAGAAATTTGTTTTTCACTTGTAATTTCACATAAGATAATTGCTGTAAAGTGTTGTTTACTAGTGTACCATATTGTTAAAAGCCAATGATAAATAGGTAATTGTACTTATTATACTTAGAAAAACAGTATATTGAATAGTTGAGAACATTTTTTCAAATGTAAATATTTAGATAAAGTTTTTGTTTCAATATTCATTTACTGCACCAACCATAGTCTCAAATTTTACCTTTTAAACAGCTTAGCTTCAAAATCTGTAAAATGAACTAAGAATCTTGAGTATTAATTCATGCATATAAGACTAATGTGTTTATAAAGCATAGATCTTACTTTGATTGTATAACTTTAAGTAAAGACTGCTGTTTTTATACCAACCACTCTGGCATAATTCGAGATAGTCCAGCCTTAGTAAAACAAAGACCTTTAATATTGGCTTTTAAAGGACTGCTATTTAGGCCATGTATAGTAAATTGCCTTATAAAGTATATTAAATAGAGAGTCCAGGCTGTTAAATTAATAATATTTTCTACTCAAGTAATAGGGGTATCTCAGTTTCCGCAATTTATAGGACATCCAAGATTTGATATGTGCCTAAAAACCAATGGGAATGTGACAGCCTACTAAAATGTGGAAAAGGTAAAAGTTAATTAAAAGTCCCAAAACTAGACAAAAGAAGTCTTTACCTTAGCAATTTTTAATTGGGACAAGAATGCCTAGTTCCTAGAACTTTTAACTGCTTAGTGTCTGCTGTGAAACTTGTGACAAAGAGCTCTCTCATATGCTAAGAGCGCAACATTCCAGGGTACAGATAACAAGAACATCTGCAAGGCCATGCTTAAAACTAGCAAATTCCCTGGCTACATTTATCTTTAATGACCAGTTTCTGCTAGCTTTGTAAAAGATTAACTTCTGTTCTCTTTTTAACTTCTGTTCCGGATCTCCCAAAACCTGAAACACCCAGCCACCTTGAGTAAGGACTTGCTTCGTCCAGGGGGCGGCCGCTGAGAGATGTTTCTCAGCCCCGGACGCCAAGCAGCCTTTCTCAGGAGGGCAGGAGGAGAAGAAGTTTCACTTTAATTTTAATTGGGCACGAGCCACCTAAAGCAGCTTCACCGGTGAATAAGACTGCGTTAGCATCTATCTAGATGCCTCAGTTCTGTTCCTGTCTGATTGGGCCCTTGGTTAACTAGCGGAAGGCTGGACGCAGCAATACTTCCCTAGTGCGGTCGGTCTGAGACGTCAGACTCTGACCCTGTACATGTTCTGGTTCTGGTTTCTGATGCGCTAGCGTTTTGTGTTATCTGTAGTTTGTCTTGTCTGTCTTGTGTCTGTCTGTCTGGGCTGGCCGAATGTACTGTTACCCTCCTATACTTATTTTGATTCCTTCCTTAGGTCTGGCCGCCGTGGCCCCACCAGACTGGATGCTAGTTGAAAGGCTGATCCTAGCCCTGGCTTAGTTGGCTCTTGTGGGGATTTTCTCTTCTCTTACCTGTTTTCACTAACATGGGTCAGGCTTCCTTCTCAAATCGTCCTATGTTCTCCCCCGTTTCAATACTTCTTTAACCATTTTAAGGATTTCAGGAAACAAGCCCAAGACTACGGAGCTAGAGCGTCAATCCCTTCAACCTTCAAAGATTCTGCCAGCTAAATTAGCCCACGTTTGGAACAGAGTAACCATCAGAGGGGCCACTCGACCTGAAACCAGCCTTTGAGCTGCGAGATATCATCTGTGGTAATCATAGGTTTCTTTTAAAACAATGCAGAGAATGTGCATTTGTGTTAGAGATTTAGGTCTGAAGAATGACTAAACATAAAACTGATTAAGTGTTTACAGAGTATCTGGGGCACAGTCCTGAATAGTCAAGTCTCCCTTCTGGCTAGTTCTTCAGTTTAGGTTGGAATTTATTTTTATTGAAAAATAAATTAATAAAAGATCTCTGCTTTAATTGGTTTAAAAAAAAAAATAAGAACCGAATAGATAAATTACATCTTCCTAAAATTGTCAGAAAAATAGAAACTAATACAAATGTTTTGTTTTTGTTTTATCAAATCTACATGATCTGAGATAATCTTTGGTAATAAGAATAGTTTAATATTATAAGTTAAGGAAAAGTAGTTGTGTCTTCAAGTTATCAGAAACACAATTTTATTCTACCTGTATTCGTCAGGTCGTGCGTATGCTAATTCTACTAGTTGTTCAAGATTACAAAATTATAAGATTGGTATATTCATAAATTTGCTAATCTATTAAATACTGATACTTAAAAACAGTCTTAACATTAAGAATGCTAAGGTTTTTTATAGTCATATTTACCTTTGAAATCTTTTATTATTGCATTGGTTAAATAGATAACTAAGTATTGTTTCATAATGACCTGTAATCCTATTTAACCAGGTGATCAAACCTTATAACATAGTGACAAATTTTCCAACAAAATCTAAGTAGGATTTTTGTTTTGAATGCACCAAGGGTAATAAGACATATTACACCGCTAAATTAACAAGATGGGCACCTTATGCCCCTAACACTGGCAACTGGGCCAATACCCTGTCAGCTGTAGGCCCTGGAAGCTTCCCAATAGCCCCTTGTGGTGCATCTAAAGATGTTAGAAAAACAATTTGCTGGCCAACCGATCCTCCGCCTTATGTGTCAGACGGTGATGGTCCTGCTGATGCTCTTCATTATATAAAATTACAACAAAAATTTGAGGAATTCCAAAAGGCTTTACGCCCCTCTTCTTATCCCCTAGCTATTCCTAGATCCCGAGGAAATATTGACATAAACACCCAAACCATTAATATCCTGGAAACTACTCTATGGGCCTTAAATAATTCTAATCCTCAACTTGCTCAAGATTGCTGGCTATGCATGACTATAGGCATTCCTTTGCCCACTGCTATCCCAGTCTTCAACTCGTCTATTGACCATAACTTTAATTGCAGTCTCAGCCCTCCTTTTAGAGTTCAGCCTGTAGGTTTCAACTCCTCTACTTGCTACCAAGGTCCGTTTCAAAATAACTCTTTTGACATTGATGTAGGGTTTGTCACCTTTACCAATTGCTCTAGTCATTTTAATCACACTGGGCCCTTATGCCCTGCTCCCGGACAAGTGTTCTTATGTGGAAATAATCTCACTTATACTGCCTTACCACAAAATTGGACTGGACTCTGTATATCAGTTAATATTTTCCCAGACATCTCCATCATACCGGGAGACAAACCGGTCCCCCTTCCTAGCCTAGATTACATAGCAGGACGACACAAACGAGCCATCCAAGCCATTCCCCTCCTTGTCAGTTTAGGTATCACTGGGGCACTCGCCTCCGGTTCAGCTGGAGTTGGCGTTGCAGTTCACTCCTACAATAAATTGTCCCATCAATTAATTAATGATGTTCAAGCCCTTTCAGGAACCATAAGCGACGTACAAGATCAAATTGATTCTCTTGCTGAAGTAGTCTTACAAAACTGCAGAGGCTTAGACCTTCTTACAGCAGAGCAGGGAGGGATTTGTTTGGCTTTACAGGAACGCTGCTGCTTCTACGCCAACAGATCTGGGATCGGATCATACGAGATAAGATCAAGAAACTTCAAGAAGACCTCGTCAAAAGACGCAGAGAGCTCCTAGAGAACCCCTTTCTAACTGGGTTGAATGGGCTCCTTCCTTACCTCCTTCCCATCCTCGGCCCCCTTTCTTGTGTTCTTTTACTTATAACCTTTGGGCCCTGGGCTTTCCGGCGCATAACTGACCTTATTAAGCAACAGGTAGATGCCTTGCTGACCAAACCTGTCCACATTCACTATCACCGTTTGGCTACCCAGAGCGATGACACCACCGACTATAATAATGAAAACCCCAAAGACCCAAGATCCCCACTGGCCCCTATCTCACCTTTAAATTTACATCGGCTTCTTTAAAATCCCTTTCAGGTTATATACTAAACCCTAACCACTGGTTCCACTGTAAAAGGAGAAATATAACTTTGCCTGGCTCCCTCCTCACGGGACGACATATAGAACAGAGGAATGTCTACACACCCCCGTCGAAAACTCGACGTGGGGAATCTGCACCGAGATGGGTGCAAGAGCAAATAATCTGCAAGGGAAGGTCACAATAAAGAGACCCCCTCTGTATTTCCCTGAGAACACACCTGGTTTGCATAGAGGTTGGTATCCAAAAACTACTATTTCAAAACGGCTCTGCTTCTCCTCCCCAAAAGATACCAAGAGCCAAATACTAGGCGGGCCCACATAGCCCGCGGGAGGAACCAGGTCAATGTTCCCCCACTCGGTTAAGGCCCACCTTTTCTAAAACAGAAAGGGAGGATATGTTGGGAGCCAAAAGGCCCTCATCCTGACCGCCCAGCCCCCTGGCATAGAACCTGGCCTTTAACAATCTAAAGAATGCAGGAGCAGATAATGCTCCAGGGAATAGTTAACCACAGAATGTATTAACATACCCGCCGGATAAGGAAGGACCTACTGAATGGCTGTGGACCTGCCCAAGGAGCCCCTCTCCTTGTTCCTCTTCACTTCTAACCTTTGTACCCCCTCACCCCATCAACCAAGGACCAATGAAATTGTAACAAGTATCCCCCTGCTTAGTCAGTCCTGCCCCCCTTTGTTCTTCTGTAATAAATATACCCGCTCTGAAATAAAAAATTTGAGGCTTGATCAGAACACTGTCTTGCCTCCGCTCCTTTTTCTCGCCCGTTTCTCTTTCAGGCTGGACCCTCTTCGAGCCCGCGAATAACTAGGTCCCGCGGGTCGGGACAAGCATTGCCTTCTGCAGTCTATCAGATGAAAGAGTTGGCATATTTGATATAGACCGTCAGGTTATTTAGGCAGTAAAGCCTAGGCTGTAGCCTGGTAGATAGTTCAGAAAAATAGTACCATCTACTTTATATTGGACTAAAGTCAGGTTAATGAGTAAGCCAGCCTGAAAGGGCTCTCTCTTCTTTAGGCTGAGAGCAGAGTGAAACTGAACTATTTGGACCAAATTGCAAAATTTTGGGAATTCCAAGGTTCTTCATTAAAAATTCTCAATGTGGAGAGGAGGATCTTGGACCTCTGCATCCTTAGTAGGGTAAGGGTAATTTTATCTTCAAAAGGAAAAACAAGAAGCCTTTGGTTGGTAGACTTTGTATGGTTGAATGTTGTGTTCTTGGGCAGAAAAGATGAGAACATAGTGCAAGTTAACAATTCTTGGAAAAGTCTTTTGAGTTTTGTTTTGGAATGCTTGGAACAGCCTAAATATTTTAGGTCTAATTGCTATTTTTAGGAACCTCTAGTCTGCTTACAGTTAACTTATAGTCTTTCTTATTCTTTCAGATTGTGACTGAGGAAGGGGGCTATGAGGCAATCTGTAGGACAGGCGGTGGGCCCGAGTTGCACAGCGTCTCAACTACCCTCCAGGCAAAAACATTGGCTCCCTGCTAAGATCTCACTATGAATGCATCATTTGTCCCTATGAAATGTTTCAGCCTGGAGCTAATGTTGTGAGTGTCCTTAGCTGGTTTGGGGCCTAATGTGATTTGTTCTTTTGGCTGTCTACCCTCTTGGTTGGTCTGTCTCCTAAGTTCACGGTTTAGACTCTTAAGTTCATTGATAGAATTAGAACTTCCAGGAGGTCCTAAAAGATATTTTGCAGTTTATGTGAAGAAATTTTGTACCTGATAGGCTAGCTAGATAAGGACTAGAGTATCCTTTCCCTTTGTCTTAGATTGCTGGTGTCTAATAGGATCTTTTTATGGACAAGATCTTGGTCCTATTTTAGGTCATCCTTCATGAAAGATATAATTATACAATTATTTTAAGCACTTATTAAACTTCCTGAGCATTATTTAGAAAACGTAAGGTTAGGGGTAAAACCTTAGTATTATTTAGCCTTAACTTGAATGGAAACTGATTTAGCTGGTTTCTTAAATAATATGTTTTTAAGTTTTACTATCTGTAAAGCTCTTTTTAAATGTATATGTATATATGTGCAAAAATACATACATGTTTTTATCTAATCTACACAATTCTGTTAGATTTGATGTTTTTATTACCGCTTTTTCATACAAGGAAATTGGAACAGAATGAGTAGTCCCTTATGGTCACAGACCATACACAGAGTAAAAGAAGTAGAAAAAAAAAAGTGAAAGTAGAAGAGAAAATATCCAGGTTTAGCTATACCAGTATGCTTGCAAAGACAATGTTTTTATACTCTAATACTTATAAGAAAAAGTGTATGTAAGATATAATTTCTGTTCTTGGAGAGGAATTCTCATGATAAGAGTTTTGTCATTCCACAGTATGAGAAGGGGCTAGATCTGTTTAGTGTAGAATGAAGTACAGTTTTCATTGCCAGAGATTTAGAATGAAGGAATACTTTAATTGTTGATTGTTAATGTGACTCAATTCCTGATCCTAGATTTTTTTTCCCCAACAGTGTAACACTCACCCATTTGACAGTGAGGAAAAAGACAAGGAGTATAAACCCCACAGAATTTCCCTTAGGCAGTCTTTGCAGCCTTCCAAGTTCAGCAGGTATAGTCGCCGGGCAAAATGGCAACAGCCTGATGTGAGTTTTTTTTTTTACTTCATAAAAAGCCAGAGTTCTTCTGAGACCTGCTTTGGGGAACAGTTCATTTATATAAAACATTGTGGTTTGTTTATTTATTGTTAAACTTAAAGCTGGTTCAAAAATGAATGAATTAAAATGAGAGTTATTTTGTTTCATAGGTATCATTTGCAATATTTTTATAGTTTACCTTTTACAGATTTTCAAAAGTAAATGTATAGTCTTCTGATATCGTTTTAGGGGTAAATGTTTGTGAATCTTGAGATGAGTTCCACAAAGCACACTGTATAGTTGTTTGTTTTTAACTGTTGGTTTTTGTTCTTTCATGAGATAATTAGTCAGAAGTGACACAACAGAGATTTAGGAAACCAAGGTTATGTTTGGGAGATAGGGCTTGCAACAGAGGCCACAGTGGGAAGTATGATTGTGAGTTAGGAGGCAGAACGGGCAGGAGTGAGGGAAGAGCATTGGCTGCAGGCTTCATTGAGGTTTCTGGGGGAAGGGCAAGTCAGGGCAGGGGAAGAGGTTAGGATTGCCTCATCTGGACAATTATGGCAGGCTTTAACCTTTATGGGTAGTCCTTAGTTTCCTAGCACCTGGCTAAGACAGAGGAATGTTGTCTCCTAGAATACAGGAGACAGAGGATTTAAAGCTTTGGATTAGTTTGTTATATATCAAAGACATATTATGTGCCAGGTCATTTGCTATGTAGAAAAACTGGCTATCAGAGGAGAAATCACTGCACTCAGAAAGATTTCCAAAATTTCAAAAATAGAGGAAAAAATGTAAACAATGCAGTCTTAAATTTTCTTAAGACTGCTTTGTATGTCCACATATACATAAAAATTTGGATGTGCTGTTCAAACACCTTTGAGTTCATAAGTTTTTCTGAAATAGAAGTGCTTGTTAAGCTACATGCTAGCCGAAAAAGGACCAGGTTCTGGGGAATGCCATCTAAAATTGCAGCTGCTGGACTAAATGGAGAAGACAGACATGTCTGCTGTCCTGAGGTTTCTGCTGCTCTTTCATACGATGAGTTGGGGAATAAAGATGTAGTGGTTTTGAAAGGATTTACATTGGCTATAGACAAAGGGGCAGGGGATAGTGAAGAAGAGAAAGTTCCAGGTTAGAAATGAGTAGTTCACAAGGAAGAAATGTCTGCTGCTTCTGGATTGTTTGTGGGCCATAGTCTGGAAACTTCGTGTGTCAGTCAGCAAGAGGAGGTGCTTGCTGCCTTGCCTGATGGTGGACTGTTCTATATAAGAGCTGAAAGAGCCTCTTGAAGTGAACTAAAGAGTTTCAACATACATTCAGCCTTGAGTAGTCTTTTGTTACTTTCAGCCCAGAGCTCAGTGAACTGATTACCTTTCTTATCTCTTCCTCCCGCTCTCTGGCCAGCTGTACCTGATGGCATTTTAGAAATAGTCTCTTGTCAATTTTTATTACTGAAATACTGTAAAGGAAGATTAAGGTGTGTATCTGAAGTTACACATTGTGAACATTAATAATAAACCTAAAATATTTTCACAGAGGAATGAATAAAGAAATAGTAATCCAGTTCAGGTTATTTTAAGTCAGATTCTGAATTTCATTAGTGCTTTAGTTCTTTAAAACAAAAAGTGTCTGAAATTAAGTTGAATAATGTTGGGAGCCAAAAGGCCCTCATCCTGACCGCCCAGCCCCCTGGCATAGAACCTGGCCTTTAACAATCTAAAGAATGCAGGAGCAGATAATGCTCCAGGGAATAGTTAACCACAGAATGTATTAACATACCCTCCGGATAAGGAAGGACCTACTGAATGGCTGTGGACCTGCCCAAGGAGCCCCTCTCCTCCTTGTTCCTCTTTTCACTTCTAACCTTTGTACCCCCTAACCCCATCAACCAAGGACCAATGAAGTTGTAACAAGTATCCCCCTGCCTAGTCAGTCCTGCCCCCCTTTGTTCTTCTGTATAAATATACCCGCTCTAAAATAAAAAATTTGAGGCTTGATCAGAATACTGTCTTGCCTCCGCTCCTTTTTCCACCCATTTCTCTCCAGGTTAGGTCCTCCTCGAGCCCGCGAATAACTAAGGTCCTGCAGGTCGGGACAAGTGGCGCCCAACGTGGGGCTCGAGGCGTGGATCTGAACCGGGCGGACCACAGAAACCCTGTACGTCCGGACCCCAGAAGTTCTGAGTTTGAGGACAGCTTTCACCGCTCATGGAAGCCGATCGTCCTCGGTGAGTACTCCTCGTCCGTCCATGAAATGGGAAACCCCCCTCCCTCAGGGAAAAAGGAGTTGAGTGTTTAACAGAAAATTTTCGAGTCTAGAAGTTAGTTAAGAAAAGGCACGAGAATTTTCGACGCTAGGGACTAATGAAAAAAGACCCGTCGTCTCTGGGCTCCCTAAAGTAATATAAATTAGGCGCTAGCATCCAAATTATCTTAACAATTAGGACAAAGAGGCAGGTCGTCGGAGCGACCCTCGCCCAGAGACCCCCTAAATTTTTAGGATTCCTTTTTATTAAGAATAATAGGATTAAACTATAGCTTGGAATGCACTGCCGCGGATGGTAATATTCCTTGGCAGTGTCTTCCTTCTCACCTGCTTTTAAACGAGATCTCTAAAGAGGGAATAAAAATGGGAGCTAAATTGTCTAAAGAAGCGGCTTTCATAAAAGACCTAAAAGTTTCTCTCAGAGAAAGGGGAGTTCGGGTTAAAAAGAAGGATCTCATAAATTTTTTCGTTTTTATTGATGATGTTTGCCCTTGGTTCATTGTAAACGGACCAGAGATCCACCCCAAGAAATGGCAGAAGGTCGGAAGGGATTTAAATGATAAATTACAACGTGAAGGGCCTGATTCTGTCCCCTCTACTGCCTTCTCTTTCTGGGGCCTAATTAGGGACATAGTAGAGGCCGCATCAACTGATTCAGATAAGCAACAACTTTTGTCAGTAGCAGAGTACTGCCTCCGCCCTTCATCTCGGGCGGCTTCAGTTGCCTCCATCCCTTCAGAGAGACCCCCCTCAAAATCCCTTCACTTCATTAGCTGCCCAGATGCAACAGCTACAGCAGCAGCAAGCTCAGGAAAAGCTTCAGGGCCTATCAGAATAGGTGCCGAGATTAGGTTTTCATAAAACGCCAAATATTATAACAAAATTACCAGGAACAGAGTAGAAATTGCATTGTGCTTATAGACCACGGAATTCAGGTCAGGAAAAAAGGATAAATAGGACTTTTAAGGAAACGTTGACTAAATTCGAATTAGAAATTAATGAAAACTAGGTAAGCTTCCTTCCCTTAGCTCTTTTAAGAGCACAATGCACCCGCCTACTATCAAAGAAATCAGGTTTGTGTGTTTAGGCTTTTTAAAAATTTTGTAACAACTATTGGATAAAGGAATTTAACAACTCACTGTTATTGAGAAATTTGTTTTTCACTTGTAATTTCACATAAGATAATTGCTGTAAAACGTTGTTTACTAGTGTACGATATTGTTAAAAGCCAATTATAAATAGGTAATTGTACTTATTATACTTAGAAAAACAGTATATTGAATAGTTGAGAACATTATTTCAAATGTAAATATTTAGATAAAGTTTTCGTTTGTTTCAATATTCATTTACTGCATCAACCATAGTCTCAAATTTTACCTTTTAAACAGCTTAGTTTCAAAATCTGTAAAATGAACTAAGAATCTTGAGTATTAATTCATGCATATAAGACTAATGTGTCCATAAAGCATAGATCTTACTTTGATTGTATAACTTTAAGTAAAGACTGCTGTTTTTATACCAACCACTCTGGCATAATTCGAGATAGTCTAGCCTTAGTAAAACAAAGACCTTTAATATTGGCTTTTAAAGGACTGCTATTTAGGCCATGTATAGTAAATTGCTTTATAGAGTATATTAACAGAGAGTCCAGGCTGTTAAATTTATAGTATTTTCTACTCAAGTAATAGGGGTATCTCAGTTGCCCCAATTTATAGGACATCAAAGATTTGATATGTGCCTAAAAACCAGTGGGGAATGTGACGGCCTACTAAAATGTAATAAAGGTAAAAGTTAATTAAAAGTCCCAAAACTAGACAAAAGAAATCTTTACCTTAGCAATTTTTAATTGGGACAAGAATGCCTAGTTCCTAGAACTTTTAACTGCTTAGTGTCTGCTATGAAACTTGTGACAATGAACTCTCTCATATGCTAAGAGAGCAACATTCCAGGGCACAGATAAGGAGAACATCTGCAAGGCCATGTTTAAAACTAGCAAATTCCCTGGCTACATTTATCTTTGTAATGACCAGTTTCTGTTAGCTTTATAAAAGATTAACTTCTGTTCTCTTTTTAACTTCTGTTCCGGATCTCCTGAAACTTGAAACCCCCGGCCACCTTGAGTGAGGACTTGCTTCGTCCAGGGGGCGACCGCTGAGAGATGTTTCTCAGCCCCGGATGCCAAGCAGCCTTTCTCAGGAGGGCAGGAGGAAAAGAAGTCTCACTTTAACTGTAATCGGGCACGAGTCACCTAAAGCAGCCTCACCGGTGAATAAGACTGCGTTAACATCTGTCTAGATGCCTCAGTTCTGTTCCTGTCTAATTGGGCCCTTGGTTAACTAGTGGAAGGCTGGACGCAGCAATACTTCCCTAGTGCGGTCGGTCTGAGACGTCAGACTCTGACCCTGTACATGTTCTGGTTCTGGTTTCTGATGCGCTAGCGTTTTGTGTTATCTGTAGTTTGTCTTGTATGTCTTGTGTCTGTCTGTCTGGCTGGCCGAATGTACTGTTACCCTCCTATACTTATTTTGATTCCTTCCTTAGGTCTGGCCTCCGTGGCCCCGCCCGACTGGATGCTTAGGTGAAAGGCTGATCCTAGCCCTGGCTTAGTTGGCTCTTGTGGGGATTTTCTCTTCTCTTACCTGTTTTCCCTAACATGGGTCAGGCTTCCTTCTCAAATCGTCCTATGTTCTCCCCCCTTTCAATACTTCTTTAACCATTTTAAGGATTTCAGGAAACAAGCCCAAGACTACGGAGCTAGAGCGTCAATCCCTTCAACCTTCAAAGGTTCTGCCAGCTAAATTAGCCCACGTTTGGAACAGAGTAACCATCAGAGGGGCCACTCGACCTGCAAACAGCCTTTGAGATGCGAGATATCATCTGTGGTAATCATAGGTTTCTTTTAAAACAATGCAGAGAATGTGCATTTGTGTTAGAGATTTAGGTCTGAAGAATGACTAAACATAAAACTGATTAAGTGTTTACAGAGTGTCTGTGGGGCGGAGTCCTGAATAGTCAAGTCTCCCTTCTGGCTGGTTCTTCAGTTTAGGTTGGAATTTATTTTTATTGAAAAATAAATTAATAAAAGATCTGCTTTAACTGGTTTAGAAAGAAATAGGAATCTTATAAATTACGTCTTCCTAAAATTGTCAGAAAAATAGAAACTAATTCAAATGTTTTGTTTTTTGTTTTATCAAATCTACATGATCTGAGATAATCTTTGGTAATAAGAATAGTTTAATATTATAAGTTAAGGAAAAGTAGTTGTATCTTCAAGTTATCAGAAACACAATTTTATTCTACCTGTATTCGGCAGGTCGTGCGTATGCTAATTCTACTAGTTGTTCAAGATTACAAAATTATAAGATTGGTATATTCATAAATTTGCTAATCTATTAAATGCTGATACTTAAAAACAGTCTTAACATAAGAATGCTAAGGTTTTTTATAGTCATATTTACCTTTGAAATCTTTTATTATTGCATTGGTTAAATAGATAACTAAGTATTGTTTCATAATGACCTGTAATCCTGTTTAACCAGGTGATCAAACCTTATAACATAGTGACAAATTTTCCAACAAAATCTAAGTAGGATTTTTGTTTTGAATGGACCAAGGGTAATAAGACATATTACACCGCTAAATTAACAAGATGGGCTCCTTATGCCCCTAACACTGGCGACTGGGCCAATACCCTGTCAGCTGTAGGCCCTGAAAGCTTCCCAATAGCCCCTTGTGTTGCATCTAAGGATGTTGGAAAAACAATTTGCTGGCCAACCGATCCTCCGCCTTATGTGTCAGACGGTGATGGTCCTGCTGATGCTCTTCATTATATAAAATTACAACAAAAATTTGAGGAATTCCAAAAGGCTTTACGCCACCCTTCTTATCATCCCCTAGCTATTCCTAGATCCCGAGGAAATATTGACATTGACACCCAAACCAATAGTATCCTGGAAACTACTCTATGGGCCTTAAATAATTCTAATCCTCAACTTGCTCAAATTGCTGGCTATGCATGACTATAGGCATCCCTATGCCCACTGCTATCCCATTCTTAAACTCGTCTATTGACCATAACCTTAATTGCAGTCTCAGCCCTCCTTTTAGAGTTCAGCCTGTAGGTTTCAACTCCTCTACTTGCTACCAAGGTCCGTTTCAAAATAACTCTTTTGACATTGATGTAGGGTTTGTCACCTTTACCAATTGCTCTAGTCTTTTTAATCACACTGGGCCCTTATGCCCTGCTCCCGGACAAGTGTTCTTATGTGGAAATAATCTCACTTATACTGCCTTACCACAAAATTGGACTGGACTCTGTGTATTAGCTAATGTTTTTCCAGACATCTCCATTATACCGGGAGACAAACCGGTCCCCCTTCCTAGCCTAGATTACATAGCAGGACGACACAAACGAGCCATCCAAGCCATCCCCCTCCTTGTCAGTTTAGGTATCACTGGGGCACTCGCCTCCGGTTCAGCTGGAGTTGGCGTTGCAGTTCACTCCTACAATAAATTGTCCCATCAATTAATTAATGATGTTCAAGCCCTTTCAGGAACCATAAGCGACGTACAAGATCAAATTGATTCTCTTGCTGAAGTAGTCTTACAAAACCGCAAAGGCTTAGACCTTCTTACAGCAGAGCAGGGAGGGATTTGTTTGGCTTTACAGGAATGCTGCTGCTTCTACGCCAACAGATCTGGAATCGTTCGAGATAAGATCAAGAAACTTCAAGAAGACCTCATCAAAAGACGCAGAGAGCTCCAAGAGAACCCCTTTCTAACTGGGTTGAATGAGCTCCTTCCTTACCTCCTTCCCATCCTCGGCCCCCTTTCTTGTGTTCTTTTACTTATAACCTTTGGACCTTGGGCTTTCCGGCGCATAACTGATCTCATTAAGCAACAGGTAGATGCCTTACTAGCCAAACCTGTCCACATTCACCGTTTGGCTACCCAGAGCGATGACACCACCGACTATAATAATGAAAACCCCGAAGACCCAAGATCCCCACTGGCCCCTATCTCACCTTTAAATTTACATCGGCTTCTTTAAAATCCCTTTCAGGTTATATACTAAACCCTAACCACTGGTTCCACTGTAAAAGGAGAAATATAACTTTGCCTGGCTCCCTCCCTACGGGGACGACATATAGAACAGAGGTATGTCTACCCTCGCCCATCGAAAACTCGAGGGGGGGTATGGGCACCGAGATGGGTGCAAGAGCAAAGCATCTGCAAGGGAAGGTCACAATAAAGAGACCCCCTCTGTATTTCCCTGAGAACACACCTGGTTTGCATAGAGGTTGGTATCCAAAAACTATTTCAAAACGGCTCTGCCTCTCCTCCCCAAAAGATACCAAGAGCCAAATACTAGGCGGGCCCACATAGCCCGCGGGAGGAACCAGGTCAATGTTCCCCCACTCGGTTAAGGCCCACCTTTTCTAAAACAGAAAGGGAGGATATGTTGGGAGCCAAAAGGCCCTCATCCTGACCGCCCAGCCCCCTGGCATAGAACCTGGCCTTTAACAATCTAAAGAATGCAGGAGCAGATAATGCTCCAGGGAATAGTTAACCACAGAATGTATTAACATACCCGCCGGATAAGGAAGGACCTACTGAATGGCTGTGGACCTGCCCAAGGAGCCCCTCTCCTCCTTGTTCCTCTTTTCACTTCTAACCTTTGTACCCCCTAACCCCATCAACCAAGGACCAATGAAGTTGTAACAAGTATCCCCCTGCCTAGTCAGTCCTGCCCCCCTTTGTTCTTCTGTATAAATATACCCGCTCTGAAATAAAAAATTTGAGGCTTGATCAGAATACTGTCTTGCCTCCGCTCCTTTTTCCACCCATTTCTCTCCAGGTTAGGTCCTCCTCGAGCCCGCGAATAACTAAGGTCCTGCAGGTCGGGACAGAATAAGAAAATGAGTATGTTATAAGTTGGAAGTCAGTAAAATTTGAAAGTTGTAAATATAAGCCAATGGAACACATTTTTTTCAAAATCTGACAGTCTTTAGACACTTGTTTTCTGAAGACGGAGATTATTTACTTTTCTGGAAAGATTTTTTAAATTCTTGAAAATTGTTTGGTTATTAAACCAAATAATAAAGTGTTTGGACTTTCAAAACATTAAAGAAAAAAGTTGTAAGTTAATTCTGTAGAAAAAAGTTGTAAGTTAATTCTGTATAGAGCAGAAAACAAGTAAAGCTAGTAATAGAAATTATAAAGATGAACACATCTTTTCCATTTTATAGATTAGTATATGTAAAAAAGGAGTTAATAGTAAGATATTTAAAAGGTTATTTGTCATTTCATATTTTAAAACCATCTCTTAAAATATATATACTTTGCTAGAAACCTATATGTTAAGGTGATATGTAATATATAACACGGTATAATTAACGTGTAATTAATATGTAATGTAAAATTATAATGTCATGGTATCTAGGAGTCACATGCCTACAAAACTGTTTAAATCTTTTACTGCCTGTTTTCAAGCTTCTTATATTAACCCTAATTAACTCTTTTAGTTCCATTGAAAGAAAATTTTTAATGGTATGCACAATCCCTCTAGAAACAATAGGCATATTTCACCACAGAAGATCACAAAAGGAGGCATTAGTGTCAGTGAGGAGATAGATAGGAAGAACAAGGAAAAGGCATAGGCCATAGCCTTTATTAGAGTTTTTCTCAGGAAAGGCAAGGCACAGAGAAGGATAAACATTTAGAATTAGCTAGTTTGAGTAATTCCAATAGGTTCTGGGGCATGGGGACTTTCCTTAGTTGTTTGGTACCTGGCCATGGGTTGATTTTGGGCAGGAAAATATCTTCGTGTCTGGGAGTTAGATGAGTTCCTTTGATTTATTGGTTTGTATATGAAAAGCATACTTACCTACATATTGTTTACTGCCTCTAGGAACTGGCTAGCCCTGGGAAGTAGTGTCCTAGGAACATCTAAGAAACATCTTGCCCCAGATACGTCAAAACATTCTAAGATATAGAAAATTTTAAAAAATAATTATATAATTGTTCATAATATCAAAAAATTGAATCATGTCAACATTGTATAATAAATGCATAGGTTAACTTATTTCTGGAATAACAATAAAAAAAGCTATGGAACACATGTAAATATAGATAGATTTATATATGGGGGGAAGGAAGAGATAGTGTCTATGTCTTTCCAGTCAGAAATTTTATTCTTGAACGTACTTTTATTTTGAGCTCCAGACTGCTGTATTTTTTTTTTTAGTCTTCTCCTGATCATTGGGAAATACTACCACCATTATGTTCCCAGTTAACCCAGTGTTTCTCATATACAATATATATTTTTGCTTGCATAAATTATTTTGGGAATACAACAAAACCAACCAAATTTATCTATGTGTTGAAACATACATAAAAAACATGTGGTGCCCACTAAAAAGAAATATATGGTGATATATGTGTTTTTTTGACATAGTAAGCTTTAAATTTCTCAGGTTTCTGATTACATTATGGGGAGAAAGAATAATGATCTGACTTAAAAACAGAATAGGGACTTTCTTATTTTACCATTTGCATCTTCAGTTGCAGAAAGAGACCTGTTTATAATATACTTATTGAACTGTCCAGAATGTTATATATTTTATGATTTTTAAGCTTAAGTAGCTTTGCAAACAGTATTCTATTATTTTTTAACATAAAATAAGTCGAGGAAAGAAATTTCTCTGTTCCTACTTAGCCTTATCTACAGGTAAAAGATTTGTCATCAGTAAACATTTGAAAATGGGTGGAGGCTTTTGATTAATTTTAATCTTTGTGGTTTGTTTGCCCTTATAGAGTCTAGGATATTTTGCAAATATGAAAGTCTAGATCTTGTCTAAAAGATTATATTTATATATGTAAAACTCATTTTATTGTTTGAATCCTTCTTCAATAGCCAGTGCCCACTGAAGAGGACATTAAGAAGAATCCTGAGCTGAAGAAGTTGCAGATTTATGGAGCAGGCCCCAAGATGATGGGCTTGGGCCTCATGGCCAAGGATAAGACTTTACAGAAGAAAGGTGAAGTATAATAGACTGAGAGACAGTATAAGGAGTAAAGTACAAAAGTGCCATGAGATAAATGATTTGTTAATTTTGATGGAGAATAGGTTTGTTTTTGGATTTCTTTCTTACTGTCTTAGATAAAGAAGGGATCATATTCCCCCACGCTATTACAATGAAGGAGGAGCCAATGGGGATGGGAAAGTGATGTTAACATTGCCCAAGGAGGATTTGAATCACAACCTAGAGCCTTGCACCAAGATGACCATGCGGCTACGAAAGAATCACTGCAGTGCCCAGTTTGTAAGGACTCACCTGTGATTTTCTAACATTTTTGAACTTTAAGGACTAGGTGGAAACTAAAATTAATTCCACTTTACTTTTTCCTTTCTTTCATTTACTTCTGACCCCTTTATTACAAAGAGACTGATGGCCAGGAAAAGGAAGAAACATACTCAAGTTGTTAAAATTAGGAGCAAAATTTATGTCAGGTATTTTTTAGATCAGAAATATTCACCAAATTGCTCTATATTTTGAACTCCAGTAATAACCATTTTCCGAATGTCTTAATATGATGGGAGAGAATGTGACTAAATATAAATTACATTAAAAAGCAATTTGTTTTGGCAACTGCCAAAGACTCTCAAAGCCTCATCTCCTATAGTAGTGCCTCTCTTCTATGAAATTGCTTCACTTCTGTCTTTTATATGTATAAATCTTTGCCTCTTTTTCCTACTCTTACAGAAAGATTTTTATAGTCTGTAAATATTCTAGAATTTCTACATTTACATCAAATGATAAATCTCCTTGTCATTTTTACTCTCTGGCTAATTTTATTGTGTTCTCATTTTTTGTTTGCCCTTCCTACTCTGTAAATATTGATATTCTCAGAAATGTTATTTTTGAGCAGATTACTATTTTGAGCTCTCGCCGTCTCTTTTCAATTATCTCACATAATCACTGAATGATAGTCTTTATTGTCCCCAGTTGATCCTGTGTTTCTTGTGCTTTAGACTGTCACATGATCCAAGCTTGGGAATCATTTATGATTTTTCTGTTACCCCTATATCTAGTTGATCACCCATTTCAGATGCTTTTTATTTTTATGGCAATATAGGGTACATACACAAAAATATGTATATTAGTTTTATTTGTTTTAGTTCTTTAATTAGTAAATACATATCTTGTATTGGCTTTGTTAATTGTTAATGTTTGAGACATTCATCTGTATTGTGTAAGTTGTCATATTATTAAGTACAGTTTTAGCCACCTTCACTATAGTTTCTAATCTTTTACTGTTCAAAAAGGGTTTTTTTTTTGCTAATTTTCAGTTTGGGGCTACTATAAATTTATGCTGCTGTTAAAGTATACCCCTTTAGTATAAGCTATAAGCTTATGTGTAGGTGTTTCTGTTGTTTACATAAGTAGGATTGAATAGCTGTGACAGAAGTTCATCACTTTAAATACATGTGTAAGTATATGCAAGTTTACATATGTTTGTGTAGATGTTTACTGTCTCTACTAGCTCATAACAATATGTTACTCTCCAAATTTCATGCTAGTTTATACTTTTATCACATGATTATATAGTATTGAACCTTCAATAAAAAATTTTCCTTTGTGCCTCTCAAAGCACCTTAATTATAGTTTTTTCTTAATATGTTATTTAGTAATTATTTCTGTCCTGTCCTCTTTTCCATGAGATAGAGAAGTTATGGATGAAGTCAAAAATAGAACATTGCATATTTATTGACTGGTGATAGGTGTTTAAAAAGAATAGTCTAGAAACCTGAAGTAAGGTATCATGAAGTAAGCAGCTTATATTTTTATTTATTTATCCTGTTAGATTGACTCATGTGTTTGCCGAATGTGCTCCCGAGGGGTTGAAGATGATAAATTGCTTCTCTGTGATGGCTGTGATGACAACTATCACATCTTCTGCCTATTGCCGCCACCCCTTTCTGAAATCCCCAGAGGGGTTTGGAGGTGCTCAAAGTGTATTATGGCGGTAAGGCTTATCCAACATAGATATTTTAAATTTAGTTCTTGGTAATATTTCTATTACGTTTTGATTAGCTTTCAGTGACATACTAAGCAAGAATGGTTGGTCATAGGATAGTAGAGACTTAAGCAAGACAGAAAAGAAGGATTATAATTCAGATGACATGAACCATAGGAAACAAAGAACAAAATATGTATAGTGGATGCCAAAGAAACTTATCCTACCTAGAAACAATAAGAAAGGTGAAGATACAACATGAGATTTTTTTTTTTTGGTGGTTTGCCTGTTACTTCTGTCTTGTTAAGATATTTTATTTTTTAGGAGTGTAAAAGGCCTCCTGAAGCCTTTGGCTTTGAGCAGGCCACCCAGGAGTACACTTTGCAGAGCTTTGGTGAAATGGCTGATTCCTTCAAGGCTGACTACTTTAACATGCCTGTACATGTATGTGGTTCTGGAATGGGACATAGGGATTGATATCTGATACTTGTAGTGCTCATGAGAATGTAGGGCCAAAGTAATGGGCTGTGGTATTTTTACACCTGTTATCACAGATGGTACCTACAGAACTTGTGGAGAAGGAATTCTGGAGGTTGGTGAGCAGCATTGAAGAAGATGTGACAGTTGAATATGGAGCAGACATTCATTCTAAAAGATTTGGCAGTGGTTTTCCTGTCGCTAATAGCAAAGGGAACCTGTCCCCTGAGGAGGAGGTAATAAAGATGGTAATTCATATTAATAGTTTGGCTAGGGAAAATCATTTTAGCATTTTGAAAGGACTCTGTTCCTATGGGATCTTCCTCACAGTGCTGTTTTCACATATTAGGGACAAAGGTCAAGTTAATGACATTGCATGATCTGTCAGTCACCCAGAATTTGTGCAGTTACTGTTATTACCACTTTTTCCTCTCTGCATTTCTGATGGGATAGATATAGGAACTATATAATACCTTATTATTAATTGCTGAGGAACAACAGTAGTTCTTCATCTTTCCCTAAATGTAAATTCTAAAAGTTTACCACCTTTTGGTTATCTTTATTATACATACAAACAAATGTTATGAGCAGTTCATTCATCTTTGTAGATTGAAAGCTAAGAGGACATCAAGAAAGTGCTCATTGGGCTCAAAATTTACATATGTCTTATGGAATAATGGAATAATACAAAAACTACTAATTTCATCCTTCATTACAAACTGACTTCTAGCTGTATAATCAGATACCCAGTCAGATGGCATAAGAGCTAACCAGTCACATTATAAATTTCTCCCTAGATGGAGAGCCAAAAATTTGATAGATGAAGCAGTCTTATTTGAGAGAAGGTAAAAAATAATTCATTTCATGTATTATTGAGGAATTATCCCTTTCCTAATTGTTTAACCATACTGGGCAGAGTCAAGAGATTTACTCTTTGTTTTAGTATATATGTTGGCCTGCATTTAAGGCTTTTTGAGACATTTGATCCAGAAAACAAAAGTAGTGATTTAAGAGGTAGAAATTTTCAAGGAACTCACTCAATTCTTGTATATCTATACTGTCTTACTGGGTGTGTATATATAAAAGTACTTCTGTGGAGTTTTTTTTACAAGAAAGTTAGTTTGCTTACTATTTTTTAATAGAAGTGAAAATTGAAAAATATGAAAAAGAAAACCAGTCATAGCGTACCTTATTAATATTTTGGTATAGTTTGAATTGCTTTTGGAAATTGGAAAAATTATTCATATATTTAAGCCACAGAAGAATGCATGTAGCTTTTTACTTGAAAAGCATTATGTTCAATATCTTCAAACCCACATTTGGGCCTAAGAATTGATGTTTTGTAATGTAGTGAATTTATTTTCGTGCTTCTCTACAGGTTATAACTCTATATCTCCCTGCCTCTCTTAACTCACCCCAAAGGGAGATAGCCATGAGTTTTCTTGTTATAATTTTATTATAATTTTTCAGTGATTAATTACCTATGTATATTTCTGAAAAGTACATTGTTTAATTTTTTGAACTTTGTGTTAAGCTGTATATTCCTCCTACTTGCTCTTTTTCAGTCAGCAGTATGCTTTGAAAAGTCATCTTCATTTTTGCTTATATCTTTAATTTGGTTTATTATTACATAATACTTCATTGTATGTTAGTGTATAATATTTATTTATTTTTCTCTTGGATTGCTCCCAGTATTTGGCTATTATTGAGTATGTGAACAACATTTACATGGTCTCTTAAAGGAAGAATTTCTACGTTAAATATTTGGAAGTGGTTTGGGGTTCTACCAAGCAACACTCTAACCACTAAAAGACCTAGGCATTCATATCTCACCATCTTCACCACTTTTTCATTAGGTTATTCCAAGTGTTGACTTTTAAAAGCATACAGTTATGCAGTTTATATTACCTGCAAACTTTTAGAAACCCCTAGGTACTTACAGTGCATAAATGCTTGCATGTGTCTATGTATAGATACATGAATATATTTAGTATTTTGTATATAGTATCCCCCCCCCATGATGGGATCATATAAAACAAATAAGTGTTCTCTTTCCTGCCCCTGGCTCCCATTGCTATTTCTCTTAGGTACTAGATCTAGTTTTTTTTTACTTGATGTGTATCTTTTGTATATTTAGGCCTTAGGTGTAACTAACAAAATTCTAATTTTTTTAAAAATCCAAGTGAAGTTTTTATCTTTTAACAAGTCCACCTAACTTTGTACTTAATTTTTAGGGTTTTTTTTTTTTGTGTGTGTGTGTGTGTGTTGTTCTCTTTTTTTCCTCATTTTATTTTTATTGAAGTAAATTAATTAGATAATTTCATATATATATATGGGTATATATGTGTGTATATACATACATGGGCTATATATGTGTGTATATACATTTTTTGACATGTATGTGTGTTATTTCTTATTCTTTGTTTTAAACATAACTTCTTTTATGTTTATTTGGTATTATTTTTCCTCCAAGCATTATTAGAAAGTTACTCTCTTATTCACCTCTCTTCAAATGTGTGTAAAATTTTTGTGTGCCTTTAATTATTTTCTGCTCAATAAAATGGGTATTAATTTATTGTTTTATATAGATTTATCTACCTGTATACCTTATTTCTTATTTACCATTCTTCTTGAAACATTATCTATTAACTATTTTCTCTTTCTGAAGTAAGTTTGTTTAATTTTATAAGAAACTGACAAACCATTTTTAGGAATAGGTACACCCATCTCTCAATTTACGTAGATTATGTGTTCCATGGGTCTTTTTTTACATGAAAGAAAACCACGTAGAGTTTACCATTATGAAAAAAATACTAAAGATATAAGATGATATATCACAAAAATACTTATTTTACATATTTTCATGGAAAAATGCTATTTTAAATTAAGAAAAACTAAAATAAATTTTATTCGCTGTCAGGGTCTCATCTAAACCAAAACCTCTTCTTTTTAATTGGCACAAAGCCAATATTTTCTTCACTCAAAATATTTTGAAGTACTTCTTCAGTTTCATTATTTATGTTTATGTTTTTGGTTGCTTTCTTTCCAATCCCATCTTTTGCTAAGTTTTCATAACTCCTTTGTTATTTATTGCAACATTTAAAAAAAATTTGTTCTAAATTTTAAGGCTCATTGGATGTTTGGAGCAATATATAGAATTTTAATTTTCTGTTCTGTTGCCAGTTGAACAGCTTTGTAATTTCCTGCAGGATGGGCTTCAGATATTAAATGAATTAATTCATTGTCTGTTAATTCATGATCAATGAGTTATTTGTTAATATCATCTCCATTCAAATTGTCAGAGACTTTTATTTGAAATATATTTAATAATGCCAGTTAATCCCTCTTCAGTTGTTGGAACCATATTCTCCAGTACAGTTACTTCCGGCCATGTTGCTTTCCAGCAAGCATCTAAAGTTGTGGTTTTATGTCACTTAAAGCTAAAGTAGTATTTTTTGTTTTTTAAATGAGGATAGGAACTTCACACCCCTCATTTATTTTTTTAATTAATAATTTTTGTACAGTGACATTGGTTAACAAAATCTTGTAAGTTTCAGCTGTACATTTTAAAAGTAAGGCATATATTTTCACACTGTGTGTTCACCTCCATTGTTAGATTTCTTTCTGTCACTGCATATTTGATCCCCTTTTCCCCATCTACCTAATCCCTACCCTCTGGTAAGCACTAGTCTTTTGTCTATGTCCATGAGTCTGTATGTTTCATCCAGTTAATTTGTTGCTTTTAGGTTTAAATTCCACATACAAGTGATAGTAGATGGTTTTCAACTTGTTTGGCCCATTATGCTTGCCATGATTATCATGAGGTCCATCGATGTCACAAATGGCGGTATTTCATCTATTCTTATGACTGAGTTATATTCCATTGAAAATATGTACCACAGCTTCACAAGCCAGTCATCTATTATAAGATACTTCAGTTGCTTTCATGTCCTAGCCACCACGAATAATTCTGCTGTGAACATCAGTGTGCAAAATCATTTCAGATATAGAATTTCAAGTCTTTGGGGTAAATACCCAGTAGAGAGATTCCTGGATCATGTGGTAGATAATTCTTAGATTTTTGAGGAACCTCCATACTGTTTTCATAGTGGCCATACCAATTTGTAGTCCCACCAGCAATGTATGAGGGTTCCTATTTCTCCACATCCTCTCCAACATTTGTTTTTACTTGTCCTGTTGATTATAGCTATTAGAACAGGTGTGAGTATGTATCTCATTGTGGTTGTGATTTGCATTTCTCTAGTAGTGATGCTTTCAAATGTTTTCAGATATTTGGCCATTTGTGTGTCCTCTGTGGAAAAGCGTCTGCTCAGGTCCTTTGCCTACTTTATGACTGGATCATTTGTTTTCTTGTTCTTACTGAGTTATATGAGTTCTTTGTATATTTTGGATATTAGGCATTTATTAGAGGTGTTGCTTTCAAATATATTTTCCCATTTCGATAGTTGCCTCTTTACCTTGTTGACAGTTCCGTCTGCTGAGCTTTTTAGTTTGATGTAATCTCATTCATTTAATTTTGCTTTTATTTCCCTTGCCTTTGAGGTCCAATTTGTAAAATCCCTTTTAAGTCCAAGGTCTTTGAGTTTAGTTCCTAGGTTTCTTCTATACATTTTCTTGTTTCAGGTCTTATATTCCTGTTCTTAATTCATTGTGAGTTACATTTGGTATGCAGTGATAGACAACAGTCTGTAGTTTCATTCTTTTGCAGGTGGCTTTGCAGTTTTCCCAGCAATGTTTATTGAAGGGCTTTTCTTTCTCCACTGTATGTTTTTGGCTTCTTTGTCAAAAAGTATTTGCACATACAAATATGGGTTCACTTCTGGACTCTGATTCTGTTCCACTGGTTCGTGAATCTATTTTGCTGCCAATACCATGCTGTTTTGATTACTGTCGCTTTGTAGTATAATTTGAAGTCAAGCAGAGTGAGGCCTCCAGCCTCCTTCTTTTTTATCAGCATGCCTTTGGCAATTTGGGCCTTTTGTGCTTCCATACAAATCTGATAATTTTTCGTTCTATTTCTTTAAAAAATGCCAATGAGATGGGGATTGCATTAAATCTGTATAATGCTTTAGGTAATAAGGTCATTTTAACTATTTTGATTCTTACAATCCAAGAAAACAGATTATCTTTCTATTTTGTTATATATTTGATTTCTTTTTTATAAGGTCTCATAATTGTCATTATATAGCTCCTTCACATGTTTCATTAAATTTATTTCTAGGTATTCTTTTTGTTGCAATGGCAAAAGGAATTATTTTTCCACTTCTTTTTCTGACACTTCATTACTAGAGTATAGGAATACTATGGGTTTTTCAATGTTGATTTTTGTATCCAGAGACTTTATTGTTTTTACTTTATTGTTTCTAGTGGTGTTCTTATGGACTCTTTAGGGTTTTCTATGTAAAGAATGATGTCCTCTGCAAGTAGTGACAGTCTGACTTTTTTATTTTCTATTTGGATGCCTTTTATACCTTTCTCGTATTGATTGCATTTGTTAGGACCTCTAATATTGTATTGAATACGAGTGGCGGTAGTGGACAGCCTTGCCTTATTTAGAGGGAAGGTTTTTAGTTTTTCACCATTAAGTATAATGTTGGCTGAGGGTTTTTCATAGATGGCCTTAATTAAGTTATGATACTTTCCTTTCATACCGATTTTGTTAAATGTTTGGATCATAAAAGCTGTATGTTGTCAAAGGGTTTTGTTAAGTGTTTGGATCATAAAAGCTGTATGTTGTCAAAGGGTTTTTCTGTACCTTGATATGATCACAATTCTAGTTTTTATTTTATGTGGTGTATCACATTCATAGACTTGCGTATGTTGAACCATCTCTGTGCCCCTGGGATGAAGCCCACTAGATTGTAGTATATGATTTTTTCATATGTTGCTGCATTTGGTTCACTAGTATTTTATTCAGGATTTTTGCATCTGTTTATGAGAGATATTGGTATGTAGTTTTCTTTTTCGTGTTATCTTCACCAGGTTCTGTTTTAGGGTAATATTTGCCACATAAAGTGAATTGAGAAGTATTGCTTCCACCTCAATTTTTGGAAGAGTTTGAGGATGAAAAGTATTAAATCTTCTTTGAATGTTTGTTGTAATTTACTGGTGAAGCCATGTGGTCCTGGACTTTTACTTTTTGGTAAGATTTTGATAATTGTTTCAATTTTTGTAATATTGATTGGTCTATTTAGATTTTACAGCTCTACTTGATTCAGTCTAGGAAAGTTGTATCTTTCTAAGTACTGGTTCATTTCCTCTAGGTTATTAAATTTGGTGTTTATATACTTTTTCATAGTATTCTTGTATGGTACTTTGTATTTCTGCAGTGACTGTTGTAACTTTCCCCCTTCCATTCCTGATTTATTTCCCTCTTTTTTCTTTAGTGAGTCAAGCTAGGGTTTTGTCAGTTTTATTAATATCTGAGGAACCAGTGCTTTTTGCATTTATTTTTTCTGTTGTTTTTATATTCAATTTCATTTAATTCTGCTCTAATTTTGATTATTTCTTTCCTTCTGCTGATCTTTGGCTTCATTTGTTCTTTTTTTTTCTAGGTTTTTAAGATGATACATTAGGTTGTTTATTTGGACTTGTTTTTGTTTTGGAGATAAGCCTGTAATGATAAGAACTTTTCTCTTATGACTACTTTTGCCATATCCAAAAAGTTTTGATATGTTGTACTATTATTATTATTCATTTCTGTGTATCTCTTGATCTCTTTTTAATTTCTTTTCTGGCCCAGGTATTCTTTAGTATCATGTTTAATCTCCATGTATTCATGTTTCTCTATGATTTCTTTTGCAGTTGATCTCTAGTTTCAAAGCATTATGATCAGAGAATATGGTGGTTATGATTTCAACCCTTTATATTTGTTGGGGCTATCCCTGTTTCCCAGTATGTGGTAGATCCTTGAGGATGTCCCATTTGTATCAGAGAAGAATGTATAAGCAGCTGTTTTGGGATGGAAGGCTCTATAAATGTTACTTATTTCCAGTTAGTCTAATGTGTTATTTAGAGATGATATTTTCTTATTGATTTTCTATTTGGATGATCTGTACATATCTGACAGTGGGGTATTTAGGCTCCCTATTATAATAGTACTTTGGTCTGTTTCTCTCCTTTGTTCTGTTAGTAATTACTTTACATATTTCAGGGATCCCTGATTTAAGATATTAGTAAGTGTTATGTCTTCTTGATGCATGATTCATTTTATCATTAGGAAGCATCCCTCAGTATCTTTCTTTACCTTTTGTATTTTGAAATCTATTTTGTCTGACATTAGTACCACTATTTCTGCTTTTTTATGAATGCTATTTGCTTGAAATATCATTTTCCACCCTTTCATTTTGAGTCTGTATTTGCCTTTGGAGCTGAGATGTGTCTCCTGGAGGCAGCATATGATTGGGTTTTATTTTCTGATCCATTCTGCAACTCTGCGCCTTTTTATTGGTGTATTCAGTCTTTTTATATTTAGGGAGATTATTGAGATTTTCCTATAGCCATTTTATTTTTTGTTTTCTGCTAGCTTGATGTCACCATTGTTTCTTTGTCTAAATGTTTCTGTGCTATTTTAGTTTGTTGGTATTTTATAATTTTTTTTTCTTCTTCCCTTTTATTTTTTTAAATGTTATATGTCAGTTCTGGATTTTTTCTTTTTGGTCACTGGTAAATTTATGTAAAGAAAGTTTCATAAATACAGAAGCCTTTTTTTTTTTTTTTGTGCTCTGTCTTATCTCCATTCTTTTTTGCAAGTTCAGACTTTACCCCAACCTTTTTTTTGTTTTCATTGTCTCAGATTTTCCCTATTTATGCTATCAGTTCATTTCTGGGTTACTGTAGTTTTTGTCTTCTTTTTATAAAAGTGTTTTTACTTCCTTTACCCATTGTGTAATATGTAAGTGTATAACACCCTATTCTGAATGATGGTTGCAGTGTTTGTGTTTCTGTTTGTCTGTTAGTAATCTTGCTCATAGTTTTGTATCTTTTTATTTTTTGTCTTTCTGTTTCAGGCAGAGTGACCCCCTTCAGTATTTCCTGTAATGCCTTGTGATAGAAAATGCTTTCAGCTTCTGTATGTCTGAAATGGTCTTTATTTCTCATTCAGATCTAAAAGGTAACTTTCCTGGGTATGTTCTTGGCTAGTAATAGTTTGAATATTTAGTTCTACTTTCTCCTAATTTCTTCTAAGTGGTCTGATGGTAATCTAATGGGTTTTTTTCTTATAGGTCACTAAATTCTCTTCCTTGGCTGTCTTGAGAATTTCTACCTTGTCATTAGCTTTTGATAGTTTTATTATGTGGGTCTTGGAGAGTACCTTTTTGGGTTAAGATAATTATGTGTCTCTTTGTTACTTTGATTCAAGAATCCAGTGTTTTGTATAAGTTTGAGAAATTCTTGTTGACGATTTGTTTGAATATATTCTTTGTTCCCTTCTCCCTGTCTTCTCCTTTTGGTACACCCATTATTCTTGTCTTGCCTTTCCTGATAAATTAAGATAGTTCTTATATAGAGTTCTTTCACTTTTGTTTCACTATCATGTCTCTCTCTTCTTCAGTGTATATCATTTTCAGATTTCTGTCTTCATTGTCATAATTCTATATTTCATCTTGTCAGCTAAGTTAGTTATTTCATTCTTCATCTCTTTTTGAGTTCCTTAGTTCCACAGGTTCTTTTTGGTTCTTTTTTAGTTGTTGGCAAATTTTTCCATTTGTTCATTAATTTTGTTTCTGAGTTTATTAATCCATTGATTTAAAATTTTTTTTATCAGTGAGTTTTTTCAAAACTGTAACCTTGAATTATTTGTCATTGAAATCTCATATTTTATATATTTATTTTCTGGAGTAGTTTTGTGTTTTTTCTGAGCTGCCTTGTCACTTTCATTGCTTATGTTACCCAATGAATGATTTTTTCACCTAGGCATTTTTAGGAATGTTCTCTGCCTTTTTAAAATTTATTGTTATTGGAGTGATTGTCCTTTAGAAGGTTGATAAGAGATTTTTCTTTTTTCCGGTAGTGCACAAACCTCCTGCATTGCTCAGGTCTCCCAGATCTCTGCTTTGTGGCAAAAAAGAAAAGAAGCCCTTTATTCTGTGGGGAGTTGTGTGTCTCCTATATGCCTGGGTCACCTCTGTCTCAGGGCTCCACCTCCATGGGAGAATGTGGACCCCAGTCTCTGGAGAGGCCTTGAAGTCCCAGATGGAGTGTTGTGCTGCCTGAATTGTCAGTGCCTCTGCTTAGATTAGGCTTCATCGGTGGGGTGTGGTACATCGGGTGAGGTCTCTGGTGTGCTTGTGGCTGTTTTACCTTTCAGTAATCTGGCTGCCAAGCTTTAGCCACCTCTCATCTGTATCTCCACCACTGTCACTTGGACCATCTGCTGTGTAAATATCTGCAGTTGTTACAGACTCCCGACTCCAAAACACCACAGCCGGATACTCTCTGCTGCTGTTGCCTCTGGGCCCTGTTCCTGGCTGTGGGACTATGGGGAGAAGCAATGAGAGTCTGTAACTCAAGACACAGCTTTCTAGAACATAGCTGTCACACTTTTGTGTCCTTCTCTGCTCTGGTCTCAGTCCTGATCCCTGGGTTTAGCTGCAGTACATGCTGATCACTCAGGCAGGAATGCTTGGGGCTACAGCAAGTGCAAGCCACAACCTAATTGCTTCCTTTTTCCCTTCTACCCAGTTCACTTCAGTTTGCCCACCTTCAGATGTTTATTACACAGATCTCTCAGACATGATGTATGTTGGGCTGGGAACCATTTTTTTGATTATAGCTGTTCAACTTGTAATATCAAAGGGATCAGAGGAGAGGTCAAGGGACTCCATGCTGCCATGCTTCTGCCATCACTCCAAATATACTTAATCGTATAATTGAGTGGCATTAAGTACACTCAGAATTATCAAGTATCACCACCATCCATTCACCAAATATTATTCTCATCCAAAACAAGTTTTGTACCTATTAACTCACCATTCTCTCCCAGCAGTTGGTATTCTCTTTTGTGAACTTGACTGCTCTAGAGAGGTCATGTGAATGGACTTGTAGTTATTACATTTTGCATAATGTCTTAAAAGATTCATCTACTTTGTAATGTGTAGCAGATTTCATTCCATTACTACTTTATTTTGTATTTAACTGATTTTTTTCAGTATCTCATTTCCTGTTTATGTTTTCCTGTTATTTTCTCAGTGGTTTCCTTGGGGATTGCTAATATATTAACACTAAATTGAATTAATACTAAATTCAGTAATATGCAAAAACCTTTTTTATGCATATTCTCTATCCTTTAATTGTGGCAATTCATTTTAATAAATTAATTTTATTCGAGCATGTTTCTGTTTTAAGAATAGTTTTATGAATTATGAATTTCTTACTCTCTTTTTTCTTTCATGACTTTAAATATATCATTGTATTGCCTGTTGGTCTCCTTAGTTTCTGATGAGATAAAGGCTGAGAAATAACTGAGGGATACCTTGTTGGAGAGATGTCACTTTCCTTTGCTGATAGAAGATTCTATGATTTCCATCAGTTTGTCTGAGTAGACTCTCTTTGAGTTTATTCTTTCTTGGAGAGCACTGTGCTTGTTGGATGTCTAGATTGATGTCTTTTATTTGGTGTGAGCCATTATCATCCATTATTTTTTCAAATACTTTTTTAGTCCCCTTTACCTCTGTTTACAACTTTAATTAAATGTGTGTTGGTTTGCTTGATAATGTGTTCTGTAGCTGTTGTAGGCTCTGTTTATTATCCTTTATTCTTTTTCCTCCTCAGGGTGATTAATCTCTGTTGACCTATCTTTGAGTTTGCTGGTATTTAGTTTTGCCTATTCACTCCTCTAGTGAAGTTTCTACTTCAGTTGTGATATTTTGCAGCTCCTAAATTTCTGTTTGAGACTTTTTATGTACTTTTTTTGTCTTTATTTAGCCTATCTCAGGAAACATTGTTCTCCTGTCTTCCATAGTTCTTTGTCCATGATTTCCTTTATCTTTTTGAGTATACTTATGATTTTTAATTTAAATTCCTTTTCTAGAAAGTTTGATGTCTTCACTCTCTCAGTGAGGTTTTTTTTTCTGTTCACAGAATGGCCATAATTTGTTTGTTTTTTCTTTTTTGTTTGTTTGTTTTGCATACTTCAATATTATGTTGATATCCAATATTTTTGAATATTTTAATGTACTGGATCAGATTCTTCCCCCCCCATTAGGATTGTTATTGCTGCTTTTTGGGGTCACATTTATTTGTATTAAGTGCCTTTCTGAACTCTTTTTGCTAAGATTCTGTTTT
Source organism: Cynopterus sphinx (assembly GCA_030015415.1). Taxonomy (NCBI): domain Eukaryota; kingdom Metazoa; phylum Chordata; class Mammalia; order Chiroptera; family Pteropodidae; genus Cynopterus; species Cynopterus sphinx. Next base: position 16,203,841 of record CM057395.1, on the reverse strand, counting down.
TTAAACATTGTATCTCAGAAGACTCTTTCATTCTTTGCAAAGGGGCTCTTCATATGAACTTTCAGTGCACAGACAGACCATGTACAACTCTTTTACAACCCTTCACTCTTGCATAGGACTTGAAGGTCAGCCAAAGTGAAAATATACAGACTTTTTTTTGTCAGCCTGTTCCCTAGCCTGGGTACCTGTGGGCTATCTAGATTCCTTGGAATATATGGAAGCTTTTTCGATTTCTTAATCCCCAAACCATCTCGCTCCCAGGTTTTCCTCTTAGGCCTTTTGTCCTGTCTGTTGTTTTACTCAGTTGCTATCCTTTGATCTAGGAAGGAGTGGTTTGTTCATTTGCCTTTAAGTATTTTTGAGAAATATCCTCCACAGCTGCTTTTTAACTACAAGAACTAGTTGTGAGTTAGTCAAGTAAGGCTAAGCCTTTTGCATAAGTTCTTCAGTGTATTTCCAGACAGGTCAACACAAATTGTTCTTTGAGAACAAGGTCTCTTTGTTCCTTCTGGAACCAAGTACCAATATGGGCAATACAAACCGCTGTTTTCAAGATTACCACGGACACATGTGGTGGGGGATAGGCAAGTAAGTTAAACCTGGTTGCAATAAACCCTTGAGTGTTACCCAGAGTACTAATAAAGTTGAATCTGATATATTTTGCCAGTTTTCTTGGCTTCTGTGGAGAGATGAGCCTCCTACTTTGAGATTTCACTACTGTCCTTCTGAACTAGCCAACAGTTTTTTAATACTGCCCCAAAGTGCATTAATACGTTGTTTTAAAATACAAGTGAGAATAAATGAATAAGATAGGATAAATAACTTAGTTAATAATTGACCAGTTTTGGAGTTAGGGAGCATCTCAAAGAGTCAGTGGAAAATACACAGTTAGGTTCCAAGGTTTGGGCAAATTTTAGAGAATAATATGTCTTTTTGTTTTATTATTTTTGGTGCATTACTCCAGAAAGATGTGGTTATGATATGTAGAAGATGTTAGGAATAATAATAAGATACTATAAATTTTGATGAAAGGCCTAACAGAATGTTTAGAGCCTAGCAGGTAGCTGATAAGTGACATAAGTAATTTTAAAGAACATTTAGGACTGGTATTTGGTAGTTGAAGGGAGGATGGATCTTAATGTGAATTATGGATACTTAATGTTCTGAGTTAGTATTCTCTCCCTAGAAGAAATAGTTTTGGTTTACATTCAGATATTACCCATGGCCTCCTGAGAGATTGTGAGTACTAGGATTTTATTTCTCAGCAGCAGCAAACAGCATGGCCCTGAGAGCACAATTGTGCTCGTGTATATGCCTTGCTTAGTTTGCTTTTCTTTACCCAGTCCTGCTTCCTCTCCACTCTGGCAAATGTCTGACCTGACAGGAGAATGCGACCAGTGGTTGGAATTTGAATGTGATGCTGGTTCTAGATCGGTCTGTTCTCTGCCACATCAATGCAGACATGTGTGGCATGAAGGTTCCCTGGCTCTATGTGGGAATGGTATTCTCAGCATTTTGTTGCCCTGAAGAGCAGGGCCATATAGCTGGGGGTGTGTCCCGACCCGCGGGACCTAGTTATTCGCGGGCTCGAAGAGGGTCCAGCCTGAAAGAGAAACGGGCGAGAAAAAGGAGCGGAGGCAAGACAGTATTCTGATCAAGCCTCAAATTTTTTATTTCAGAGCGGGTATATTTATTACAGAAGAACAAAGGGGGGCAGGACTGACTAGGCAGGGGGATACTTGTTACAATTTCATTGGTCCTTGGTTGATGGGGTGAGGGGGTACAAAGGTTAGAAGTGAAGAGGAACAAGGAGGAGAGGGGCTCCTTGGGCAGGTCCACAGCCATTCAGTAGGTCCTTCCTTATCCGGCGGGTATGTTAATACATTCTGTGGTTAACTATTCCCTGGGACATTGTCTGCTCCTGCATTCTTTAGATAGCATACAAGTTTGTTAACGGCCAGGTTCTATGCCGGGGGGCTGGGCGGTCAGGATGAGGGTCTTTTGGCTCCCAACATATCCTCCCTTTCTGTTTTAGAAAAGGTGGGCCTTAACCGAGTGGGGGACCATTGACCTGGTTCCTCCCGCGGGCTATGTGGGCCCGCCTAGTATTTGGCTCTTGGTATCTTTTGGGGAGGAGAGGCAGAGCCGTTTTGAAATAGTTTTTGGATACCAACCTCTATGCAAACCAGGTGTGTTCTCAGGGAAATACAGAGGGGGTCTCTTTATTGAGACCTTCCCTTGCAGATGCTTTGCTCTTGCACCCATCTCGGTGCCCATACCCCCCCCTCGAGTTTTCGACGGGCGAGGGTAGACATACCTCTGTTCTATATGTCGTCCCCGTAGGGAGGGAGCCAGGCAAAGTTATATTTCTCCTTTTACAGTGGAACCAATGGTTAGGGTTTTGTATATAACCTGAAAGGGATTTTAAAGAAGCCGATGTAAATTTAAAGGTGAGATAGGGGCCAGTGGGGATCTTGGGTCTTCAGGGTTTTTATTATTATAGTCGGTGGTGTCATCACTCTGGGTAGCCAAACGGTGATAGTGAATGTGAATAGGTTTGGTCAGCAAGGCATCTACCTGTTGCTTAATAAGGTCAGTTATGCGCCGGAAACCCCAGGGCCCAAAGATTATAAGTAAAAGAACACAAGAAAGGAGGCCGAGGATAGGAAGGAGGTAAGGAAGGAGCCCATTTAACCCAGTTAGAAAGGGGTTCTCTTGGAGCTCTCTGCGTCTTTTGACGAGGTCTTCTTGAAGTTTCTTGATCTTATCTTGTACGATCCCAGATCTGTTGGCGTAGAAGCAGCAGCGTTCCTGTAAAGCCAAACAAATCCCTCCCTGCTCTGCTGTAAGAAGGTCTAAGCCTCTGCGGTTTTGTAACACTACTTTAGCAAGGGAATCAATTTGATCTTGTATGTCGCTTATGGTTCCTGAAAGGGCTTGAACGTCATTAATTAATTGATGGGACAATTTGTTGTAGGAGTGGACTGCAACGCCAGCTCCAGCTGAACCTGAGGCGAGTGCCCCAGCGATACCTAAACTGACAAGGAGGGAGATGGCTTGGATGGCTCGTTTGTGTCGTCCTGCTATGTAATCTAGGCTAGGGAGGGGGACCGGTTCGTCTCCCGGTATGATGGAGATGTCTGGAAAAATATTAGCTAATACACAGAGTCCAGTCCAATTTTGTGGTAAGGCAGTATAAGCGAGATTATTTCCACATAAGAACACTTGTCCGGGAGCAGGGCATAAGGGCCCAGTGCGATTAAAAAGACTAGAGCAATTGGTAAAGGTGACAAACCCTACATCAATGTCGAAAGAGTTATTTTGAAACGGACCTTGGTAGCAAGTAGAGGAGTTGAAACCTACAGGCTGAACTCTAAAAGGAGGGCTGAGACTGCAATTAAGGTTATGGTCAATAGACGAGTTTAAGAATGGGATAGCAGTGGGCATAGGGATGCCTATAGTCATGCATAGCCAGCAATCTTGAGCAAGTTGGGGATTAGAATTATTTAAGGCCCATAGAGTAGTTTCCAGGATACTATTGGTTTGGGTGTCAATGTCAATATTTCCTCGGGATCTAGGAATAGCTAGGGGATAAGAAGGGGGGCGTAAAGCCTTTTGGAATTCCTCAAATTTTTGTTGTAATTTTATATAATGAAGAGCATCAGCAGGACCATCACCGTCTGACACATAAGGCGGAGGATCGGTTGGCCAGCAAATTGTTTTTCTAACATCTTTAGATGCACCACAAGGGGCTATTGGGAAGCTTCCAGGGCCTACAGCTGACAGGGTATTGGCCCAGTTGCCAGTTTTAGGGGCATAAGGTGCCCATCTTGTTAATTTAGCGGTGTAATATGTCTTATTACCCTTGGTGCATTCAAAACAAAAATCCTACTTAGATTTTGTTGGAAAATTTGTCACTATGTTATAAGGTTTGATCACCTGGTTAAATAGGATTACAGGTCATTATGAAACAATACTTAGTTATCTATTTAACCAATGCAACAATAAAAGATTTCAAAGGGAAATACGACTATAAAAAACCTTAGCATTCTTAATGTTAAGACTGTTTTTAAGTATCAGTATTTAATAGATTAGCAAATTTATGAATATACCAATCTTATAATTTTGTAATCTTGAACAACTAGTAGAATTAGCATACGCACGACCTGACGAATACAGGTAGAATAAAATTGTGTTTCTGATAACTTGAAGATACAACTACTTTTCCTTAACTTATAATATTAAACTATTCTTATTACCAAAGATTATCTCAGATCATGTAGATTTGATAAAACAAAAACAAAACATTTGAATTAGTTTCTATTTTTCTGACAATTTTAGGAAGATGTAATTTATCTATACGGTTCTTATTTTTTTCTAAACCAATTAAAGCAGAGATCTTTTATTAATTTATTTTTCAATAAAAAATAAATTCCAACCTAAACTGAAGAACCAGCCAAAGGGGGACTTGACTATTCAGGACTCCGCCCCACAGACACTCTGTAAACACTTAATTTTATGTTTAGTCATTCTTCAGACCTAAATCTCTAACACAAATGCACATTCTCTGCATTGTTTTAAAAGAAACCTATGATTACCACAGATGATATCTCGCAGCTCAAAGGCTGTTTTCAGGTCGAGTGGCCCCTCTGATGGTTACTCTGTTCCAAACGTGGGCTAATTTAGCTGGCAGAACCTTTGAAGGTTGAAGGGATTGACGCTCTAGCTCCGTAGGCTTGGGCTTGTTCCCTGAAATCCTTAAAATGGTTAAAGTATTGAAACGGGGGAGAACATAGGACGATTTGAGAAGGAAGCCTGACCCATGTTAGTGAAAACAGGTAAGAGAAGAGAAAATCCCCACAAGAGCCAACTAAGCCAGGGCTAGGATCAGCCTTTCACCTAGCCTCCAGTCGGGTGGGGCCACGGAGGCCAGACCTAAGGAAGGAATCAAAATAAGTATAGGAGGGTAACAGTACATTCGGCCAGCCCAGACAGACAGACACAAGACAGACAAGACAAACTACAGATAACACAAAACGCTAGCGCATCAGAAACCAGAACCAGAACATGTACAGGGTCAGAGTCTGACGTCTCAGACCGACCGAACTAGGGAAGTATTGCTGCGTCCAGCCTTCCGCTAGTCAACCAAGGGCCCAATTAGACAGGAACAGAACTGAGGCATCTAGACAGATGTTAACGCAGTCTTATTCACCGGTGAGGCTGCTTTAGGTGACTCGTGCCCGATTACAGTTAAAGTGAGACTTCTTTTCCTCCTGTCCTCCTGAGCAAGGCTGCTTGGTGTCTGGGGCTGAGAAACATCTCTCAGCGGTCGCCCCCTGGACGAAGCAAGTCCTTACTCAAGTTTTAGGAGGTCCGGAACAGAAGTTAAAAAGAGAACAGAAGTTAATCTTTTATAAAGCTAACAGAAACTGGTCATTACAAAGATAAATGTAGCCAGGGAATTTGCTAGTTTTAAACATGGCCTTGCAGATGTTCTCCTTATCTGTGCCCTGGAATGTTGCGCTCTTAGCATATGAGAGAGCTCTTTGTCACAAGTTTCACAGCAGACACTAAGCAGTTAAAAGTTCTAGGAACTAGGCATTCTTGTCCCAATTAAAAATTGCTCAGGTAAAGATTTCTTTTGTCTAGTTTTGGGACTTTTAATTAACTTTTACCTTTTCCACATTTTAGTAGGCTGTCACATTCCCATTGGTTTTTAGGCACATATCAAATCTTTGATGTCCTGTAAATTGCGGAAACTGAGATACCCCTGTTACTTGAGTAGAAAATATTATTAATTTAACAGCCTGGACTCTCTGTCAATGTACTTTATAAGGCAATCCACTATACATGGCCTAAACAGCAGTCCTAGGAAAGTCAATATTAAAGGTCTTTGTTTTACTAAGGCTAGACTATCTCGAATTATGCCAGAGTGGTTGGTATAAAAACAGTAGTCTTTACTTAAAGTTATACAATCAAAGTAAGATCTATGCTTTATGGACACATTAGTCTTATATGCATGAATTAATACTCAAGATTCTTAGTTCATTTTACAGATTTTGAAACTAAGCTGTTTAAAAGGTAAAATTTGAGACTATGGTTGATGCAGTAAATGAATATTGAAACAAAAACTTTATCTAAATATTTACATTTGAAAAAATGTTCTCAACTATTCAATATACTGTTTTTCTAAGTATAATAAGTACAATTACCTATTTATCATTGGCTTCTAACAATATGGTACACTAGTAAACAATACTTTACAGCAATTATCTTATGTGAAATTACAAGTGAAAAACAAATTTCTCAATAACAGTGAGTTATTAAATTCCTTATCCAATAGTTGTTACAAAATTTTTTAAAAAGCCTAAACACACAAACCTGATTTCTTTGATAGTAGGCGGGTGCATTGTGCTCTTAAAAGAGCTAAGGGAAGGAAGCTTACCTAGTTTTCACTAATTTCTAATTCGAATTTAGTCAACGTTTCCTTAAAAGTCCTATTATCCTTTTTTTTTTTTTTTTTAACTGAATTTTGTGGTCTATAAGCACAATGCAATTTCTACTCTATTCCTGGTACAAATTTGGGGAGCATAGAGAGGGGGCCTCTGCGGGGGCGCTGAGAGGAGCAGGGGCAAATCGGGGTTATAGTAGCGTGCTGCCTCATTTTCCAAGACAGTTGTATCTCTAGAATCTAAAGGGTCATTATTTACGGTCTTGGAGAAAATTGGGAAGTTCATTGGGGCCTCTAAAGACGAGGCTTCTTTAGGGAGAGGGGGATAGAGAGAGTTTGAAGGGAGGTAGTCTGTAGGGGCGGCTGGCGGGGCCCCTGTAATGTCTATAAACTCTGAGGGAGACTTGGAAGGGATCCTATCAGAGGAAACAGAAACCACCGAGGCCGCTCGAGACAGGGGACGGAGACAATACTCCGCAACTGACAGAAGCTGTTCTTTATCCGGGTCATCAGATGCTGCCTCTACAATATCCCGGACGAGCCCCCAATAAGAGAAGACGGCTGCAGGGACACTATCCGGGCCTTCCCGATTTAGTTTATCATTTAAGTCTCTACCGACCTCTTGCCATTTTTTCCTGTGTATTTCTGGCCCATTTACAATAAACCAAGGACAGACGTTATCAATAAACATAAAGAATTTTATCAGGTCTTTCTTTTTGACTCTAACCCCTCTTTCCCTGAGGGATGCCTTGAGGTCCTTAATAAAGAGGGCCTCCTTAGAGAGTCCGCTGCCCATTTTTATTTTCTAATATTAGGATGTTAAGTAGCAGAATGAATTACAATTTTTTAGGGTCTTAATTGAAGAACTAACATAAAACAAAGACAAAAGGAAAACAAGGATGGCCTTGGGCACCACCCGACTATCCGCGGCAATTCATGAGGTCTCTTTCAACGACCGATTTGCTCAGGTCTCTTTCAACGACCCGAATATCTGCGACAACTCACCGGTCTCTTTCAACGACCGATTTGCTCAGGTCTCTTTCAACGACCCAAATATCTGCGACAACTCACCGGTCTCTTTCAATGACCGATTTGCTCAGGTCTCTTTCAACGACCCGAATATCCGCGACAACTCACTGGTCTCTTTCAACGACCGATTTGCTCAGGTCTCTTTCAACGACCCGAATATCTGCGACAACTCACCGGTCTCTTTCAACGACCGATTTGCTCAGGTCTCTTTCAACGACCGAGACTTTCTTTTATGTTACTCAACTCCTTTTACCCTGAACTTCCCCTACCGGGGGGGGGGTCTCTTTCAACGACCGAAAAACGTCCCCGTTTCTTAGACGGGCGAAACTCACCGAGGACGTTCGACTTCCATGAGTGGTGAAAGCAGTCCTCACTTCTTTGGGTGCCTGGCCAGGCCTTCTTCAATTACGTCGTCCCGGGCTGAGGCCCGGGACCTCCCGTCCGGCAAGGACCGGTGCTTCGAGCCCCACGTTGGGCGCCACTTGTCCCGACCCGCGGGACCTAGTTATTCGCGGGCTCGAAGAGGGTCCAGCCTGAAAGAGAAACGGGCGAGAAAAAGGAGCGGAGGCAAGACAGTATTCTGATCAAGCCTCAAATTTTTTATTTCAGAGCGGGTATATTTATTACAGAAGAACAAAGGGGGGCAGGACTGACTAGGCAGGGGGATACTTGTTACAATTTCATTGGTCCTTGGTTGATGGGGTGAGGGGGTACAAAGGTTAGAAGTGAAGAGGAACAAGGAGGAGAGGGGCTCCTTGGGCAGGTCCACAGCCATTCAGTAGGTCCTTCCTTATCCGGCGGGTATGTTAATACATTCTGTGGTTAACTATTCCCTGGAGCATTGTCTGCTCCTGCATTCTTTAGATAGCATACAGGTTTGTTAACGGCCAGGTTCTATGCCGGGGGGCTGGGCGGTCAGGATGAGGGTCTTTTGGCTCCCAACAGGGGTGGATGTCAAGACATTTTCATATGCAAGGATGTGTCCAGGCTTTAAATGTCTCCTCTTTAGTTGACCAGGGGTGAGCCACAGACCTGGTATGGGGCGCCCTCACTGGCAGCAGAGCATTTGGTGGAGGTGATGAAGAGGCTGACATCTGAGTGATTTGATAGCCAGTCTAAACTTCTACACCAGTATGTCACCCTGATGAATCCAAACACCTTCGTGTCCCATGGTGTGCCAGGGAGTATGCGGATTTAATTCATGCTGGACAGTGGGGAGGGAATGAGGAGAACTTAGTTTTGGAGAAAATATGTGCATTTTTGTGTGCAGGTTTGGTGTAGTACCATCACCTCTATTTCCCTTGCTGAGCTTCTGTCAAGGTACTCTTCTGCATAGATCACTAATGTATCTTCAGGTGGAAGGAAAGGAGAGATCAGACAATTGTTTAACAACATAAAATTTGAAACCTAGATTTTGTCCTTTCATCTACCTCCGTGTCTTAGATTAGTTTTCTTACGTTACTGATATAAATTCTAATTTTATAAAATGTAAATTGGGGTCAGGAAGGTATTTCAGACTTGAGAGTTTCCAGGATTGATTTACATTAGCCAGTTCTCAAAAGACTGAATAAGCCAAATTTTGCAGGAGAAAGGTAATGCATTCAGTCTCTGCAGCACACTACACATTTTCTCTTCTGAATTGCTAAGGTCGGAGTTAATCTCTACACAGCTTTTATATCTGTTTCCGTCTGTGTAATAGGGACTTGAGACTTTCAACGCTGTCCCTTTCAGTTCTGATATTTTTGTCAGTTTTTACTTGCACTTTTAACTCCTTGCCAAAATCACTTTGTCTCATGAAAAAATCATCCTCAATCTTGATGATAATCATAACACCCATTTAGTTATACCATTTGTCTGGCCTCATGAAACCTTTTTTTTTCTGTGTATACTTAATATATACTTCCACACATATTCAAGGGTAGGAATTGTGTTTTTCACCTAACGTGTGTAATTTTATGGATGTATTCATAGTATTCTTTTATCCTTTTTATTTTAAAGGTAGTATTATTCCAGTTTTTATTTCTGATTTTAATAATTTGTCTTCTCTCTTTGTCATTGTTTAAAGGTTTGTGAATTTTGTTAATTCAAGGAACTTGCTTTAGGTTTTGTTGTATTTCACTAATTTCTTGATGAATCATTCATTAATCAATGTCCTATATCTCATAACAATTTTTTACTTAAAGTATCTGTTCTGTGATGTTTGTGTAGTCCTCAGCTCTCTTTTGGTCACTATTTGCATGATATATACCTTTCCATTCTGTCACTTTCATTGCATTTGTGTCATTATGTCTAAGTGAGATACAGTTAGATTGTTTTTTTTTTTATTTTTTCCATTCTTTGCTTTTTGAGAATTTTTTAAGCTAATAATTACCAAAAGAAGGAACTTACTTCTACCATTTTGTTTTTAGTTACCTTGGTATTACAACTACTCTTTTAATTTTAACATTTTAGTTTGAGTTAATACCAAGTATCTTCAATAGGAAGTTCCATGAAAAAAAAAAAAAGAGAGAGAGAATATCTGAAGATCCCAAGGACTGCTGAGCAGGACACTAGAACAGTAGGCCCAGCCATCTCCTGCAGCACTCTATTTTGTCCATTGGTAGGGGGAGGTACGAGGGTAGAGAACCAGTCCTCTGTAATGGTGGTATTTGGTGTTGAAATCCTCGCAGCTTTCAGTTGACCTATTTTAAAACTCACTGATTCTTCATTCTGCCTGCCCACAACTACTGTTGAAATATCCAGTGCACTTTTCACTTTAAATGTGGTGCTTTTCTTGTTTTCACAAAACTTTTCTGTTACTTTTTTGTAATTTTGTCTCTTTATTGAGATTGCCTCTTTGGGGGAGACATGTTAACTTGAGTCTATTTAAGACAGTTTATATCCAGTCTTTGTCCACTAAGTTCAGTGCCTGGGTTATCTCAGGGTTAGATGTATTGAATAGTCAGACATTCTTGTCTCTTCATATACCTTTCATTTTTTTTGAAAACTGGACATTTTTAGCATTATAGTGTGGCAGTTTTTCTTGTTGCTGCTTTCTAATTTTTAGGAATAGTGGTATCATTTAGTTGAAAGTCAGCCAGAGGTGGGTATTTGTTAGGGTCTTCTCAGGTTTTTATTTACTTTTTTCCCCTTCACGTATGTGGTTTTCTCAGTTTCCAGGAATTCATGAGAGCTGCTCAGAGTCCTTAACCCACAATGTGTTTTACTACAAGTGGTTATATTGTGGCTAGAAATTTTCCATTACTTATGTACAGCAGACACAGCGTGGGAAGCCAGTTGTGTTCTGGGATACTCTCCAGGAAATAAAGGTGTAGATCCTTGAACTAGTCTTTCAGGGAGCAATCAGACAGGTCAGAACAAACAGCTTCACTTCTTTGCAGATAAGATCCACATTGTATTCTGTGGCACCAGCAAGCTGTGCCAGGATCTTAGACGACTGTCCCCAAGGTACCTGCTAACATTGGGTTATGAAGGTTGTAGGCAGGGCATTTAAAACACAATACTGTATTACCAGAATTGATCATTTTTTTGTTTCATTTTTTCCATTAAATGTTCTCCTGGTTTTGTAGCTTATGATTTTATTATACAATTTTGAAAATGTTTTGATGCTTTCTGTGAGCTTATTGTTTTAGTAGGGGGATGAAATTTTGGATTTCCCCTCTTATTATTCATTTTGGAAATATTTCCTGCTTTCAGAATTTACATTTCCTTATTAACTGAATAAATAACCCTCCTCTCATGTTCATGGACCATTCATATTTCTTTCTAGTATTGCACATTGTTTTTCTTTGTACTTTTCTCTGAATATTAACCTCACATTTTCATTTTCTCTAAGGAACAAAAATAAATCTGAGCCTATGTCTTTGTCTACTGTTTCCCCATATTATAACAAGATTCAGAGGCATGCTTCACCCACATTCCATCATTAGTCTCGACCCACACTCCCTTCTCACTTTGTTAGATGGTTTGCACTAACCAGTGTGCAGAATTTGTCATCTCTTTTCCTCGTGCTTACCCCAGTGTTTTTAATCAAGGCTACAACTTTGCTGAGGCTGTCACCTTTTGCATTGCAGACTGGGTGAGTCTGGGATGTGGTGACCTTGCAGACGTCTATTAAGTCATAGATGATAAAGGTAGAAGTCATTACAGAGCACCGAAGCTGCTGGTACCCAGAGGGCCACACACAGTATTGAATTACTTGTAACTACCAGCTGGACGCCATAAGGAGCTCATCTGCACAATGGCTGCCTTCCCTGAGAAGCTGGACTTGCATATGGCTATGGCTGTGCACAAGGAAATGTTTGTTCATACTGGTGCGAGAAGAGCGACACTTATGAAAGGCCCTGTTGGAGAAGATGGGTGGTGGGCAGCAGGGCTTAGGGATTCAGTGAAATAGAATATGCAAGAGAGACAAGGAGACACAAATTGAGTATTGTGTTCCTAATGTCTTAACTCATACATTTTGAGGTGGAAATGCAGAGACTATGTGTTTATATGTTTTTCTTCCAATTTCTCTACAGTGATCCTTACAAAATGGAGGCCACAATGGGCCTCAGTGTTGGCCGAGGTGGGGTGTCTGCAAACCTGCTCTTAGTCTTTACAGTATAATGAGTTGTACATTTCCAGGGCATCACAAGGGCTGAATGAGAGGCTTTCGAGCTGCTCCCAGATGATAAATGCCACTGCATCAAGTGCAAGACGACATGTTTCCTATCCACCTTGGCCTGCCATGACAGCTCAGATGGCCTTGTCTGCCTTTCACACACCTCTGCAAGTGCTCAAGGAGCCGGCAGTACCTTCGGTGAGTATGGTGCCTACTTGTAGGATGCAGAGAAAATTACAGAACTGGGCCAGATATGCTTTCCCTTGACCTTTTTTTTCACGTATCAATACACCTTGGATGAACTCCCCACCATGCTGCATAAGCTGAAGGTTCGGGCTGATTCCTGGGCCAACACAGTACGAGTAGCTCTGGAGGTGGAAGATGGCCGAAGCTATAGTAAGTGAGAATAACGGAGGACCCCATGAGCCAGCTGTTTTTTTTTTTTTTCTAACAGCATTGTCAGCCTTGCTTCTCCACGTTTTCATAGAACTGACTACCTCTTGCAAATTTACTTACTCAAGTCTTTTATGAGCTCAGGGCACTTGTGTCTGAGGCCCATGAGAGAAGATTTCCTAACAGTGAGCTGCTTCAGCGATTGAAGACCTGCCTGAATGAAGCAGAAGCTTGTGTCTCCGAAGTCATGAGACTGGTCAGTGGCCAAAAGGCTCGGTATGTTAGAGAAAGGGCAGGAAATGATGGCATTTTGTAAAAATGGATAATAAAAATGTATAGGCTATGAATAAAAATGTACACAGCAAAAGTTAGCATGTTATATATGGCGATATTGGTGACCAAAACTTACATAGATGATCTATTTGATGAACCACAGTTTCAGCACTGAGTCAATTATAGTGACAATGCTGAGAGGAGACATGAAAACAATGTAAAATTAACTAGAAATCACTGTAAATACACAATTTCAAACATATCATATACAGGCATATGTTGCTTCATTCTGCTTTGCTTTAGTACTCTTCACAGATGCTTTTTACAAATGGACATTGAGACCCTCTACCCACAAAAATGTTATGACTTGATTTATTGCGATGCTTAACTTTGTCGCGGTGGGCTGCAACTGAACCTATAGTATTTTAAGGAATGCTACTAGTTCATCCTTTTACCGTGAATAACAATAGAAATGAAAATGAGATAAAAAAATTATAATCCAGCCATACTTGGTAAGCAAACTCTGTAGAGGTGTCAGGCATCATATTTTCCACAAAATTTATTCTTGGCTAAATGAAATTCATAAATTGTATTTACTTGTTGGTTGTCAAATGCATGTGATAATAGATATGTCTATTTTTTTGGCAGAAATATCAATTGAGTAATTATATACATGTATTTTATAAACCTTAGATAAAATAGCAGGACCTATAAATCACCTGAAATAGTCATATTTTTCTAATTTAAAGAATTTTTTAAAATTGAATATAGTAGTAATAATTAATTCACTTTTTATAGAGAACCTTCTTTTCTGTCTCTACTTAAAAAGAAATAAAAACTTTCCCATGTTGACCTAGTCATACTTGTATCAGGTCGCCTTGCTTTTAATATTTATGAACTTGACCTATCTCAGTTTGTCCTTCATCTAACTTCTTGGCCTCTTTATTTTTTCTTTCTCGTTTAATTATATATTCAAAGGATACACACTAGAACTTATCACTTGGAACTGTTTTGCTTCTGACACAATAAACTCGCATGACTTGTCCTTTATCTACAGTATCAATTAATTGGACCTTTCCATATCATCACAAACAACACTTCTTCCTCCTGCCATATGTTTTGCTAAAGAACTCTGGTTTACTCCAATTCCAATTAATATATTTATTACCTGGATCTTCACTGGGAAAGCTACCACTGTTACATCCTGTTAGCTATTTACTTTTATGTTGCCTTCTTATTCCTCATTTTGAGCACCTTATAGCTCTTCTTTACTATAGAAAGTAAACACTATGTAGGGGCCATTTTCCAGTTGTGTTCTCTTGAAAAGGAGTCTATTTTCAATCTTCTGTCTAAGACACTAACCCCTGGCCCCATACTGTTAAATTTATGCAGAAACTTGGATTTTCTCACTTCGAAATCTTTAGTCTCTTTTGTGCTGACAGTTCTTTCACTATACAGTGTCATTTTTTTTTACATTTAATGTATAGGTTTAGATTCTCTGTATATAGATGATCTTTGAAGATCTTACTATAACATGGATGGAAATTAGATGTTGGATTTATCAGAATACATGAACAATGGTCTTAGCAGGTTTTCTTAGTGAGTTCTTTCCCCCGCCCTCTTGCAGAGTTGAAACTCCACAGTTTACCCTGACAGAGCTCCAGGTCCTTCTTGAGCAGATGGGCAGCCTGCCCTGTGCCAATCATCAGATTTGGGATGTCAAGGTAAGGATGGGCTTGGGAAGATGCAATTCTTGTTAACGATCAGTGCTAGCAAAGTCTGATAATTCTGAGTTGTTCTTTATAATCATCTTCACATCTTCCTTAGAAGCTATGCAGATAAGCAGTTACTGAACAGGTTTTATGCTAATAGCTTACAATTATCCAAACTAATATCCAAACAAAACCTGAAGGTGGTAGAGAGATATCTTTTTTCAGACTTTAGAGAATTAGGACATTTATTTGTATCAAACATATTCTGTCTTAGGAAATAATTAAGATGAGTGTGAATCATCAACATATGCCTATGTGACAAGATGAGCAGATCAAGGCTAGGCAGTTGAGAGTCTAGATGGCTAAAGAATCTGTTCTTTGTCCTGTATTGTTGCCGGGTGTCCTGGAACAGGTGGAGGGCTACCAAGCTGAAGCCTGGAAGGCCCTAGCTTCCCTGTCCCTTAGTCTAGGGCTCTTGCGGTCCTTGTTGGAGAAGGGGCAGCAACTGGGTGTGAAAGTGCCTGACGCCCATCAGCTCCAGCAGCAGTGGAACAGGCATGATGGCTAGATGAAGTGAAGCAAGCACTGGCTCCTTCAGCCCAAAGGGGTTTTCTGGTCATCATGCAGGGGCTGTTGGTTACGGTCACCAAGGTAGCCTCCAGCCCTTCTGTGGACAAGGCCGGGGCTGAGCTTCGGCAGCTGCTGACCATTGCAGAATGCTGGGAGGAAAAGGTGCATTTCTGCTTGAAGGACAGGTGGGCCTCAGCCATTTCACATACCCTGACTCTAGTCCTCAGAGTTTGAGAGTGATCTGTGTATAGCATCAGTGACTTACCTTGGTACCAGACTCCAAATTAGGCATCTGCTGACCTATAAAGATTGGTATGACCTGTTATCAGTCTGATACCTATTCTTACTATATAAAATCAGTAAGTGAGTAACTTCCTGGACTTAGTTCTTAGATTATAGATATCAGTCATGATGTATAAGACACATGTATTTGTATTTGTATAGAGAGATCCTCAGAATCGGTGGATGATGGCTCACTTGAAGTCTGTTGAATTTTTTCTTGTGTATGCTTTTGTTAGGAAAATGTAGGACCAAAAATATGCACATATGCAGGTAGTATTTAAGAATGAATTTCTCTTTCCTCCAAAATGTTTAGGCAGACGCATTCCCCGGCAACATGGAAGCCATTATCCGTGAGGTAGAAAACATCCCTGTCTAGCTGCCTAATATTTGGGCACTCAAAGATGCTCTGACGAAGGCACAGGTATGGATTGCTGATGTGGATGAGATCCAAGTGAGGACCTTGTTTTCTTAGTTTTGTACTGTAGACATGCAGCTAGAACAATGAGTCTGTCTTAGACCTTTTAAAACAATTGGTTTGTGTTGGACAGTGGAGGTACCAGGTGGGGCAACCTAAAGAAGCTGAGAGTATCAAGAATATGTTGGGTCTGTAGCTGAACAGGCATCATCAAAGGGAGAGGGTGATATGAAGCAAAGTATAGCAATAAGTGGCCTGTTAATTGAATCTTTTTTTCCTGATCCAGGGAAAGTAGGCGTTCTGGATAAAAAGTATCCTATTTTTTTTTACTTTAGAATAGTCTAGATATTATTTTATTTTATTTTTTTATGACAGCATAGCATGATGCTCAGCACAGTTGAGAAATAATTTTTGACATACTTTATCTCTTGCCCATCCCAGAATGGTGACTACTACCCATGCTTGGATGACTTGGAGGGCCTGTAGCTGTGGGCCAAGACCAACCTGTGGGTCTAGAAGAGCTGAGACAGCTAGAGCTGCAGGTACTGACAGCACACTCCTGGAGGGAGAAGGCATCCAAGACCTTCCAACCGAAGAATTCATTTTACACACTAGTAGAGGTGAGGCCTGAGCGTTTTAAGTATTTGAGATGATATATGAGAAAATAAGAGTTGGTTTTGCTAGGGATGCGGCAGGGAGAAAGGTAGGAGAATCATGGCCATTCCTTCCCCTCCTGTGTGCCTCAGTTGCTCTGCCCATGTGTAGATGCTAGATCAGATGGCACTAGATGGAGTTGGTGGATGGAGAAGGAGCTGGGATTATGCCTATCTGACACAGAGCTGATAGAGGTAACTGCATAGGACCTCAGGGACCAATGCTCTGTGGTAAGCAGTTTGGGCCCAGATGAGAAGAGCCTGCCGATGACAGTCTGAAGGGGTGACCATGGCAGCAGAGTGTTAATAGCACCAGAGAAGAGATGGGGTGCTGACCTCCTGTCCCATGTCCCAGCATGGCAGATTGTGGCCTTCAAGGAGGGGGAAGAAAGGAAAGGAGGTTATCCTGCAGCTACGTCGCACCAACTCTGCCAAGCCCAGTCCACTGGCATCATCGACCACGGCTGCCTCTGTCATTTTCATCTTTATGTGTGGGCAGGTGCCAGCTGTGGTGGGAGCGCTGCATTGTGACCTTTGTCAGGAGTGGTTTCACGTGGGATGTGTGTCGGTACCCCGCCTTCTCAGCACCCAAGGGCCCAGTCTCGCCTCATCCCCACTGCTGGCCGGGTGTGAGTGGGACACCAAGTTCTTGTGTCCTTTGTGCATGCGCTCATGACACCCATGTCTAGATACCATCCTTGAATTACTGTAGCCCTGCAGAGACTGCCTGTTCAGCTGCCTGAGGGTAAGGTGCTTCAGTGCCTCGCAGAGAGAGCCATTGGCTGGCAAGGCCGTGCTAGGCAGCTTCTGGCTTCTGAGGATGTGACAGCTCTTTTGGGACACCTGGCTCTGAAGTTTTTCAACAGCTCCAAGCTGATCCCAGGCTACAGGAGCTTCCTAACCATCTTTCAGCCCCTGCCTTTAACCCTCTAGGAGGAAGTAACAAGGATATGCCTCAGGTAAACTAGGTAGCCCAGTTATCAGTTTCTTTTTATCTCCTAGCCATATCCCTTTTTATGCTCCAGCCTTATCTTTGGTCTCTTATTTGCATTGTTTTAGTCCAGCATCCTTGGCCTATTTTACATCTGTCCAGATGTCTGCCTTCCTTCTTCAGGAGATGGGGGTAGGGATCTCAAACTTAGTGGGAGGAAAAATAGGTCTATTTTTCTTTTCCTATTCATTCTTCCTTGCCTTGACAGGTCCAGGGGTTGCTAGAAAATAGAGACAAAATGTCGTGTACTGAGGAGATAGCCCTTGCACAGGACCCAAGTAAGAGGTAGATCTGGGTGTGGGTAGGCTATTCATTAGATAACACCAGAGTAACCTGCTTGGTCTTTGCTCTGTTGTAGTGGTAGGGTCCAACCAGAGGCAACTGTCTAACAAAACTTGTCAACCCCTCAACCCAGGCCAGACCTGGAGCTGCTGTCCTCATTATTGCCACAGTTGTCTGGCCCTGTATTGGAACTGTCTGAAGAAACCTGGTCCCCCTGGAGGAGCTCATGTTGGAGGGCGATCTGCTTGAGGTTACCTTGGATGAAAACTACAGCCTTTGGCAGCTACTGCAGGCTGGGCAGCCTCCAGACCTGAAGCGGATTCGTACACTTCTGGAGGTGAAAAATCAGGTCATGGCAGGGTCAGAGGTCATGAAAATCAGGCAAGGAGTCCAAGTCTGACCACTGACCCTCGACCCTTTTCTGCTTGTCTTTGTGTGATTGTAGCTAGAGAAGCCTGAGCATCAAGGGAGTCGGACAAGGGTCTGGACATTGGAAAAGCGACAGTTGTGACAGTGGAAAGTAGATCTGGGTAGAAAGAGCAAGGATCTTCTTCAAGAAGAGTTAGAGGCAAAAAAGGCCTGGAGCTCAGGAGTTAAGTCTGAGGAACAAGACTTTGTGGAGCAAGCAGAACATGAAAACATATATCTGACACCTACAGACCATAGTCCCATTTTGAATGGAAACCAGAATAGCTTACAACAGAAAGATTCGGGTCCCATGACCTCTTTTCCTTCTTGAACCCCTTTATTGCACTTGTCTCACCCTCAGCACCGTAAAACGGGCAGTGTAAAAATTGTTTTAGTTTGAATTTCACTGATCCTGGACCTTTCCTATTGAGAATTTGTCCCTTTAGTGTTTGATGTCCTAAAGGAAGTGTTTCAGTGTCATTTCCTAAGGACAGTGCTCTGTATGCCTCTTCCCAGAAGTTTGTTGGGAGCAGCATTACTGGCATTAGCATATAGTGATTTTCTAAGCCGATTCATTCTAGACTGTGGCAACTAAAACTTGAGAAAGGCAAATGTGTCTGACTTCTTTTTCCAGTATTTTTTATTCCTTTATCTTTAAAATATTTTGGGGATTTAAGTCTTGAACCTTCATTTTATCACCATTTTCTCACTTTGGTTAAAAATGAGGCAGGACAAAGCATGATGTAATTACCTGTTAGTAGAGCAAAAGGAGAAGTTCTTAGTTCCAGCAGATAGCTGTTTTTATTTTGATTCCTTCTGTTAAAAGTTAAACAGTGAGTGATTTTAAAACCGATTTGCATTCCTTCTGTTAAAAGTTAAACAGTGGGTGATTTTAAAACCGATTTGCACTTCTTGGAATACAGGACTGAAGGACTAACATCAGCAAATCTAAAATGTTTTAAAACTCATGATCCTTTTTATGTTAAGGCGAAGGAAGTACTAATTTCCTATAACTTCAAGTTGAATTCTCTCACTTTGTTTTTCTAGCATAATACATTGAAAAGTTTTTTCCCTCTCTGACAGTTTTATTATATCTTTATTTAAAAATCTGTTAGCTGCAGTGATGTGTTCTTTTTCATTATTTCAGTGTACCCATGGTTCTATTGTTGAACTATGTTTATGCCTTTAGGAATGACACTCAGTTGTCTTGTTTACTGAATTTTTCATAATTGAGTAATCAATACAGTAAAATGATTCCTCCCACTTCATTCCTGCTGACTCTAGCAAGTGTAGGCCATTTTACTGTATAAAATAGGTCTACACACGACCTGTTAAGAACCAGGTCACATAGCAGGAGTTGAGTGACAGGCAAGTGAGCAAAGCTTCATCTGTACTTGAAGCAGCCACTCATCACAATAGCCTAACGGCCTCAGCTCCACTTCATCATCAGGCATTAGATTCCCAGGCCGTGGTACTGAAAAAGTCAGAGACCATGCCTTAAGTAACATCTAGAAAGCACCTTCACAATCTACATCTGAGCCCGGTCCTAGCGTAACCATCATTAATGGGGAGTTGCTTCCTTCACGTTTTTTTCTTCATGTCTAGAGAATTAAAGACCAGGGTTTGGTGAGAAAGGTGGCTTTCACAATCTTCCCGCTGTTTCTCCCAGTGTCCTCCTGAAGTGCGGGAGATTCCTAGTCTGCAGGAAAGGTCTCCCTAGCCCTTGTCATATTCCTGCATACCAGACTTGGGGGATTTACAACAGTGCTTTTAATCAGGGTCTGCAAACACCAACTTCTTCAATGTAGTCTGTCTATATGACTTTATGTCCTGATAGAATGGCATGGCTTTCACACCACAGACAACCATTTCTTTCTACCTGCACGCCATTATACAAACTCTGTATTCAAATCTCAAGGAAAACAGAAGCACTGTTGGCATGTAGCTATTGTTCTCACGCAATGGTAGTGATTTCATCAAGTCACGTACTTGATGGATAAAAGGGAAGAAAAAACATGTCCCGGGGAACAATCAGTTTCATATGGACACCAGTATGGATGTGAAAACAAAACACCTAAAGACACCATCTCGATTCCTGTGTTTTCTTGTTCTGACCATCCTTGTGTAAAACAGCTAGTGATTTCACCTTAACGATTTATCAGGAGCTCTCTTCCTTTTCCATCTGGTGACGGGTTTGGTACTGCTGGTTATCAGGGGATGGTTCTCAGCAAAGACTGCAGGTACCCTTTGGATGGTTGGTGGCTCTGTGTGAATGAAAGAAAGCCTGGCTTTAACATCGGGAAAAAAATGCAAGTGTTATGGAACAGAAAGCTGGCAGGTAGTTTAAGGATAAACTATCCTTTAGTAAAATCTGGAGCTTGTCTTTCAAATTATCAAAAGAAGTCACAAACAAAAATGCAAAAATATTGAATTCTATTTGCCAAGGTAAGTAACTTTCCCATTGTTACTGCATCATAATGGCTTCAAATTTGTCTTTCGTTCTTTGTATCGGAAGGCCTTTCTTTAGTATTTCTTGGAGGGCAGTATACTAACAGCCCTCAGCTTTTATTAGCCTTAATTTCTGCTTCATTTTTTACCTACTGTTTTGATAAACATAAAACTCTTGTTTGGCTTTTCTCTCTTACTGAAATAAATCACCAGAACGCGCGGTAGTCTGAGAGGAATTCCAATTTATTAAATGGAGTAGCAAGCTTATATAGGGGGAGGATCCGGTTGGGGACGGCTAGTAGTTGTGTCGGATGTTGATTGGATAGTGGTAGGGTGGCGAGTGTTGATAAGTCTCTTGGACCGTCACTGGGGTGGAGGAGACTTTTGGCGCCGGTGGGTTCTTTTGGCGCCGGCGGGCTTTTTTGGCGCTAGTGGGGTTGCTAAGCATCATGGGATAGGGGATTTTGTCAGCTTCACTTCAGGTAAATGGAAAGTTACAGGGTTTGAAGAGGTGAAAAGTTAAGGGTCATTATGTTCTAACATTCCCCCCTCTTTGTTTTTGGGGAGAGGGGCGATGACCGTCTCAAGCTACTTCCTGCTGAAAGGGGGCGTAGTTTTAGGGTTGTCTGGGGAGGGGAGGGAAGCAGTTGCGGAAGGGAAAGTTGGAACAAAAGGCCTGTATATAGTCCCATGTTAGGCGGGAGAAGAAGATAATTTCTGTTGGCGTGAAGTCCTGGAGGGTTCCCTGCAGCCAGAAATCGTTGATCTGTTCAAGAAAATCTTCCCAGGAATCCTCGGAGTGGAGGGTCCACAGGTCGGAGTCGAGAGCCTCCAGGAACTGTATCCAGGTAGCCATCAGCATTCAGTGAGTTGTTCTCTAAAAGAAGTGGGATCCTGGGCCAAAGGACGGTAGTTATAATTCCTGAGGAGAAGCTGATTAAAGGTTTGGTTAGAAATTTTTCCAACCTGTGTCTGAAGAAATTTAATTAAGCAGGGAAGGAAGAGACAGCCGAGAAGGATTATAGTGAGCGGCCCTAGAATGGGCCAGAGCTAGGTGAGGAGGGGGTTTTGAAAAAAAGATGTCCAGGTGGCGGGTTGGGCATTAGTTTTGTAGAATGAAGTGGCTAGGTCTTCAAGTTTTTTTATGTTGGTTTCAATAATACCTGATTCATTAACATAGTAACAGCATTCTTCTTTTAAGAATAAGCAAGTTCCACCTTTTTCTGCAGTTAGTAAGTCCAGAGCCCTCCTGTTTTGTAAGGTAACCTTTGCGAGTGATGTTATTTGTCGTTGGAGAGAGCCTAAGGACTCAGCAGTAGATGTAAGAGCACCCTCGAGTTTAGAATTAAGATCGTGTACGGCCCATAGAGTGCGTCTGAGGCTCCCGCCTCCCAATCCAGTTCCGGCTACCGATGTTGTAAGAGAGATTCCAACTAAGTCTGGGAGGAAGGCCGCTCTCTTATGTCTAGAGGGCAGGTTAAGGAGGAAGAGTAGTTCAGAGTTAGAATAGAGGGTGAGCTGGGGAACAGTGGTGACAGGGAGGCAGGGAGTAGTAATGTTGGGAAAGATGACAGTGTAGAGAGTACCGTTGCACCAGAAAAAAAAACCCGGGGATGCTGCGGTGAGATTAGAAATGGTGATGTTATAGTCACAGTGGAAGGGCGATGATAGAGAGGGGGCAGAGTTTCCTAGGAGGCACGGTCTGGGGATAAGGGTGTGATTGGACTGATCCTCATGTTCCCATAAGGGAACATTAGGGAGATGGGAGGGGAGTGTATGTTTCGAGGTTTTAGAAGGGAATGAAGTTAAGTTTAGGGGGACAGCGGCCAAGAGTGGTCGTTTGAGAGACGCACAAAGAAAACAGTTTTTGGGAGATGTGGAAGGGAGAGTGTGATTAAGAGAGATAAGCGTTTCGGAAAGGATTTGTAGCCAGGTGTAGGTGGGTAAGGTAGTTGACTTGTCGGAGTCAGTGGACCTTAGGGCCGAAATGAGTTGAGTCTCTTGATGTTTGATGTCAGTAGATACTAGAGAAACCGAGTGATTGATGGGAATGTATTGGCGGGTGATAGTAAGGCGTCCGCAAGGGTGAGAAGCATAGCCATTACAGTAAAAGGCACCAAGAACTACCCCCGCCCATCTAGAGTCCCAAGAATCTTCGATGTGGAGTTTGAAGGAGCCACCTGAGACCTGTAAAATATTACCACCTACCTTGACCTGTTGGAGATAGGGGTCATGGATTTTACAGGCCCAGTAGGGACAGCCACCATAAGTTTCCGGCCATCGTTTGCAATAATCCTGTTTTTGGTCAAATAGAAAGCAGACATAGGGACGGGTGGCATGGGAGAAAAGCTTACTGTCTGTCAGGGGTATAGTGATTGGCCCGGAACATCCCGTGAGGGGGCAATCAGCAGTGGCGGTAAGTCAAGTGAGTTGGACTTGTTTTTCAGTGTAAGTTTCCTGAACCTTGAACCTCCAGACAAATTGACTGGAGGAGAGCCCAGGGTAAGGAAGAGAGACTAAGATAGAAAAGATAAGAAAAAGGGTCATAGTTTACTCTGGGATAGGCGAAAGGTGTTCGGCGCGAGTGATTTTGAGTTTAAGGGGATTGGACAGGTGTGGGGAGCAGGCGTAGGTATCGCAGTGGCTGGTGTTTTCTGCCGTCTGACTGGAGGAGAGGCTTTTCGAGGTGTATGCCTTCAACCTGGAAATGTGAATCCAAGGGGTTAGATTTTTGTCCGGAAGGAGTAGTTTGGCCGCTGTTGGAGTGGTTAGGACAACTGGGTAAGGACCCTCCCATTTTGGTTGGAGGTCCTTTTTTTCCGTCAGGAGGTATGTAGAGGACCTGATCGCCAGGTTGTAAGGGGGTTAGTATTTCTGACTTACGGGGTGCGGGCAATAGCCAGTCCTGATATTTCCATATTTCACCTCTTATGTATGACAGGAGGGGAATGGTGAGGGAGGGGGGAATGGCAGAGTTGGAGGGAACTATGCCAGGGGGTAAAGGGCTACGCCCATACATAATTTCAAAGGGAGAAAGGTTGGTAGGTTTTTTTGGAAAGAGCCTAATCTTTAGAAGAGCCAGTGGTAGTAACTGAGTCCAGTTGAGATGTAATTCAAGCGTTAATTTGGTAAGGAGTTCCTTTAGGGTCCTGTTAGATCTCTCAACTTTTCCTGATGCCTGGGGTCTATATGGGCAGTGAAGATGCCAGGGTAGAGAGAGAGACGAGGCAAGATTTTGAGTGATCTGAGCAGTGAATTCGGGGCCGTTGTCAGATTGAAGGGAAGAAGGCATCCCAAACCGAGGTATTATATCAGTCAGCAGGTGTTTGGTGACCGTGGACGCCTGTTTATTGGTACATGGGAACGCCTCGACCCATCCTGAGAAGGTGTCCACGAAGACTAACAGATATCTGAGGCGCTTTACCGGAGGCATATGGGTGAAGTCAATCTGCCAATCAGTGGCAGGGGTAGTGCCCCGCGCCTGGTGTGTTGGATATGGTGAGGGTTTGAGATTAGAAGCAGGGTTGACCCTTTGACATATGGGGCAGGTGCGGGAGAGGTCTGCTAGTTGCTGTTTTTCTGTTGTGGTTATGGGAAAGAAGGTCTGGATGAATTGGGTGAGGTTGTGAGGACTGGGATGGAAGAGGTCATGTAGCATTTGAAAGAGAGTGTGTTTGTCAGGAGGCTGTGCATTGTGGTCCGTTGGCGAGAGGTATAAAAGGGTGGGTAGAGTGGAAGGTGGGGGGTGCGAAAGGGCCGCCTGTTTAGCTGCTGCATCAGCCAGATTATTGCCTTTAGAGTGGGGTGAGGTGTTATCCGATTGGTGTGCCTTACAATGTATGACCCCGAGGCGGGTGGGTAGGTGTGAGGCTTGGAGGAGCTGACTAATGAGATCTGAGTTGGTTATTGAGTTTCCACGAGTTGTAAGGAGTCCCCGTTCTTTCCATATTTGAGCATGAGAAAGGAGAATATGGAAGACATATTTGGAATTGGTATATAAATTGAGAGTCTTGTCATGGGAGAGGACACAAGCCCTAATAGCTGCTACGAGCTCCACCTGTTGGTTGGTTGTGTTGGGGGGAAGTGCATGAGCCTCTATGGTGTTTTGAAGAGAGACTATGGCATATCCAGCTTTAGGAGTATTATGGTGTCTAAAGGAGGAACCGTCCGTATACCAATTGTGGTGTGCCGAGGGTATGGGGTCGCGTTGAATATTGGAAGGATGTGATGTAAAGGCATGTAGAGTTTCTAAGCAGCTGTGAAGGGGTTGGGGGACATTAGTCTGGACGGGAAGGAGGGAGGCTGGGTTTAGAGGCGAACAGGACTGAAAGGAGATTGAGGGATTTTCTAAAAAGGCTGTAAGTAAGGTGAGTACTCGAGATGGAGGGAGACTTTGGAGGGCCTTGTAAGTGAGCAGGTCTTTGAGGCGATGGGGAGAGAGAACAGTTATGAGAGCACCGAAAGTGAGTTTGGAAGCTTCTTGTTGAAGCTTTTGTGCTGCAGCCAGGGCACGTAGACAAGGAGCCCAGCCCCTAACGGTTGGATTCAGTTGTTTAGAGAGATAAGCGACCGGGGCTAGCAGGGAGTCCCGCTTTTGTGCCAAGAGGCCTAAGGCCTGTCCTTGGTTTTCATGAGAATACAGTAGGAAGGGTTGTGTCAAATTGGGTAGGTGGAGAGCAGGAGCGGAGAGGAGCTTGTCACATAAAGAGCAAAAGGGAGTAGCAGGAGATGTGGACAGAGGTTCTTGGGGGTCTCCCTTGGCTAGTTCATAGAGGGGTTTGGCCAAGAGAGAGAAGTTTCGGATCCAAGCCCTAAAATACCCAGCCAGTCCTAGGAAGGATAGGATTTCGGACTTGGTTTTAGGAATGGGCCAGGAGGAAAGGGCCTGTTTTCTGTCTAAGGTGATGGACTTGTGGTGAGGGGTCAGGGTGAAGCCGAGGTAGGTGACAGAAGTGGTAGAGACCTGTGCTTTGGACAGAGACACACGGTATCCATGATCTGCGAGAAAGTTGAGGAGGGTAGCCGTGTCCTCTTGGGAATCCTTTTCGGACGGGCTACAGAGAAGGAGATCATCTACATATTGTAGAAGTGTGGATTGAGGACAAAGAGGACGGAAGGATTTTAAGTCGGAGGCTAGGAATTGGCCAAAGATGTGTGGGCTATCCCTGAATCCTTGAGGGAGGACTGTCCAAGTATATTATTCAGAGTGCCGGGTGTGTGGATCGGTCCAGGTAAAGGCAAAGATATCTTGGGAGTCAGGATGTAAGGGAATAGAAAAGAAAGCGTCCTTAAGATCTAGGAAGGAGAAATGGGTGGTGTCTGAGGGGATAAGGGAGAGGAGGGTATAGGGATTAGGTACTAAGGGATGTATAGGAACTACAGCCGAGTTGATTGATGGTAAGTCTTGTACAAGTCTATAGGTCCCATTAGGTTTTTTTACTGCCAGGATAGGGGTATTAAAGGGGGAGTGTGTGGGGCGTATATATTGTTTGTGGAGTAGGTCTTTAATGATGGGAGTGAGGCCGAGGAGGGCTGTTGTGGTGAGGGGGTATTGGGTCTGATGGATGTAGCTGGAGGGGTCCTTTAACACAATTTTGACGGGGGAACAATGTGCTGAGGAGGGGTTATGGACATCCCACACTACAGGGTTTACAGGGTATGGCAGGGTAGGGTGTGGGGGAGGATTATTGGATTCTTGAGAGTCAGATAAGGTCAGGGCCAGGATGAAGGAACTGGAGGGATCTGAGGAGGGGATTGAGATGGAAGCTCCAAGCTTAGAAAGTATATCTCTTCCTAGCAGAGGAACTGGGCATTGTGGGATTACTAAAAAGGAGTGTGAAAAGGAGTGGGGAGCGTTTTGTAATTGGCAAAATAGGAGGGGGGTTCTATGAGGGAGTATGCGTGTTCCCCCTACCCCGACAATAGGGGTTGAACTGGGTGTGGTAGGGCCTCGGAACTCCCTCAAGAGTGAAAAGGTGGCTCCAGTGTCCACTAAAAATGAGATAGGCTGACCGTCTACCACCAGACTAACCCTGGGCTCTGCTTTAGTGATAGTAAGAGTCGGGACAGGCCCAGGGCCCCGTCAGTCATCGGCTAAGGCGATCATAGGAGGGGATTGTAGAGAGTGGAGATTCGTTGGTCCATCTCCCCTTCAGGTGGTGGGACAATCGGATCCCCAATGTCCCATCTGCTTGCATTTAGGACACGGCCGGGTGGGGGCCCGGGGCTGTGGACACGCACGCGACCAGTGGCCCTCCTTGCCACATTTAAAGCACGCTCCGGGAGAGGTCTTTGTGGTAGGGTTGGCCTTTGTCTGTTTGGACACTAGTTGAGCCACCATCTGAAAGTCAGCCTGGCGTGCCTTATTACGGAGTTTTTCTTTTTCCTCCTCACGGCCATGAAAGACCTTGAAGGCAGTGGAAAGGATTTCGCTCTGAGGGGTTGCCGGGCCATGTTCTAGTTTTTTTAATTTTGTTTTTATGTCGGGGTAGGATTGGGCTAGAAAGAGGGTCATTAAGATATGTTTTCCTTTGTCCGTGTCTGGATCTAAGCTGCTGTACTGTCGGACGGCTTGTGTTAATCTGTCCAGAAAATCAGAGGGAGTTTCTTCCTTTTTTTGTATAATGTCTTGGACCTTCTGGAAATTAACTACTTTCCGGGCAGCCTTTTTTAGACCCACTACCAGACAAGAGGCGAATCGGTCTCGGGCTTGGACACCTTGAACAGTGTTATAGTCCCAATTAGGATCTCTATCCGGGACTGCCTCAGGTCCAATGGGAAAGGTAGGGTCAGTTCGTCTAGTCTCGTTGGCATGTGTTTGGGCAGCATCCCATACCCTATGGTGTTCCTCTGATAGGAGAGTATTAGCCAGGTGCATAAAAATGTCCTGATAGGTAAGGCTGTATGCTTGGAGCACCCATTGGAATTCTTTAATATAGGTGGTGGGATCAGAGCTAAAGGAGCCTAGCTTCTTTTCAATTTGGGAGAGATCAGAAAGAGAAAAGGGCACATGGACACGGACTACCCCTTCTGCCCCTGCCACTTCCCGAAGTGGGGCCATTAAGGTGGGGGAATTGGAAAGGGTAGAAAGGGAGGGGGCCGGATGTGGGGGAGGGCCACAGGATCGTGTGTGTGGCGGGCTGAATGGAGGAGCGGAAGAGATGTGAATTGGGGGATGTGTGTTAGAGGCAGGTAGTGGAAGGGGTACAGCCAGATTTTGGGGTGGAGATTGATACGGAGGAGGCTCATCTGCAGGATCGAAGGTTTCGTTGGTAGCAGGCGGGGAGGAGGAGGAGGGATGGGTGGGCGGAGATGGCTTTGGAGTGACTGCCAAGAGGAGTTCGGAGGGAGAGCATGAGGAGCAGAGAGCAGGGTGTTGAGATAGGAGACGGAAAGCTTGAACGTATGGGATTTCTGTCCATTTGCCCAGGCGCTGGCAGTAATTGAAAAGATCATGGATGAGGTTAGAGTCAAGAGACCCCTCGGAAGGTCAAACGGACTGATTATCTAAGGGGTATTGCGGCCAATTTTGAGTACAGAATCTGGTGAGGAGTTTAGGTTTGATGTCTCCCTTTAAAGAGAGTGTGGAAAGGTTTCGTAAAAGACATTGGAGAGGAGAGTCTGCAGCAGGGGAGGAAGAGGAGGCTCCCATAATGTTGGAGAATCTGAGGCAAAAAGAAGTCTCGAACTATGGGAGAACCTCCGCACAAATATATAGGGCGTCCCCTATACAATGTGGGGGGTTCCGGAGGGTTCAGTAGAACCGGTTAGGAGACCTCCCAGAGGTCGTCACCCGTGGGAGGTTCCTAATTTGAGTCCAGGACTCAGGATTCGGAGAGTGCCGGTACCGGGCTTTTAGGAGGAAGGCAAGGAACGTGGAGGAAAAGTATAGGAGAAGAAGGGAGCCAGCCTCTTTCTACCCCGTGCAGGTGTTGTCCCTATAAATTGGTGTAGGGTAGGACGAGGGTCCACCGTAGTCTTGAAGACCATGGTGGGGTGTATTCCCTCTCTCCTCGGTAACGTCAGGAGGCCACCGGATGGTTACGGCTAGTTCTCCTGCTGTAGTCACCGGGGAGTGTCCGTCCCTAGAGGGGATACTCATGGAATAGCCGGTTGGTCGGTGGTGACTGTGACGAGCCGGAGCCGGGTCAAATGGGCAGGGGAATTCCAGACTGGGTCGTTCTAGGTGGCAGACGGGAGACAAGGGGCCTAATGAAGGCACTCCTTGTCCCGGGTTTCGGCACCAATGAAAGAAATCACCAGAACGCGCGGTAGTCCGAGAGGAATTCCAATTTATTAAATGGAGTAGCAAGCTTATATAGGGGGAGGATCCGGTTGGGGACGGCTAGTAGTTGTGTCGGATGTTGATTGGATAGTGGTAGGGTGGCGAGTGTTGATAAGTCTCTTGGACCGTCACTGGGGTGGAGGGGACTTTTGGCGCCGGCGGGCTTTTTTGGCGCTAGTGGGGTTGCTAAGCATCATGGGATAGGGGATTTCGTCAGCTTCACTTCAGGTAAATGGAAAGTTACAGGGTTTGAAGAGGTGAAAAGTTAAGGGTCATTATGTTCCAACACTTACTAAATATGTCATTTCACTATACCCTTGCCACTATGGTTTATGATGATAAATTAGTCCTTAGTTTTGTTTCACTTTTACAGGAGAGTCACTTCTCTTTTGCTTATTTTAAGACTGTGTCATTGGTTTTTAGCTTTATTATTATGCCAAATATTATGTATCTTTTTGTACCCCTCATTTGGAGTTTTTTTTTTTTATTTTGGTCTGTTAATATCTTTTATCAAACTTGACACATTATCAGCCTTTATTCAAATATTCCTTTTGCTATAATTTCTTAAACTCTCATTATATTTGTATACTTCATGTTTGTCTCTTAGGTTCTATTAATTTTCTCAGTGTGTTTTTCTTTCTACTTTAGACTGAATAAACTTCTTTGATTTATCTTCAACTGTGATGATGATTCTTTCATCTGCCCATTCAGATATGTGGTTGAAATGCTCTAGAGTATTTTAAGATCCAGAATGTGTTTCCTTCAAACTTACAGTTTTATTGATAGTCCATATATATCATTTTCATTTTCTATAGCTTTTTGAGTATATTCTTAAAAATTGACCTTTTCTAGTCTTTGTTTAAGTTCAATGCTCACACTTTATTTTTTTTCACGATTATAATTTAATAACTGGAAATCAGCTACTCCACTGCTTAGATTTTTTTTTTAATGGTATGATAGTTTCCTCAATGAGTTTCTGTACTATTTTCTAAAACTACATGTTGTGTGGTTCCTTAAGTATCTCTTACTTTAGCTCAATTGTTAATTAGTAGTCTAACACAAAGGTCAAATCAAACTTGGGGCAAAAAAATGTATAACTGACACTGGAATAATATGAAGTCAGGAGTGTTGACTTCCCCAAAACTTAACTACTAATAGACTCTGTTGACCTGGAAGTGTTACCAATAACAGTCAACTAGCACATTTTGTTAAGTGTATAATATATTGTATTCTTATAATAAAGCGAGCTCAAGAAAACTGTTAAAATAGTATGAAGAAATTGCAGTATTGAAAAAGATTTGTGTGTAAGTGGGCCCTGTGTCAAGGTTCTTTGGTTCTGAAAGAGTCTGGAATTAGACAAGATAAAGACTAGATCCCGGTGTTGGTCCTTCAGAGATTACAATGTTTAACAGAAAAACACATTTCTTTTAGAAGAGGTCCACTCTGCTCCCCCTTGAACCAGGAATATGGGCTACAATGACAGGGAAGTGGGACATGGGTAATAAAAAATGACACAAACCTCTCCTAATGAGTTTCAGTGGCTCTTCTAATTCAGTATTTGAAGAGTATCTTCCAGCGTTTTAATAAAAGTTGATGTGTCAACATGTTAGTTTTTAAGGTGTTTTGGAAGACAGACAGTCCTGGAAATCCCATGCACTTCCAATTTTGCTGATGTGTTTCTGAACTTCTCTTGTTCTGAGGTGTTCTGTCTATAAATTCTGATTTAATGGTCCTGTATATGGAAATGAGTGTCATAGATGTAAAAGCTACCCTTCTTAACACCAAATTTTCCTGACTGCACCAGACTAACAGGGTTAGTCCTTTTAAATGGTATAGGGTATCTCAGTGTAGAAACTGATTCCCTTTTTATTTAGTATGGCTGGTAACCTCTCTTACGTGTAATTTATAACCTACATGTTTCTAGAATGTAGACAGAGGACACAGACTTTTTAAATCCTGGCAAACACTGAGAGCATTAGGAGCATGGCAAAGTGAGGAAATGTCCTGAGATCTCTTCTGTTGTAATAACAAAAAGCTGAAAATATAAAACTAGACAGATAATAGCCAACCTGCACACATGCATTTCTGAGTGAGCTATCTGCACATCAGAGCTTCTAGAGCTTAGAATTGCAGTGAATCTGTTGGGTAGACCGGGAGGAGCAAAGAAACTGGCTGCTCTCACAGCCAGAATTTCCTGTATGACTAGAAGTAGGGAAGGTTTTGCAGCCAGTTCCCCTAAAAGCTCTGCCTGAGGGATCTGTGAACTCCACACAGTCAAGCCCAGGGATTGTGCAGAGAGTGGAGGAGGGGCAAGAGCTGTGTGTTAGCAGTGGTGGTTGTGGAATGGAAGGCTGAGAGACAGACACTACCTGCTACCCCGACCTAACAAGCCAGAGCAAGGCCGTCCTCCATCCCATATCCCCCCACACCTACCACTGGTGGAGCCTCAGGGGGGCTGACACAAGCAGTACTGAGTGGAAAACCACTCTCGGTACCACAGATATGCTGTGGTGAAGGATCGTTGATCTTGGCTTGAATATTTACTGTTCCAGAGAGAAAAAGACATCATTTGCTGCAGAGATCTAAGAGGCTTGTACGCCACCTACTATGTAAAGAGATACCTCCATTTAGAGTCGTCTTTCTAAAAAAACCAGACTACACTCGCATTAATGCCCAGGCAAAGAAATAGTCCACCAAACACCACGGACAAGCAGAGTGACAAGGCAGTTCAAAATAAGAGTAAATCTCCAAAAAATAATCATAAAAACTGAGAAATATACAAGTTAAATGACAGAATTCAGTATTGCACTTTTGAATAAACAATGAAAGGCAAATACATCAGATCAACAATTCTAGGAAATAAGGATCAAAATAGACCAAAATGTTGTTAATAAGGAAACTGAAACTAAAAAAAACTAAGCAGAACCACCAGAGAGAAAAAACACTAAAAGAGATGAAGAGGGAAATAACGAGCTAAGGAAATAGAGCTAACTAGACGATGCGAAGCATCAGTCACATCGAGGATGGAAATTTGGAAGTGATTCAGAAGAAAGAAAAGGGAATGAAAAATACTGAGAGAACTGGCTGATGCCATCAGGAAAGGAAACATACGAATGGAAATATGAGAAGGAGAAGATAAAGAGAACAGAACCTATTCAATAATTGACAAGAATTTCCCAAATCTAAAGAATCAACTGGAGATTCGAATCCAAGAAGCTAACAGAACATGCACATATCTCAAAGCAAAAAGGTCTTCTCCAAGACACAGCATATTAAAATGATCAAAAATTAATAATAAAGAAGGGATTATAAAACTGCCAGGCAAAAGATGACCTGTAACAGAAAACCCATTTGATTGTCATTGGACTTCTCAGTACAAACCTTACAAACCAGAAAGGACTGGAATCAAATATTCAATGAAAGGAACCATCAGCCAAGAATAATGTATCCAGCTAAGCTCTTCTTTAGATCTGAAGGAGAAATAAAGACCTTTCTAGACATACTAAAGGTGAGGAATTCTCCACTACAAGGCCTGCATTACAGGAAATACTTAAAGGGGTCAGCTCACCTGAAGCAAATGACGAAAAAGAAAAAAAATATATATATATATAGATTTTTGAGTATACATATATATATAACTAGTAAGATGTTGGCAGGTGAAAAGAGGCAGCACAGTGCAACCCTTATTAGAAACAGTATTACAAGCTTAAACATTAAGATAATTGCTATTGCAACTCAGAAATTAATGTTCATCATACATCAGGACAAAGTAACAATAAGATAAAAAAGGAGGATTCAACAGTTGAAATTCACAAAGCAGAAAGGAGATAATGGACATGTAGAAGGAAATGGACTAATGTGTATACATAAACATCCTTTATATTAGCTTAACAGTAACCCACACACTAACGTTCCTGAACTTGGGTATATAACATAAAACAGGAAGGACAAGGGGAAATATTTACAAAACCCCACCAAATTATAACAATGCAAGGACAGCCAGACAATGGAATTTTTGAGCTACCAAAAAAAAAAGATAAAATACCTATAGGAAAACATATTTTCATAATCAATATTTTCATTACATTTCATAATGTAAATGCACTGAACTCAAGAACAAGAAGCCATGGAGTTGCAGATTGGATCAAAAACAAAGTCTAATCAATCACAGCCTGGCTTGAGACACATCTCAGTTCCAAAGACAGATACAGACTCAAAGTGAAAGGGTGAAAAATTGTATTTCAAGCAAATCTCATTCAGAGAAAAGTAAGAGAAATGGTACTAATATAGGATGAAACTGATTTCAAAATAAAAAGGTAAAGAGAAGGACACTTTATAATGATATATGCACCAAAAAGACAACACTTATGAATATCTATGTTCCCTAAAATACATAAAGTAATTACTAACAGAACTAAAGGGAGCAAGAAGACAAAAACACTATTGTAGTAGGGAACCTAAAGACCCCACTGTCAGAAATGGACAGATCATACAAACACAAAATCAATAAGGAAGTAACATCCTTAAATGGCCCATCAGACCAACTGGACACAAGTGACATTTCCAGAGGCTTTTATCCCTAAATTGCTGTTTATACATTCTTCTCTAATGCACATGGAACATTCTCATGGATTGAACACATACTGGGACACAGAGAGAGCTAGAACAAATGTTGAGGGTTGAAATCATACCAACCATATTCTCTGACCATAAGGCTTTGAAGCTGGAGAGCAACTGTGAAAGTAATGTGGGAACAGACACAAATACATGGGGATTAAAAAACTACTGAAGAATAGCTAGGTCAGAGAAGAAATAAAAGGAGAGATCAAGAGATACATAGAAATTAATGACAATTATAGTACAACATATCATGCTTTGGGAACGTGGCATAAAATGGTCATCAGAGGAAAGTTCATATCCTTACAGGCCTATCTCCAAAAGCAAGAATGAGCCCAAATAAACAAATGCTTCAACTTAAAAAACTAAAAAAAAAAACAAAAAACAAAAAACAAATGAAGTCTAAAGTCAACAGAAGAAATCAAAATTAGAGCAGAAATAAATGAAATAAACAATTAAAAAAAGTGAATGCAAGAGCTGTTATTTGAGAAGGTTAATAAAATTGACTAACCCCTGGCTAGACTCACTAAAGAAAAAAAGAGAAAGGAACAAACAAAATCAGGAATACAAGAGGGGGAATTACGACAGACACCACAGAACATAAAGGATCATACAAGAATACTGTGAGAAAGTACATAACACCAATTGACCTAGAAGAAATGGTCTAATACTTAGAAAAATATAATCTTTTTAGACCGGAATCAAGAACTGGAAAATTTAAATAGATCATTCAGCAGTATGAAAACTGAAACAATCATCAAACTTACCAAAAATTGAAAGTCCAGGACCACATGACTTTACCAGTGAATTCTACCAAACATTCCAAGAAGATTTAATACCTATTCTCCTCAAACTCTTCTGAAAATCTAGGTGGAGGCAATACTTCTCAACTTACCTTATAAGGCCAATATTACTTGGTAAAGATAATGCACAAAAAAGAAAAGTGCAGACCAATCTCTCTCATGAACATAGACACGAAAATTCAAAACAAGGTACTAGCAAACTGAATACAGCCAAAATATTAAAAAATTATATACCACATCAAGTGGGCTTCATCCCAGGGACATAGGGATGGTTCAAAATATGCAAATCGATAAATGTGATACATCACAAATTAAAAAATAAGAATCATAGAATCATATTCATAGAGGCAGGAAAAGCCTTTGACAAGATACAGCATCCACTTATGATTAAATCAAAATCAGTATAGAAGGAAGCATTTTAACATAATTAAGGCCATTTGTTACAAATTCTCAGACAACTTTGTATTCTTAACGGTGAAAACGAAAAACCTTTCCTCTCAGATCAGGAACAAGGCAAGGCTGTCCACTTTCACCCAAGTTATTCAACATAACACTGGAGGTCCTAGCGAGAGCAATTTGACAAGAGAAGGATAATAAAGATAAAGCATCCAAATGGAAAATGAAGTTGAACTGATACTATTTGTGGATGACATGATTCTTTGTACAGAAAACCCTAAAGACTCCACCAGAACACTACTAGAAACAATAAGCAAATACAATAAAGTTTCTGGGTACAAAATCAACATTCAAAAATCCATAGCATTCCTATACTCTAATAATAAAGTCAAGGAAAAAGTGAAAAGAAACAATTACTTTTGCAACTTCAATGAAAAGAATGAACTACCTCAGACTAAATTTACAGAAACACGTGAAGGATCCGTATATTGAAAACTCTAAGAACTTATTAAAAGGAATTGAAGATATAAAAAAATGAATAGATACTCTGTGTTCTTAGATTTGAAGAATCAACATAGTTAAAATGACCTTATTACTACTTAAAGCATTATATAGATTTATATTCATAAATGTCTTCTCAATTCTGTAGGCCTCACTTATGAAAGTTAACAGTCCCTGTCACCAGGGCTTTGTATGAAAATAAAGTCAACAAAAAATAACAATTTTAATTCCAGTAAAAACAAATTTTGGACCGAAGAATTTTCTGTATATATGAAACGCTAGAGCAATTAAAAAAAAAAAACTAATTTTAATTTTAAACAAAGACATCTTTGTAAGTTTTCTAATTGGAGTCTCACATAAAGTCAAAATATTTTCTTATGCATTTATGCACTATATATTTGTCAACCATATTTGTCAATTGTATCTTCACACATATCCACAGGATTGATAAGAACAAAAACACAGTATACACAGTGTACTGCTTACCAGTAGTCCTTCTCTAAGGTCACATCACTTGGATTTAAGCATTCCAAGGAAGAGCCAAGGATAGTCTGAAGTTCATTTGTAAATTCAACCAAGTCTAATAATTCCTTGCTTTTGGGGTTAATGGCTTCCAGGTCTTTGGAACAAGAAAACAAGAGACTTGCTGAAACTTGCCTATAAAACTCTCCTTCTGCAATTGTGACAATTTCCACATTTGGAAAACTGCAACGGAATATGTGGGATGACATTTCTAATTTTTTAAGTACATCTGAAAGCAGTAACCAGTTTCATGGCCTACAAAACAAAAAAGATGGTGGTTAAAAGCTCTGGTGAATTAAAAGTGCCCCAATAATTATAGCCCTTAATAAACCATTCTAAAGCCATAACAAGAGTGTTTTCTTCCACCACTCTGCAATTTTTCACCATATGCATTCACTTATCAACATTCTTCTTTCAAGGAAAGCAAAAGTATCTAATGCTAGTGAAGGTAAATCTGGACTCATCTAGTTTTAAGAGAACATATAGAGACCAACTAGTTTTTAGAAAGAAGGATGACAACTTTAATGAAACTCAACTCCTTTGCTTTAAACACATCTCCACTCTCAAACTCCTCTCATCTATCTGAATTCATGTTTTAAAACAAATTATTACACTTGTTTCATATACCCTGCAACAGAACATTATGATTTAGATCCTAATAAAATTTCACTATTTATAATGGCTTACATACTTCAGAGCCTGATGATGATGTAATTTATTAAGCACCTTTGTTAACCAACAGCAGAGCACGAGTCTCTTGATAATGTATACCCCAAGACTGGGTACCAGGGCACGGTGTCTCAAATATAGGGGCAAAACAGTACCTTATCAAATCTGATGATATTAAAAATCCCCAAAACCATGAATAATAATATTCTAATCCTTTATGAGAAAAAAAATTATCAAATAGGTGAGAAGGACAATTATCAATACAGGTGCAGTGTGCTGATGTGCCTTGGAAGGCCCCTTTAATGGTATGCTGGAAAGTTTCTAAAACTCTTTCTCCAAGATTTAATCTTAGGTATACAGGCAAAAACTCTTCTGTGGAATTCCAATAAATGACAACTTCAACACTTTGGGCTCTAGGTCCTTATTTGCCTTGGTAGTGTTCTGATAAGAATATTATATACAGTTCTATGAATCTGATCCCCATTGTGTATGATGAATACATAATAAAAGCACATGAAGTGAGGTGCAGGGTCACTTAAAATTCACTTACCTTCCCACAATCTATTAAAAAGGGTTTTTAAAGGTCCTACTACTCTAAGAAAACTCAGGTATTTTTCAACCATATGCTTACCCTTGAGAAATGGAAACTTGGAGGTTGTAACATGGTAATAGGGGGTTATCTGAAAATTCGAATTCAAACACATCCCTGTATGCCTCATCTTTATCATCTTGGACCTCTGGTCCTGGAGGATTTGCCAAAACATTAAATCCAGTTTCATGATCTGGTGCTAATGGAGGGGAAAAGAGAGAAAGGTGTTAGCAGGCTCCATTAAAATTTCAGCTCTCACCAATTAAAGGATTCTAAATAAAAAAAGATTATTTCCTAGTAATCTCTGTTTAGAGTCCACCCATCCTCCTCTTACTCCTACCACAGAGAAATGTTCTGTAAATCATTCACTTCCCACTGAACTAAAAAGAACAATGTTACTCACCACACGCAGAGCTTCCAGAAATTCATCTCAGTGTAGGTCATTTAAATAATCAGAAGGGGAAAAATTTTTTAAAAACTGTTGAAATAATAAAGATTTCAGCAAAGTTACAGGATACTCAACATACAAAAATTGGCTGTACTTCTAACAAAAAAATCCAAGAAAAAAAATCACAAAATAGCTTAAAAAAATACTTAGGTATAAACCTAATAAGTGGGCAAAAGATCTGTACACTGAAAACTAAAATGTTGATAACTCTGAGATGCAGATAAAAAGGTATTTCATACGGATAGCTTAGATGACTTAATACTGTGAAAATGGACATACTACCCAAAGCAATCTACAGATTTTTCATCTCTTATCAAAGTCTCAATGACATTTTTCAAAAATAGAAAAACAATATAGAGGTTCCTGAGAAAATTTAAAATTGAACTATTTATAACCAACCCAGCAATTTCACTTTTGAGTGCATACACAAAGCAATGGAAGGAGGACCTCAGATATTTTCACATATATATTTATAAATATTCTCACATTATTCACAAGATTTAAAAGGTGCAAACAACCCAAATGTCCATCCACATATATGTGTAAAGAAAATATACAGGCAATGGAATATTATTCAGTATTAAAAAAGAAATTCTTTCTCATACCACTATGTGAAGGAACCTTGAAAACATGATCAGCGAAATAAACCAGTCACAAATGATCACATAATGAAAGATTTCACTTATATGAGGTATCTCAAGTAGGTAAAATGATAAACACAAAAAAAATAATAATGCTGCTTGTCAGAGAATGGGTGAATATTAGTATTTAATGGGCATACATTTTCATTTAGGCAAGATAGAAGAGTTCTAGAGGGCTGTTGCACCACAATATGAATATACTTGACACTACTGAACAGTACAGTTAAAAATGAGAGAAATTTTAATGGTATATGTCTCTAACTATAATTTAAAATAAAACAAAAAATTTAAAAGTTAGCATAAAAACTGATGATATAGAAAAAATGCTAACAGTTCAGGGACATTTCCTTATAAACTCAAAATAGGCTGGCATGTCCCTTTCTCTATGTCCCCCCAAAAAGTTTACTTGCTGCACATGGATGCAATTCTCTGACAACCTATTCTCTGCTATATCTGACAAAAGCTTATATATCATATCATATACAAAACTAAAGGAGCATTACATTTACCTCTGATAAACTAATATTTTTTTAATAAGTAAATCTAAGTTAAGATAAACAAAGTTATTACCACATGGGTTAGTGGCATTCTTTGACACTAAGAATATAACAAAGAATTTAAGTGTACATTCTTCACACTTATAAAAAGCTTCTTGTTCTTTAGGGATCCTGTAATGGCCAATGCTTACATAATGGCTTATCTGCTGACTAAACATCACATACACACACAGATAATTTCATGAATGAAAGGTCTGAGTCTTTAATTTCATACAGATTCAGAATGTAAAAACAATGATGTCTAAGTTAAAAATGTATTTGTAGAAAGGCAAATAACTTTAAGAAATCTTAAATGTTAGTGAATATAGGTCAATTTAAATGCAGAATCATGGGCTAAGCACACCAAAATAATTAGCTTAATTAGAACGCTGTATCATACGAAAGGCAATATGACTGCTGTTTTAAAACTTGAAGGTGTTTCATGTCTGTCTAACAAAATCTAAAAATTTTTAGTCAGTATCTAAATTGTAAGAGAGAACATTTTTTTTCTATTCTATTTTTTTAAATTAACTTTATTGGGGTGACCTGGGTAATAAAATCATATTGGTTTCAAGTGTACTATTTTCTTGAACTTTATCATTCTTGTTCCTTGAAGTGACCTTCCTGCCAGAAACCTTTCCATAACATCGTTGTGAGTCATTTTCATAAAGGTTCTACCTGAGTAGGTAGCCAAAGTAAGGTCAGCACTATAGGAGAGAAGCAGGCGGACAATTTCCAAGTTATCATTCTGAACTGCATCATGGAGAAGCCTAAGAAGAGAGAGAGATACAGTAGGATTAAACTTGAGTATGCATACACATACATATGCTTATTTTGGAGTTAATAATAGGCAAAACAGGCTGTGTGTGCACTAGGTGTGACAAGTCTCAAATATACAACATTTCACCAACACATTCTGTACTGTCAAATCGGTCTGCACAGAGAAAACTAAGGCATGTTATAAAAATGTTACAGGGATTTCTTCAAGAAAAAAAGATAAAAATACAAATAATAAAATTGCAATAACTACATATGTATCAAAAATTACTTTAATGTAAATATTAAACACTCCCATCAAAAGATACAGGTGGCTGAATGGATAAGAAAACAAGACTCGTACATATGCTGCCTACAAGAAACTTTCTTCGGATCAAAAAAGTAACTAGACTGAAAGTAATGGGATGGAAAAGATGTTTCAAAGAAATAGAAAAGGAAAAATAAGTTGGGGTAGCAACTTATCAGACAAAATAGCACATTATCAGACAAAATAGACTCTGAAACAAAGGCTATAAGTGGATACAAAGAAGTACCCATTAGATTTCAATATTTTTTCAAAGAAACCCAAAGCACTACTTTGAAGGGACATCTGCATCCATATGTCATTGCAGCAAAACATGGAAGACACCTGGGTGTCCATCAATGGATGAATGGAAGAGAAAGTGGTACCCTAAAAAGATACACAAAATGAATAAACTCCTAATCAGACTCATCAAGAAAAATACAGACCTCAAATAATTTAAATAAAAAATGAAACAAGTGACAAATGACTCCACAGGAATACAAAGGATCATAAGTAGTACTATGAGCAATTATGCCCCAATAAATTGAACAAGCTGGAAGAAGTGGACACATTCCCAGAAACATACAATCTCCCAAGACTGAGTCAAGAAAAAATAGAAAATGTGAACAGACTACTACTAACAAAATTAAATCAATACTCAAAAAATCCCAAGAAACAAAAAGTCCTGGAGCAAATGGTTTCAAAGGTGGATTTTACCAAACATTCAAAGAATTATTATCACCTATGCTCAAAATATTTCAAAAAATTCAAGAGAAGGGAATGCTTTCTATTTCTTTCCATGAGGACACCATTACCATGAGGATTCCAAAACCAAGGACAGCACACACAAAAAAGAAAAACAGACGGACATTAATACAGAAATCCTCTGAAATATGAGGAATTCAGCAGTACAGTAATATCATACACCATGATCAAGTTGGATTTATTCTTGGAATGCAAGGTTGATACAATATCCAGAAATCAATTACTGTGATACACATTAGCAAATCAAAATAAAAAGCATATGACCATAACAACAGATGCAGAAAAAACAATCGACAAAACCCAGAACCCATCTATGATAGAAACTCTCGGCAAAGTGGAAATAGAGGGAGCATACTTCAACGTAACAAAGACCGTATGTGACAAACCTACAGCTGTCACATTCAATGGGAACAGGCCAAAAGTGTTTTCCTTAATATAAGGAACAAGACAAGGATTCCCACGTTACCCACCCCTATTCAACAATTTAGTGGATGTCTTAACAGCAGCAGTAAGGTAAGAAAGAGAAATAAAAGGCATCCGAATTGGAAAGGAAGAAGTAAAACTCTCATTATTTACAGAAGACTTGGTAGCATGTAAAGAGAACCCTAAAGATTCTACCAAAAACTTAGAACTAATCAATGAATTCAGTAAAGTAGCAGGTTACAAAATAAATATTCAGAAGTCAGTGGCATTTTTGTACACCTTTCTACTCTCCAACTTCTGCTTTTTTAGATTTCACATATAAGCATTTGTCTCTCTCTGACTGATGTCATTTATCATAAAGCCCTCCAGGTTCATTTAAGCTGTGGCAAATAGCAGGATTTCGCTATTTTTCTCATGGCTGGACAATATTCTATTGTGTGTGTGGGGGCGGCGGGGCAGAGAGTACTGATGTGTACACAAACATTTATGTTTACATGTTGGCCATAGAGAATGATGCTGCAGTGAACACAGTGTTACAGATCTCTCTTTGACATACTGAACTTCATCCACTTCAGATAAAATACACATTTTGAGATATTAACTCTTTATCAAGTATAGGTTTACAGATATTTTGCCCGTCCATCGGCTTTTTCATTTTCTTGTTTTTTATTTTTGCTGATAAGTTTATTTTATAATTGTTGTCCCATTGGTTTTTAGATTTTTTTTTTGTCTTTTCTATGTAATGTCAAAAAAAAAAAAAAAAAAAAAAAAAATCATTGCCAGCAGTGTCAAGGAGCTTTTTCCTTACATTTTTCTATACAAGTTTTATGGTTTCAGGCATATTTTAAGTTAATTTTTGTGAATGGTTTAAGATTCTACTTTTCACAACATCCATTTATTGAAGCAGTCAATTCTTTCTCCCATTGATTCTTCTCAGCTTCCTTATGAAATATTTAACTGTATATGTGTAGACTCTCCATTCTGTTTTATGAATCTCTTTTTTTTAATGCCATATTCTTTTGATTACTATAGATTTGGAGTATAGTGTAAAACCAGGAAGTGTGATGCCTCCAATTTTATTCTGTCTCAGGATTTCTTTGGCTATTCAGGGTTTCTGTCATGCTCTACAAATTTTAGGGTGTTTTTTCCATTTATTTGAAAAATGTCATTAAAATTTTGACCAGGATTGCACTGTATCTGTGGATGGTTTTGTGTAGTATGAATGGCCATTTGAATGGTATTCACTCTCCAAGTTCTGTAACACAGCATGACTTTCCATCCTCCATTTTCATAAATGACATAATTTTCAGCACAAAGACTTTTATTCACACGTTATCTTTATTCCTCATCTACTGTTTCTTAGTCCATTTTGAATGAGACTTTTTCTCTTACATGTATTTTGTTGGTGTGTTCCTTCTGTCTCCAATTTGTTGGGATTTACATCATGAAAATATGCTGTATTTGTCAATTTTTTTCTGCTTCTTCTGACATAATGAATGTTTAGCTTTCATTCTATTAACATGGTTGGTTTATCAGATTTATTGATTTGCACATGCTGAACTACTCACTACTCCTGAATCACATGATGAATCCTACCTGATCATCTTTATGCTGCTTAATGTGGTGTTGAATTTTGTTTACTATTTTGTTGAGAAAATTGCACGTATTATTCAT
This sequence comes from Cynopterus sphinx, assembly GCA_030015415.1. Lineage (NCBI taxonomy): Eukaryota > Metazoa > Chordata > Mammalia > Chiroptera > Pteropodidae > Cynopterus > Cynopterus sphinx. Next base: position 16,161,403 of record CM057395.1, on the reverse strand, counting down.
CAGGGATATCAACTTATACTTTTGTGTGTATGTCCTCATATGACTTTGGGTCAGGGTAATGCTGGCCCTCTACGATAATTTTGACAGTATTCCCTCCTCTTTAATTTTTTTAAGAGTTTTAGTAAGATTACCTTGTCCTTAAGTATTTCATAGAATTTATCAGTGAAACCATATGGTTATAGGCTTTTATGTATTTCCATAAGGGGAGATATTTTTTATTACTGAATCAATTTATTTGTTATTGACACATTATATTTTCTATTTCTAATTCAGTTGGTGAGTTGTATCTAGGAGTCATAAATTTCTACTAAGTTATCCAATTTTCATATACAATTTTTACAGTAGTCTCTTATGATCCTATTCTGTGGTATCAGTCACAATGTCTCTTCTTTTATAATTTTAGTTGTCTTTTTTCCTAATCAAGCTAAAGTTTTGTCAATTCCGGTTTTTTTTCTAACACCAGATATTAGTGTTTGTTGATCTTTTTATTGCTTTCCCTTGGGCTCTATTTAATTTCTTTCTCCTCTGATCATCATTATTTCCTTCACTGCTAATTTAAGGCTTACTGTGCTCTTCAATTCCTTCAAGAGCAAAGTTACATTGTCTATTTAAAAATTTTTTGAAGGCATTTATCCCTTTAAATGCACCTCTTAGAATGGCTTTTATAGTGTCCCATAGGTTTTGGTGTGCGGTTTTCAATTTTCATTTGCTCCGAGATATTTTGATTTTGACTTCTTGAATCATTCAAAATATGTTCAGAAGTGTACTGTTAAATTCTATGTATCTGTAAGTTTTCCATTTTTCTGCCTTGTTGATTTTCTTCCTTGCTGATGTCTAGTTTCATACCATTCTGCTCAGAAAAAAAAATATTTGTTTATACATTTTCTTAAATTTACTAAGGTTTGTTTGTGGTTTATCAGATGATCCATGCATACTAGAGATGAACGCATACTCTGATGGAATTTTCTATTATGTCTCTTAAATCCATTGGGTCTAAAGCATAGTTCAAGTCCAATGTTTCCTTGTAATTTCCTATCTGGATGATCTATCCACTGCTTAAAGGGGGTAATGAAGTCCCCTACTCTTACTGCATTTTTAACTATTTCTCCTTTCAGATCATGCTAGTTTTTGTGTAATGCATATAAGTCCTCCAATATAGGAAGCATATATATTTACCATTGTTACATCTTCTGGATGAGCTGAATTTTTATCATTATATGACCTTCTTTGTCTTTTCTTATCATTTTTGACTTAAAGTCTAATTTTTTTTTGGTGGAAGTATAGTTATCTCCACTCTCTTTTGGTTTTTATTTGCATTGAATATCTTCTTCAATCTCTTCACTCTTATATGTTAAAACTGAAGTGAGTCTCTAATAGGAGGCATATAGTTGCATCGTGTGTGTGTGTGTGTATGTGTGTGTGTGTGTGTGTGTGTGTGTGTGTGTGTGTGTGTAATGCATCCAGCCATTTTGTACCTTTTAATTGGAAATTTCAATTACTGATATGTGAGGTCTTACTGTTGTCATCTGATGGCCTCCTGGCTGTTTTGTTGTTCTCTTCTTCCTTTTTTATTCTTTTGTGTGTTTCTTTTTGAACTGGTAATTTTCTATAGTATTATGCTGTGATCTCTTGTTGTATGTGTATATGTGAGAGTGTGAGAATCTGCCATAAGTGTTTGCCTTGTGTTCACAATGAAACTTACAGAAACAGAAATAATAAACTATTTTACATTAACATTACTTTAGAACACTCTCATTTTTATGCCCCCTTATATGCCTTTAGTGTTGCAATTTGCCTCTTTCTATATTGTATTCACTTAATAGCTTTAATTATTTTTGATACCTTTAACCTTTTTATATAAGTCATTAACATACCATCACATTAGAGTTTTGCAATTTGACTATATATTTGCCTTTACCAATGTGTTGTATATTTTCATGTTTTTATTCCTAGTTAGCATTCTCTCGTATCAGCTTGAAGAACTCCTTTCACAAATATATAGTGATAAAAGGAAATTTAATTTTGGGTTGTGAGCACACTGGAATATACATAGGACATATTATTAAACTGTACACTTGAAAACTACATATTTTTATTAACCAGTGTTAGCCCAATGAATTTAATAAAGGAAAAAAGAACAACACTCAGCATTTCTTGTAAGATAGGTCTACTGGTGGTGAATTCTTTCAGCTGTTTCTATTAAAAAGTATTTCTTTTTTGTTGCTAAAAGATAACTTTGTAGGACACAGTTTTTGTTAGCAAGTTTTTTTCTTTTAGCACTTTAAGTATGTTATCACTATCTTCTGGCCTATAAGGCTTCTGCTAAAAAATCTGATATCTTAATGGGGTTTCCTTTGTAAAATACAATCTTTTTTCCTAATTCCTTTAGAACCCTCTTTGAGATTTTCTGAACTGATATAATGGGTGATGTATATCTTCATGTACTTGAATTTCAAATATCTCCCTAAGTCTGGGAAGTTCTTTTTATATAAAGATTTTTCTTTATATAAGCCTTCTCCCATCTACCTCTTTCCCTTTCAGATTTACAATAATTTGAATATTGTTTTGTGTGTGTGTGTGTGTGTGTGTGTGTGTGTGTGTGTGTGTGCGCGCGCGCGCGTAGGCTTTCTCCACTCTTATTTTATTTTTTTCTTTTTGGACTTGGTTATTTCAAAGTTTCTATATGCTAGCTCAGATTCTTCCTGCTATTTGGTCTATTCTGATACTGATGCAATTATATGTCTATTTATTAAGTTCTTCAGCTCCAGAATTTCTTTTTCCACATTATCTACTTCTGTTAAATGTCACACTTCTATTGAGTATTGTTTTCCTGTCATGACTGAATAATCTTGTAGTTGATTGTGGTCTATTACGTTTCCTTAAAGAGCTCATCTGAATTCTTCAACTGGTAAATCACAGATCTCTCTGTCTTTTGGTTTGGTTATTGGAAGGTTACTGAAATCCTTTCATTCTGTCATGTTTCCAAGAGTCTTCATGTCCTTTTGAGTTAGTCATTGCTGTTTCATATTTGAAGTAGCAGCACCTCCTCCAATTTTTACTTACCACCTTCAGGGTAGAAATACATTTATTTGTCCTGGTATAGATGCTGAGGCTTTCTCTAAACTCACATGGAATACACCTGTGTTATGCTCTTAGCTCTCTCTCATGGCAGAATTCATAAGCTTGTACATCTCCTCTGGATCCTAGAACCCACCAGGCGAAGGAGTTAGAAAGTGATTCCTTATTTCCATTTTTTGGAAGAGTTTTATAAGATGCTGTTAATTCTTTAAACATTTCGTAGTACTTACCAATTAAGCGATCTAACCTTGTTTGCTTTCTCTGTTGAGAAGTTTTTGATTACTTATTAGATATCCTTATTCATGACTACTCTGTCCAGTTTTTCTGTCACTTCATGCTCTAGGATCACATAACAACATTTGCCTGCCACAGAAATTGTCTACCTATGGAAGACAGCTAGCTGCTAAAAGGCTAATAGCTAAGACTGACCAAAATTACATGTAATTTATCATCAGAGCCTTGCTGAAAATTGTAATAAGACTCCAGAGTAGTTACAAAGTAATGTTACATCAAACACATTCTACCAGTACAGTTGTTGCAGAGGTGAAGAAACAGATTCCTGGCACTTCAATCACTGCCAATTTTTCTCTCGTGTCAGAAAGTTTAAAAATTGTATTAGCCAAAAATGTATGTGTGATTAAATTCCAGAGGATTCTGCCATCAGTGTGCTCATTTATCTTTCCTCTAGTTGTTTATCACATACCTGAGAGCCACTGCCTGTGCCATAGCAGGACATGTCACTGACCTGGTTCCATCCTGGGCACTGCAGTTGACATCAGCACCATATTTAAGCAGCTGTCGAGCAATGCGGAGCCATCCTCCTGCACAAGCTTCATGCAGGGCACAGTAACCTGCATTGTCTTGATGATTCAATTCACATAGCTCATTTTCCAGGCAGTACAACACCCATTCCTATGCAAAAGAGAAGGCAGAATGCCATAACATTACCATATAATGAACCTCTACAAAGCCTGGTAGTGCCCACTTTCACAGACATCCATTCTCAGGCCTGAGTACCCACTGCAGAATGTCTTGGAGATGGGCAGAAATATGTGTGAAAGGCTTGCTGATAGGGACGGTGTAACTATATTTTAAATCTGGCTCTAACTGGCCCTGGGAAAATTACCATTGAACTTCTCCAAGCCTCTAATTCTTCCTCTGTGAGGCAGGGGAAGGATAATAGCCTCCAAATGGGAGTTGACAGGACATAATCAGACAGCTACAAAAGTCTACAGTCTGGCATGGTGAGCACCAAAGGATTCTAAAATCTTGGGTTGGTAAGTACAAGGACATTCTCACTCAAAAGGTCCATTCAGTAGAGGTTGTAGATGACAACGTACAATGAAATAAAAGCACGGATAAATAAGTGACAATCAGACATTAGATAATCTAGAGGACATTTCTTAACTTAATAAGGGAAGGATGCCCCAGAGATTGAACAGGCCCTCCTACTTCCCCTTCCAGAATCTGGGAGGTAAATACTTCTGTTTTTGTATTAAAGAGGGATCTCTCCCTCTGTACCATATAAATGGTTCAAATAACCTTATCCACTATTTTGCCTCATTCTCCACCCCACCTGAAACTGAAAATAAATTTTCATATGTTCACTAACTTAAGTTCACTAAAAAATTAAACCTAAGACTCAGGGAAACATGGTGGTGTGTGAGACATTCTCAGATCTCTCTCCTCGAAACAACAATAAGGTGAACATCTAAAACTCAACAACAAAAAAAAACACCCAAATTGCACACCAGCATGTCTGAGCGTGAGATATGAGCATAAGAGCTACCATAGGTCAGAACCTCGGGTGTCAGGTAGTGGACTGGGAGGGGGAAAAAAAGCTGCCTCTTGCAGCTGCCAGAGCTCCCTACAGGATGGGAGTGGGGGAAGGAAGGGGAGAAGGAGCAGCAACTTCCCTGAACAGCCCTACCTGGAAGTGCTGCGAGTTCCAACCAGCTGGTAGCAGGGCCTAGTCATCAGGTCCAAAAGCAGAGAAGAGGGACAGGACAGCAGAGAAAAAACCGTCGATTTTTACCAGCCCCGGCTGCAAAGCTAAGGCTGAGTTGCAGCCCGCAACTCCCAGCCCAGATGGCCCTTTCTCCATACCGTCCAAGACCAAATACTACGGAGCCCCAGGAGAATCTGAGCAAACACTGCCAAGACTCTCGCTGACACTAACAGGGACTGAAACTGAGGGTAGGCAGTGTGATTAAATATTTACAAGAAAATTTTAAAAGGCATTATTTAAGTTTTATATAAAGCAGGGATCCAAGAGGCTTAGATGCCACCTACTGGAAACCAAAAGAAAAGTGCCTTCTTTGCAAACAGGCTGAAGAGACACCTTCATATAATCAATCATCTTTCTGAAAAAACAGCAGACTATGCTTCCATTAATGCCCAGGAAGAGAAACAGCCCATTAAACACCATGAACTAACAAGGAGACAAGGCATCTCAAAAGAAAGAGAGAAATCTACAGAAAATAAGCTTACAGACATAGAAATATACAACTTAAACGACAAAGAATTCGGGATGGTACTTCTGAAAAAACTGAGTGAGTTCCAAAATGAGTCATAGCAACAATTTCAAGAAATGAAAAAACAGCTCACTAGATAAGCAGGGCAAGGAGTTTGAAACTCTCAAAAAGAACAGATCTGCTAGAGATAAAAAACAAAAAACAAAAACACACACACTGCAAGAACTAAAAAATGAAATAGCAATCTAGAAAAAGAGAACTGACCAAATGAAGGAAAGAATCAGTAATATCGAAGACAGAAATCTAGAAATGAGAAGGAAGAAGAGATAAACCGGAGAATGAAAAACAATAAAAGGAAAATTCAAGAACTAGCTGATACCATCAGGAGAGGAAACAGAAGAATAATGGGCATTCTCAAAGGGGAGGAAAAGGAGCAGGGATTAGAAAGCATTTTCAGACAAATAGTGGACAAGAACTTCCCAGATTTAAGGAACAAACTGGAGCTTGGAATTCAAGAAGTCAACAGAATACTCCATTATTTCAACCCAAAAAGGTCTTCACCAAGACATTGTATTAAAGTTATCAAAAATCAATGACAAAGACAGAATTCTCAGGCCAGCCAGGGAGAAGGAAACGGTGACTTAGAAAGAGAAACGCATTAGATTATCCTTAGACTTCTCAACGCAAACCTTACAAGTGAGAAAACAATGAATTGAAATATTTAACTATTAAGTGAAAGGAACTACCAGATAAGAATAATGTATCCAGCAAAGCTCTCCTTTAGATATGTAGGAAAAATTAAGACTTTTCCAGACATACAAAATTGAGGAAATTCTCCACTATGAGGCCTGCATTACAGGAAATACTGAAAGGAGTCAACTCACCTTAAACAAAATGACAAAACAACAACAAAAATACATAATTAAGAGTGAGGTATCAGGCCAACAGAGGCAGAGAAGTACCATTCGACTAAAACAAAACATTATGAGCCTCAATTAGAAGAAGAAATATGCTACAGCAAGATAGTAATGAATGTTCAGCACGGAGACAAAACGAGATAACAGTGACTAAATAGAGGAGGATTCAAAGATCCAAATACGCAAAAAAGAAAGGAGATAAAGCACACACAGAAAAAAAAATGGACTGTATATATGTAACAATTCTTTCATATACATAATGGTAATCACATCCCAAGAAACAGACCTAAAGTATATAACACAGAACAAGAAGAACCAGAGAGAACACACACAAAAGCCAAGAAAAATTAAAAAAAAAAAAAAAAAAAAAAAGACACAAGGACAAGAAAACAATGGAAACACTGAGCCACCAGAAATATATATGTATGGCTATAAGACCTCATACGTCAATAATCACTCTAAACGTAAATGGACTGAACTCACCAATAAAAAGGCACACAGTTGCACAATGAATTGAAAAATAAAACCCATCCTTATGCTGTCTCCAGGAGACACATCTCAGCTCCAAAGACAAACACAGATGCAAAGTGAAAGGGTGGAAATTGATATTGCAAGCAAATGGCATGTAGAGAAAAGCAGGAGTAGCAGTATTATTATCGGACAACATAGATTTCAAGATAAAAAGGTAAAGAAAGATAAAGAGGGACACTTCATATGATAAAGGGTATTATGCACCAAGAAGACATACCACTTATTAATATCTATGCTCACAATAAGGAGCCCAGAATCATGAAAAGCAATTACTAACAGAACTAAAGGGAGAAACAGACCAAAACACTATTGTAGTAGGGGACATAAATACCCCACTGTCAGATATGGACAGATCATCCAAACAGAAAATCAATCAGAAAATAACATCCTTAAATGATGCATCACACCAACCGGACATAATTGACATATAACAGGGCCTTCCCTTCCAAAACAGCAGCTTATACATTCTTCTCTAGTGCACATGGAACATTCTGAAGAATCGACAACCACATACTGAGACACAGAGATAATATAAGCAGTTTGAAATCATTCAAGTCGTATTCCCTGACCACAATGCTTTGAAGCTAAGAGGTCAAATGTAAAAAGAAATCAGGAATACGTGAAAAAGAAATCAGAAATACATGGAAATTAAAAAACATACTGTTGACAAATAACTGGGTCAGAGAAGAAAGAAAAAACGAGATCAAAAGATATACACATAAACAAATGATAATGACAGTACAACATGTCAAAACTTTTCAGACATGGCAAAGACGCTCAAAAGAGGAAATTTCATATCATTACAAGCCTATCTCCAAAAACAAGAATGAGCACACATAAACAACCTAACGCTTCATCTTAAGAAACTAGAAAAGGAAGACGTATGGAGTCTAAATTCCATGAAGGATAGAAATCACCAAATTTAGACCAGTAATAAATAACATAAAAACAAAAACAAAACAAAACAAACAAACAAACAAAAAAGCAATACAAAAAATAAATGCAGCAAAGAGCTGGTTCATTGAGAAGGTTCATAAAATTGACAAACCCTTGGCTGGCTCAACTAAAGAAAAAAGAGAAAGGACACAAATAAACAAAATCAGGGGTGAAGGAGGGGAAATTATGACTGACATGGCAGAAATACAAAGATGAGCAAGAATACTATGAAAAACTACATAATATCAGATTTAATAACCTGGAAGAAATGGACCAGTACTTAGAAAAATACAACTTTTCTACACTGAATCAAAAACTGGAAAACCTTAAGAGAGCATTAGCAGTATGGAAATTGAAACAGCCACCAAAAACCTACTAAAAAGCAAAAGTCCAGGACCAGATGGCTTCACCAGTGAATTCTACCAAACAGTCAAAGAAGATTTAATACCTGTTCTCCAACTCTTCCAAGAAATACTTCCCAACTCATTTTATGAGGCCAATATTACACTGATACCAAAACCTGGTAAAGAAAACACAAAAAAAGAAAACTACAGACCAATATCTCTCATGAACACAGATGCAAAGATCCTAAATAAAACAGTAGTGAACCGGACAGAGCAGCGTATTAAAAAAATTATATACTACGATCAAGCGGGCTTCATCCCAGGGACACAGGGAAGGTTCAACATACACAAATTGATAAATGCAATACACCACGTAAACAAATTAAAAATTTGTTTTTAGCATATGATAAATGCAGAAAAAGATTTCAACAAGATATAGCCTCCAAATATGATCAAAACACTTTACGAAATCGGTAGAGAAGTACCTTAACATAATAGAGGCCATATGACAAGCCCTCAGCCAAAATTATACTGAGTGGTGAAAAACTAAAAACGTTCTAAGATCAGGAACAAGGCAAGGCTGTCCACTATGGCCACTACTACTCAGTATAACACTGGAGGTCCTAGCGGGTGCAATCAGACAAAAGAATGATATAAAAGGCATCCAAATGGGAAATGAAGAAGTCAGACTGTCACTATCTGCAGATGACATCATTCTCTATATGGAGTACCCAAAAGACTCCACAAGAACACCACTAGAAACAATAAGCAGATACAGTAAAGTTGCTGCATACAAAATCCGTGTTCAAAAATGCATTGTGTTCCTATACTCTAGTAATGAAGTTTCAGAAAAATTAGAAGAAATAATTCCTTTTGCAACTGCACCAAAAAGAATAAAACACCTAGAAATACATTTAATGAAATGTGAAGGACCTACATAATGAAAACTACAAGACCTTATTAAAAGAATCAAAGCAGATACAAAGAAATGGGAAGATAGTCCACATTCTTAGATTGGAAGAATCAACATAGTTAAAATGACCGTATTACCTAAAGCATTATACAGAATCGATGCAATCCCCATCAAAATCTCATCAGCATTTTTTAAAGAAACAGAACAAAAATAGAACACATCATCAGATTTGTATGGAAGCACAAAAGACCCTGAATTGCCAAAGCTAACCTCAGAAAAAAAAACAAAAAAAAAAACAAAAAAAAAAACGAGGTCGGAGGCATCACTCTGCTAACTTCAAATTATACTACCAAGCGACAGTAATCAAAACAGAATGGTTTGGCAGCAAAACAGACACATGGACCGATGGAACAAAACTGAGAATCCAGAAGTAAACCCATATTTACATGGGCAAATAATTTTGACAAATAAGCCAAAAATGTACAGTGGAGAAAGGAAAGCCTCTCAATAAATGGTGCTGGAAGAACTGGAAAGCCACCTGCAGGAGAATTAAACTGGACTGGTGTCTATCACCACACACCAAAATTAACTCAAAACAGATTAAGGACCTGAAAATGAGACCCAAAACAATAAGATGCATTAAGAAAAACATAGGGACTAAATTCAAGGACTCTGAACTTCAAGAACATTTTATGAACTGGACCTCAAAGGCAAGAAAAGTAAAAGCAAAAATCAATGAATGGGACAAAAATAAATGAATGGGACTACATCAAACCAAAAAGCTTCTGCTCAGCAAAAGAAATCATCAACTAGGTAAAGAGACAAGCACTGGAATGGGAAAATATATTTGCAAGCAACTCCCCCAGTAAGGGCCTAATGTCCAAAATGTACAAAGAACTCTACGACTCACTAACAACACAACACAAATGATCAAAAAATGGGCAGAGGAGATGAACACTTTTCCCTAGAGTACATACAGATGGCCGACAAATACATAAAAAGATGCTCAATGTCGCTAACTACGAGGAAAATGCAAATCAAAACCACAATGACATGCCATCTCACACCTATTAGAATAGCTGTAATCAACAGAACAAGTAGTAACAAATGTTGGAGAAGGTGCGGAGCAAAAGGAACCCTCATACACTGCTGGTGGGACTACGAATTGGGACAGCCACGATGGAAAACAGTACGGAGGTTCCTCAAAAAACTAAGAATTGACTCTATCATATGATCCAGTAATGTCTCTACTGGGTATTTACCCTAAAGACTTGAAAACCTAAATCCACAAAGATATTTGCATGCCAATGTTCACAGCAGCATTAGTCACAGTGGCAGGGACACGAAAGCAACCAAAATGTCCTACGAGAGACAATTACATGAAGAAGCTGCTGTACCTACGTACAATGAAATTTACTCAGCCACAAAGTTGAAATACTGTCATTTGTGGCAACATAGATGGACCTCGAGATAATCATGCCAAGTGAAATAAGCCAGACAGAAAACGTTGAAAAATCATGTTATCACGTATGTGAGATATAAACCTAAAAGCAGGAAATGAGTAGGACAAACAAACAGGGGCTCATGGACATAGGCAATGGACTAGCAGTTATCAGAGGGTAGGATGTGGGTGAGGAGAAAGGTGTAAAGAGGTCAAATATAGGGGGTAAAGCAAGGGTGAAGTAGGCAAAGGGGATCAAATATATGATAGCTGAAGGAAACTGGACTTTGCGTTGTAAACACACAACAGAATATATAAATTTAAATTATAATGTACACCTTGAAAATTGTGTAATTTTATTTATTAATGTTACCCATAAACAATAAAAAATCAAATCAAATCAAATAAAAAATAAACCTACACATTTCAGGAACTTAATAAAAGTCGATCACTCATACTTTTCAGAGCATGTTCTACGTAAACAGTCTGCATTAGAGTCAGTGAATAATTTTACTTCATTGGTATGCTGAAGTGACAGTAGTTAACAAAATCTCTGACTACTGAAAATAGTGAATTATACTTTTAAGCTACACCGTTTAGTAATGCATCATTACTGACATCAATTTTAATAAAATGCAGCACAGTAATTTGAAGCTGTTAAAAATAGGGACTTTGGGAGGGAATGCTAGATGGGAACTCCATAGTTTTGCTCAATTCTATAAACATAAAACTGCTAAAAAAATAATCTATAATTTTAAAAATATTCGAGTTAAAAGTACAGAAAGCAGTAATTCAATCAATGTTCCATCGTCTTGGTTAAGAAAGTTTCAAATATACCAAACAGAATTTGCTACCAAAAATCAAATCACACTATTTTCCTACAAGTCATGCAGAGAACTGTGAGGTTGAGAATGGGAGAGGACAATGGTGTTCAGAGCCTCGGGGTATCTAACCATTTGGTCAACGGGAGGTCAGGAAGGAGAGAGAGCAGGCCTCTCTGCTACAACTCTTAACTCGTGTGTTAAATGTAAAGCAGGGTTCATTCTAGCCACTTTTTATGCCCTTTGGAGGATGTCAGCCAAAGATGAACACTCACTTGAGAGCTAAGCAGAATGGTGAATATACTCACCCTATAACCTAATGAGCATACTGGTAAACCAGGCCATTGATGCCCTGTTGCTTCAGGTTAGCACAGTAGCTCCCTCCTGAAACAAGAGGAGGATGCATGCCCACAAGATGAGCTTCTTTGTTCAGATCCTGACTTGCTATAAAGCCCACAACACTCTGGGCTCCAATGCCACCAGCTTTGGAGCCCTGAATACTGAGCCAGAATGTTACATGAAGCTGTTGTTCTTTTAGCACGTCCTCAATAGCCAGACTCAAGTGGATAGCTACAAGATAATAAGTTGCATCTGCAGTTAGGCGGAGAAACATCCCATGGCTCTGTGTTCAGCTGTGAGCACCACTGAAATGCTGGGCAAAGATAAATTTACCCACATCCCTGTGGTCTGCCTGGGACCCTATTAACCCATGGTTTACGTACTCTGACAACGATGGCTTTTACTTGGACACATTAATTGCTCTATGGCTGATTGAAGGGTACCTAGAAATTAAAGGACATCCAGACTAATGTCGTTTGTCAAGTCTTTTTCAGGAGGACAGCAGGAAATGGATTGTATCCCAACAGCCAGCTCATCCTTTTAATCAGCTGTCTTCACTGTGTTACTATCGCAAAGTAATTTTCATTTCAGCGAATTGCTGTGTCTTATTTTATCCCACAGTAATACCTATAAAATACCAGGAAAAGGGGGCCATTATTGTTATTCCAAACTTGGAGAAACTGAGGGCAAGAGAGGTTAAACTGAACTGCAAGTTTACATGAATCATGAAGTCCACCGGTAAGAGTCAAAAGGTGAAATCACTAACCCCTACTAGAGAGACACAAATCCAGGCATGAGGAATATCCCTAAAACCTTCCCTGTCATAATCAAGAAGGCAAACTACACTCTCCTAGCTATAAGGTTAGTGGCCTCTAAATGAAAAATGAATTCCAATTTCCTACCCACAGTCAGGCTTCAGGTATGAACTTAGGGTTGAAGTGAATCTAACAACTGGGCAGTAACAGCATAATGGGCTCAGAGTACACTGAACAGAAGCACACAGCTGGCCAGGATGAAATGCTGTGAGTCATGTTCAGGAAATTATTATCAACTCTAATCTCATGCAGCTTTCCCATATTTTGTTCTAGGATGTTATGGTTTGGAGAGTAAAATTTAGGTCTTTAATACATTTGATTTAATTTTTTATTATGGTACAAGATAACAGGTGGAACTTTTGAGAGCTTATGTTGACTCTTGGGTGTTGTTTGAGAATGTAGTGGCATCTCTTTCCATTTATTTGTATCCTCTATCAGCAGTGTTGCATGGGTTCAGAGTACATGTCATTTGTGTCCGCTGTCAGGTTTGCTTCTGTATTTAATTTTTTAAAAATTCTCTTAGAATTGGTTTGTTAATTTTGTTCAGGTTGTTTTTTGTTAGTAAACAAAAATGCAACTGATTTTCGTGCCTTGATTTTGTACGCTGAACTTTGCTAAATTTGTTCATTCCATCAGATGTGGATTTTGCGGGTTTCTGTTTTTGTCTGGTTTGTTTGTTTTGGCCATAATCTTTAGGGTTTATTACAAATAAGAATATGTCATCCGTGACCAGAGAGAATTCTACTTCATTTTTGATTTGGATATCTTTTATCCTCTTTATCTTTTCTTCTTATTCTTGATTTTTTGGGGGACGTATTTTGCTTGTCTTTTGTATAGAAGTGAAAAAAAACAGGCATCCTTGCCTTTTTCCAGTCTTTTTTGTTTTTTGTTTTTTGTTTTTTTTTGGAAAATTTTCAGTTTTGACTTGAGTATGAGCTGATACCATACTCAGTGATCTTTTCATATTTGGCCTTTACTATGTTCAGTTAGCTTCCCTTCTATGTTTACTTTGCTGAGTGATTTTCATAATGAAATAGTATTGATCTGTCAAAGCTTTTTCTACATCAGTTGAGATGATCGTGGTTTTTATTTTTCCATTCTGTTCATATGTTTTACATTAGTTCAGTCTCTCTAAAGCTACAAGAAGTTGGACAGCTATAATTCAACATAGGATTATCTTCTCAATGCAGAAAGATGTCTGAGAGATCCACACAGTGAGACCTCTGGAGGTGGGCCCATGGGAGAGAGAACACAGGACAGGACAGAGAATGGAGCCTCAGAAGTAGTCCACTGCTTGTCATGGCCCCAGAAGATCTGGTAGCAGTGAAGGGTCAGGGTACAGCACCTGCTGAGACAGCAGTGGTGCCTAGGTGGACAGCATACAATGATGCTGAGCTCAGGGTCAGAGGAAGAGAAGCAGTGCAAAGGGTGGCTGCATTCTATAACTCAGCATCACTGGACAAAAGAATACACAGATGCAGGAAATTGCCCACCCCTTTCTTCTGTGGCCTACCTGGTAGTATAATCCTCACTTGGAATATTGCTAAAGGACAGAAAAAACTTCCTTACCTGAATGATCTATACTCACTGTGACTAAATCCACTAGAAAGAACAGAGTCATGGATATGAAAACTGGCTCCTCACTCTATTACCTATGTCACGCATGGCAGGAGAGCTTGAGAGGCAGCTAGGTCAGCTCTTCCGATGGCTTCTGATTACAAGAAGAAAAGGCTGGGAACACGCAGACCAGGACACCCATAACCTGCCTCATTCTAGCACAGAGGTTGTGCTCCGAGACCAGAGTTAGCAGTGATTAAGATAATGCCTCACAGAGATACTGGGACCTCAGTAATTGAGGTAAGAAAAAATAAAAACTTGTTCTTCAGTACTATCTACCACTGAACAAGAAGACCTATACTTATCAAACAACTAAATGGTTAAGAGGCAAATACTTTAAAAAGTAATAATAAAAGATTTCATTATTGGAAATGACCAGGCAGGAAAATAATCCACCAAGCATGATGAATAACCAAGGTAACATGGGAGTTAAAAAAATTTCCAGAAACTAAATTTAAAGAGATGAGATCCTGTGATTTAATTGACAGGGAACTCAAGATTGCAGTTCTGAGAAAACGAGCTACAAGGAAACTCAGGAAAGCACTTCAGCCTGCTGAGAAAAACAACATTGTTCCTAATGACAAAGAATTCTCAAATGCAGCCACCCTTTGCCCTGCTTCTCTCCCTCTGACCCTGAGCTCAGCCTCCATGTATGCTGTCCACCGAGGCACCACTGCTGTCTCAGTGGGTGCTGTACCCTGACCCTTCACTGCTACCATGTTGCTAAAGGTCAGAAAAAAGGAGGAGGGAACTTATAAAGGAATTTCATTAGGTTATTATCAGACTTTTAAGCACAGACTGTACAAGCTAGGAGGGAGGGTTATCAAAGTTTTCAACTCTTCAGAGAGAGAACTTACCAGTCAACAGGAATATATCCACCAGGGTTCTTCATATGTGAAGAAATAAAGACTTTTTCCATGTACAGAAGCTGAGAGAATTTCCACTACAACACCCGCATTACAAAATATAACAAAGTGGGTTATTCTTCCTGAAATAGAAAGACAAGAGGATTTAAAACTATGAGTAAGATACTGAGAAATACGCAAAAGCATCCCTAGTTTAGTAAAGAGTGTTAATTAATTAAACGTAACACGAATGTTAAAGGAGATAAAAGCGTTTTAGAAAAGAATATAGTACCTACTGCAATTTGGAAATGAATGCACAGCATAAAAAGGGGTAATTTGTGATAGAAAAACATAAAGGAGAGGGATAAGGGTCTGAATTTGCACAGGTGAATGGAGATAAGCAAGCAGAAGAATAAAAGGACTGTTGTATGCATGAACAATTTTTCATAAACCTAAAGGTAATTACAAAAATCTAGAACTGAGACAAATAACAAAAAAGAGGAAATGGAATCAGTGGAGACCCAGAGCTACCAGAAAAGGTACAATGGCTATAGGAAGCCCTCAAATATCAGTCATGATCCTAAACGTAAGTGGAGTGAATGCACTAATTAAAAGGCAGAGTGTAGTGGGATGAGTTAAAAAACAAAAAGTATATGCTGCCTTCAGGAGAGCTATCTCAGCTGCAAAGACAAAGGCTCAAAGTGGATGAGCTGAGCTTATATCAGAAAAAATCAAAACATTCCAAGTAAAAGGAAAAACAAAAGACAAAGATGGACATTTTTCAATGATGAAGTGGACAGAACATCAAGAAGATATAACATATTAGTGTATATGCTCTCAACCAGGAGAACCTGATGTAGAGCAACTACCAGCATAATTAATGTGAGAAGCTGATAAAAATACAGTTATTGTAAGGGACTCAAGTACTCCATTGACAGCAATGGGTAGGTCTTCGAAACAAAAAATCAGTAAAGAAATATTTGGCCTTAAATGACACTTAAGACTAATTGGACATAATCAACATTTACAAGCCCTTTATTTCAGAACACCAGATTACACATCTTTCTATAGTGCACATGGAACATTCTTAGAAGTAGACCATATGTTGGTACACAAAACTTTTCTCAGTAAATTTGAGAAGACAAACCAAGTATATTTTCCAACCACAGTGGTGTGAAATTGGAAACTAACAGCAGAGACACCTGGAGAAAACCACATACATGGAGATTTAAAGATCTAGGGAGAAAACAAAGCCCATAGCCAGTAGAAGGAAAGCAATGATAAAAAATAGAGCAGCATTAAGTGAAATAGAGGGGGACAAAAAGACTATAGAAAAAATTGATGCAACAAAGAGCTGGATCTTTGAAAAGAACTAGAAAATTGACAAACCCCTGGCTAGACTGACTAAAGGGAAAAAAGACTCAAACAAACTCAGAATTGAAAGAGAAGTTACAACATATATCACTGAAATACAAAGGGTCATAACAAGAACACTATGAAAGATTATACATCACGAAATTGAATAACCTATAAGAAATTGATCGACAGTGAGGAAATTGAAACAATCATCAAAAACCTCCCAAGAAGTAACAGGACCAGATGACTTCACCAGTGATTTCTACCAAACATCCAAAGTATGCCCTCTCAAACTCTTTTCCCCCAAAATTGGACAGGAGGCAATACTTCCGAACTGATTTGTCATCAGGGCCAACGTTACCCTGATACCAAAATTTAAGGCATCCAAATTGGGGATGAAGACGTCAGATTGTCACTTTATGCAGATGGCGTGATTTTAAATGTAGGAAACTACATCTAAAGATGCCACAAAAGACTTTGAAACATTAAACAAATTAAAGTTGCAGGATACAAAATCATCACACAAAAATTTATCGCATTCCTATACACTGACAATAAAATTTAAGAAAAAGGAAACAATTCCAATTGCAGTTGCAACAGGAAGTATAATATCTAAGAATAAGGAAAAAAGTGAAGGTCTTATACACGGAAAACATTATTACAAGAAATTGAAGACAAAGGGATGGAAAGATATTGTGTTTATAGGTTGGAATAATCATCATAGTTAAAATGTTCATATTTTCCCAAAGCAATATACAAATTTAATGCAATCCCCCGCCAAATCCCAATGGACTTTTTAAAGAAACAGGACAAAAAAGCGTCAGATTCTCAAAACAGCAAGGAATTGGCAGAAAAACACAATTTTCAACAGAAGAGCCAAAACCATACAATGAAGAGAGGAAAGCCTCCGTCTTTTACCTACCCCCCAAATTGAAAACATCTATCTGTAAAGATATATGTGCCCTGATGTTCACAGCGGCATTATACACGGTGGCCAAGAGACAGACACGCTGAAGTGTCCTTTGTTAGACTATTGGATAAATAAGATGTGGTACATGCAATGGAATATTACTCAGCCCTAAAAAAGATGAAGTACTGCCGTTTGAGACGTGGATGAATCTTGAGATGTCATGCTAAGCAAAATAAATAGTTGAGAACCACATGGTTTTCACTCTTCTGTGGATATAAAACTGAAAACAACAGAGAATACAAACTGAGACTCAGAGGCACAGACAGCAGTTTCAGTGGTCAACAGAGGGAAAGGGAAGGGGAGAAGTTGATCAGGGTAAAGGGGTTCAAATTTGTGGTGATGGAAGGAGATTTGATTTTGGGTGAACACAACACAGTGCAGGTGACATTACACTTGAAATGTACATAATGTTACAAATCAGTGTCACCATAATAAATTTAATGAAAACACAAAATTAAGTTGAGCTTTTTTTTTTCTGCTTATCATTTACAGTTTTATAAAATTTCCTGTTGGCACCTTTTCACTGTATTTCATAAGTTTTGTGTGTTGTATTTTTACTTTTCTTCTTTGGGTATTTTCAGATTTGCCTTTTGATTTTTTCTGTGACTTTCTAGTTTTCTGAAAAGTGTGATTTTTAATGTATGCACATTTTTTGGTTTTAAGTTTCCTTCTGTTGATTTCTAGTTTGATTTCATTGTCATCCAGGAAGGTATGATTTTCTTTTTTGTAAACGTGTTAAGACTTAAGGTTTGTGGACTAACATAGTCTTATGTGGGTAGTGTTAATTGTATGGCTGTCTGTGTCTCCATTTCTGCTAGTGTTTGCTTCTCGTATTTGTGGCTGTTCTGATATTTGGTGGAGATATTGGCTAATTGGCCCTTTTATCATTAATGTAGTCCTTCGTCCTTTTTGACAATTTTTGACTTAAAGTTTTTTTTTTCCCCCCTAATATTAGTAAAGGCAGCCTACTGTTTTCTGGTTACTATTTACATTTGTCTTATTTTTTTCAGTATATGTATGTCCTCAAGTGAGTCTCCCTTAGGAAGCTATAGCTGTCTAACTATGTATTATTTACTATTGGATAACAGTAATCTGTAGTTGTATTGTGTGTTTTTATGTACTTAATATATTGGAGAGTTTATTCACCTTAAATTTAAAGTAACTACAGACAAAGACTATTGCCATTTCTGAAGCCTTTGTACTGTCATTTTCTCTTACTGTTTTTGATTGTGGTTTGTGGATTTTCATAGTGTATGGTTTGATTTCATTCCCATTTTTTATGTAAGAAATCTATGTTATAACAATATATTTTAAAGTAGTGATGTACAGAATTTACTTATATCTATGTGCACTCTCCCATATAGATGTGAAAAATTGCATCTTATGTATATTATTGTACCCTTTAACATAGAAGCATAAATTTTCCTTTTCTTTTGTCTTATAAATTCTAAGTGAGACTTAATGAACTTTTGGACTCAAGTGATCATAATACAAATTTCTTTATTCACCTATTTACGTTTACCAGAGAACATTATTGTGCGGAACCTTATTGTGTTGTTATGGAGCGCCCTTTCATTTCAACTTGAAGGATTAGCTCTAGCTTTTTAAAACCTATAAACAGTCTTCATTTCTTCTTTAGTTTGAAAGAAAGTTTTGCCATATGTATCTTGGTTAACAAAGACTTTCTTTCAGACTTTTATTTTATTATCCACTCCCTTCTTGCCTGCAAGATTTCTGCTAGGAAATCTGTTAATAATTTTGTAGAAGCTCCCTTGTATCTGATGAGCTGCTTCTCTCTCATTGCTTTCAAGTTCTCTTCTTGCCTTTTTTTGTTGCTTCCAGCAAGCCTTTAAGTATAACCTTAGGGTTTACCTTTACAATAAAATGTGAAATACAGGACTACCTTCAGGCACCAGGAAAGAAAATCAAAAGCTGCAGCTACAGTTTGACCCATGGCCTCTTTATTGATTTAGAAATGAGATTGCTAAAGCATTCTGTTCTAGTCGTTCCTTGAATTTTATTTCTTCTTTTATTAACCGTTAACTTCCAGCATCCACTGAACATCTCCACACCAGTCTTAACACATCTGGAGAGGCTGAGTGTCCATTCTGTACCTAGCAGGGAAGTGCAGAATTTTACAGATCTATCTCCTCAGTTTCAACAAAGAATTTTTGCTTAGCAGGTGAAATTTTCAGTTAGTAGATGATGTGCAAACATATCCTCAAATCTAAATGTGGCAACATTTTGTGTGCTTGTAGGCTACTAGTTGAATACAGGTAGAAAGAAAGCAGGCAGTGGCACACTGTCTTAATAAGGGTTTGTATAAGGGTAAAGGAAGCCCTGCTCGTATTTCAGTTTTAGTTAACTTTAAATATTTCTGCTCTCTTGTTTGGCTGATGTCACATTAAACTAATTTGTAGACTCCCCTTGGGCTGGGCCTAGCTTGTTTGAAAGAATGTCCCAAGTAACACCTGTGTTGTTCTTCTGCAAAGGTGGATGCAACTATGGCCCATTGGATTGATGGCCAGGAAGCATTGAACACGGACCACTCTGGACTTAATCAGGAAGGGTTCTTTGTCTCTTCTAGCTTGTGTGGACTGAACTCAGAGGAAGGTGAAGGGGCTTTCATGAACAATCTAGGTAGTCTTGTGTTTTCTTCGGAAAGAAATACAGAGGTGCAGTTTCAGCTGAATATGCCTGAGATAGCGGGCATGTGTGCTGTCTCAAGGAGCCCCACAGATGACATCAGTGCTATTTATAAAACACCACCTAGCATACAAAATGTTGTGCCCACAGGAGAAGCACTAGGCTTGGAAAGGCCTGGCTGTGACAGACAAGGCCCTCTCAACATCAGTGACACCACTTGTCTACAGCCGCCTTTGGTTAACCCTTACATGGAGGGTGCCACACCAGCCCCCTACCTTTTCCATAATTCACCAAATAAGTATTCACTGAATGTTTCCAAGACCTCACTACCTCAGCAATTCTATAGTTTGGCCCAACCACAGCATTCTCCGGTCTGCACCCAAACGGAGCACTTTCTCTACCTGCCACGAACTTATCACATCAGTCCCTACAGCCCATCATCCCTGGCTTCACCCATGAGCCTGTCTACACCTTCAGCGGCCCCATCTATGC
Organism: Cynopterus sphinx; assembly: GCA_030015415.1. Classification (NCBI taxonomy): domain Eukaryota; kingdom Metazoa; phylum Chordata; class Mammalia; order Chiroptera; family Pteropodidae; genus Cynopterus; species Cynopterus sphinx. The sequence continues at coordinate 16,140,868 of CM057395.1, read as the reverse complement.
CACCTCTGGTCCACTGCACAGACAAAAGCCTGCCCTGGAAGATGAGTGTGAGGCCTGGGAACCCTGTTGATTCCTCTGCCTATTCCCATATCCAGAACAGTAAATCCCCTAGAGTATCCTCTGCCAAGCCAGTTACCAGAGACACAGCTCTCCCGTATTCCCCTTTGCCTCCACTTTCACCGCAAATGCATCTTTCTTTGGAGCCCACTGCAGACACCTTTGAATTCCGTAAGCACTACACCGGAGTCTCCAACTTGCCCTCTGTCACCCTGTCGAAGCCGTACATGACAGATCGCAGCAAGCTCCCCATGGCCAGGCTATCTAATAGCAAGTATCCTAAGGCTCCACAAGGAGCCAGAAGTACCCAACAACTTCCTAGGCACTGTCAGCAAACAGTGGATCAAGACAGAAAAGATGGCAGCTCACCTCTTCTGTTGGAGAAGCAGATGATTATCAAAGGGCCACTGGAATTGTCTTCTAAAGTGGTGGATGTCGATGCTTCCAAAGCTGAGCACATGAAAAAGATGACTGCCACAGTCCTTGTTCATAGCAGAACTGGAAGTGACTTCGTCCTCCCTGGAAGTGAGATTCTAAGGGAAACCTTATCTCCTCCAGGAAACAACTGTGCCGTGTGTGGATCTGAAATCATTAGCATAGCTCCCTCATCCTGGGTAATGTGTGACCCCAGTACAAAGGAACAGAACAATGGCAAAGGCATGTTGCTGAAAAATAAGACATTGGATTTGGCAGTGCCACACCAGCAGAATTTTTTGTGTCCCGATATTAGTGTCACAGATACCATTATCACCAGCCTTTCAAGATCCGTGTCGAGCACTAGTCATCCAGCCTTTATGTTTCCTGTTACGGATGCTATTGCATATGGCTGCAAGACCAGCAGGAGCTCTACTGCCGCCTCTCCACCTGTAATTCAGCACGTGGGCCAGCACCAAACCATGCCTGCCAAGCATAGCTGTAGCACCAGCAACAACAGTGTCAAAACCAGCAACTCAGAACTGACCTTCAAAGCAAGTGAATCTGAACTCCCACCAAGTTCAATATTTTTTTCTCCAGGTGAGGACTTCAGGTCCCTACCAACTTCCCACTTGAGGAGTTACATCCCTTATTCCGCACCTACGAGCATTTCTGTAAGTTCCCTACCCTTACATGGTCAGCAACCTGTCTCTCCTCACGCAGTTTTGTCACCCAACAGCAGCATCTTTCCTGGGCACCTTGCCCCCAGGCATGGACAACCTTATGAGATACCAACAGGCGAGCCAGACTTTGTGAACTATGAAGGTGCATTGGAGTTGAAACATTCCTTGTTGATACCGCACATGCCTGTAGAGGTCACAAAAGAGGAGAAACCGGAAAGGAGAGCCTGGTCCCATGAGAGAGCCTGCTATGAAGACCCAAACCTTCAGAACCAATTTTCTGAGATGTTGGAAGCTAGCAGCACTAGGTTACTTCCACGTGTCTCCAGAAACAGTAACATAAAGCCAAGCCCCAGCTGGAATCAAGGGAAAACTGTCGTCAAAAGTGACAAGCCTCTCTACGTAGACTTTATCGGGGAAGAACAAGATGCTAAGAGAGATGCGACTCTTACCAAACACAGCCTTGCAGCTGAGAGTGTTGACCAGAGCACTGGGCCCAGCAAGTCCCCAGCTGATTTGGGTGTGCAGCCACACTACAGTTTTACTTCTCAGAGAGAGGAGTTAGGACACATAAGTGACTTCCGTGAAGCCTATGGTTTCAAACACTCTCCAGGCCAATCAGTCCTCAGTGTAAGCAAGGAGCATATTCCAGCGGGAACCAACAAAGAGAACCTGGGGATGCTACTCTCCACTTCATTCCTGGAGCCAAACCTGGGGAGTGATGGCCCTGCTGTAACTTTTGGTACAACCCAAGAGGATCCCAAACCTCTTGGTGTGGTTGGTGCCCCACTGACTGTGAACATCACCCCACCTGTACCAAAGACAGAGCTGATGAGGCACAGTCTGATGGCAAAGTGGTGAAACCAAAGCCATCTAATCTTACAAAGAGAATCGCCAGCTCGGCTGGTTACGTTGCTGACAGATTCAAGTGCATCGCTCCTGAACTGTGTGCAGATTCCAGTCAGCTCAGCCGGGAGCAGCTGGCATTGCAGGTGAGCACCCCCACCCCAAATTCAGTAATTCTACCAGTTGTCAGCTTTTTTAATATGCAAAAATGGCCGAGGGAGTATGGACGGGCAGTACCATGGTTAGATTTGGTTAATGAAACTTACGGTAATTTAAATGTATGAAATGTGGCCAGTAAGGGGCTGTAAGTGGGAGCACTCAGGAGGCTTGTGTGCATGAAGAGTTTGTGTTTGTATATTAAAAAAGAATTCTACTCAAAAGGTGATATCAGAAGTTTTAATTAGGAAGGTTGTTTGAAGAATGCATGACATTTTACTTATCAGTCACACTGGTTGTTCTGCCATAGCTGTACGTTAACAGTTATGCCTAGAATTACTGCTGAGAATGCCTTATGTAATGCTTGGTTGGAGGTGTGTGCTAAAGTATGTCTGTGGTATTCATGCAGCCTTCATGTACACATGTTGCATAATGGGACACAGAATGAGTTTTAGTTGGTAGTGAATTATGAATTTCCCGATATTTTTATTTGTACTCAAAAGATTAGTAAAGCCAAATTGTTTCTGTAATGTCATAAAAAGTTGGCTTATTTCTATAAAAATGGTTGAAGTTATCTAAATGATACATTGAGTGTTCACTTTAATTACATAGTGGAAGGATTACAGAAAGATAGTATTTTATATCTGCCTGCTGCTCATAATACGATCAGTTCTCTAAATTTCTTTTTCAGATTATACTGGCTAGGATATTATATACACTACTTAGAGTTGGATTTCAGATATAAATATACAAATGGAGGTACATGGCTCGTGTTTGTTTTTGTTCGTTGCTCATTTTTTTCTCTTATGCTGTTTGTTTGGTTTTGCTTTTCTTTTATTTGCCTCCAAAAGTCTGTCACAACAGTGTATTCATGTGCATACAGACATATAACACATGTGTCTGCGTATCTATAAATCTATGAAAAGAATGTGGTAAAAGACCTTTATTTCCTTGAAAAATTCACGGTGCAGCAAACCGTTTTTTGGAAATACTTCCCTTTAAAGTAAGGCAAATGAAATAGCCTTTACATTTTTATCCATTTCTATTCCATTTCTAGCATGCAATGATACGTTTCTCAGAGTTGGAGATGAAAGAGACAACAGGTGGGCACTCAGCACCCAAAGACCCTGAAGTACATATAAATGCGGCCCTGTTGCCTGGGCAAGGCTGCAGGGTAATCAGGATAAAAAGCAGAAGTCTGTGGCCCTGGAGAAAGAAATTGCTAACCAGAATGACAATGAAGGAGGTGAGTAAACCCAAGGAGTTTGTTTGTGCTACCACGTCTTTGGAAATGGGGTGACTCTACACCAAGAGCTGAGGGAGCTGAGAGGAAGCTGTTTACTTACTATTGCTCCATGTTCACTTGATGGCTGCTGAAATAGGCTGCTCTTTCCATCTGTGCAGGGAAGGGCTGCTTATTCTTTAGAATAGTTGACCTTAAATAGGAACCCAGGTATTTCTGTATCAGAATGGGTTTATTTGGGAACAACAAAGACTTGCAATTTAAGACATGTGTTCAATGGCCAGCATGTTTCCTAGACAGCTAAGGATAGGAAATCTAGCATAAAGGGGAAGGAGGGCAGAGGTGCCACAGTAAATAAAGAGTCCACGCTCATTGTAAACAAAGAGTATCGTGGCTTTTCATTGGCTGATTTGTAATCATCTCTTATTGGCTGAGTGTTTGCCAAAGGAGGAGTTCCTCCTCCTTCCTGCTGGAGTAGAAAACATCTTGTTATGGATAGAAGATAATTCCCCTACCCACTCCCCTTAGTTTGGACAATGGAGTGGTAGTGAAGAAGAATTTTCCACTGAAATGGCTAACTTTGGAATCAGCTCTTTGTTCTGCTTCTGTAGACATGCTTGCTGCATAGGCCAAGGGGCAGAGCGGTCTTGATATCAACTGAAGATTCACCCTCTCCTCTGATTGTTCTGTCTAGATAACAGATGTATCACCTTCTCTTTTAAGACCAGATGTATTGCCTTTGCTTGTTAAGAACAGATGTATCACCTTCACTTGTTAAGCCGTGTAAAAGTAAGTTTACCCCTGAGCTCAGGGCCCAGATCTTCAGAGCAATGGTTCTGGGACTGCCGGCATAATAAACCTGAGTTCTCTGACTCTCCGAGTGCTGCTTGGTTTCTTGCCAGTCTTGTTCCTGCTGCAGTAGGGTATGAGAATTTCCTATACAGACCCTCCCGATTCCAATCACAGTGACGTTTCTGCTTACTGATGTTAATACCGTGTTGCGGCATCCAGAAATGAGAAACCTAGGAAAGGTTTTTTTCCTGGGACACAATATGTTTTTTCAAAGAAGGGCTGGCCCAGGAGTTAGAAACAGTTTAATACATTGTAGAAATGGGTGCATCTCTTTGGGAGTGACTTGTTTAAGATGAGAATTAATTTTAACATAACAATAGTTAGGATTTTCATTTACTCTATGATAGCACAGACAGTAGAGTGAAATTTTTTTCTTAAAAGTCAACAAATAGAAAGTTTCTTAAACTTGGAGATTCACTTATAGGAACCGTCAGTGGGAGAGACACGGAGGCATAGGTACATTTGGCTGTGGTGGACATAACAGTTGGTCAGTAACGATGCCTGGGAAGGAAATGGAGGAAGTATGAGTCAAAGGGCTTCATGAAACTTCTTAGCTCAGGAAACCGGTCATCCAGCAGAACACCGTTATGTTTTATAAACTGCTTTGAGCTTAGAAAAGCCTCTTCTGTAGATGATATTTTTTTTACAGGATTAGCCTTTGCTGAAGATGTTCTAATTGGATGTTGTATAGGGTATTTAAACCTTAATCTCGGTGCTCTCCCATTTTGTTTTAAGGTTACGCTTCAGTAGTAGAGTGGTTGTTTTGCCACCATGACTTGTCAATGTTGCCATAGTGATCCTTTTGTGAGATAATGCTGTGGCACAATGTAAGTCTGTGTGGGTAGTGTAAGACAGTGCTCCAGGGAGCAAGTATTAAATCCTGACCACAGCCATGGTCACATCTGTTCAGACAAACAGACCTGGCTTCCTTTAAAAAGGTCAAAAAAAGCGGTGATGCTGGAACCTAATGTTTACCTGTCTATCTCCTTTGTCCTTAAGGGGATTTGTATTGGTAGTTCTTGAATTGACCTAATTTTAGAAAGTACAGGTTGACATTTCCAGGAATTTGACATGGAATTTTGCCCGTATATCTTGGGAAGTAGGTGAGTGTTCTTCAGGACGATGATAATTTTGATAGTTATGATTAAGGTTTGGGGAAGACTTCACTCACTCAGGAGAATCGAATCTTGGAAGATGCAGTACTAAAAATGCCTCAATTATTTTACAGTTTTTTCCCCCTCATAATGGCATGAGTGGTTGTTGGGGAGAGTGTGGAGAGACCTACTTAAGGAAAAGGTCCTCTTGTGGAATGGGGAAGAAAGCAAGTGTGCGTGTTGGTGATTTCACAGGCATCACGTTGAGGGGCCTTTGAATACGTGACAAGCATTGAAGGGCCATCCCAGCAAAGATGGCAGGCATCCATGCAGTATGCTCTGTGTCCTCCTAGGTGAAGGGGTGTCTTCTGGATCCAGGCAGATGGGAAATGTGGAAGAGACAGGGGAAGGGCTCGTCTTGTACAGGCGTTCTCCTTCAGTGAGGAGCAGGGAGATGAGTATGGCAGTCATTCGCTACCTGCCAACGCCTGTGAAGTAAGTAATCACAAGCCTTCCATTTTCTGTATCAGGAGATGCCAGCCCTAGAGTAAAAAGTCAAGTGAGTGAGATAAAAACCATCTTTAGTGTTAGGAAGTTTGCAGTGAAATATTTGTGAAAAATGTTCTTGAGAAGGAAACCGCCTTGGGAAGGGATGAGGCTTTTAGAGATACAGATGACCATGATACATGGAGTTACTAAGTAGACGTGGAATCTGAAACACTAGAAACTGATTCTTAATTTAACACTAAGGTATGCAACAGTGGTGATATGACAGGGCCATATAGCTTCAAGCCACATGGTTTGAGCCAACTGAAAAGATGTATATTTGAAAATGAAGGACTTTACTGTATAATGCACTCAGTAAGTTACACTTGAATGAAGGCATGAGAAAGGATGCCAGTTGGGGTGACTGGAGCCCATGAGATGTTAGGGTCTCAAGGACCTTCCTCCTGGACAGGAAATGGGAGCACCTTCTTGGTTTCAGTGATGTGAGAAAAAGGGCAGATAATGACTTCCAGTTATCCGTTTGAGTTCTTTGAAGTTGTCTATGAACGTTGAGCTAAGAAACATTTTTTTCTGCTTTGCTAGACTTAACGTTCACAGCACCATTGGTACAGTCAGCCTCCCTGTCTTCCTGTGCTCATCTTGCATATAACAGACGCAGCCGAGAGAGACCATTGCTTTTGTTCATCAGAAGTTGGCCTTTCTTTTGACATTGTTTCCTCTTCTTCATCAAGTCTTCTGTTGACTCAAGTGAATTTTGGTGTTTTCCTTTTTGTAGCTAATAACTAGTGGACCTTCAGTTTCTTTACTGCATCATTCCATTTATTTGAAAATAATAACCTCAGCAAATGTTTTTTTGTAGAAACTTTTCGCTCAGCCCTGTATCAATTGGATCAAAAGAAGGAACTATGTGTGTTTAAGAGGTAGTGTTGGTGCTTTATTTCCCTTTATCTCCAGTCCTGTTCTCTCCTACCCCAACTATAAAAAGATAAAATGTCGACATAGTTTACAAAGTAGGACACATTCGTATTTTAGCTAGTTCTGGTATGGCATTCTGCTTTCTGCTTTGCTACCTCATAGTCTTCAGTTGTCTTTCGTTTGGAAACTTCCATTTTTTGAGGCTTTTGTACCTCCAATGTGAGACCCACAGTCTTTCCTGCTTCTATATCCTGCCTTCTTATGGTGACCTTTGGGCCTTCTGTGTCATTTTCCTCTCCCCTCCCGGCAAGTGTTGTGCTGGAAACAAACACAACCCATTGGAAGCCCCAGAGGACAAAGACCTGCCCATGGAGAAGTACTTCATGTATAGACAGCCTTTGAGCAAGCCACCTGCTATGCACATGGTCCCGGACATGCTGCATTGCCTGACGTGGCTAGACAGAAAGCATAGTGTCTCAGATGACAGTACCCACACTGAGACCACTGTAGAACAGCTGCCGGAGAAACCTCTGCTGAAAGCCAAGAGGAAAAGGGTCTCCAAAAGTGAGTTGAGTCTGCTTCGGCTACCTGTGTAGGCAGGCAAAGGTGACAGATAGGAGTCATTCACACGCTCTCACCAAACGGCACCCAGGGGGATTCACAGGGTGGAGCAGTGGTGGTTCCGAGTCCCACTGTGGAGCCCCAGGGAAGTGCTCACACCAAAGCCAGAGACAGTAGCTTAAAGCTAAAGGATGGCTAAAAGCAAATGGCCTTCTCCCAATACCTGCTCCCAAGCTCTAGTAGACAATGAGTATACCCCTACTCTCCCTGACCATTAGTGATGCATTGGACAGCCTCATCCCAGGGGACTTTTTGATTAGTTGCAGTTATTTCTCTATTAGATGACTGGCCTGAGAGGGAAATTGTAAACCATTTTTCTAACCACTTAGAAGATGCGTGTTATAGTGAGCTCACCAACCAAAAGGAGAGCATTGAATTAACAGGGCTCCATCCTAAAAAAGAACGCCACTTGCACCATAGAGAACAGTTAGAGCAGCAGGGATCAGCAACAGAGAGCAAACCAGGTTGGAAAGACAGAAGGGAAATGACCCAGGCACTTTGGCCTGAGATCACTTCCCAGGACAATAATATCTCCAAAGATAGACAAGGACAAGGCAGGAGAAGGGCAGAGGCCAAAGGCAACAGAAGCTGGTTGGAAGACTCTCTGAGGTCCAGTGAAAATGAGCAAGGCATGTGGAGGCCGTCTTGTGATTGCCCACCACACTTCTGGAGGGTAAGTCATACACCCGTGGGAGAAGGCTCTTGAGAAAACTTGAGGACTGCAGAAGTTGACTGACTCTGAGGTAAGGCAGGTGGGCAGGTAGTTCTTTCATGATGAACTTCCAGCCTTCTGGAATGTACAGTGAGTAGTATAACTGAGAGGAAGGAGCTCAGCTTCCTGGGCACCCAGCCCATGGCTTGGCATGAAGGAAGTCTACATTACCCCAGGGGCTAGGCAAGTACTCTCAGTCCTGTCTCAAGCTGTGTCTGGTCACCAGGTCCTGAGAACTTGCATGACCACTCTTGGAAAGATCCTGAGCACCCAGGCCTGCTGGGTGGGGACAGAAGAACAGGAAGGACTGACATCAGTGTGCTTGACCCTGCCCTTTGAAAAAAACTTGCACTGACAGTTTATGGGTTAATCTATTTTTTTATTTGAATGTAGGATAGGTAAAATATCAGTTCTTTGAAACATAATTAGTATATCTTTAAAAACTGAAGGCACTCCAGTGGTGCTAAAGGTGGGTTTTCTTCTCTGCACTGCTGTAATTGTGTAACACTGCTGCTTCTCCCCTTTCTTCCTGCCCCCATTCCTTTAAGGCTCTTCAGAATTCTCTAGTTCTCTTCACATGAAGACTCTTTCATCTGCCAATGAAAGGAGCAAAAAGGGGGCTCAGCCAAGCAACATATCAGCCTTCAGCTTGCATACCAAACATCAGAAAAATAAAGCAAGCCAGAAGATAGATACGCTGTGCACAGATGACAAATACGATTCCCCGGCTGCCTCCCTGTTGCAGAAATACACCGACAACAGTGAGAAACCATCTGGGAAGAGACTGTGCAAAACCAAACATTTGATTTCTCAGGAGCTCAGGCAGGGCCTGTTAACGAGGAACTACTGCATCAAGAATGCTGATGTCAAGGTACCTTTTAGACACTCCCCTTCTAAGTGACATGGGCAAGCTCACCATCCATCCCTACTTGCCCACCTCCTGCCTACTTCTCTAGAACAAAGTTTTTCTTTCCTGCACTCCTCCCCTAAAGCCACGTGAGGTCTTATGGGTCATGTGTACTGGTAGTTGTGTAGCTCCAAACTTTTGAGAATGAAACCCTTTCTCCTAACTCACATCTGCTGTCCATCTCTCACGTAAACAGAAAATAAAATAGTGCCTTCCTTCAGTCAGGTTTGTAACTCCAAGAGGGGGTAAATGATAGTGTTGTACGATGTCTTTGAATGTGTGCACTGCCTGGTTTTGTGTTAGGTCACCACAAAGAGATTGAGAAAGCAGCCTGAGCCCAGTTTTGACTATGATCTGTCACCAGTCAAGCAAGACAACAAGCCAATTGACTGCTTGCAAGAACTACGAGGAGCTTCTCGGTCCTTAGAGCTCTCACCCTCAAGAACCCGTCCAGAGACCACCCAGTCTGGCCTAGTGTCCCCGGAAGCCCGGAGACCTACTGTTAATAAGAATACTGGTGAGACCCTTCTGCAGCGTGCCTTCCGTCTTGGCTATGAGGTAACTGTTCTGGATTCAGAAACCACAGGCGGCTACTCCGTGAGTTTGGAGTGGGTTGGTGCACAGTGGCAGAGGTGGGGGAATATTTGTGTTAGCTCCACTGGACTGCCTACTTTTTTGTGGCTTGTTCAGTCCCAGGTGAAAAAGAAAGCCCTTTTTGACATTCAGTTATTCTTGCAGGCTGCTTGATATCCCCTCTTCTCATTTATTTCTGGTATAAAATCTGATATACCCCAAGGCTTGACAACTGGGGAAATGTTAAGGAGAAATTTTGGATCATGATTAGCAATGGGGAGAGAAGTTGTTAGCTTTCTTTTGAATTGCTTGTGTGGAGGACAGAAGTCTACAAAGTGGATGCTGAGTGGTAGCTTGGGAGCAGCCTTCTCTTTCTGAGAGAGCAAGAAAGCCTGAAACTGAAGAGGAGGAACTGAGTCTTTGCTTCAAAGTCACTGCCCATCTTACCTTCCTTTCCATTACCCAGCATGGCTGATAACAGTGATACCTTATGTTTTCTGAGCACTTTACTGTATGCTTATTATAAGCCCACATAGGTTCATAGTCACTCATTTCACCTCTTGGACATCTTCACAAGGTAGTAACTGGTATTAACCTGCTCCCTGACAGGGAAACTGAGCTCTCAGATGATTAAATAGTACTTGTACAGGTAGTAATCTAGAAGCCCAGCTGTAAACCCCAGCCACCCCTCGTCTGTACACGACCCCACTTCACTAACCATGCTCCTTTTCAAGACTGGGTCACATTGGCATACCTTTTTATAATTCAGCATCTCTGTGTGAGAGAGTACTTCCTCTGCCTTGTGCCTAAGCTCCGTCACTCTTGACCGCAGGGCAGAGACATTCCTTAAAGATGGCATGAGCCCAGTAGTTACTGCAAAGTGAAAATAAAATGCAGCTCTGCCGACTGACTATGCAGATAAGGGTAATAAGCTCAGCTGGGTGGTAGGAGCCATGGGGGTGGTGGGAGCGGGGCAGCTCTGCTCAGGACTCACAGCATTTCATCCTGGCCAGCTGTGTGCTTCTGTTCAGTGTACTCTGAGCCCATTATGCTGTTACTGCCCAGTTGTTAGATTCACTTCAACCCTAAGTTCATACCTGAAGCCTGACTGTGGGTAGGAAATTGGAATTCATTTTTCATTTAGAGGCCACTAACCTTATAGCTAGGAGAGTGTAGTTTGCCTTCTTGATTATGACAGGGAAGGTTTTAGGGATATTCCTCATGCCTGGATTTGTGTCTCTCTAGTAGGGGTTAGTGATTTCACCTTTTGACTCTTACCGGTGGACTTCATGATTCATGTAAACTTGCAGTTCAGTTTAACCTCTCTTGCCCTCAGTTTCTCCAAGTTTGGAATAACAATAATGGCCCCCTTTTCCTGGTATTTTATAGGTATTACTGTGGGATAAAATAAGACACAGCAATTCGCTGAAATGAAAATTACTTTGCGATAGTAACACAGTGAAGACAGCTGATTAAAAGGATGAGCTGGCTGTTGGGATACAATCCATTTCCTGCTGTCCTCCTGAAAAAGACTTGACAAACGACATTAGTCTGGATGTCCTTTAATTTCTAGGTACCCTTCAATCAGCCATAGAGCAATTAATGTGTCCAAGTAAAAGCCATCGTTGTCAGAGTACGTAAACCATGGGTTAATAGGGTCCCAGGCAGACCACAGGGATGTGGGTAAATTTATCTTTGCCCAGCATTTCAGTGGTGCTCACAGCTGAACACAGAGCCATGGGATGTTTCTCCGCCTAACTGCAGATGCAACTTATTATCTTGTAGCTATCCACTTGAGTCTGGCTATTGAGGACGTGCTAAAAGAACAACAGCTTCATGTAACATTCTGGCTCAGTATTCAGGGCTCCAAAGCTGGTGGCATTGGAGCCCAGAGTGTTGTGGGCTTTATAGCAAGTCAGGATCTGAACAAAGAAGCTCATCTTGTGGGCATGCATCCTCCTCTTGTTTCAGGAGGGAGCTACTGTGCTAACCTGAAGCAACAGGGCATCAATGGCCTGGTTTACCAGTATGCTCATTAGGTTATAGGGTGAGTATATTCACCATTCTGCTTAGCTCTCAAGTGAGTGTTCATCTTTGGCTGACATCCTCCAAAGGGCATAAAAAGTGGCTAGAATGAACCCTGCTTTACATTTAACACACGAGTTAAGAGTTGTAGCAGAGAGGCCTGCTCTCTCTCCTTCCTGACCTCCCGTTGACCAAATGGTTAGATACCCCGAGGCTCTGAACACCATTGTCCTCTCCCATTCTCAACCTCACAGTTCTCTGCATGACTTGTAGGAAAATAGTGTGATTTGATTTTTGGTAGCAAATTCTGTTTGGTATATTTGAAACTTTCTTAACCAAGACGATGGAACATTGATTGAATTACTGCTTTCTGTACTTTTAACTCGAATATTTTTAAAATTATAGATTATTTTTTTAGCAGTTTTATGTTTATAGAATTGAGCAAAACTATGGAGTTCCCATCTAGCATTCCCTCCCAAAGTCCCTATTTTTAACAGCTTCAAATTACTGTGCTGCATTTTATTAAAATTGATGTCAGTAATGATGCATTACTAAACGGTGTAGCTTAAAAGTATAATTCACTATTTTCAGTAGTCAGAGATTTTGTTAACTACTGTCACTTCAGCATACCAATGAAGTAAAATTATTCACTGACTCTAATGCAGACTGTTTACGTAGAACATGCTCTGAAAAGTATGAGTGATCGACTTTTATTAAGTTCCTGAAATGTGTAGGTTTATTTTTTATTTGATTTGATTTGATTTTTTATTGTTTATGGGTAACATTAATAAATAAAATTACACAATTTTCAAGGTGTACATTATAATTTAAATTTATATATTCTGTTGTGTGTTTACAACGCAAAGTCCAGTTTCCTTCAGCTATCATATATTTGATCCCCTTTGCCTACTTCACCCTTGCTTTACCCCCTATATTTGACCTCTTTACACCTTTCTCCTCACCCACATCCTACCCTCTGATAACTGCTAGTCCATTGCCTATGTCCATGAGCCCCTGTTTGTTTGTCCTACTCATTTCCTGCTTTTAGGTTTATATCTCACATACGTGATAACATGATTTTTCAACGTTTTCTGTCTGGCTTATTTCACTTGGCATGATTATCTCGAGGTCCATCTATGTTGCCACAAATGACAGTATTTCAACTTTGTGGCTGAGTAAATTTCATTGTACGTAGGTACAGCAGCTTCTTCATGTAATTGTCTCTCGTAGGACATTTTGGTTGCTTTCGTGTCCCTGCCACTGTGACTAATGCTGCTGTGAACATTGGCATGCAAATATCTTTGTGGATTTAGGTTTTCAAGTCTTTAGGGTAAATACCCAGTAGAGACATTACTGGATCATATGATAGAGTCAATTCTTAGTTTTTTGAGGAACCTCCGTACTGTTTTCCATCGTGGCTGTCCCAATTCGTAGTCCCACCAGCAGTGTATGAGGGTTCCTTTTGCTCCGCACCTTCTCCAACATTTGTTACTACTTGTTCTGTTGATTACAGCTATTCTAATAGGTGTGAGATGGCATGTCATTGTGGTTTTGATTTGCATTTTCCTCGTAGTTAGCGACATTGAGCATCTTTTTATGTATTTGTCGGCCATCTGTATGTACTCTAGGGAAAAGTGTTCATCTCCTCTGCCCATTTTTTGATCATTTGTGTTGTGTTGTTAGTGAGTCGTAGAGTTCTTTGTACATTTTGGACATTAGGCCCTTACTGGGGGAGTTGCTTGCAAATATATTTTCCCATTCCAGTGCTTGTCTCTTTACCTAGTTGATGATTTCTTTTGCTGAGCAGAAGCTTTTTGGTTTGATGTAGTCCCATTCATTTATTTTTGTCCCATTCATTGATTTTTGCTTTTACTTTTCTTGCCTTTGAGGTCCAGTTCATAAAATGTTCTTGAAGTTCAGAGTCCTTGAATTTAGTCCCTATGTTTTTCTTAATGCATCTTATTGTTTTGGGTCTCATTTTCAGGTCCTTAATCTGTTTTGAGTTAATTTTGGTGTGTGGTGATAGACACCAGTCCAGTTTAATTCTCCTGCAGGTGGCTTTCCAGTTCTTCCAGCACCATTTATTGAGAGGCTTTCCTTTCTCCACTGTACATTTTTGGCTTATTTGTCAAAAATTATTTGCCCATGTAAATATGGGTTTACTTCTGGATTCTCAGTTTTGTTCCATCGGTCCATGTGTCTGTTTTGCTGCCAAACCATTCTGTTTTGATTACTGTCGCTTTGTAGTATAATTTGAAGTTAGCAGAGTGATGCCTCCGACCTCGTTTTTTTTTTTTGTTTTTTTTTTTTGTTTTTTTTTTTTCTGAGGTTAGCTTTGGCAATTCAGGGTCTTTTGTGCTTCCATACAAATCTGATGATGTGTTCTATTTTTGTTCTGTTTCTTTAAAAAATGCTGATGAGATTTTGATGGGGATTGCATCGATTCTGTATAATGCTTTAGGTAATACGGTCATTTTAACTATGTTGATTCTTCCAATCTAAGAATGTGGACTATCTTCCCATTTCTTTGTATCTGCTTTGATTCTTTTAATAAGGTCTTGTAGTTTTCATTATGTAGGTCCTTCACATTTCATTAAATGTATTTCTAGGTGTTTTATTCTTTTTGGTGCAGTTGCAAAAGGAATTATTTCTTCTAATTTTTCTGAAACTTCATTACTAGAGTATAGGAACACAATGCATTTTTGAACACGGATTTTGTATGCAGCAACTTTACTGTATCTGCTTATTGTTTCTAGTGGTGTTCTTGTGGAGTCTTTTGGGTACTCCATATAGAGAATGATGTCATCTGCAGATAGTGACAGTCTGACTTCTTCATTTCCCATTTGGATGCCTTTTATATCATTCTTTTGTCTGATTGCACCCGCTAGGACCTCCAGTGTTATACTGAGTAGTAGTGGCCATAGTGGACAGCCTTGCCTTGTTCCTGATCTTAGAACGTTTTTAGTTTTTCACCACTCAGTATAATTTTGGCTGAGGGCTTGTCATATGGCCTCTATTATGTTAAGGTACTTCTCTACCGATTTCGTAAAGTGTTTTGATCATATTTGGAGGCTATATCTTGTTGAAATCTTTTTCTGCATTTATCATATGCTAAAAACAAATTTTTAATTTGTTTACGTGGTGTATTGCATTTATCAATTTGTGTATGTTGAACCTTCCCTGTGTCCCTGGGATGAAGCCCGCTTGATCGTAGTATATAATTTTTTTAATACGCTGCTCTGTCCGGTTCACTACTGTTTTATTTAGGATCTTTGCATCTGTGTTCATGAGAGATATTGGTCTGTAGTTTTCTTTTTTTGTGTTTTCTTTACCAGGTTTTGGTATCAGTGTAATATTGGCCTCATAAAATGAGTTGGGAAGTATTTCTTGGAAGAGTTGGAGAACAGGTATTAAATCTTCTTTGACTGTTTGGTAGAATTCACTGGTGAAGCCATCTGGTCCTGGACTTTTGCTTTTTAGTAGGTTTTTGGTGGCTGTTTCAATTTCCATACTGCTAATGCTCTCTTAAGGTTTTCCAGTTTTTGATTCAGTGTAGAAAAGTTGTATTTCTCTAAGTACTGGTCCATTTCTTCCAGGTTATTAAATCTGATATTATGTAGTTTTTCATAGTATTCTTGCTCATCTTTGTATTTCTGCCATGTCAGTCATAATTTCCCCTCCTTCACCCCTGATTTTGTTTATTTGTGTCCTTTCTCTTTTTTCTTTAGTTGAGCCAGCCAAGGGTTTGTCAATTTTATGAACCTTCTCAATGAACCAGCTCTTTGCTGCATTTATTTTTTGTATTGCTTTTTTGTTTGTTTGTTTGTTTTGTTTTGTTTTTGTTTTTATTTTATTTATTACTGGTCTAAATTTGGTGATTTCTATCCTTCTGCGGAATTTAGACTCCATACGTCTTCCTTTTCTAGTTTCTTAAGATGAAGCGTTAGGTTGTTTATGTGTGCTCATTCTTGTTTTTGGAGATAGGCTTGTAATGATATGAAATTTCCTCTTTTGAGCGTCTTTGCCATGTCTGAAAAGTTTTGACATGTTGTACTGTCATTATCATTTGTTTATGTGTATATCTTTTGATCTCGTTTTTTCTTTCTTCTCTGACCCAGTTATTTGTCAACAGTATGTTTTTTAATTTCCATGTATTTCTGATTTCTTTTTCACGTATTCCTGATTTCTTTTTACATTTGACCTCTTAGCTTCAAAGCATTGTGGTCAGGGAATACGACTTGAATGATTTCAAACTGCTTATATTATCTCTGTGTCTCAGTATGTGGTTGTCGATTCTTCAGAATGTTCCATGTGCACTAGAGAAGAATGTATAAGCTGCTGTTTTGGAAGGGAAGGCCCTGTTATATGTCAATTATGTCCGGTTGGTGTGATGCATCATTTAAGGATGTTATTTTCTGATTGATTTTCTGTTTGGATGATCTGTCCATATCTGACAGTGGGGTATTTATGTCCCCTACTACAATAGTGTTTTGGTCTGTTTCTCCCTTTAGTTCTGTTAGTAATTGCTTTTCATGATTCTGGGCTCCTTATTGTGAGCATAGATATTAATAAGTGGTATGTCTTCTTGGTGCATAATACCCTTTATCATATGAAGTGTCCCTCTTTATCTTTCTTTACCTTTTTATCTTGAAATCTATGTTGTCCGATAATAATACTGCTACTCCTGCTTTTCTCTACATGCCATTTGCTTGCAATATCAATTTCCACCCTTTCACTTTGCATCTGTGTTTGTCTTTGGAGCTGAGATGTGTCTCCTGGAGACAGCATAAGGATGGGTTTTATTTTTCAATTCATTGTGCAACTGTGTGCCTTTTTATTGGTGAGTTCAGTCCATTTACGTTTAGAGTGATTATTGACGTATGAGGTCTTATAGCCATACATATATATTTCTGGTGGCTCAGTGTTTCCATTGTTTTCTTGTCCTTGTGTCTTTTTTTTTTTTTTTTTTTTTTTTAATTTTTCTTGGCTTTTGTGTGTGTTCTCTCTGGTTCTTCTTGTTCTGTGTTATATACTTTAGGTCTGTTTCTTGGGATGTGATTACCATTATGTATATGAAAGAATTGTTACATATATACAGTCCATAATTTTTTCTGTGTGTGGTTTATCACCTATCTATTTTGCGTATTTGGATCTTTTGAATCCTCCTCTATTTAGTCACTGTTATCTCGTTTTGTCTCCGTGCTGAACATTCATTACTATCTTGCTGTAGCATATTTCTTCTTCTAATTGAGGCTCATAATGTTTTGTTTTAGTCGAATGGTACTTCTCTGCCTCTGTTGGCCTGATACCTCACTCTTAATTATGTATTTTTGTTGTTGTTTTGTCATTTTGTTTAAGGTGAGTTGACTCCTTTCAGTATTTCCTGTAATGCAGGCCTCATAGTGGAGAATTTCCTCAATTTTGTATGTCTGGAAAAGTCTTAATTTTTCCTACATATCTAAAGGAGAGCTTTGCTGGATACATTATTCTTATCTGGTAGTTCCTTTCACTTAATAGTTAAATATTTCAATTCATTGTTTTCTCACTTGTAAGGTTTGCGTTGAGAAGTCTAAGGATAATCTAATGCGTTTCTCTTTCTAAGTCACCGTTTCCTTCTCCCTGGCTGGCCTGAGAATTCTGTCTTTGTCATTGATTTTTGATAACTTTAATACAATGTCTTGGTGAAGACCTTTTTGGGTTGAAATAATGGAGTATTCTGTTGACTTCTTGAATTCCAAGCTCCAGTTTGTTCCTTAAATCTGGGAAGTTCTTGTCCACTATTTGTCTGAAAATGCTTTCTAATCCCTGCTCCTTTTCCTCCCCTTTGAGAATGCCCATTATTCTTCTGTTTCCTCTCCTGATGGTATCAGCTAGTTCTTGAATTTTCCTTTTATTGTTTTTCATTCTCCGGTTTATCTCTTCTTCCTTCTCATTTCTAGATTTCTGTCTTCGATATTACTGATTCTTTCCTTCATTTGGTCAGTTCTCTTTTTCTAGATTGCTATTTCATTTTTTAGTTCTTGCAGTGTGTGTGTTTTTGTTTTTTGTTTTTTATCTCTAGCAGATCTGTTCTTTTTGAGAGTTTCAAACTCCTTGCCCTGCTTATCTAGTGAGCTGTTTTTTCATTTCTTGAAATTGTTGCTATGACTCATTTTGGAACTCACTCAGTTTTTTCAGAAGTACCATCCCGAATTCTTTGTCGTTTAAGTTGTATATTTCTATGTCTGTAAGCTTATTTTCTGTAGATTTCTCTCTTTCTTTTTGAGATGCCTTGTCTCCTTGTTAGTTCATGGTGTTTAATGGGCTGTTTCTCTTCCTGGGCATTAATGGAAGCATAGTCTGCTGTTTTTTCAGAAAGATGATTGATTATATGAAGGTGTCTCTTCAGCCTGTTTGCAAAGAAGGCACTTTTCTTTTGGTTTCCAGTAGGTGGCATCTAAGCCTCTTGGATCCCTGCTTTATATAAAACTTAAATAATGCCTTTTAAAATTTTCTTGTAAATATTTAATCACACTGCCTACCCTCAGTTTCAGTCCCTGTTAGTGTCAGCGAGAGTCTTGGCAGTGTTTGCTCAGATTCTCCTGGGGCTCCGTAGTATTTGGTCTTGGACGGTATGGAGAAAGGGCCATCTGGGCTGGGAGTTGCGGGCTGCAACTCAGCCTTAGCTTTGCAGCCGGGGCTGGTAAAAATCGACGGTTTTTTCTCTGCTGTCCTGTCCCTCTTCTCTGCTTTTGGACCTGATGACTAGGCCCTGCTACCAGCTGGTTGGAACTCGCAGCACTTCCAGGTAGGGCTGTTCAGGGAAGTTGCTGCTCCTTCTCCCTTCCTTCCCCCACTCCCATCCTGTAGGGAGCTCTGGCAGCTGCAAGAGGCAGCTTTTTTTCCCCCTCCCAGTCCACTACCTGACACCTGAGGTTCTGACCTATGGTAGCTCTTATGCTCATATCTCACGCTCAGACATGCTGGTGTGCAATTTGGGTGTTTTTTGTTGTTGAGTTTTAGATGTTCACCTTATTGTTGTTTCGAGGAGAGAGATCTGAGAATGTCTCACACACCACCATGTTTCCCTGAGTCTTAGGTTTAATTTTTTAGTGAACTTAAGTTAGTGAACATATGAAAATTTATTTTCAGTTTCAGGTGGGGTGGAGAATGAGGCAAAATAGTGGATAAGGTTATTTGAACCATTTATATGGTACAGAGGAGAGATCCTCTTTAATACAAAAACAGAAGTATTTACCTCCCAGATTCTGGAAGGGGAAGTAGGAGGGCCTGTTCAATCTCTGGGGCATCCTTCCCTTATTAAGTTAAGAAATGTCCTCTAGATTATCTAATGTCTGATTGTCACTTATTTATCCGTGCTTTTATTTCATTGTACGTTGTCATCTACAACCTCTACTGAATGGACCTTTTGAGTGAGAATGTCCTTGTACTTACCAACCCAAGATTTTAGAATCCTTTGGTGCTCACCATGCCAGACTGTAGACTTTTGTAGCTGTCTGATTATGTCCTGTCAACTCCCATTTGGAGGCTATTATCCTTCCCCTGCCTCACAGAGGAAGAATTAGAGGCTTGGAGAAGTTCAATGGTAATTTTCCCAGGGCCAGTTAGAGCCAGATTTAAAATATAGTTACACCGTCCCTATCAGCAAGCCTTTCACACATATTTCTGCCCATCTCCAAGACATTCTGCAGTGGGTACTCAGGCCTGAGAATGGATGTCTGTGAAAGTGGGCACTACCAGGCTTTGTAGAGGTTCATTATATGGTAATGTTATGGCATTCTGCCTTCTCTTTTGCATAGGAATGGGTGTTGTACTGCCTGGAAAATGAGCTATGTGAATTGAATCATCAAGACAATGCAGGTTACTGTGCCCTGCATGAAGCTTGTGCAGGAGGATGGCTCCGCATTGCTCGACAGCTGCTTAAATATGGTGCTGATGTCAACTGCAGTGCCCAGGATGGAACCAGGTCAGTGACATGTCCTGCTATGGCACAGGCAGTGGCTCTCAGGTATGTGATAAACAACTAGAGGAAAGATAAATGAGCACACTGATGGCAGAATCCTCTGGAATTTAATCACACATACATTTTGGCTAATACAATTTTTAAACTTTCTGACACGAGAGAAAAATTGGCAGTGATTGAAGTGCCAGGAATCTGTTTCTTCACCTCTGCAACAACTGTACTGGTAGAATGTGTTTGATGTAACATTACTTTGTAACTACTCTGGAGTCTTATTACAATTTTCAGCAAGGCTCTGATGATAAATTACATGTAATTTTGGTCAGTCTTAGCTATTAGCCTTTTAGCAGCTAGCTGTCTTCCATAGGTAGACAATTTCTGTGGCAGGCAAATGTTGTTATGTGATCCTAGAGCATGAAGTGACAGAAAAACTGGACAGAGTAGTCATGAATAAGGATATCTAATAAGTAATCAAAAACTTCTCAACAGAGAAAGCAAACAAGGTTAGATCGCTTAATTGGTAAGTACTACGAAATGTTTAAAGAATTAACAGCATCTTATAAAACTCTTCCAAAAAAATGGAAATAAGGAATCACTTTCTAACTCCTTCGCCTGGTGGGTTCTAGGATCCAGAGGAGATGTACAAGCTTATGAATTCTGCCATGAGAGAGAGCTAAGAGCATAACACAGGTGTATTCCATGTGAGTTTAGAGAAAGCCTCAGCATCTATACCAGGACAAATAAATGTATTTCTACCCTGAAGGTGGTAAGTAAAAATTGGAGGAGGTGCTGCTACTTCAAATATGAAACAGCAATGACTAACTCAAAAGGACATGAAGACTCTTGGAAACATGACAGAATGAAAGGATTTCAGTAACCTTCCAATAACCAAACCAAAAGACAGAGAGATCTGTGATTTACCAGTTGAAGAATTCAGATGAGCTCTTTAAGGAAACGTAATAGACCACAATCAACTACAAGATTATTCAGTCATGACAGGAAAACAATACTCAATAGAAGTGTGACATTTAACAGAAGTAGATAATGTGGAAAAAGAAATTCTGGAGCTGAAGAACTTAATAAATAGACATATAATTGCATCAGTATCAGAATAGACCAAATAGCAGGAAGAATCTGAGCTAGCATATAGAAACTTTGAAATAACCAAGTCCAAAAAGAAAAAAATAAAATAAGAGTGGAGAAAGCCTACGCGCGCGCGCGCACACACACACACACACACACACACACACACACACACAAAATCTTTATATAAAAAGAACTTCCCAGACTTAGGGAGATATTTGAAATTCAAGTACATGAAGATATACATCACCCATTATATCAGTTCAGAAAATCTCAAAGAGGGTTCTAAAGGAATTAGGAAAAAAGATTGTATTTTACAAAGGAAACCCCATTAAGATATCAGATTTTTTAGCAGAAGCCTTATAGGCCAGAAGATAGTGATAACATACTTAAAGTGCTAAAAGAAAAAAACTTGCTAACAAAAACTGTGTCCTACAAAGTTATCTTTTAGCAACAAAAAAGAAATACTTTTTAATAGAAACAGCTGAAAGAATTCACCACCAGTAGACCTATCTTACAAGAAATGCTGAGTGTTGTTCTTTTTTCCTTTATTAAATTCATTGGGCTAACACTGGTTAATAAAAATATGTAGTTTTCAAGTGTACAGTTTAATAATATGTCCTATGTATATTCCAGTGTGCTCACAACCCAAAATTAAATTTCCTTTTATCACTATATATTTGTGAAAGGAGTTCTTCAAGCTGATACGAGAGAATGCTAACTAGGAATAAAAACATGAAAATATACAACACATTGGTAAAGGCAAATATATAGTCAAATTGCAAAACCCTAATGTGATGGTATGTTAATGACTTATATAAAAAGGTTAAAGGTATCAAAAATAATTAAAGCTATTAAGTGAATACAATATAGAAAGAGGCAAATTGCAACACTAAAGGCATATAAGGGGCATAAAAATGAGAGTGTTCTAAAAGTAATGTTAATGTAAAATAGTTTATTATTTCTGTTTCTGTAAGTTTCATTGTGAACACAAGGCAAACACTTATGGCAGATTCTCACACTCTCACATATACACATACAACAAGAGATCACAGCATAATACTATAGAAAATTACCAGTTCAAAAGAAACACACAAAAGAATAAAAAAGGAAGAAGAGAACAACAAAACAGCCAGGAGGCCATCAGATGACAACAGTAAGACCTCACATATCAGTAATTGAAATTTCCAATTAAAAGGTACAAAATGGCTGGATGCATTACACACACACACACACACACACACACACACACACACACACACATACACACACACACACACGATGCAACTATATGCCTCCTATTAGAGACTCACTTCAGTTTTAACATATAAGAGTGAAGAGATTGAAGAAGATATTCAATGCAAATAAAAACCAAAAGAGAGTGGAGATAACTATACTTCCACCAAAAAAAAATTAGACTTTAAGTCAAAAATGATAAGAAAAGACAAAGAAGGTCATATAATGATAAAAATTCAGCTCATCCAGAAGATGTAACAATGGTAAATATATATGCTTCCTATATTGGAGGACTTATATGCATTACACAAAAACTAGCATGATCTGAAAGGAGAAATAGTTAAAAATGCAGTAAGAGTAGGGGACTTCATTACCCCTTTAAGCAGTGGATAGATCATCCAGATAGGAAATTACAAGGAAACATTGGACTTGAACTATGCTTTAGACCCAATGGATTTAAGAGACATAATAGAAAATTCCATCAGAGTATGCGTTCATCTCTAGTATGCATGGATCATCTGATAAACCACAAACAAACCTTAGTAAATTTAAGAAAATGTATAAACAAATATTTTTTTTTCTGAGCAGAATGGTATGAAACTAGACATCAGCAAGGAAGAAAATCAACAAGGCAGAAAAATGGAAAACTTACAGATACATAGAATTTAACAGTACACTTCTGAACATATTTTGAATGATTCAAGAAGTCAAAATCAAAATATCTCGGAGCAAATGAAAATTGAAAACCGCACACCAAAACCTATGGGACACTATAAAAGCCATTCTAAGAGGTGCATTTAAAGGGATAAATGCCTTCAAAAAATTTTTAAATAGACAATGTAACTTTGCTCTTGAAGGAATTGAAGAGCACAGTAAGCCTTAAATTAGCAGTGAAGGAAATAATGATGATCAGAGGAGAAAGAAATTAAATAGAGCCCAAGGGAAAGCAATAAAAAGATCAACAAACACTAATATCTGGTGTTAGAAAAAAAACCGGAATTGACAAAACTTTAGCTTGATTAGGAAAAAAAGACAACTAAAATTATAAAAGAAGAGACATTGTGACTGATACCACAGAATAGGATCATAAGAGACTACTGTAAAAAATTGTATATGAAAAATTGGATAACTTAGTAGAAATTTATGACTCCTAGATACAACTCACCAACTGAATTAGAAATAGAAAATATAATGTGTCAATAACAAATAAATTGATTCAGTAATAAAAAATATCTCCCCTTATGGAAATATATAAAAGCCTATAACCATATGGTTTCACTGATAAATTCTATGAAATACTTAAGGACAAGGTAATCTTACTAAAACTCTTAAAAAAATTAAAGAGGAGGGAATACTGTCAAAATTATCGTAGAGGGCCAGCATTACCCTGACCCAAAGTCATATGAGGACATACACACAAAAAGTATAAGTTGATATCCCTGATGAATAATACGTGCAATTTTCTCAACAAAATAGTAAACAAAATTCAACACCACATTAAGCAGCATAAAGATGATCAGGTAGGATTCATCATGTGATTCAGGAGTAGTGAGTAGTTCAGCATGTGCAAATCAATAAATCTGATAAACCAACCATGTTAATAGAATGAAAGCTAAACATTCATTATGTCAGAAGAAGCAGAAAAAAATTGACAAATACAGCATATTTTCATGATGTAAATCCCAACAAATTGGAGACAGAAGGAACACACCAACAAAATACATGTAAGAGAAAAAAGTCTCATTCACAATGGACTAAGAAACAGTAGATGAGGAATAAAGATAACGTGTGAATAAAAGTCTTTGTGCTGAAAATTATGTCATTTATGAAAATGGAGGATGGAAAGTCATGCTGTGTTACAGAACTTGGAGAGTGAATACCATTCAAATGGCCATTCATACTACACAAAACCATCCACAGATACAGTGCAATCCTGGTCAAAATTTTAATGACATTTTTCAAATAAATGGAAAAAACACCCTAAAATTTGTAGAGCATGACAGAAACCCTGAATAGCCAAAGAAATCCTGAGACAGAATAAAATTGGAGGCATCACACTTCCTGGTTTTACACTATACTCCAAATCTATAGTAATCAAAAGAATATGGCATTAAAAAAAAGAGATTCATAAAACAGAATGGAGAGTCTACACATATACAGTTAAATATTTCATAAGGAAGCTGAGAAGAATCAATGGGAGAAAGAATTGACTGCTTCAATAAATGGATGTTGTGAAAAGTAGAATCTTAAACCATTCACAAAAATTAACTTAAAATATGCCTGAAACCATAAAACTTGTATAGAAAAATGTAAGGAAAAAGCTCCTTGACACTGCTGGCAATGATTTTTTTTTTTTTTTTTTTTTTTTTGGACATGACATCGAAAAGACAAACAACAAAGCTAAAAACCAATGGGACTACATTGATCAAAGAAGCTTCTCAGCAAAAATAATAATCAAGAAAATGAAAAAGCCTATGGACGGGGCAAAAATATCTGTAAACCTATACTTGATAAAGAGTTAATATCTCAAAATGTGTATTTTATCTGAAGTGGATGAAGTTCAGTATGTCAAAGAGAGATCTGTAACACTGTGTTCACTGCAGCATCATTCTCTATGGCCAACATGTAAACATAAATGTTTGTGTACACATCAGTACTCTCTGCCCCGCCGCCCCCACACACACAATAGAATATTGTCCAGCCATGAGAAAAATAGCGAAATCCTGCTATTTGCCACAGCTTAAATGAACCTGGAGGGCTTTATGATAAATGACATCAGTCAGAGAGAGACAAATGCTTATATGTGAAATCTAAAAAAGCAGAAGTTGGAGAGTAGAAAGGTGTACAAAAATGCCACTGACTTCTGAATATTTATTTTGTAACCTGCTACTTTACTGAATTCATTGATTAGTTCTAAGTTTTGGTAGAATCTTTAGGGTTCTCTTTACATGCTACCAAGTCTTCTGTAAATAATGAGAGTTTTACTTCTTCCTTTCCAATTCGGATGCCTTTTATTTCTCTTTCTTACCTTACTGCTGCAGTTAAGACATCCACTACAATGTTGAATAGGCGTGGGGAACGTGGGCATCCTTGTCTTGTTCCTGATCTTAAGGAAAACACTTTTTGCCTGTTCCCATTGAATGTGACAGCTGTAGGTTTGTCACATACGGTCTTTGTTACGTTGAAGTATGCTCCCTCTATTTCCACTTTGCCGAGAGTTTCTATCATAGATGGGTTCTGGGTTTTGTCGATTGTTTTTTCTGCATCTGTTGTTATGGTCATATGCTTTTTATTTTGATTTGCTAATGTGTATCACAGTAATTGATTTCTGGATATTGTATCAACCTTGCATTCCAAGAATAAATCCAACTTGATCATGGTGTATGATATTACTGTACTGCTGAATTCCTCATATTTCAGAGGATTTCTGTATTAATGTCCGTCTGTTTTTCTTTTTTGTGTGTGCTGTTCTTGGTTTTGGAATCCTCATGGTAATGGTGTCCTCATGGAAAGAAATAGAAAGCATTCCCTTCTCTTGAATTTTTTGAAATATTTTGAGCATAGGTGATAATAATTCTTTGAATGTTTGGTAAAATCCACCTTTGAAACCATTTGCTCCAGGACTTTTTGTTTCTTGGGATTTTTGAGTATTGATTTAATTTTGTTAGTAGTAGTCTGTTCACATTTTCTATTTTTTCTTGACTCAGTCTTGGGAGATTGTATGTTTCTGGGAATGTGTCCACTTCTTCCAGCTTGTTCAATTTATTGGGGCATAATTGCTCATAGTACTACTTATGATCCTTTTGTATTCCTGTGGAGTCATTTGTCACTTGTTTCATTTTTTATTTAAATTATTTGAGGTCTGTATTTTTCTTGATGAGTCTGATTAGGAGTTTATTCATTTTGTGTATCTTTTAGGGTACCACTTTCTCTTCCATTCATCCATTGATGGACACCCAGGTGTCTTCCATGTTTTGCTGCAATGACATATGGATGCAGATGTCCCTTCAAAGTAGTGCTTTGGGTTTCTTTGAAAAATATTGAAATCTAATGGGTACTTCTTTGTATCCACTTATAGCCTTTGTTTCAGAGTCTATTTTGTCTGATAATGTGCTATTTTGTCTGATAAGTTGCTACCCCAACTTATTTTTCCTTTTCTATTTCTTTGAAACATCTTTTCCATCCCATTACTTTCAGTCTAGTTACTTTTTTGATCCGAAGAAAGTTTCTTGTAGGCAGCATATGTACGAGTCTTGTTTTCTTATCCATTCAGCCACCTGTATCTTTTGATGGGAGTGTTTAATATTTACATTAAAGTAATTTTTGATACATATGTAGTTATTGCAATTTTATTATTTGTATTTTTATCTTTTTTTCTTGAAGAAATCCCTGTAACATTTTTATAACATGCCTTAGTTTTCTCTGTGCAGACCGATTTGACAGTACAGAATGTGTTGGTGAAATGTTGTATATTTGAGACTTGTCACACCTAGTGCACACACAGCCTGTTTTGCCTATTATTAACTCCAAAATAAGCATATGTATGTGTATGCATACTCAAGTTTAATCCTACTGTATCTCTCTCTCTTCTTAGGCTTCTCCATGATGCAGTTCAGAATGATAACTTGGAAATTGTCCGCCTGCTTCTCTCCTATAGTGCTGACCTTACTTTGGCTACCTACTCAGGTAGAACCTTTATGAAAATGACTCACAACGATGTTATGGAAAGGTTTCTGGCAGGAAGGTCACTTCAAGGAACAAGAATGATAAAGTTCAAGAAAATAGTACACTTGAAACCAATATGATTTTATTACCCAGGTCACCCCAATAAAGTTAATTTAAAAAAATAGAATAGAAAAAAAATGTTCTCTCTTACAATTTAGATACTGACTAAAAATTTTTAGATTTTGTTAGACAGACATGAAACACCTTCAAGTTTTAAAACAGCAGTCATATTGCCTTTCGTATGATACAGCGTTCTAATTAAGCTAATTATTTTGGTGTGCTTAGCCCATGATTCTGCATTTAAATTGACCTATATTCACTAACATTTAAGATTTCTTAAAGTTATTTGCCTTTCTACAAATACATTTTTAACTTAGACATCATTGTTTTTACATTCTGAATCTGTATGAAATTAAAGACTCAGACCTTTCATTCATGAAATTATCTGTGTGTGTATGTGATGTTTAGTCAGCAGATAAGCCATTATGTAAGCATTGGCCATTACAGGATCCCTAAAGAACAAGAAGCTTTTTATAAGTGTGAAGAATGTACACTTAAATTCTTTGTTATATTCTTAGTGTCAAAGAATGCCACTAACCCATGTGGTAATAACTTTGTTTATCTTAACTTAGATTTACTTATTAAAAAAATATTAGTTTATCAGAGGTAAATGTAATGCTCCTTTAGTTTTGTATATGATATGATATATAAGCTTTTGTCAGATATAGCAGAGAATAGGTTGTCAGAGAATTGCATCCATGTGCAGCAAGTAAACTTTTTGGGGGGACATAGAGAAAGGGACATGCCAGCCTATTTTGAGTTTATAAGGAAATGTCCCTGAACTGTTAGCATTTTTTCTATATCATCAGTTTTTATGCTAACTTTTAAATTTTTTGTTTTATTTTAAATTATAGTTAGAGACATATACCATTAAAATTTCTCTCATTTTTAACTGTACTGTTCAGTAGTGTCAAGTATATTCATATTGTGGTGCAACAGCCCTCTAGAACTCTTCTATCTTGCCTAAATGAAAATGTATGCCCATTAAATACTAATATTCACCCATTCTCTGACAAGCAGCATTATTATTTTTTTTGTGTTTATCATTTTACCTACTTGAGATACCTCATATAAGTGAAATCTTTCATTATGTGATCATTTGTGACTGGTTTATTTCGCTGATCATGTTTTCAAGGTTCCTTCACATAGTGGTATGAGAAAGAATTTCTTTTTTAATACTGAATAATATTCCATTGCCTGTATATTTTCTTTACACATATATGTGGATGGACATTTGGGTTGTTTGCACCTTTTAAATCTTGTGAATAATGTGAGAATATTTATAAATATATATGTGAAAATATCTGAGGTCCTCCTTCCATTGCTTTGTGTATGCACTCAAAAGTGAAATTGCTGGGTTGGTTATATAATAGTTCAATTTTAAATTTTCTCAGGAACCTCTATATTGTTTTTCTATTTTTGAAAAATGTCATTGAGACTTTGATAAGAGATGAAAAATCTGTAGATTGCTTTGGGTAGTATGTCCATTTTCACAGTATTAAGTCATCTAAGCTATCAATATGAAATAATTTTTATTTACCTGCATTGCCTTAGAGTTATCACCATTTTAGTTTTCAGTGTACAGACTTTTTGCCCATTACTTATTTTATTTTATTTGTGATTATTTTATTTCTTTCTTGGAATTTGTTAAAAATGCAACCAATTTTGTATCTTGAGTATCCTGCAACTTTGCTGAAAACTTTATTATTTCAACAGTCTTTTAAAGAATGTCCCCCCCTCTCTCCAGATTATTTAAATGACCTACAGGGTCACAGAGATGAATTTCATAGCACTTGGGAGTTTTATGGAAGCTCTGTGTGTGGTGAGTTACATTATTCTTTTTAGTTCAGTGGGAAGTGAATAATTCATGGAACATTTCACTGTGGTAGGAGAGAGAGGAGGATGGCTGGTGGGACTCTAAACAGAGATTATTAGGTAATAATCTCTTTTTATTTAGAATCTTTTAATTGGGGAGAGCTGAAATTTTAATAGAGCCTGCTAACTCCTTTCTCTGTTTTCCTCTCCATTAGAACCGGACCATGGAACTGGATTTAATGTTTTGGCAAACCCTCCAGGATCAGAGCTCCAAGATGATACAGATGAGGCATACAGGGATGTGTTTGAATTTGAATTTTCAGATAGCCCCCTATTACCATGTTACAACATCCAAGTTTCCATTTCTCAAGGGTAAGCATATGGTTGAAAAATACCTGAGTTTTCTTGGAGTAGTAGGACCTTTAAAAACCCTTTTAAATAGATGGTGGGTAGGTGAGTGAATTCTAAGTGTCCTGGCACTTCACTTAATGTGCTTTTATGGTGTATTCATTATACACAATGGGGATCAGATTCATAGCACTGTATATAATATCCTTATCAGAAGACTACCAAGGAAAATAAGGACCTACAGCCCAAAGTGTTCATGTTGCCATTTATTGGAATGCCACAGAAGAGTTTGTGCCTGTATACCAAAGATATTAAATCTTGGAGAAAGAGGTTTAGAAGCTTTCCAGCATACCATTACATGGGCCTTCCAAGGCACATCAGCACACTGCACGTATATTGATAATTGTCCTTCTCCCCTATATTGATAATTTTCCTTCTCATAAAGGCTTAGAAAATTATTATTCATGGTTTAGGAATTTTTTAATATGATCAGATTTGGTAAGGTATTGTTTTGCCCCTATATTTGAGCCACCATATGTATACCCAGGCTTGAGGTATACATTATCAAGAGACTCGTGCTCTGCTGTTGGTTAACAAAGGTGCTTAATAAATCTACATCATCATCAGGCTCTGAAGTATGCAAGCCACTATAAAAAGTTCAATTTTATTAGGATCTAAATCATAAATTCTGTTGCAGGGTATATGCTAGGAATATAATAATTTGTTTCTTTAAAACATGAATTCAGATAGATGAGGAGTTTGAGAGTGGAGATGTGTTAAAGCAAAGGAGGTGAGCTTCATTAAGGTTTACATCCTCCTTTCTAAAAACTAGTTGGTCTTCCCTATTTGTTCTCTTAAAACTGGATGAGTCCAGAGTTATTCTCACTAGCATTGGATACTTTTGCTTACCTTGAAAGGAGAATGTTGGTCAGTGAATGCGTATGGTGAAAAATGGCAGGTGGTGGAAGAAAACACTCTTGTTATGGCTTTAGAATGGTCTATTAAGGGCTATAATTGTTGGGGGCACCTTTAATTCACCAGAGCTTTTAACCACCTTCCTTTTTGTTTTGTAGACCACGAAACTGGTTACTGCTTTCAGATGTACTTAAAAAATTAGAAATGTCATCCCACATATTCCGTTGCAGTTTTCCAAATGTGGAAATTGTCACAATTGCAGAAGGAGAGTTTTATAGGCAAGTTTCAGCAAGTCTCTTGTTCTCTTGTCCCAAAGACCTGGAAGCCTTCAACCCCAAAAGCAAGGAATTATTAGACTTGGTTGAATTTAAAAATGAACTTCAGACCATCCTTGGCTCTTCCTTGGAATGCTTAAATCCAAGTGATGTGACCTTAGAGAAGGACTACTGGTAAGCAGTGTAGGGCACTGTGTATACTGTGTTTTTTGTTCTTGTCAATCCTGTGGATATGTGTCAAGATACAAATGACAAATATGGTTGACAAATATATAGTACATTAATGCATAAGAAAATATTTTGACTTTATGTGAGACTCCAGTTAGAAAACTTACGAAGATATCTTCGTTTAAAATGTAAATTAAGGTTTTTTTTTTTTTTTTTGAAATTGTTCTAGTGTTTAATATATACAGAAAATTCTTTGGTCCAAACTTCATTTTTACTGGAATGAAAATTGTTATTTTTTTGTTGACTTTATTTTCATACAAAGCCCTAGTGACAGGGACTGTTAATTTTCATAAGTGAGGCCATCGGAATTGAGAAGGCGTTTATGAATATAAATTTGGTAACAGTGCTTAATGTGTAACTGTGTTTTGTTTACAGATTTTATGCTGTCTACTAGGTTATTTGCTGTTGGATGTAGCATAAATTAAAGCAACATCCACACACAACTAATTGGAATTTTATTGAATTTTGTAGTTTTAACTTGATAAGCAAATTCACTGTTTAACAATTTTACAGACGTGTTATGAAAAGGCAATAAAAGTGTCAATGATACAATATCTCTGTCTTATGTGTTCCTAAAATATATAGTTTTATTGCTATTTTTTAATGTTAGTGATCCAATTTCTATCATCATATTAGTTTGTGCTTTATAAACCAACGCAAACTGAAGAGTTAAGAGGAAATATACTCTGAATATGATCTAGCTTTTATCATTTTGTAAAATTAAAACTTGAATTACATTGTGCAGTAGTTGCCCATTTCCCCACACTGTTTCATGATAACTTCTGTTCACTTCCTTGCCTGTGATTTTGACTGTTCTTAGTAACAGATAAAATCATACAGTATTTGTTTTTTGCTTTTTTAAATAACTGGCCTAATTCACTCAGCACTGCGTCCTCAGGTTCATCCATGTAGTAGCATGTACCAGAATTGCTTTTAAGACTGAATAATATCCCATAGTATGGATATACCATATTTTGTTTATCCATTCATCTGTGGATGGCACTTGGGTTGCTTTTGTTTAGTTGTCACCCAGAGTGCTGCTATGAACATATGTGTACAAATAACTACTTAAATCTTATTTTCAGTTTTTTAGTTACATAACCAGAAGTGCAATTATTGATAAAATGGTAATGCTGTTTTTATTTTCAAGAACTGCTGTTCTGTTTTGCAATAGCAGCTGTACTGTTTTACATTTCCACCAACAGTGAGCAAAGTGTCATTCTTCATCCTCACCAACACCTATTACACAAACTTTGAAAACTGTGTGTGAGTCTAGTTTGTGTATTATTTTCTTTTGTTGTGTGTGCTTTTGGTGTCATAGCCAAGAACAAGTTTTGCTTTTCTTCTTAGACATAAATTTTGATCCATTCTGAGTTCACTTTTGTTGTATGGTGTCAGATAAGCATACAGCTTCATTCTTCTGCACGTAGATATCCAGTTTTTCCAGTACCTTTGGTTGAATACTGTGCTTTCTCCATCGACACCATATGTGCAAGGGTTTATTTCGGGCTTTTATTTTGTCCCTTTGGTCTTCGTCTGTATTACAATACCAGTTTTGATTTCTGTAGCTTTGTAGTAATATTTGAAATCAGACAGTGTGAGTCCTTCAGTTTTGTTTATTGTCAGGGTTGCTTTGAATACTCACAGTCCTTTGAGATTCCATGGGATTTCTAGGATATGTTTTTCTATTAGTGCAAAAACATGTCATTGGGAATTTGATAGTAATTGTATTGAATGTGTAAATCACTTTGGGTAGTATGGTCATTTTAACAATATTAAGTCAGTCCATGAACATAAAATGTGTTTTCATTTATTTATGTTTTTGAATCATTTCAGCAGTGTTTTATAATTTTTATTGTATGGTTCTTTCACTTCCTTGGTTAAATTAATTCTTAAGTCTTTTATTTAATGTTATAAATGGAATATTTTCTGAATTTATTTTTGGGTTATTTTTTGTTATAGAAAACGTAACTGATATTTGTTGGTTGTTTCTTTATGTATTTTTCTACTTACTCAATTCACCTATTTGTTATAAGTTGTTTTGTTTTGTTTTGTTTTGTTTTTGTCTTTTGCTAGAAACCCTTGAGTTTCTTCTTCATATCATCTGCAAGCACTGATAATTCCATTCCTTTCCAGTTAGGTATTATTTTTTTTCTTGTCTAGTTGCTCTGGCTAAAACTCCCGTACTATGTTGAATAAAGGTGGCAAGAACAGATGGAACTAAACCAAACTAAAAAATATTGTGAACAGCAAAGGAAACCAACAACAAAACAAAAAGACAATATTGAATAAGAGAAGTTATTTGATAATGAAATATCTGTTATGGAGTTAATATGCAGAATTTATAAAGAACTCATGGAACTCAACTAAAAAAACAGACAATCCAATTAAAAAAATGGGCAGATGACCGGAAGAGAAGTTTCTCCAAGAAGGACATACATATGGTTAATGAACATATGCAAAGGTGTTCCATGTTACTAATCGGAGAAATGAAAATTAAGACCACAAAGGTTTATCCCCTTTCACCTGTGAGACTGTCCACCATCAATTACTCAACAAGTGCTGGCAAAACTGTGGAGAAAAGGGGACCCTCATGTGCTGTTGGTGGAATTGCAAATTGGTGCAGCCACTATAGAAACCAGGATGTAAGATACTCAAAAATTAACATAGACCCAGCAAATTATACTTTTGGTTATTGATCCAAAGAAATCCAAAGAAAACCCTCATTTGAAAAGACACATGCACCACTATGTTTATTGCAGCTCTGTTTATCATAGCCAAAATATGGAAACAGCCTTGGTGCCCATCAAAAGACAAATGGATAAAGATGCGATACACATATAAGATGGAAAATTACTCAGCGTGAAAAAGAATGAAATCTCATCATTTGCAACCAATTAGATGGACCTGAATGTATCATGCAAAGTGGGATAAGTCAGACAGAGAAAGTCAAATACAAATGCCATATGATTTCACCTATGCATGGAATCTAACGTCAAAAAAAAAAAATCTCAGAAACTCATAGAATTAATGGTTGCCAGATGGGAAGGAATTTGATGGGTTGGATGACAGTGAGATTGGGAAGTAGAAATTTGTAGTTAGAAAATAGTCACCAGGATGTGAAGTCTAGCATAGAAAATACAGTCAATAATAATGTAATAATTATGTATGGTGTTAAGTGGGCAGTAGACTAAGCAGGGGAATCACTTCATAAAGTTATATAAATGCTGCACACCTGAAACTAATATAATACTGAATGTCAACCTAATTGAAAAAGACCTTTAAAATTAATTGTCTTTTCAGGGGGAAAAAGTGGCAATGGTGGGCATTCTTGACTCATTAGCAGTATTAGGAAAACTTGGAACTTCCACCTTTGGGTGTGATGCTGTGGGTTTTTCATATTTGGCTTTTATTTTACTGAGATAGTTTCCTTCTTTTCTTGTTTTAGTGATATTTTTATTAAAGTGTGCTGTGTTTTGTTAAATGCTATGATGAAGAATGATCATATGGCTTTGATAAAGAATGATCTTATAGCTTTTTCTTCAATCTGTTAATGTGATATAATACACTGACTTTCAAATATTTAACCATCTTTGTCTCCAGGAATAAATTTCTTACATCTTACACCTTGTACGTATCTTTCACTTAGGTTAAGTTTATAACTAAGTGCTCTATTGTTGTGGATGCAATTATAAATGATAGGAGTGTATTTTTAGATTTTTTTTAAATTTATTGTCAGTAGATGGTAATGTAACTAATTTTTTGATTTCTTTTAATTCTGAAACTTTTCAGCATTATTTTAATAAATGTTATTGGCATCTTAAGCTTTTCTATATGTAAGATCATATCACCTGCAATTGAGATTTTGTTGTTCTTTTCCAATTTGAATGCCTTTATTTCTTTTTCTTATCTAATTGCCCTGTCTAGGGTCTCTCCTCTACTACGGTAGTGGGGAGCATGTGCACTCTTATTTGTTCTTAATCTTAGAAGAAAATTTTGTAATCCTTCACCATTGTGCTGACAGTGAGTCTGTGATGTGGCATTTAGTGGAATAGGTATGTTTCTTTTTACCTAATTTGTTGAGCAGTTTATCGTGAAAGGAAGTCAGATGCTTTTTCTGTATCTATAGTGATGACCATATGATTGTTATGTTTCATTTTATTGTGGAGTATCACATTTGTTGGTTTGCATATGTTGAACTACCCTTGCACCCCTGGAAGGAATCCCACTTAATCATAGTGCATGATTCTTTTGATGCTGAATTGGATTTGCTAGTAGTATACTGTTGAGAGTTTTTGCATCTATAGTCATCACGGAAATTGACCTGTAGCTTTTTTATCTGGCTTTAGATCAGGATAACATTAGCCTCATGTAATGAGACTGGGAGTTTCTCCTCATTTTCAAGTTTTTGAAAGAGTTTGAGAAGGCTCTGTAAGAATTCTTTAATTTTGGTAGAATTCAGTAATGAAGCCAGTTGGTCCTGAGCTTTTCTGTTGGGATGTTGAAGATTACTGATTCAGTCTCTTTGCTTGATATTAATGTGCTCATATTTTACATTTCTTCAAGCTTGTTTTTGTATGTTTTATGTTTTTAACAATTTATTAATTTCTAAGTTGTCCACGTCGTTGGCTTGTAATTGTTCACACTGCTACCTATGGTCCTTTGAATTTATGTGCCGACTTCCTTTCTGATTTTATGAGTCTTTCAGAGTCAGTAAGTTCAGTACACATCCAGAAGGAGGTTGCTTATATACAGAGTGTTCAAACATGGAGAGAGGAGGCCCTGATTTATATAAGTGTGAAGTTTTATCTCTATGTGCACAGGAGAATCCAGGGTTTATATATACACCATAAGGAAACTCATATTCTAGAAAGCAAAACACAATGGAATATGCATAATGCAGGTATACAGTGATATCCCCATCCCAAAGGGGTTGATAAATTCAGGAAAGTATGTAGGATATCAGTTGTGATGTGTTATGCAGTTCATTCTTTTCAAAGAGTATGTGTCCACTTTCGTACAGTAAGGAAGCTGCTGTCTACGGAGGACTAGCACAATGATCACATACAAATCTTCAAAACCACGATAAAAGAGGAAGACCTAAGAATTTATCGGCAGGATACACACACACAAAGCTCCCTTTGAAAAAACACTGACTATTTTTTTAGTCTTAAACAATTTTGAGATGAAAGTGAACAACAAAATTTTATGTTTCCAAGTATGCACTTCAGCAGTATGTTTCATTATGTGTTCACCCCATAGAGTTAGAATTCCTTCCATCACCAATTTTAACCCTTTTTTACTGCCACCTACTTCCCCCAACTTTCCCACTTCTGCCTCTGGTAAACACTAGTCTACTGAACTGTTCCATGTGTCTCTGTTTGTCATGTTTGCTTTTAGACTTTTATCACCACATAGGAGTGAAATCATGGTTTTTAAATTTTCTAACTTATTTCACTTAGCATGTCACAAATGGCAGTATTTCATCTCTTCTCATGGCAAAGTTATATTACAGTGTATATAGGTGCGGTGGCTTTTTTATCCAATCATCTATCACAGGACACTTCAGTTGCTTCCATGTCCTGGCCACTGGGACTAATGCTGCTGTGAACAGCAGTGTGCAAGTACCTTTTTGGATGTGTGTTGTCAAGTGTTTGGGGTAAATATCCAGTAGAGGGAACGCTGGATCCTATGACAGAGCAATTCTTAGTTTTCTGAGGAACCTCCATACTGTTTTCCATGGTGGCCATACCAAATTGCAGTCCCACCAGCAGTGTATGTATGACGATTCCTATTTCTCCAAGTCCTCTCCAACATTTGTCATTACTTGTCCTGTTGATTATAGCCATTCTAAGAGGTGTGAGATGGTATCTCCTTGTGGTTTTGATTTTTTATTTTTCTAATAGCAATATTGAGCATCTTTTCCAGTATCTGTTGGCCATTTATGGTCCTCTTGGGATAAGTGTCGGTTCAGGTCCACTGCCCAATTCTTTGACTAGATGATTTGCTTTTATATTGTTACTGAGATGTATGAGTTGTTTGTATATTTCGGATATTAGGCCCATATCGCAATTGTTGCTTTCTTTGTATGTATTTTGGATATTAGGTCCTTATGGGAGGTGTTGCTTTCAAATACATCTTCCTATTTCAGTAGTTGTCTCTTTACCTTGTTGACAGTTTCTTTTGCTGAGCAGAAGCTTTTGAGTTTGACGTAATCTCATTCATTTTTTTTTTTTTTTTTTTTTTGCTTATCTTTCCCTTGCCTTTGAAGTCAAATTCATAAAGTTCTCTTTAGGTCCATTATCCTTGGGTTTAGTTTCTGTGTTTTCTTCTATGCCTTTTTTTTTCAGGGCTTATATTCAGGTCCTTAATCTATTTTGAGGTAATTTTGGTGTGTTGTGACAGAGAATAGTCTAGTTTCATTCTTTTCCTGCTGCCTTTCCAGTTTTCCAGCACCACTTATTGAAGGAGCTTTCCTTTCTCCACTGTATGTTTTCGGGTCTTTTGGGTGAAAATTATTTTCCCACATATATGGGTTTGCTTCTGGATTCTTGATATGTTCCACTGGTTCGTGTGTCTGTTTTGCTGCCAATGCCATGCCATTTTGATTACTGTTGCTTTGTAGTATAATTCGAAGTTAGGCAGAGTGATAGCTTGTTTTTTTCTCCCTTTGGCAATTTGAATTCTTTTGTGTTTCCATACAAACCTGATAATTTTGGGTTCTAATTTGTTAAAAAGTGCCAATAAGATTTTGATGGAGATTGCTTTAAATCTATATAATGCTTTAAGTAGTAATAAGGTCATTTTAACTATGTTGATTCTTCTAATCTAAGAACATGGAGTATCTATTTTCTTTGTATCTTCAATTCCGTTCAATAAGTTCTTATAGTTTTAGATATGGAGATCCTTCACGTGTTTTGGTAAATTTATTCTGGGATATTCTATTCTTTTCATTGATGTTGCAAAAGTAATTGTTTCTTTCCACTTTTATCTTGACTTCATTATTAGAGTATAGGAATGCAATGGATATTTGAATGTTGATTTTGTACTCAGAAACTTTATTGTATTTGCTTATTGTTTCTGGTAGTGTTCTGGTGGAGTCTTTAGGGTTTTTCTGTTCAGAGAAATCATGTCATCCTCAAATAGTAACAGTTCGACTTGATTTTCTATTTGGATGCTTTTATTTATTATCTTTCTCTTGTCTAATTGCTCTTGCTAGGACCTCCAGTGTTATGTTGAATAACAGGGACTAAAAGTGGACAACCTTGCCTTGTTCCTGATCTCAGAGGAAAGGTTTTTCATTTTCACCATTAAGAATACAAAGTTGTCTGAGAGTTTGTTACATATGGTCTTAATTATGTTAAGATACTTCCTTCTATACTGATTTTGTTTTGACATAAATGGATGCTGTATCTTGTCAAAGGCTTTTCCTACATCTGTGAATATGATTCTGTGATTCTTATTTTTTAATTTGTGATGTATCACATTTATGGATTTGCATCTCTTGAACCATCCCTGTGTCCCTGGGATGAAGCCCACTTGATGTGGTGTATAATCTTTTACTCTGTAGCTGTATTCAGTTTGCTAGTACCTTATTTTGAGTTTTTGTGTCTCTGTTCCTGAGAGAGATTTGTTTGCACTTTTTCTTTTTGTGCATTATCTTTACCAAGTTTTGGTATCAGAGTAATATTGGCCTTATGGAGGTGAGTTGGGAAGTATGTGCCTCCATCTAGATTTTTGGAAGAGTTTGAGGAGAACAGGTATTCCATCTTCTTTGGATGTTTGGTAGAATTCACTGCTAAAGTCATGTGGTCCTGGACTTTCAGTTTGGGGTAAGTTTGATTATTGCTTGAATTTTCATACTGTTGAATGATTACATTTTTCAGCTCTTCTTGATTCCAACCTAAAAGATTAAATTTTTCTAAGTACTAGTCCATTTTCTTCTAAGTTAATTGGTATTATATACTTTTCATTGAATTCTTATATGATCCTTTATTTTCTATAGTGTCCTGTCATAATTTCCCTTCTTGCATCCCTGAATTTGTTTGTTTCCTTTCTCTTTTCTTCTTTAGTGTTTCTAGCTAGGGTTTGTGAATTTTATTAACCTTCTCAAAAAACCAGCTCTTTGTTGCATTTATTTTTATTGTTTTTTTAATATTATTTTATTTCTGCTCCCTTTTTGATGATTTTTTTCCTTCTATGACTTTGGGCTTTATTTGTTCATTTTTATTTTTTTTAAGATGAAGTGTTTGTTTATTTGGGTTCATTCTTGCTTTTTGGAGATAGGCCTGTAGGGGTCTGAATATTTTACTGACCATTTTTTGCCAAATTCCCAAAGTATGATATGTTGTACTATAATTGTCATTATTTTCACATTATCTCTTGATCTCTCCTTTTGTTCTCTGACCTTAGTAATTCTTCAGAAGTATGTTTTTAATCTCCATGTATTTGTGTCTGTTCCCACTTTACTTTCACAGTTGCTTTCCAGCTTCAAAGCATTATGGTCAGAGAATATGGTTGGTATGATTTCAACTTTCTTAACATTTGTTCAAGCTCTCTGTGTCCCAGTACGTGTTTAATCCATTAGAATGTTCCATGTGCATTAGAAAAGAATGTATAAGCAGCAATTTGGAGATAAAGCCTCTGGAAATGTCACTTGTGTCCAGTTGGTCTTATATGCCATTTAAGGATGTTACTTCCTTATTCATTTTCTGTTTATCTGATCTGTCCATTTCCGACAGTGTGGTCTTTAGGTTCCCTGTTTTCTACTACAATAGTGTTTTGTCTTGTTACTTCCTTTAGTTCTGTTAGTAATTACTTTTACATATTTCAGGGCTCCCTGCTTGGGAGCATAGATATCTTTCTTTACCTTTTTTTTTAATTTTGAAGTCTATTTCATCCTATATTAGCACCAATTCTCTTGCTTTTCTCTGAACAAGACATTTGCTTGAACTATGATTTCCTACCCTTTCACTTTGAGTCTGTATCTGTCTTCAGAACTGATATGTGTCTCCTCAAGTCAGGTTGCGATGGGACTTTGTATTTTGATCCAATCTGCAACTCCATGGCTTCTTGATCTCGAGTTCAGTGTATTTACATTTAGGGTGATTATTGAAATATGTTTTCCTATAGCTATTTTATCTTTTTATTTTTTTTTTGGTACCTCGAAATTTCATTGTCTTTTGTCCTTGCATGGTTATTATATTTTGGTGGGGTTTTGTGAATATTTCTCCTAGTCCTTCTTGTTTTATGTTGTATACCCAAGTCATGTAAAGGATGTATACACATTAGTTCATTTCCTTCTACATATGCATTATCTCCCTTCCACTTTGTGAATTTCAACTGTTGAATCCTCCCATGTTATGTTATAGTCACTTTGTACTGATGTATGCTGAATATTCATTTGTAAGTTGAAGTAGCAATTATCTTAATATTTCTATTAAAGGTTGCCCTGTGCTGCTCTTTTCACCTGCCAACCATCTTACTCTTGATATATATATGCTTTGTTTTGATATATGTGTGTGTGTGTATGTGTATATGTACATACATCATACATACATATATGTTCATATATGTATATACTTTAATTATATATATATAATTAATACACACACACACACATGATGTTATTGTTTTGTTGTTGTTGTTTTGCTTCAGATGGGCTGACCCCTTTCAGTATTTCCTGTAATGCAGGCCTCGTATTGGAGAAGTTCCTCACCTTTAGTATATCTAGAAAGGTCTTTATTTTCTTTCAGATCTAAAGAAGAGCTTAGCTGCACAATATTCTTGGCTGTTGGTTCTTTTCATTGAATATTTGATTACAGTCCTTTCTGGTGTGTTAGGTTTGTACTGAGAAGTCTGACGACGAGTCGAATGGGTTTTCTATTACAGGTCATCTTTTTCCCCTGGCTGTTTTGATCTTTCCTTCTTTAGTTATTAATTTTTTGATAAGTTTAATATGTTGTGTCTTGGAGAAGACCTATTTTTGCTTTTGAGATATTTGCACATTCTGTTAGCTTCTTGTATTCGACTCTCCAGTTGATTTTTTAGATTTGGGAAATTTCTTGTCAATTATTGAGATAGTCTCAGTTCTCTTTGTCTTCTCCTTCTCGCCTATTTCCATTCGTATGTTGCCTTTCCTGATGGCATCCAGCTAGATTCTTCTCAGTATTTTTTCATTCTCTCGCGTTCATTTTCTTACCAAATCACTTATAAATTTTCCTCCTCGATTTTACTGATGTAGCAGCATCTTTTAGTCAGCTCTATTTCCTAAGCTCGTTATTTCCCTCTTCATATCTTTTTAGTGCTTTCTTATCTCTGGTAGTTCTAGCTTAGTTTTTTAGTTCCAATTTCCTTATTAAAAAACATTTTGGTCTTTTTGATCCTTATTTCTTAGAATTGTTGAATCTGATGTATTTGCATCTCCTTGTTTGATTTAGGAAGTGCCACAAATTGAATTCTGTCATTTAACTTGTATATATTTCTCAGTTTTTAAGATTATTTTTTGGGAAGCTTTTACTCTTTTATTTTTTGAACTGCTTTTGTCCACTCTGCCCATGGTGTTTGTTGGTCACTTTCTTTTCACCTGGGCATTAATGCGAAAGTGTAGTCTGCTTTTTCTTTTTAGAAAGAAGACTCTACATAGAGGTCTCCTATATAGTAGGTGGCGTACAAGTCTCTGTAGATCTCTGCTGTGAATAATGTCTTTTTTCTCTCTGGAACAGTAAATACTCAAGCCATAGCAGTCAGTGATCCTTGGCCCTAGATTATCTGTGGTACCAAGGTAGTGGTTTTCCACCAGTACTGCTTATATCAGTCCCCTAGAGCTCCACAATTACTAGGTATGGGGGACATGGGATGGAGGACCGCCTTGCTCTAGTTTGTTGGCTTCAGGTCAGGCATGAAGTGATGTCTGTTCTCAGCCTTCCCATTCCCCCAACCACCCTACTTGCCACACAGCTCTTGCCCCTGCTGAATCTCTTAAATCCTTGGGCTTGACTGTGTGGGTTTGACAGATCCTTCAGGCAGAGCTTTTGAGGGAA
This sequence comes from Cynopterus sphinx, assembly GCA_030015415.1. Lineage (NCBI taxonomy): Eukaryota > Metazoa > Chordata > Mammalia > Chiroptera > Pteropodidae > Cynopterus > Cynopterus sphinx. Next base: position 16,099,579 of record CM057395.1, on the reverse strand, counting down.
CTGGCTGCAAATTCTCCCCTACCCTTCGTCATGCAAGAAATTCTACAGCTGTGAGAGCAGCCAGCTTCTTTATTCCTCTGATCCTACTGCAGACTCACTGCATTTCTAACCTCTAGAAGCTCTACAGTGCTCAGATAAGCTCACTCAGAAATTCATGTGTGCCAAGGTTGTCTATTATCTGTCTAATTTTAGATGTTCAGCTTTTTATTTATTTCAACAGAAGAAGATCTCAGGACATTTCCTCACTTTGCCATGCTCCTAATGTTCTCAGTATTTGCCAGGATTTAAAAAGTCTGTATCCTCTGTCCACCATTCTAGAAGGGCTGTAGGTTGTAAATTACACATTCAAGAGAGGTTACCAGCCATACTAGATAAAGAAAGGCACTCATTTTTCTACTATGAGATATCCTGCCATGTAAAGAGAACAACCCTGTTAGTCTGAGTAGAAGTCAGGAAGATTTGGTTATTAAGAAGGGTAGCTTTTGCATCTGTGGGCGCATTTCCATATATTATTCCAGGACCATTAAATCAGAATTTATGAACAGAACAAGTCAGAAGAGAAGTTCAAGAAAACACATTATAAAATTGGAAGTGCATGGGATTTCCAGGACTGTCTGTCCCCCCAACAGCTTGTAAAACTAACATGTTAACACATAAACTTTTATTAAAACTTGCTGGAAAGATACTCTTCAAATACTGAATTAAAAAGCCACTGAAACTCATTAGGGGCTGTGTCATTTCAATTACCCACTTCCACTTCCCTATCATTGTATTGCCCATGTTCCCCTGGTTCAAGAGGCAGCAGAAGTGTACCTCTCTTGCAGAGAAAGAAATATGTTTTCTCTGTTAAACATTTGTAATCTTTCTAAAGGACCAACACCAGAATCTGATCTCCTTTTATCTTGCGTAATGGTGGAGACTCTTTCAGAACCAAAAAACATTGTTTGAAGCTTCAGCTTCTGGGGCAACTTACAAACAAATCTTTTCCAATACTGTAATTTTTTCCTTACTGTTTGTGACAGTTTTCTTGAGCTTACTTTTTATTATAAGTATATAATACATTATACCCTTCACACCACGTGCTAGTTAACTGTTATTAGTAACACTTCCAGGTCAATAGAGCCTATTATTAGTTAAGTTTGGGGGAAGTCAACACTCCTGATTTCATATTGTTATTTGAGGTCAGCCATACATATATATATATATTTTGCCCCAAGTTTGAGTTGACCTCTGTGCTAGACTACTAATTGTAATAGATCTAAAGGAAGAGATTCTTAAAGAGAACCACACAACATGTGGTTTTCCAGAAAATAAAATATGAAACTCATTGGGGAACTATCATACCAATAAAAGGGAATTAAACAATGAGAGGTGCTGATTTCCAGTTATTAAATCATATTCATGAAAAATAAAAGTTTGAGCTGTTTATTTTAAGCTCTCAGAATGCACAGACATTGAACTCAATTGAACAAAAAAGGAATAAAAGTCAATTTTTTAAATAATACTCAAAAAGCTATAGAAAATGAAAATGATATATCTGGACTATCAATAAAACTAAAAACTTTGGAAATAAACACATTTGGATCTTACAATACACTAGAAACATTTCAACAACATATCTGAGTGAAGCAGATAGAAGAAGATCAACAAACTTGGGGATAGATGTAAAGAAATTTATTCAGTCAAAAGTAGAAAGAAATCATACTGAGGAAAAATTAATGAATCCCTAAAGAGACCTGTGAGAAAGAACATGAAGTATACAAACCTTCGAGAGTTTGAGGGAGTGCTAGCAAAGGAACAAAAGAAACATTTGAAGAATTAAAAGGCTGATAATGTATCAGAGTTTGAGAAGCTTGACTAATTTTGCAGACAAAAAAAAAAAAAAAAACTCCAAATGAGGGAGGCAGGAGTGTAAGGACACATAATGGCACAATGTAATATAATAGTACAATGGTAAAAAAAAGTAAAGATACAGTCTTTAAAACAAGCAAAAGTTAATCATAAAAATGAAATAACAAAATTAAGGACCAATTTATCATCGCAAGCCATACTAGCAAGGGTGGTGAAATAGCATATTTAGTAAGAGAAAATGCCAAACAAAATTTCATATTATAGCAACACAAGGGCTATTAGTATACTGCCCTCCAAGAAATACTAAAGGGAGACCTTCAGATACAAAGAACGAAAAGACGGAAAACTTGAAACCCGTATGATTGCGAAAGTAACAATAGGAGCGTTAATTACTTTTAGCAGAAATGGAAGTCAATATTTTTGCATTTTGTGTATGACTTCTTTTGATAATTTGAAAGACAAGCTCCAGATTTTACTAAAGGATGGTTTATCCTTAAACTACCTATGATTTTTCTGTTTCATAACACTTCCTTTTTTCCCCAATGTTAAAGCCAGGCTTTTCTTTCCACTCTTAGAGCCTGTAACCATCCAAAGGGTACCTACGGTCTTTGCTGAGAACCATCCCCTGACAACCAACAAATTTACCAGCCTGTCACCCAAATGGAAAAGGAGGAGAGCTCACAATCAAGTCGTTGGGTGAAAACACTAGCTATTTTACCCATGGATGAATCAGAAGGAAGGAAACACAGGAATCGGGAGTGGTGTAATCTTTAAGTCAGGCTTTTGTTTTAATATCCATAC